>JAOEGL010000007.1:59486606-60086606 GCA_034509955.1 Urosaurus nigricauda | reverse complement strand
GGGGAATAGGATAGGTGCCGACTCTGCTCCGAGGATATTTACCTGGCTACCATTTGATTTATTGCTTGACCAGTTAGCTCTCCCTGAAAATGTTTGCCCAGAGGACCTGAGCCCTTGCTAAATGGAGCACGGTATTTTCAGAAGTGGAACCTCGTGCTGCTTTTTATATGGATCTATGAACTCCTGCCATTGCATGGGGATGGAGACGTTTCACTGGAACCCTGGGTGCAAAATGTTGGCCCATCGAGATGGCAGATGAGAGAGAAATGGGGTAGGAAGAGCCTTATTTTCTTCTTCAACAAGCAGGGACTCATTGAGAGGCCGTGATGCAAGATCTTTGTGAGCAAACGGAGCCATCCTGCGCTCTACTAACATGAGATTGGCGGCTCTGCCGCGTTGCCACTCCATAAAGCAAACAAAATTGAACTGCGCCAATTCTTGCTCCTTTACATCTGAAGATGGAGAGATAATCACAGCTACTGGCTGGGAAATGAAATGGTCTCTGAAACAAGCATTTTAAGATGGGCATGTAGATGTGGGCAGAAGCGAAGGCTGAGCCAGGGGAGTGGCGGAGACGGTAGCTTATTTTTTGAAAGAAAACTTTTCGATAACAAAATATGAGCTGAATTTTGTTTTAATTTGTTGTGAGCCGTCTTAGATCTCATGCTGGGAGGAAGGTTGGATATTAATTAATTAATTAATTAAAATGTTTTTCTTCCCTTGAGGTCAAGAAATTTGGTTCTGCCAACCCGGTTCTCTCGTCTGCCTTCTGAGGAGCTGACCCAATAATGAATCTCCTTAGTGCTATATCTGTGCGATGCATTCAACATTTCTTTCTTCCCTCCTGGCCCCCTACTGAGCTTTAATGTTGTACAGCTTTGGCTGGATTTCACACATATTATGAAATCCCTCGAGACTGCCGAACAAAACGCAGCCTCGCCAAGGAGACAAAGCTCCTCCGACAAAGTATTAAAAAGAACTGAGCAGGAAACAGGGAGAGGACTTTTTTGGCGGGTCTGGGAAGGAGCGCATTAGCTTTTCTTCGACAAATCCCCAAATTCAAGCACTCTTCCAGGATACCAAACTTTGAAACACCTTAGCCAGCTATTTTACTTTGACCTAAATCCAGCTGATGTACTAAACACCCATCTATCAGTAACCATTGCCTTTGATCAATTGGTTGGGAATGGACAGTGGTTTGATGTTACATGCCCTCCAACTGTCCTGACTAATCTTCTGCTGTCCCACTTTCTTTACCTGCTTTTAAAATGTCCCAGTTCCTCTCTCCTTTTCCCATTTCCCCCTTTGTGCACAGCTATTGCTGCAGACTGAGTGCAAAATGCGAAAGAAATTTGCTCTCAACTCCGCGGAGAGAGAGGAAAAGAGAGGGCAGAATCTCTTCTTTCCCAGCAGGCCCAAGCAAAAGCAAACTGCGGCAGCCTCTCTTAGCTCATCTATTCTTCCTCCCTAATAGCTTTGGCATCTTGACCACATTCTGAGCCGCATGTGTCCTGGTTTTCATGTGCGAAATGCTGGAGCCGATGGTTTTATTACATACCCGCTATCCCCCTTCCTGCCTCCTGATGTGAACTGAAATATAGGATTGGCTGCTTTATATTTTAATTATTCATCCCTCTCCCCCTCCCAGCATTTAGATTTGACCAAGGGGGAGGGCAGTTGATCTGACCTTCAGCTTGCATTTGTTAAGTGCCGGGTTCCCCATTCATTTACTAAGTTCAACAGTTATTAATCACCAAGCGGTCCCAGGAGACGGCGGGGCTTTGGCGGAAGGCTGGAGTGTTCTTTTAGCTGATGTGTAGAAACCAATTGACTTTCTCCTAAGTGCTCTTGTGATGGATGGTTTTGGTGGTTCCAGAGGAACTGGGTCTGCAGAAATACAATGCAAATAAAATTTCAGCCAAGGTTTGAAAACCTGTGGTCTCAGTTGCAAAAAGCAGGTGCTGGAACTGTTGAGGCGGTGTAAGTGGAATAGAATTGCTTAATTTCTTTCTTGTCCTGGGTTTCTTCTGTCACAGAGTATAGGACGGGTGTACATTTCACCCACCTGGTTGAGATAATGGGACTTTGGGCACATATTTTTGGGCACACTTCTTCCTACATGCAGCTTACTATTTATTCTTAGGTAAGTGTGCTTACGATCATACTGCAAGGATGTTTATTGTTCACATGCCTTTCCAAAGGCGTTTAACAGCATTCTTGCAGCCTCCCAGGTCACAAAAGCCGCAAAATCTCTTGCTTGATAGAATTTCTACAACATTGTTTTAACCACAAGTTGTGTTACAGTGTACGTTCTTCTTTACTTGGCTCCCTTACATCTCCCCCTCTCTTGCCCTCATTTTTCTTTTTCTTTTTTGGTCAGGACCTTAGAAACCAGCTGGAGAAAACCCAGGACGAAATGATTGAAAAAGAGAAGGCAATGGAGCATCATTACAGTGTCCTCTTGAGCGAAAGCAATCAGAAATTGCAGAACCAGGAATTGGTCATCACACGCCTCACAGCCAGCATTGCTCAGAAGGATGAGTTGCTCCAGGTAGCTAAAGTGAAAGATGGATGTTTTAATGGATGTTGTTGCAGGATAGAATGATAGATAATCTCTCTCTCTCTCTTCCCCCCTCTCTCTAAACTTTACACACATACGCACACACAGAGAGAAATGTAATAAACAAACAGAACTTAATATACATTAAGCAGAATGTTTTGGCTTCGACCATCTTCAATTGACAGAGATGAAATGTGTGTGTGTGTGTGTGTCGACTTAAAGGAACAGGTGATAGAGATTCATGTTGTGTAGGGGTGTAGTTAGTGGAGGTGAAATGGGATTTGTCTGCTTGCCCTGCGGTCCCTTAAAGTGTGTTGGTTGTACACTCCTTTGGGGAAGGTTAGTGATTCATTGGGGAGGGTATAGGCTTTGCATCAGAAGGCTCTAAGTTCAGCCTCCAGCATCTCCATACACAGATGGGCGGAAAGTATCTTTCCAAATTATTGGACAGCTCATGTTTGGTGACTTCAAAAATTGTTCAAGTTTCCAGGCTCCATTCAGATGACTTTAATCTTTAAAGCCTCAAGTCCTGAAGGATGTTGGGAAGCTGTCAGGGAAAGGGCCTTCTTGGTGGTGGTTCCTGACCTGTGAGACAGTCTCCCAGTGAGTCTTTCTTATTGGGATGCTGTTTTATCATTAGACAAAAGCCACTTTAATTTTCCCAGGCTTTTAAATGGTTTAGTTGAATCCATTTTATCTCCACTGATGGATTTACTTGGCTCATTATAGATGTTCCTGATTTTAAGATCTTGGTATATGTTTTGAGTTAACTGACCTCTGATCTGTAATGAATAAAAATGAATCCTGTCTGTCTGTCTTTTAAGAAAGTTGATGGAGTGGTTAAAGAAAAGGATGCAGAGCTTCGGGAATGTTTTGTGAAGTTCCAGAACCTTGCAAAAGATCAAGAGATGCTTCAGAAGCAGAATGAAGAGTTGGTTATGCAAAAGTCTGTCACCTTGGCTCAGCAACCCATCCTCACAATGTACGAAGAGTTAGAGGTAGGTTAAAACAAAGAAAATTCTGAAGTTTTATATACACAGTCTCATAAGAATGGCTCTCAGCTAGAGTAGGAATCCTGTGGCCCTCCTGGTTTTGCAGAAGTGCAAGTCTCAGCAGCCCCTAGCCAATGGTGAGGAATGCTAGGCATTGCAGTCAAAGAGCATCTGGAAGACCACCTGATTCCACCTCAGTTCTAAGCCGTTTGTGAACATGACATTGCACAGTGGTTTGCATACTTGGACTTAGGGCATCTCATTTGTATGATCTACAGATGCTGGTTCCTCCATCCATCTCCATCATTGTACTTGTCTCTTGTTCTATGTACTTGTGCAGTTGTGAGGGAAAAGAGTAATCACAGCTCATTCTCTATAGAGGACAACCAGGGTGTAAGATCCTCAGCCCCTAATGACCCGCCATGAGATGATTTTATATACCTCCTGGGTCACCTAGCATCCATACAATTGGCGTTGAATCAATTGAGTGGGTCTGTGGGATATTCCTATAGCGAAGTTGGGTCTCAAGAGCTGTGTGATCCCAACCTGATCTCTGAATGGAGATCTCCTTTCTGTTGAGTAGTCTATATTGGGGCAGGGAGGTGTTGAGTTACCTCCGGCAGATCATGGAGGGACACTTCAGCCCCCTCTGCAAAAAGGAAAGGAGAACAAGTCAGGTAAACAACCTCTCAATCTCAAGTCATTCAGTAGATCATTTGGGAGCTGACAAAACCTTTTGCCATCCAGATACCATTGGTACCCTGTTTGTGTTCTGTTGTTTGAATGAGGTGTGGAGCCAATTCAGCCCAATGGCTGATAGCTTCAAGGGTTGGTGTGCATGTGTGAATCCACTCTGGGATGCTGTGATGCTGCTTTGAGGGATGGGAACTGGCCTCTTGGGGAGCACCTTTTAAATTTGGATGAAAAACTGGAGTGGATTACTTGCATTCCCCCCCCCCCCCGCCCTTTCCCAACATGAAAACTACAAGCTGTTTGCTGGCAATGGCGGGAAGGGTCACATATCACATGCAAGGCTGGGATGCCAAATCTGCAGCAGCTGAAGATTGATCGGCGATGCACCAGAGTGTATTGATGTGAAAGCAGATGGGCCCAAGCGGTGGGAACGGATGCCATCGTTGTCAGTACGGCGGCGTAGCTGCTCTGGCGCGGTTCAAATGGACGCAGCTCACTGCCAGTTGTGCAGAGTCATCTTGTCTGTTCAGACGTCGGCGGGTGATATCCCTCTCTCACCCCACACCCCTTTCTGAGCACTCTGTGTCTTTTCCAGTTGCCATCGGCATGTCGCAGGCGGCTTCTCAAAGCTGATCGATGACACGGGATGTGCTTGTCAGGGTTGCCTTCCTCAGGCAAGGCGAGTCTGCTTTTGAAAATGAAGCTGGCACGATGTCTCAGTGTTGCGATCAGAACACAACCTTTCTGTGATGTGTTGAGCATTCTCCGAAACCAGGGGTGGGCAAAGTTTGGCCTGTCAGCCGCATGTAACCCCAGGGGCCAAAAATGGCCCAAATTGCCATTATTCCCACATTTTGCCCCCCTGGATTATTTTAGGCTCAGAAAAGAACTTAAAAAACAAACAAACAAAAACAAAACCATATGTAATGGTTACTTTCTGTTTTGAAAAAAGTCCTCTCCTGAGCCTAAGATAGCCTAGGCCACACCAAAATGTGGCTAAAATATCCCCCTAGCTTCTATAATGCATTAGTAGCATTTTGGGGGAAACATTGGTTTTTGCGGTGTAGGTGGGTGCAGCCTCCCAATATCTTCTAGGGATCTAATGGGACCCCTAGCATCCCCCAGTTGCCCACTGCAGCCCTAAATAGTGACCATACTACAAGAATTTCCTGCTCTTCTGCTTCATTCTTGGCTAGGCAGTACTACGATGCCTTATTAGGCCCATCCATCCCTTCTAACCTATCTCTGCCCAAGTTCCTTTCTACTCTTCCTCTTCCAAGCATGTAGAAGAGCTATGGGGAACCTCAGACCACTTGGGCATCTCCAGAAGGCCATATGTCCTTCGCCTGACACCACTGTCAATGTGGCACTCAAGAACGTCTCTTCAAATCGTGTCCTTGCTTTCAGTGGCACTCTGTATACAACTTCTGGACCAACTTCAGTTCTCATCTGTCTCTTCCCATGGACTCTAGGAGTACTGATTAAATATCACTGAATACGAAATTCAGAATTTTCCGTGCCATTGTATTTCTAATCTCTGTGTGGGATTGTGAAAACGATAGAGAAGAAAGCTGTCACCTCAGTTGAAATGTGGTGCTGGAGGAGAGTTCTGCAAATACTGTGGGCTGGCAAAAAGACAAACAAATGGGTTCAAGAGCAAATCGAGCCTCAACTCATTCCTAGAAGCCGATATGACAAACCAAGACGGTTGCACTTTGGATGTATAATGAGAAGGCATGACCCAAAAGAAAAGACAATATTGCTTGATAAAGTAGAAGGCAGTATGCAAAGAGGAAGACCGCATTACGAGTGGATAGATTCAATCATGGAAGTCAGAGCTGCCCTTGAGTTTGCAAGACGTGCGCAGAGCTGTCGATAAATGGAGTTGTGGAGGGCTCTCATTCAGAGGGTCTCCATAAGTGGGAGCCAACTTGATGGCAATTAACAACAACAATCAATGTGCTCACATGGTAGCTTTCCATCCTTGAACTGGACAATAAAGACCAGAACTGGCTTTTGGAATTGAGCAGGGAAACAGGGCAAATGCCAGTGTAGTCAATGTGATCATGAGATCCTGACGAAGACAGTAAAAAAAAGCAGAGAAGAATTCTGGGCAGGGAAGCAAAGAGGAGGTTAATAGCAATCTCAGCGAGAGAGCCGACCTCAGCACGGAAGGCTCCTACAAAGTGAACGTTGCCCGCAGCCTTGGAGGCTATAAACAGAGGAGGAATTAATCAAGCCACCCGCAATGAAGATGCTGCTTGCAGAGAAGATACCAACCAGTGCCCACTTTGGTGCCCTTTGGCAAACTGTGTTTGCAGTCTGGCCAACGTAAATTCCACCGTGGAGTTTATATGATACTTGTTATTTATAAGCTGAAAGGCACCAAACAAATCTCACTATTATTTTCCTGTATCTGGTGACTGGGGTGAGGGGGAGGTGGGGGAAGAGGAACCTTCTTGTATTGGAGGTGATACTAGTTTCTGGTACTTCCTACTTCGATGGAGACATGTCATGTATACCTTTCTGGAGGTGACAACGTCATCAGCCACAATACCGTCCCTCCCAATGTTTTGCCAGGAGACTACAACCTCTAAACTAAGGCTTGGCCAGATTGTAATGGTGCATTCAATTCTTTCAGTGTTTTTAAGAATGGTTTATACCCTGCCCTTTCATCCTTCAGGGGTTGCTTCATGAAATGGTAAAGAAACGACAAAAGCCCTCAGAGATACCCACAAAAAAAGTTTAAGTTACAGAACTTGCAGGGGAAGGCTCTGGTCTACTCATCCTGCTATTTCTTTCCTTATGATAGAGATCTTTCAAGTTTCCCATCGCAATGGGATGCTTCGCAAGCCCTAGGACTGGCAATTCATCACCAACTCCCAACTGGCAGTTCATCCCCAAACTTTAAGGGCCGTTTCTGGTAAAATCAGGTCTTTTATTCTGATTTTAAACAAAATCCTGGTTCTGTTGTGTTGGGGAAAAGGAAGCCAGAAGGTGGAATGGAATGGAATGGACATTGCCTGGTTCTTTTCTGTTTCTCCTAGCTGTTCCTTCCATCTTTCCTTAGAGAAAGTGACTGACATTGCTTGGGTTGATTTTAATTTTGGAAATGAGCCGTCTCCTGAGACGCGTTCCTTCACCGTGCATTTTGTTTTCCAATCTAGAAAACAAAGGCAGCCGAATACGCCGACATGCTTGAAGCCCTCCGGAAAGAGCGTGACATTTTTACGACTCTGATCAAGTCCCTGAAGGAGGCTGATGGGTGAGTGTCAAATTTTGTTTTTGAGTGTCTAAATGGAGGGAAAAAAAATGTCTGGCAGCATGCTTGCCCGATCAATGGTTGTCCTCCATTTAATGCTTTGACACACCATTTGATGCGGCAAGTGGCGTGCAAATTGAGCTGATGAGCAGAACATGCAACAAGGCTTAATTGCAGGGTGGAATGTCATGCTCTGGTTTTCTGGGTCATCTGGAGGCACAGAAAGCATCTGGAGGCTAAAATACTCTATAAGCATCAGATGGATGGCTTCAGTGGAGCAATGAATATGTTGCGTTTGTTAACATAGAGGGACAACTGCAGTGGTTCTGGGTCAAATTATCTCCCTGTCCCCCAACCTCAGTGATGTGTAAACTGCAAAAAATGCACAAAATCCAACATGGAAGCGTGGAAGGGTCGATATTTTCTGGTTTAGTCTCTACTAGGGCTGGGGGAACTTCGCTTTCCAGGCTTGATCAGGGAGGATGAGATTAGGTGTCAACGTTATTTGTGACTAGGAAAAGATGCTTCTCCAAAAGCAGAGCCTGTTTTTGGAACCTGAGCAGAGTGTTACGGTATACATTTTTATTCCTTGATCAGGCAAGGAAACGGAATACAGTGTAAGTTGAGGATGGATCTTAACTGCCGTTCATTTGTCTACTAAATGGGGTTAACCCATGGGAAATGGCGCAGGCATCCATCTTCATTTTTTCTGCTGAGAAGCCCTATCACTTGATTCACCCTTACCTTCAACTCGTATTTTCCCAGTTCTCCATCTTGTCAGTAGCGGAGTCCCCAAAGCACCACCTTTAATCAAGTAATGCCCTTCATTAAGGAAATGAGTTCTAGCCAAGACTAGTGGCTTGATTTTTTCATTGTTATTTTAATATTTTAATATGTCTTTGCTTTATTCTGGACAAGCTTTTAGCTGCACCATCGTCTCTAAGCCACACCATCGTCTCTGCTGGCCTTGACTTTTGATTTTTGTGCAAAGCATTCTTAAGTGCTTTGTGTGTAATGCTGGGAGTCCATATTAGAATAAGCTTTATTGATATTAAAATGCAAAGACGTTTCCTCCAGTTCTCCAGCTTTTCTTGCAGAGTTTGTCCTGATCAGGGGCCCCAGAATACATGATCTCTAAGGTCCCATCCAACTCTGATACTGTGATTCGATAAGAAAATAAGTGAAATGAGCACACTGAGGATGCTACTGAATCACTTGTCCTTTGGCTCGAGGAACAATGTGTCAGATAGCTTTCTGGCAAATTTACATCAGTCTGCTGATTCCTTGCAGTTGGAGTTTAGGAGAGGTGCTGGGGTTGATGAATCTGAAATTAACCTGATAAGCATGTTTTGAAGGTTCTGAACGATACAAGAACAGGGACATGGAGGAATTGATTTCCATTTCCTCCTTATGTAAAGATTTGTTTATGCCATGCCTCCAAGATGAGAGGGCTGTATGATTTAAAGAGAGTTTAGCACTCTCTCTCTCCTTGCCTTTGGAGTGAATTCTTTTATAGGAGCCTTGATGTATAAAAGATGCCAGAGGTCCACGGCAAAATGTTCTCTAGTGTTTGATGAGCCTTGAGCTATGTCTCCTTACATAACTTGCAGCTTACTGATATACATATATATTTCCTTTTAGCATAAACAACCTGCAAGAGATGATGAACAACATCCTCCTGTTACAAAAACAACTGGAAGAGGACGTTTTAGCTACCTGGAATTTACGGAAGGCGCTGGAGGATCAAATCAAGGCGAACAAGAGGGAAGGTAAGAAGGATGTAGAGCAAAATCGCCAATAGTAGAACTGAGCCCCAAACAAATTCCACCCACACTTATCTGTCAGCCAGCAATTGTATCAAATCCTCATCACTGGACATGGGGCACCTGTGTTGGGGTACATTTCTATTGAGCCTCATGGAAGATGGGCTCCCAAGGATTATATAGTTATGTATAATATCACACACAGACATACACACACATATATGGAGAGAGAGAAAGTCTGTGTGAGTGTGTTCTGAGTTAATATTTTCTTTGGATTGGTCAAGTAACACTTTTTAAACCTTTGCACTACCTGTTGTTTCTGCAAAGTTGGCTTAACTTAACATGGTAAGCTGCTTTATGTCCCATCTTGGAAGAAAGGCAAGTTATAAACTAAATGCCCCTTCCACTTGCCACTTCTTGCATTTTACACCTGATTTGGTTCAGGTTATTTTGGGAATGTTGGGCAGCCTTTGTGGGGTGTGTGGCTAAGAGTAAAAAGTATCTCAGGATTTTTTTTTCCTGTTGTGGGTATATTTAGGATCTCCAGAGGAGATTTCTTGGTGGGGTCACAAAAGTGGAGCATGTGTGCCATAGGATTATGGGGGCCATTTTATTAAGAGAAAATGGGTTTCCCCCCAACAACAATGTTAAGTTAAGAAGGCTCTGGCGACGTCAAACATAACTCTGGGGCTGCATATGGCCCATTGGGTGCATTTCCTCCATCCTTGTAGAAATCCAAACAACATCTGGAGGGCTGTGGTTTTCTACCTTTCTGTAATGTCATTTTTTAAAAGGAGGGTGAGGTCTGCTTAACTAGCCTGCCCTCGCTCACCACCCGTGGAGTTGCTCAGCTTGGAGCAGAAATGGAAATGGCTTGCGCGGATGTCCTCCCCCCCCCCCCCCGCTTTTGCCTGCAGAGCAGTCTGGATTTGGATTAAGTCAACTGCGACAGGTTTCCCTCCCCCAAAATTGCCCAGTCGAACAGCGTAAGCCACTTGATTCCCATTCACCTGCTGCTGTCTCTTGCGCCAGTAGCTAAAATAAAAATTCCGCACTGTTATTTAACCTGGCTTTACTCTCCCTCGAGACCTTGGGTTCGTTTCCATTCGCTCTCTCACATACACACACACACAAATTCTAGTTGCCGCAGAATAATTCATGCCTCCCTTTTTGTTCCATCCCCCCCTTCTCCTTTGCACCTGCCTGAAATTATTTCCAAATTCAATGCTTAAATATGTAAATTATAATTCTGTGTTAGAGTCACAATGCATGCTGATCTCTCGTAAGGGGAAAAAGAATTCCCATATGTCTAAGATGTCAGAAAGGCACAAAAGAGTTGGAGGGGAAAAGTTGGTGTTTTTTTTCCTCTCCCTTCTGACTGAAGGGAACAGTTTGTGTGGGATGGAAAAGGTTGCTGCCGTTTTCTCCATTTTTTAACACTCCGGTACTTTCTCATAAACATATTTTTTGCATTATTGTTAATTATTATCATTAATGATTATGATTAATTAGATCGCGTTGCTAGGCACTTCAAAAGCAGTTGGAAAGGAGCCCGTGCAGCGTAGAATTTCCAACTCCCCTTCCCTAAAGCTATCTTCCTCCGGATGAGTAGGACCACAAGTACCATTTTCCCAAGACGACAGGATTTGCGATGGCTGAGGATGATGGGCGTTGTAATTTGACATGTCTCGAGGGTGTTGTGTTGGGCAAGATAAAGAAGTATATTGTATAGGTCTGTGTATAGCAATCTATAAAAGGGTGTATAGCAGGATGGACCTCTTTTCTTGAATTTGGAGATGGCATAATCTTGAGGTAGGAGACTGGGTTGTATCACCATACAATTTCTGAATGCTTTTCCTTACCCCCCATTGTAAACTAAACAGGACCAGACAAGTGAATGTCTGGTTCCACGATCCCCAGACTCTGGTCTTTGAAATCTTTTGGACTTTGGCTCCCAGAATCCCAGATCGTCGGCAAGATGACTGAGGCTTTTGGGAGCTGAAGTCCAAAACACCTGGAGGACCAGACTTTGGGAAACACTGATCTAGCTCATCCAGCCTGCCTCATTCCCTCTTGTGCTGGTCTTCTACTTTTTCATGGAATTTCATATGTATGTGACCAAGTTCCATTCTACCACCCCAGAACTTGACCTCAGGATTTGACCATCTAGGTGGGTTGCATAAGTCGACCAGGGCTTGGCATAGTAGCCCATTGACCTCTCAGTCCCTTCCATCTTAGGATCCCAATAGAGCTGTTATTCGGGGCTGGAAAAATTATTATTTTGGACTGCCGTTCTCTGCATTCCCGAACCTCTATGGCCAGGAGCCACGTTGACTGGGGGCGCTGCAAACTGTTGTCCAAATGAGTAATTCCTTTGCTAGCACTTGCCGATTAAAATGGTTAGTTGCACTTTTTCAGGACCCTGGGCAGCTCCTTGTAAAACTAAGAGTAGGGGCTGTATTCAAAGCAATGCAGAGCAACAAACTCAGGCGGTTACTCCATCACTTGTTCTCAGCCAACGCTGAGCTTTTATACTGTCTGCAACCACGGTTTCTCATCTGCTTCTCTCACCTCTCCATCTCTCCAGAGGCAAATGCCTGCAAAGAACAGTGCACCTTTAATTCAGAGCAGTTTTTGGGCTTGTAATGATACTACCTTTCCTCTCGTCCTATTGAGAAGAGTAAAATATTGTTAGAAAGAAGGCAACACAGGTCTGCAAATCATAGGAATCATAGCATTGTAGAGTTGGAAGGGACCACATTTGGTCAAAGCCCTGCCACGCATGAATACACAACTAAAGCATAGTGCACTTAAGATGGTTACTTGAACATGCACCGAGATGTATACGTTGGGGTTTTTATCGACCAGGGAGGCTTTTCTCATGCAGGAATATAGATCCTGGAATAATTTTGTGTGTGTTTCTTTTGGTTGGCAGAGGAAACCTTATCATGTGTGAGCGACCAGACGTCTTACATGAGCATTTGCTTAAGAGCAGGGGACCATTTGGACTTGCAGATCGACAACCTCTCTGTGGAAGAGCTGAAGAAAAAGGTGGTTCTCACATTACTTTTTAGCAATTCAGTCTGTAAGCTGCCACCAAGGGGTGGGCAAGTTCTAAGGAACAGAAGGCCAATTTGGGCCTTTGAAAACTCTCTCTGATGTTTATTTCATGAGGGACTGTTTGTGTTTTGTGCCAAATTGTAGGTCACTTTACTTCTTGTCTTGAAAACTATTGCTAAACTAAGGCATGAAGAAATATAGAGTGGGAAACAGGGCTGTGGAGTCAGTGCATCAAGCCTTCCACTCTGGCGCCGATTCTTTCATAAATGGCAAATGTATATTAATAATAACAAATTTAATGTCGTAAAATGGTAGCACTAGACATTTAATCTCCGCTATGTGTATCGTTTTTAGCTATTTAGACTGGTAGTACATATAAGATATTTATTTGATTAAATATGAAATATAAATATAAAATGCTGTTATTTGAAGGATTGTAGCTTCCTTTATGAGCCCATTAGAGCTCTAAGATTGTTTGGAGAAACTCTTCTCACTGTCCCACCACCTTCCCAAGCCTGTTTGTGCTCTTTTGTATAGGCATGGCTGCTTGATGTGTTTGCCAGAAAAAGGGGGCAGGCAGTATGGATCTGCAATGCATTTCCAGTGCTGCCATGAAGGTGGTCCCTGGACCTCTGAAGGTTTCTTTTCTCCTCTTTCAGATTGTTGAACTCCTCTCTGTGATCAAGGAGCTGCATTTGGAAAACCAAGAGCTGAGAAAGAAGCAGTTTGACTTCTCTGTGTCAGACTCTCTGGCAAAGGAGAGTCAGAAGATATTAGACACCAGTGAGGTGAGCCTTTCCCCATCACTAACCAGCAGTTCTTGTGCAGCCAGGGAGTAAAAGGTTGCACAAGGTGGTCCTGGATACCTCCTCATGCAATGTAAAAGAGAAAGTACTTGCAGTGGTACTTTGGTGTAAATCACCAAAAGGTTTCCAGCCGCTTACTTCTGGCTCTTCTCCTCTAGCGGTGGGGGAACTGGACGTTGATCTCTCCTCTTGCTCTCCTCTACCTCCATCTTGTCACTCATCAATATCCATATCTACCTGCTGAGTTCAGCTGCATATCTTGACACTGCAGATTGCCATTCTCTTTCTTCAGGGCAATTTCCAGGTCTTTGCTTTCCGCCTTTAATTTCCCCTGCCTTCTTCGGTACATATACAGTCATCACCGGAATGAAAAGGCAAGCAAACAGCCCTGCTGACTGACAGTTTCTATCTTGAGTCCTTAAATTGGGCTTCTGCCTCAAAGAACCGGAAAATGGAATGTTTGAAGAACTTGATTTTTGTCTGTTTCTAGCGGATTTGCAGCTGCGGGAGCGAATCTTGTATTTACCCAGGTCTGATGGCCTTGCACTCGATTAAGGGGACAGCCTTGCTGAATGTCCTTGTAGTCGGGCATTAAGTAGGCCATTAGCTAATGGGGAAGGCCTTCTCTCCTCGGTGGCTATTTCTTCCACTGTTACCCTGGAGTTTTTGACTAGCTTGCTGTTTCAGATTCACTGAAGTTAAAGCTGGTGCAAGCAACCTGGCTGTGGCAACACTTTATTGTTGTTACTATTATTAAGATACTACGATTATGCTAGGATAGTTACCTAAGGCAGGACTTTCTACTGGTTTAAATGCATACATGTCATCTCTCTCTCTGTCTCATTCTTTTTCCAAAAGGAGACTAAAAATGCAAATCCAGTTCAATCCTACCCCAACTCCTTCCTAAGTCATGCTTCCCCCGGGCTCTGGCAGATCGGAGCAGGCTTGGGCAGCTTAGGAGTTCAGAAGAGAGATTTTAAAAAGCTTGTGTGTGTTTTTTCTCTCTCCCTACCTGCCACTGTCCTCCGAACATCTGCTTTCAGACAGAGAAGCCCTTGTGCTGAGTCCTATCTCTATCTTGCTCCTGGGAACTTTGCAAACCAAGCATATCAGCACTTCATTTAGGAAAAACACATTCTCAAGGCTTTTGGTGGCCATGGGGAGATTTGCAAGGGGTAGCTCTTACCCTCCGTAGACCTTTCCTCGGCCTTCAGCCACATCCTTTTGCATATCATGTCTGTTTATATATTCCTTGGAGGCACAGGCCATTTCTCCCATAGTCAGGAGCTAACACAAAGTGCCTTATCTGCAGCTGCATGCATTGGCCTCAGTTTCTTTGGCCTTCTCCTTTTAGCTGTTGGCGTTTAGGTCAACCGTGTTTTAGAGAATCCAGGACTGATCTGGAAGAAAGGAAGAAAATATGCTTAAATACATATGCTTCATACCGGGGATGCTTCATACCGGGGATAGGGAATTTGCCTCCCTGCCTTCGTCCACATTTGGTCCTCTTTGTGGGCCTCCAGCACCCACATTTTTACTGAAAAAAAATAATAATCAAATTTTGGCCTCACATGCCCCCGGAAAGCAACCTAATAGGATTAGAAAACTATGAGGCTTTGTTATTTTCTGCTAGTGGTACGGTGTCATCTGCATATCCTAAACTACTGACATCCCTTCCTCCTTTCTGTGAATCTCGTCCATCTTTCTGTATATGTTTGCTGCATAAATTAAAACAGATGGGGTGATAAAATGCAGCCTTATTTGACCCTCTTGCCAATTGGAAATGAGATTCTTTCTCTATATTCTGTCCTGACATGGCCTGTCTGGCTTTAAATGTAATTTATGCATTGGGGCAATCTAACATTGTCTGATAGCGCTGATGAAAACTACATGTCTCAGGTCTGCCTGTGCTTGGAAAGCAGGCTAGATGCTGGGATGGAAAAAGAACTGTTTTACTATCTCCCATCTTCTAAATTTCTACTTAGTGGATCAGCAGCAAACACTGATAGGTGTATGGATGGGAGGAGATGGAGTAGATAGGGGAGGCTGGGAGCATAGCAGATCCCAAATGAATTCAGATTTGCTTAGTTTATACTATTTCCCAAAGCTTTTTTAAAAAAATGAAATGGGAATAATTCTGTTTAGCACAACCAGTCCAATTCAGGACCCTGTAATAGAAGTGTCAGACTACTCCAATTGCTAAAAAGCCAATGCAAACATTGCTTGAATCGAAATCAATTCCTTTCCTTTTTAGCATCTCCTTGGATCCTCAAAATGTCATCTAACCCAATGTTTGTTACTCTGTTGCAGGCCCCCCTTTTTAATTTTCTTTTCTTTTTTCAACGACACAACTTATTTGTACATGTTTCATATCACCTGCCTTCCTTTTGCCCATGCGGCATTGTTCATATCATTCCATACTTTTATGTAGTTTCTGGAAAGCCCCGAACCCAGCCGGACTCTGACGGATGGTTTTGATGATGAGACAAGCATGCCGAGTTCCCAGGGCCCTGAGATGGCCAGCGAGGTGCGGATTTTGTCTGTGTTTGTTACCGTGGGTTTTATCGCTTTCTGTGTTCAGTATACTGAGGCCTAAACTTCAGTTTAAAGAAGTCAGGTTCTCCCTGGGTGAGATGGTGTGTTTGTGTGAAACCGTTTGCTAGGGGATAAAACAAGGTTTCCGATTCTAGTTGCTGACCATTTTAATTAGATGAACCATAAACTGCTTGGGAGGAAGGGTGCTGCTCTTCTGCTTTTTGTTATATTTTAAATGCTTTTAGTTTGATTAAAAATTTTTCAGATTATTTAAATTAACTTTTAGATTATTTTTAGGTTATATACATTATATTAGAGGTCCCAAGGGAGGGGTCCTATGGTGTTCCCTTCATGGAAGCGTTGCAACTATTACCTCTGTACCTTTTTTCCTCCTCAAAATTGTCTTTTGAGAATGCAATCACCATATCAAATTGATGCACATTAGTCCCTATAATAATGAATAGTACGTGGGACAACTTTACCGAGGCTATCTTTATCATGTAGATTAAACATTTCCGAGATGATAAAACTCTTGTTATGCAAAGGATCATAGCCCTTCAAGTAATAGAACATTGGCGGATGTGTCTCTAGGGTGGTTTCTCTCTCTCTCTCTTTTAAAATATGGTAACAACGCATTTTTCTTCCACAGGTAATTCCTTCTGACTACTCAGATAGACAGTGTAGGAATCTAAATAAGCCTGGGCTCAAAGATGAGCCGGCTGTCGGTGCCGGCTTCCCTGGGAGCGTGGTGGGCGAAGAAAATGAAGCTCGAGAGAGGCGTTTGGTTGTGTCTCTTTTCAGCGAAAATGGAAGGGCGGTCCTCGCATCGAGGTGAGCGGGGGCTGGCGCAGACGCGCCACTTTTTTGACAGTTCCTTCTCCCGGAGAAAGGGAAGAAAGCTGTTTTGCGACACAAAGCGTGTTTAGATAAATGGCAGCTCTCTTAATTTCACCGGGGAGATTGGCAAGCCTCCTTCGGCACCGTCTCAGCCCACCGTGCAATTAAGTAATTACGGGAGGCGAAGCACAGCGAGGGAGACGTCGGTGGCGAGACGACACGTGGCAGTGCAGGGGGAGAGATAAGGAGCGGGCCTCTTCAGGGTGGCAGAGATAACCGCGCAAAATGATAAGTGCAAAAAGACCTCCGAAATGTTCCCTGGGCAAATGAAAAGGTTACACAAGAGGAATTAGGAAAAGCATGAGCTGGGAAGGCAGGGCGTAATGGTGATTTGGAAAGCAGCAACCACCGCTATATAAAATGTGTATCTTGGCTTCTGTAGCTGGATTGAAGGGATGGACAATTGTGCAGGGGACCAGAGGACACATTTGCATACTGCCCTGTGGCCCATTCCCCCTCCTCCAGTACCTCCATAATAATAATAATAATAATAATAATAATAAAAAATATTAATTTATATCCCGCCTCACTCAGGCATCCAGGGCGGCTTACAACAGTGAAAAATAATCATATCATATCCTCCCAACCCTCCCCCCCCATTAAAATAGAGTTAAACAATTTGTAGTCTAAAACATATTAAAACAAAAGACAATTTAAAACAATAAATATACAAGCAAACAACAATATATAAACTAATAGGACAGGAAACAGGATCAAAACCTTACTTATTTTTGTGGTGGCCGGGCACCTATTCAGGAAAGGCCTGCTGGAAGAGATCCATCTTAACAGCTTTTTTGAAGCTTTTTAAGGTTGTCATATGACAGATTTCGTCCGGCAGGCCGTTCCACAATCTGGGAGCAACAGCCACAGTCCTCTCCCTTTGTTTTCATCCACATTCATATTTGCTTCCCACAATAGCCTACAGTAAATGAAATCACGTCGCTTCTGGCTGCCATTTTGGCAGGAACGTAAGAAGAACATGGAGATATTTGGTGGGAGCGTTGGAGCGTTCTGGGCAGGTTTGTATGACAGCCTTGGTGGTGGTGGGTATTCGTACACATTTGGAGGTGGTTGCACACTTTTCGGATAAAAATAAAGCAATAATTCTGCCAATTCTTTTAAACTGGGGAGGTTGGGAGGTTGCAGGACTGGTGAAGGGCTCCAAAAATGGGGCCATATGTGGCCTATAGGCCAGTTTCCCGCATTGTCTGTTTTTTAGTGTATGGAGAGAATGAGAAGGAGGTGAAGAACTCTGAGCCTGGTCCAGTGGAGAGGTAGACCATCCCTCCATCCCCAGGCCACCAACTACCAATTTCCTAGGTCCTTTATTGTTTTATGTATCGGCTAGTTAGATTTATGACCCACTTCAGTGAGCTCAAGGTACTGTATGCTGCTCTCCTCCATTTAACCTTCTCATCAGTCCTGTGAGGTAGGCCAGGTGGAGAGTGAATGAAGGTGAGTCACTCAACGTCACCCAATATATTTAGTGGCTCTGTGGGGACTTCCCAAAGGCTCCAGACATTAGTCATGGAGTGCTAAGGAGGAGCGATCTTAAAACGCGAACCTCTTATATTGTCTTTATTTCCCCGACTCATTTAAAAGTTTGCTAACTAGTCGTTCCGCTCCCCGTTCTCTCTCTCCCACCCGCGTGCTTTTTTAGTACTCCGGTGCGTGGTTTTTTTCATTTTGACGCTTCACCGTAAATCCTCCCCGCTTGATTGGTGCCAAGACAATAGGACTGGAGTAACTTTAATTCTCGCGAATGGCATTAGACGCCAGTGCGGAGGCATTAAAAACATACTTAGCATTCTCTCGCTCAAATGCCAGGCCTCCTAAATGCCGCTGCAACCGGTTGTATTTCAAATGGCACGAAGCTGTTCTTTATCGACTTGCGTGAAATTAAGGACGGGATTTGTTTTGCATGTCTCGATGTCTTTTTGTTTAGGTGCTCTTGGATTGTGAAAAGGGCTCGTCCAGATAATGAGCCCTTAGCGGTGTAAGGGCCTTGGCTGGCCATTTTCAAAGAAGGTTTGCACTACATTCTCAGACTGCTGTGTAGCTTTGCAAGGCAGCTCTGAGTTGGCGGCTTGTCTTTCCAAGGAAGATTTTGACCACTCCTTGAATGCAATGAGGGATTTTTTTGTGCAGCTGTGTTCTTGTGCATTCATTTGTTTATAGCTCTCTATACAGCTGGAAAAGCTGTTTGAGAAGCTTATGCAGGAATTATATAGTAAAATGAAATGAAACCTTGCTGCCAGCCTTACCACTGAAGAAGACATGACACAAAAGGAAAGGAAGAGGAGGAGGGTAAAGAAAATTGGTTCCAAGTTATTAGTTGCATGGGAAGGGCATGATACAAAATGAAAGAGGAGGAGGAGGAGGGAAAAAGAAAACAGGTCCCAAGTAAAGGACACACTAACTGGGTGTCTCAGTCTCCAAAGCAACAAATACAGTTGGCTCTTCCCATTCGCGGCTTTGAATTTTGTGGATCTGCGGGTTTGATATGTTCTCTCTAGGGATCTCTAAATCCTCCAGTGCAATTCTGCTGGAAGTTGGCCACAGAGTTGTGCTGGAGAACCTAGATGTTCCTAGAGAAAACACCTCTCCAGGCATGTGTAGGTCCTCCAGCAGGATTCTATCATCAACCTCTGGCAGATGGTTGAGTTGCACTGGACGACATGGAGATTCCTATAGATGTGTTCCCTTAGGTACAAATATAGTGTGTTTTTTAAATTTGCATTTTTTTCACATTCACAGGGGTCCTTCACCCCTAAACCCAGAGAATGTGGAGGGAGCACTGTACTTAGAAGTGGCTACCAGCAGCTTGTAGCACAGCCTTCTCTCCTCTTGTCACTCGCCACCTTAGCCATGAATGGAGAACTATTAGGCCTCCAAATGTTTTGGCCTACAGCTCCTATCAGACCTACCCTATGTGGCCAGCCATAAAGCTAGGTAGGTTTAAAACATTTGGAGGGCTAAAGATCTCGCACTCATGGATTATTGCCTTTCAGGCGTTTAAGCGTAAGCCATGATGGTACTTTCCCTGCATTGATTCAATCTTAGCATCTGTTAATCAGAATTTTGTCTCCACATTTGGAGATCATGGTTGATGTCGACATGTAAATTTGCAAAAATGAATATAAAAAACTGGGTCAGATAACTGGGTCCTTCCAGTTCATTGTAGCCTATATTGACTGGCATTATCTGGAGATCTTCCTTGAGCAACTCCTTTTGGATTTCTGTGGCTCAGATTTCTTTACCTGTAAATATACGTGTATATTAAAGTGTATTTTAAGCAATCACTAGTACTTTATGTTGGTTCTGGAAACTGTTTTTCAAAATGTAATCTAGTTTTCTTATGAATGCTGTTTTTTTAATTTTCTTTTTTTCTTTTTCTTTTTCCATTTTTAAAAAAAAATATTCCCGTGGGTAAAAGCAGACAGGAACAAATGAAAATTGCAAATAAGCCGTTAGATCATCTGAACACAACCGAGTGGGACGGTTCAAGCAACGACCTGGAGAATAAAGATGAGAAAGATCTTAAGCGGCTGATTATTCAACTGAGAGCTGAACTCAAAGAGCTTGCCCAAGTAAATAAATCCCAAAAGCAGCAACTTGAATCGCAGTCCACTGTGGCTGAAAGTGAAGGGCTTGATCGCGAACCAGCGCCGCAGATTAATATGGATATTGAATTGTCAAAAGTGGAAGTGAAAGATACAGCTACACAGACAGCGACGGCAGAAGGGAGCGTCGGCAGGCTCAAACATGAAGGCAAAATTGCAACCTGGGAAGACAAAGCGAAGTCTTCAAGATTAAACGACGAATGCCGGCAGAAGAGAGTCTCCGCCAAGAGCAAACAACAGGAGACCCCCCTGCGGATGAGTAAAACGAACAAAGTGAGTCGGCTTAAGATGCCCAAGCCAGGGTTTGGAAAGATGAAAGATGAATTACTTTCTAACAGGGGCTGTGTTGTTTTGAAAAGAAAACAACAACCCTGAATTGTTGGGTGCCAAAGCTATTTAAGACACTTGTACACATATCATCGTAGAGTTGGAAAGGATAGCAAGGGTCGTTGAGTCCAGCCCCTGAAACAACAAATATATGGAACGTACAAGATTCAGCCAGTTTTTAGCATCACTGTATATCTGACTTGTCTCTAGAGCTCTTAGTTTACTTACATTCCAGCCTTTCTAGTGGAGGGTTCCTGAAAGGCTTTTGCATGAAAAAACATGTCCCTTTCCGGGCTCTGGGATGCCAATATTAAACCTGTGAGGGGAAAGGTATAGTGAATGAAGAGGTACCCATCCCTGAGTTTGAACTTGCTGGTAAATGATGGTAAATGATGAAATGCACACACTCATTATAACAGTCGCCCTAGTCATGCTCAGTGGATCCTCTTTAAATCAACCTGCAAGTCTCTGTAGGCCAACATGTGGTGTCTTTGGTCTCCCAGCCCAGAGCTTTAGCCTCAAAGCAAAAAACAAAGGTGATCTGTGGCTTTAGGTCAGCAGAGTCCACCTACTTTGGATATTAGAGCAAAGGGCCTGGAACATAAAGCTTTCACCATGAGATCTGAACCAAACCACACGTGGTGCAGCAGAATGTCCTACATAGCTTCTAAGCAGGGCAGATGGAGAGGACAGTTGGCTGTGAATATCTCTGTTGCGTGTACCCTTCTGTTCCTTTCTCCCTCCCTCTACGCCAGGAAAAAGGGCAGGAAACGATGGCTTTTGCCAGGCTCAAAGCCGATTCCTTATAGAGGGCTTTTGGAATCAGACTTGACCTGCTTCTTGCACATCTCAACACTAGGTACATCTTGGTCTGCTCCATTGAGAGGATCCCTATATTCTTTGGAATTATATTGCCTCTGGATACAGAGCTTCCATTCTTCCCCATTACGGCTAATAAGCCACTGATAGACTAGGCTCCCTGAATGTGCTTAACTTTCTTTTTCTTTCCTTTTCTTTTTTAAAAACCAACTATGTTAGCAGCTATCACAACGTTCGGCGACAATTTCATAAGTTAATGATGCTTTGCGTGAAGAGCTGCTTCTTTTTCTTTTTTATCCCTACGCAATCTTTGCAGGGTTTCTGGAAGGATAAAATTGGATAAGAATTACTCTTTAAAATCTATAGAAATCTAATTTGTTAAGCCTACTTTTCAAAGCCGCCATGTAACAATGGGTGAAGATTTTTATAACAGTCGGAGCTGTATCTCCATTCAGCTATCTTGGAAGGTTTTTTCCTTTTTGCTCCCTGGGGTTGTTACAGATCTCACCAGCAAATAGGGATGAACCAGGCGTTCATGGGGACTTCTTTTCAACATGAAAACAGTGGCCAAAATGTCCTTTAAAGGAGTCTTGTTTTGTCTTAGCTGATTCCATTGCCTTGCTGAGCAGGCTTTTTCTTCCTGTCTGTACGATCAGATCACAATGCCAGCACAATGACATTTCTGTAACATTGATACCAACCATATTTGGATATATAACATCACAAAGCCAATTCAGAGAGAGGCAATTCTTCCTGCTCTCACTCTGAATAGACATTTGTTCTGTTACATAGTCTCTTAGCTTGAATTTGCAACCCAGTTGCAACCCAGCTGGAAAAGTGTAGAGGAGCTTTTTCAGGAGATACATCCCTCCCTCTTTTCATACTCTCATGTTGAGGTTTGTTTATGCCCTGTTCTTGACGTACACTCACTTGGTTGTATATCACTCAGAGCGATCTTTGCTACCCGTTCAAGAAATCTCGCTTGCCCGTTCGAATGAAGCCCGCAAAGTCCTTGGGAAGCATTTCCTCAGGCTCTTTACCTCAGAAGCATGATGTGCATCTTCAGCATCGCATGTTCAACCTGGACGAGGATCTGAAAGGAAGGTGCCCACAGTTGCCCCAGTCACCAAATGAATTGCCCCTGAGCGAAGCTGAATGCAGACCGCAAGATCAGGATCAGATGTTAGTTGGAGGTAAGTAAGCAGGTGCAGTCAAAAACTGCACAGAATACATTTATGCAGTGTTTCTTTCATGCTGTGATGATGTCTGGTTCATGTCCACAGATATCTTTATTTTGCAGTATTGCTGTGTTGGAGCATCTGCCTAATATTCAAGTTGTGGTCCCATCAAGACTGTAGGTTGCAGATATGTCCAAACCAGCTCATGTGTCTTGTCCAAAAAAACCCCCTAACACTCTGCATGTGTAGCGCAATGTGTTCCTGCGTGTGAGTTGCCAACACGATGCAAGCCATTGATAGCAACTACAGAAATTGTTGTGGGATACCCATGTGGCAGTTAACCTCCCCGCCTTTCCTGGTAGAACTACCAGGTGGAATAATGCGGTGGAAACAGAGCCTACCTTTCACAGGCACCTCCTGTTTGTACTATTAATTCCCACAGAAACACCCTACAGGGACACTGACGTTCTTTTGAAAAGTTGAAGGCTTCAACCAGGAATAGTCTTAGGGATCATTTGAAAATATTCCCACAACTGGAAAGCAGGACAGAATGTAGGACTGGTTTTTGACTCCATGGGAAAATGAAAAGGCATGTTGGTTTAATCGGGTGTAAAATAACAAAACAAAACCCTGCCTAAGGAACTGAGGGTGGTGACCTCTATGAGATCAAGCTGTTTATTTTGTCTATTATGGCTCACTACAGGTGTTTTGGGCTACCACATTAAGGAACCCTTGCCAACATAGCCATTGGATGGGGTTTCTGGCAGTTGGATCCCTAAATCTTTGGAGGACCCCAGGTTGCACCTGTTTACCCCTCTTCTCTGACTGGCAGCATCTCCATAGGATTTTGGCAAAAGGTCTTTCCCATCACCTGCTACCCAGTCCTACCTAGTCCTACCGTGACTGAAAAATGGCATGGGGCATGAGAACAAAACACTCCAGTTTTAGCACTGCCTTTCTGATTAAAATCCAAGCCTGCTTTGGCTGCTTGGAAGATTTTCTTTTTCAAAAATGAGGGGAACATTCTAATTCTAGTTCTGTTCAGGACCTTCTGTTGCCTGCAGGGCAGTTCACTCTCAAACTCAATGGAACAGGCTGCCCTGTCCAAACCCACAAGGGAAAAATCAGGCAACAAGGTGGAGCAAGTATATTTATGCCCTCAGCCTCTGGATGCGAAATGGCTGCTGGTTGCCAGCCTCCATCTGAAAGCAAGATTGCCTGGCATTCAGCATGGGACTCGCACCTTTTGTAAGTGGACTTCGGAAATACAACTGAGGAGTTTTGCTACGTCTGGATTTACCTAGGGGCTGCTGTGACATTACAAAGGATGGGCATCCGTTACTCAGTGGTAGCCAGTGGAGTGACTGATATGCCATGGCGCCAATGTACAAGAAGCACTCCTGACATGCATCTGGACATTGGCTCGGAAGTGCCAGATTGCAACAGGAGTGCCCCCGATGCACATTGGAAGTGCCTGATGTACATGTGCCTGAATGAACATCTTTGCAATTGACTGACAGGTTTACTTGCATTTCTGCAATGTAGCTAAGGAATCATAAATGTAAGAAATGTAGACTGATGTGGGATTTGTGCCATTAGGAAGGATGAGTTGTTACTTGCTTTTGAGGCCTGGACAGAGGAGGAAAAGGAAATGCCACTAGCTAAAGAGTGGCGTGAGGAATCACTGCAGCAAACTGCGCGTTCGGAAAGGCTAGATCAATTGCGCCCCCCCTTCATGTTATCCAGAATATGTCCTTGTGTGCAACAGCTGCATTTCTTCTAGCAACGCGAGACATTAAATCCTTTTCCCTGTCCACAGTGTTAAAATGATCTACTTTATCTGTCTCCCAGCAAACAAGTGTCTTCATAAAATTTTTTAGTGTTCTGCAACCATTTTATTTATTAGACTTATTCTCTTATGTACCACTTTATCCGAGAGGAAAGCACATTGGGGGACCTGAGATAATGTGCATAATAAATAAGATGCAGGCATTAACATTTTCTTTTCCCATACACATACATACACATTCACCCTCGCACACTTGTGCGCTGCTGCTGTGAAACAGCAAGGGAGATAAGCCAGGGTATAGAGCTGTGAGTAGAGGGTGTCAATATATAAGGGGGAGAAGGAAGACGTGGCTTGTTATTAATTTCTTTATTATTTCCATTTGCATAAGAAGAACCATGTAGGAACAAAACAAAGACTTACCCTGTGCATCATCCTGTTTCCTACAGTGACCAACTAAAGGCCTTTGGGGAACTAAAAGTGCTGGTTATGACTTACATACCCCAAATATGACTTTGTTCCAAGTTATCTGAATAACCTGCATGGGACAGAATACAACAAAATCCAAAATCCACAAACAGCAATACTTGTATTGGCGCACAAAAAACCATGCAAGCTTTTTATGCTCCACTGTCTTCTTCATCTGGCAAAAGGTGTTTGAAAAACATACAGGAGAAGAAAAGTGATGGTAGCAGAGTCATAGGCCTACATTTCGTATCCAGATTTATGTTGTTTCTGTTGCAGTTCTGGAGGAATCCTAATGCAGGCAAAGGCCACAGATACCACCGTCTTGTGGCTTTTGCATTTTGTCATAGTCTCCCATATCAGCCATACCCCATGTGCCATATTAACTGATTTAAGCTAGTAGTTGTCCTTGTTTTACATGCTTGTGTACCGAGTCCTAATCCAACTACTATGCCAAACTTAAGTTCTAGATCTTATCTCCAAGGTTCTTTTCTGCTCTGCTGAAAATGTTTTCCTACCTTTTTGCTCACATAGAAGAGAAAGGAAAGTACCTGTCTCTTTGCTGCCTCAGTGTCTTTCTTCACTTTTCCAATCACAGACTCCTTCGTCTTTTTGTTGTGACCCCAGAGAAATCACTCTCTACACTTACTTACTTGGAATAATCTGATCTCCTACGCAAATTTGGTATCAGTTAAGAACTAATTGCTTCACAGCCAGACACTGTTCAAAGCCCTAAGGCTTGTCCTCTTCACAGGGGCGGCAGCTGCGGTTTGTTGTGTCTTACAGCACAAAAGGGATTTTTAAAAGAAGCGTAGTCAGCGTGGCGGAAAACCTGTCCTTTCTAACACACATTAAGTGTGTCATCTGCCATGGAGATGAGCCTAACGTATCTCCTTGGACCATTTCCCAAGCAGACGATTCTAAGTTAGAAGGAAGAACCTCTCAAAAGCTGCTTTCTGGGAATGGTCCTTAGGGCCAGAACTGCATGGCAAGGGACCATCTTTTTCCGCTTCCCTGCCATTGCCCCAAATGGAAGCTTCTGAAATTTGGAACTAGGTAAGTAGGCAATGAAATTCGTAAGCCTGTCTTTAAGCTCTGGCTGAAGGTTCAAAATAAGACGGACACCACCTTTTATTGGTATCAAAATGAATGGGCAAAATTCAGTTTGGATCACAGCCTGGCCTGTGGGTAGCATTTCCAGCTGCAGATGGTTCACTAACACTCCAGACAGTCGGATCAGCATTCAAAATGACCTCAAAGGCTTGGAAAAGTAGGCCAAAACTAACCAAAATGTAATTCACCAGGGATAATGTACATCACTACATCTAGGTATGAAACAATGAAATGCACAAATATAGGATGGGTGACACCTGGTTTGAAAGAGTGCCCTGCCTTATTGAAAAGTTGGTCTTCCATATATCTGGTCCTTGACTCTTTATATTTTGAAAGGATTGGGTGCTCTGATATGCTCTTCAGATCACTCCACATTTATTTTTTGAAGGGCAGCTGCCCTTCGAGGTCGCTGAGATGCTGCGCTCTTTTGATTTGTGTTTCTTAGTCCACTCAATACTTATCATTATCTTCCACCTTCCCACATTTTTCTAGGTGAATCGATCAAACTGGATGGCTCCGATGTGGATGTTAGCTTTGTCTGTGTGGAGAGCAAAGGCAAAATATCTGAGAAGGATCAAAGCACTTGCCAAGGTACCTGAGAAAAGCTGTCACAATATTGAGCGAAGAAAGAAAGGTTATTTGGCAAATAATGCTTGGTGAATAAAAAGAGTCTTTACCTGCTGGTGGAAAAACATCAGAGAGGGGGCCAGTCAGACCTCCAGAGGAAGAGAATTTCACAAATGGGAAGCAGCCACTGAGAAGTCTCTCTCCCATGTTTCACTGTTGTTTTTTTGCTTTTAAATAATATCTATTTAGTCCAAAATAGGTGCTACTGATAATTCCAACATAGTTTTTTAAGAGCTGCGATTTTGAAGGTATCATTGCAATTGATGAAGAGACATTTTAATTTTTTAAAAAGAGTATTCCCATTTCCCCCTTTTTGGATATACAGTGGGTCCTTGTTATCCGCTTGGGTTTGGTTCCAGGATCCCCTGTGGATAACAAAATCTGTGGATACTCCGGTCCCAATAAATATAATGGCATAGCAAAATGGTGCTCCTTATATAAAATTAAGATTTGCCATTTGGAATTTATGCTTGTTTGCAATATTTTCAAGCTGTGGATTCTTGAATCTGTGGATATAAGTGTGGACAAGGAGGGCTGACTGTATATTTTATTTTCCTGGTCTCTTTAATGTCCATTAACCTTTCTTTCTTTCCCGTTGTTTCCTAGATGAGTCTTTGCTCAAACTGAATGCCTCTGACATAGATGTGAGCTTGGTCAGTGCTGGAAGCCAAGAGGGAACATCGAGCAAGTATCAGAGCACTAGCCAAGGTATATGCTGACATAACCCCAATTGCACCATCGTAAATACTTTATTTGACATTGCGTAAGGAGTATTTGCTGCCTCCTTGTGTAATGCCCATCTGCCCCATGTTAGCTGGGTAGTGCCCAACTGCAGCTCTCTCTTGAGCCAAATGGGCACTGTGTGTGTGCAATACGGCACATTTGAGGAAAAGGAACATATTTGGTTCTTTGGATGCTCAGCGTAAGCATATGATCTTGACCTTGGCCTACAGCGTGAACCGTTCCTTTGCAAACTGTTCATCTACTAGAGTTAATTGTCCTCTCCATCACATTTTGTTCACAGCTTTTAAATATTATGTACTTAATTAGCCAAAAACAACAGTCCCTGAGACTCCCGCCGCGGTCTCTTAAGAGCTGGACTTTTTGGAAGGGTCACTGGGATGCATGAGAACCGTTTCTAATAAGAATAATGAGATGTGTACCCAGCTCCCTGTGCGCTCGGTGCTACAGCATTTCTCTGATCCTGCCTGTGAATTAGGAAGAAAAAGAGTTAGCTGGTGAATGCATTTTGAAATGCTTGAAGCTTCCAGACTCCAGCTTTTTTTCCCCCTTTCCCCCACTATTTGAATTTCTTAAAAATGTAACGTGGTCGCTTATCGCAGGTTATAAGCCAGCCTAATGATTGTGCTGCAAGTCTGGTACAAAGGCATCTCTTTTTCGAGACCACAGAAGCCTCCAAAGTTGCCCTTTCCACCGGGGATCTTTTCCCCTCATGAAATGGAATCATGAATAGCGATTTGGGAAGAACATTCGGGGCACATGAATGTGCTGTTGATGAAACCAGGCTTAGCTGGTAATGAAATCATAGCAGAATTATGGATGGGCCCAAGGCAGGTGGGGGGAATATTTGGACTGGAGGTGGTGGGGCTCCTAGACATTAGATGAAGGTGATAAATGTTGGTGTCAGATACAGGACAAAAGTGTACAATGCTCCAAGAGAACAAACTGTGTGCAAAAGGTTCTGTCTACTCTGTGACATCACCAGCTAGGGCAAATGTGGGATCGAATCCCCCCCTTCCCTAAAGGCCCTATTTCTGCCCACATCAACTCAAAATACCTTAATTTATTTCTAAAAGAGATGGCATGCAAAGGAACATGGAAGCACTTGGGGTAGCGCTTCCATTTTCATGCAGGGTTCTGAATTGCATGGATGAGGGTATGGCTACTTATGTGTGTTTTCATGCATTTGTACATGATTTGCAAGCAAAAAATTATGCATTTAAAATACATATGGGAATTGAGGACTGGTGGAGGGTTTCAGGGACTAAAAAAAATGGAATTATGGGGTCTCTTGCAGCCCTTGGGCTGCACTATCTCTACCCTCCAGGTAAGCAATGGTAGGAGACCGGACTAAGTGGCACTTTTGGTCCCTTCCAGCTCTGATTATTTTAACTGTTGTGTTTGAACCTCTTGTTGTGACCCGCCCCAATTGCTTGCTCAGAGCAATTATTATTATTATTATTATTATTATTATTATTATTATATTGATTCTGTGACCTTTCTCAAAGCCTGTAGCACTATGGTCAAGCAATTCAGACCAATGGAAGCAGCTCGGTGCCTTTTTGAAGTGTTGCACTACTGTCTTGCTCAATGATGGCTGGGGTTTGTGGGAGCTGGCATCAGGTTGCCCACTGCAGGTGTGAACAGTTGACAAGGAGATGCTATTTCAGGGATGAACAACTACAGCAGGTCCAGAAAGGCAATTTCTGCAATGTGGACTCTCTGGGGGAAACATGGGATAGCCCCTGAAGGGACATAGGCGGAAGTCAACTTCTGGTTTGGGAAGAAATTGGTATTTTTTAATGTCAGTGCAGGTTAAAAGGATGAATTGCAATTCCTGGAGGCCTGGCCTGGCCATGTAGGAAGAGTCTCCCTAGGTGTCAGATTTCATGGTTTAGAGAATTCCTGTGATTGCTTAGCCTTCGTGTATTTCACTGTCTCATTTTGCTTTCAGAAACTGAATCGAATAAACCGGAGCCAGATGTGCTGACTTCGAAAGGACTTGATCAAGATTCCAGTCTCCCAAGTAAGCAGGACGTAGATCTGGCTACCATGGCCAGCATGATCTCTCTGAAACCGAGTTGCACAACCCTGGAGGAATTTGACTGCGATACTGTCGATGATATCAAGGAGCTGAGACAAAGGGTTAAGGATCTGCTGTCTGAACTAGCAAAATACCATATGTTGATGACCCGCATTTCTGAGCCTGCCAGACAACCGCCTCCTAATACTCCTTTGAGTGTCATCCAGAATCACGAGGAGCTGCCTGCGGATAGTCACTTTCCTCCAACGTTGGAGGGCAATAAGCATGAGTCCCAGACCTTCGAGGTTCCCCAGCAAGTGGACCATGGCATCCAGGTTGAAGATCTCGCTTCCCGCCTCTTGGAGGAACAGAATGAAGCGATGGTCGAGAAGCTCAAGGAACTGCTGTCAGAGAACGAGGTGGAGCTCGAGAGAGAGCAGATAGCCAACATGCACCTTCTGGACAAAGTATACCGTTTGCAAAGGAAGCTGAAAGGAGTTGCGCCAGAGGGGTGAGTAGCTATTTACAATGAAAAAAAAATATGGAGGGAAAGGATTTAGAAGGGAGTGCATGGATGAGGAAAGCTACACATGTTTCACCATGAGAATTCTTTGTAGGGCTCTGAGGTATTCATTCATTTACATCCCGCTTTTCCATCCAAAACTGGAACACAACCCAAAGCTGGGACCTTTGTAAGGTGATTACAAAAATTAAAACTAATACATATTAAAGCAAAACAAAAATGTAAGCCCCATTCATCCTGCATGTACTGTAAAAGCCATCTCAGGGCCCAGTGGTGGCCTTTCATTTTTAGCAAAAAGAAGTGAGTATAAGTCATTTACTTTCCACTTCCCATTTCAGAAAAGGTCTCTCCTGGGTCTACGTCGGCCCAGCCGTACCCCCCAAAACATGTTGGAATTGCCCCCCAATATACAAGAAGCATTCTCTGCCTCTGAATCCCAGTTGCTAGAGGCTGGCAATTGCCTTCATATTCTGCATAAGCATTTCCTTGAAGGCATCTGGTGGGCTGTTGTGAAAACACATGCTGGGTTAGAGGGTCCTTTAGTCTGGTCTACTGCAGGGCATTTGTAAAATAACTATTGATTTCCCACGACTTTGTATACTCTTTGCAGCATCCAGGAGTGGTGAGTTTCTTTTTTGTTTCCTTTCTCTGCATCCCCGCCCCAACTTCTGGGTATCCTCAGCAGTGTTTTATATGTCACACCTTTAGGCTTGGGAGAATTAGATTTTTATTAGTACATTTCAGGCTTGCCATACACGATGGGCTGCTGGAGGGGGAGGACTCACCGCTGCCGCCCTTCTATAACTGATAGCAAAATTGTACAAATAGGTGCCGTGATGAAAAATATTTCATGGAACGCACCGCAGAGCCTTGTTCTATTTATTTCTCTGTTAAAAAACAGGGGGAACAGTAAACAGAGGTGTGATTGGGTTCACTTCAAGATAGTTGCTTTGGGAAGTTAAATGGGTTCTAAATCTCACCACTTCATCTCAGAAAAAGTTTCCAAGTTCCTGGGTTTTCTACGTCTCTGAATAATCAAGGCAGTAAGAAAAAAAATATATTGCAAATAATCATTATCAACCGACTTAACCCTTCCCCACCCCACAAAAATTGAGTTGCTAAGTCGGCAGTACTAGCAAAATAAATTTAAATGTTGTTTCACTTCCAACTGTGGCCACATCACTTGAAGTGAAATTTCATGGGTGAGCCCCCGCCGACTTCCCAGATATCTTGGATTACAGCTCTCATAATCCAGTATAGCCAGTGTTCAGGAAGTCTTGGGATTATATAGTCCAGCACATTTTGAGAATACAAGGGCTATTGACAGTATTGACACTGATGCTAGATTCCCTCTAGAGCCTTTGGGGCTAAAGATCTTGCCTAAATCTATGAACTTTAAATTGTTTTATATGTATTTAGACTCTCCAAATTGGCAGATTATTCCTTACAGTTTAAAACTGAATTTACTTGTCTCGTGACGCAGAGTGGAATATGAATATTTTAATAAATAAAACGAACCACAGCGTGTGCCCCTGATATCCATTGTTTCGTCGCCACTGTTAGGCCTGGTGCCGAATTCTTGAAATGCCACCCTAGTCAGCATTGGAATAGTTACATCTACCTAGTTTGCAGTGCTGGTTGCCCACTTTCTTGCAGGCCCGACTCCCCGATCTCCTCCCCTGCTCCCGAGGACTCCTGTCAGCGCCAGAAAATACAAGAGAGTCACCGCATCTGCGCAACCTACCGCCAACACTTGACCAACCTCATCCGGGCATTCGAGGAACTCCTGCAGTCTAGCGAAGTGGATTATTACGTGGCCGAGGGCTTCCGGGAACAGCTCAACCAAAGCGCCCAGCTGTTTGAGAGGCTGGAACAGCAATGTCTGTACGGTGGGTGGTTCTGGCACCTGGCAAATGACCCGCCACAAGAGTGAGCATAGTGCCTCCCTTGAGATGATGTTGACCTGCAGTGCCCAGCCATTCTCACCACTTGACTGTGGTGGTTAGGTCTGTTCCGCTTATCCTGTTTAGTAGTTGTGTAGTGTAAATCGAGCCATTACTCAATTGACTGCAATGGGTGGTACAGTTGTGCATCTGGGTGCAACTGTGGGCAGGGGGCAAAATGTATACGCTCCCTTCTTCCATAGGTATTCTACTTCCGAATGAAATTTTCCTTCAGTTCTGAAATTTCTAGCACTGCAATAATGGAAAATTTTAGTTGAGCATTTAGTAATACAGCCTAGAAATCCAAAGACAAGGGGCAAAGTGACCAAGGGGATGTGAACACAACAAATACAGTAGAAGAATTCTAGGTCTGAATGGTTTTCCATGTCCCTCTCTGGAATGCTAGGAATTTGGGGACTGTGGGAGATTTGAGGGGCAGAATTTGGGAGATTTGAGGAGCAGAATTTTGCATCCTATATGCGCTGCCCTGTTGTACAATGGTTGATCCAGTTCCCTACCCACTGCTATGGAGCCCTCTTACAGAACTTCCTAGGCGATGCTGCTGAATAGATCACCTCCCATTTGCCCAACCTCCAAGAAAATGCAGCTGGAAAAGTGCTTTTGCTGGCCTAAACCCCAATTCAGGTGGGTGCCAGTGCCAGCAGAATACCGAGAGCATCCCCCATTGACTCATCAGAAATGTAGCTTTGCAGATGTGGGCAGCGGTCGGGCAAACACTTCAGTCTCTGAGGTCATTTTGTTTGTGAGCAGCGAGAGATTTTCATTTGAGCCACGGCATTAAGGCTCGCATATCCTCGAAAGGCTGAGTGTATTCAATTATCATATATCAAATTCTTTGCATTGGAAATAAGTTTCTCCTGCGAATAAACATTAAAATGCCTTTCCGTTCAAATCAGCAGATGGTATCATATATACTAATGAAGTTGCTGACAACTGAGACAATTCAATATATCTTTGCACAACAGGGTAGCACTGAATCACAAGTTAAAAATAAAACGGAGGGCTAGAGCAGAATATTCAAGCCTGCCGAGAATTGGAATCTGTAGCCGGGGCTGACTGCAGGGCTGGCCTGTCTGGATGGTTTTGGATTGCATGTCCCATCACCCCCGACCTGACAGCTGATGGGTAGTGCATTCCGGCAACATTTAGAGGTCTACCTGTTGCCCAACCTTAGGAGGACTGTGTTTTGAGGGTCATGGATTTTAGGTCTTTTCTTTGGTGCCCATCGGGGAGGAAAAATCATTGTGAATCTTTTCCAAACCAAAGAACTAAAAAATTCCTCAGTTTTGAAGATCCTTTTTTTCCCTCCCTCCCCTTTGCAGGAGAGTCAATAGAGGATGAAATGGCTCAACTTGGTGGTCTTGCAGAAAGGTAAATGCAGCATTAATGTTTGCTAATAATAATGATGATGACGACGATGATGATAGTAATAATAATACTAATGATAATAATGTTTGTGAAGTCAAAGGCTTTCATGGCCAGCATCCATAGTTTTTTGTGGGTTTTTCGGGCTATGTGGCCATGTTCTAGAAGAGTATATTCTTGAGGTTTTGCCATCATCTGTGGCTGGCATCTTCTCTGAAACATCAGGAGTAAAGTCTTCTAGAACATGGCCACAAAGCTGGAAAAACCCACAAAAACTCTAATAATGTTTGTTTGCCATCCATCTCTCCCCATGGATCAAGGTTTAAAATTTATTTCCCTTGGGCTCCCACTAGATTCTTTGAATTTCCATGCAGAGTTCTAGCACTTTTGTGTTTAAAAACTACCTCCAGAGGACTGCAAGGAGTCCAGCTGGACCATTTTCTACTCAGAGGTGGTTTGCCATTTACTGTCCTCTGAAATATAGTCTCCAGCATCTGGTATTCTTTGACAGTCTCCCTTCCAAACACTAAACAGGCCCAGTGAGTTCTGCTTTGCTTCCAAGATCAGATGGCATCTGATACCTTCAGGGTTCATAGGCCTCTCTCATGTAGAGTCTGCTGTCATAAACTTGATCATGTCTCTTGTTCTAAATGCTTAACCAAAAGATACGGCTCCCTGAGACTATCCAGAACCAATTGTTAGCTATCTGATCTCCTTCTCTTTCCTCCACATAGATTGTCTGACCTGGAAATGTCACAGAAACCATCTTGTCTAGAAACATCCAGCCCTACGGAAGAAGCAGCAGTGGCTAAGGTTGACAGGGAAAGCATGGCTCTTGCTCCCAGCAAATTTCACCCAGGTAAGCCATCTAATAGGCCACCTAGTAGGGATGGTTTTCCTGCATCGGCAATGAACTGGACACATTGACTTCTGAGAGCCCTCCCGACTGCCTCATGCCAGGTTTCTCCTAGTACTTCAGTCTGGGTGGTTGGTCATATGCAGCCCCTCTCCCCATAGGCTTCCCATGGGTCTCAATGATTTCTTTCAACCCACGGCTGAATTTCCCCCCAGCAAAATCTCAATGATTTCATCCAGATTGCTTTCCCATGCAAGTGAAGAGAGAGCTCTCCTGTACATTATTGCTGTTGGGGGCCTTCAAGTCAACACTGACTTATGGCAAACCTACACTAGAGTTTTCTTAGCAAGGTAGTGTGCATTTGTTCTCTGCTGCCGCAGGGAGTAGGACTAGGTCCAGTGCTTTTAATTTGGACCCAATGGCTATGATGCCCCTTCTAACTCTAAGATTTATCTAGAAGAGGTTTGCCACTCCTTTCTTTTAAGGCTGAAAGAGTGACTTGCCCCATATCATCCACTTGGCTAAGGATTCAAAGCCTTGTCTCCTGGAGTTCTAGTCCAACATCCTAACCCCGCTGGTTTCTGCCATAGTTACCAGTATGGAAAGGGCATTGCTGGTGTGTATGCACCAGAGACAGAAAATGTGGATACATAAATGTTCCCCCCATGTTGGCATGCCTTGTTGTTCTTGGGGGCAAAATGGTGGTACCCTTCCCTGTTCTAGAGAGGCCTTTTTCTTTAGACATCTCACCCAGAGTTTCATCCTCTGTGTCAAGTCTTTGTAAGTCTGTTCGTTTTGATCCCCTCCTGCCCTGGCCTCTTGGGTATCTTTTTTAATACTCCTTCGAAGAGAAGGACTAGGGTTTGACAGTTGACGATTAAATTACGTGGCTTCCAGCTTTATAAAAGATGGGGTTGTGTTTCCGTGGGATTAGAGCACACTACATAATTGATAGGGGGAGTGTGGGCTGACCTGGAAATTTACACCCGGCGCAATCGATGCTTGCCGGGCCATTCTGCTAGCGGCTGAGTTGAAAGCAGGCGCCGCTCAAGAAAGGCTTGGGTAAAATAAAGCAGCAGAGTTGGCTCTTTTTCTTTTATTTTTCTTTTCAATTGGCCAAACAACCCTACGGAATGGGTAAAGAATAGACGGATTTGTGACCTGGGTGGAAATGTACAGCCGGTGGAGGGAAACCTGTCTCTCTACGCGCCAATCCATCAAAGGTACTTGGTTGAAACTGGAAGTATAGCAGACTTCTTAGTTTATTTATTGTTATCGATGGTGTGGATCAGACATGTATCGTCTAGGTAGATGACGTTTAAAAAGTAGCATCCTCTGACCACATAGTGCCATAATGTAAGGGAAATTGATGGGTCTCTGTCCCCAGCAAACTTGCAATCTCCATTTCAACATAGGTCACAGGGGGGCAGGGGAAAGGAAAAGGCATGGGACCAGGGAAAACAGGAGTTTCAAGGGATGAATTGATTCCTTGAAATACTTGCAGCTTTCATTTGAATCCAAGACAGCAGGGAATTGAGAGGCTTTTCCAACATGGCTGTGGCTGTCAGCTTAAATCTTTCTCTATTTCCCTAGCATTCAGGGATTAGATAGGTAGCAGTTTTGGAGCTGCTTCTTTAAATATATTTGTCTGGTGCAATCCTTATGGTCTTCAGGATGTAAGACTAACCAGAGTTTGCATAACTGAGAGTAGGGGTGTTGATCATAGAAGAGACTGCTAACTTCGCTTTAGCTCCTTTTTGTAGAGAACAACAACAACAACAATTATTATTTATATCCCACCCCTCTACGAAACGCAATCGGGGCGGCTTACAACATTAAAATTATACATTCCCATGGCTGTCCATTCCCACCCCCCTTAAAACACCAACAATATTAGAGTTAAAACATACAAAAAATTATTATAAATAACAGAAACAGTGACTGTAGCGAGGTCGGATCCAAGCTGCAATCCTATTTTTGGTGGCCAGGTATTTATTCAGGAAAGGCCTTCCGGAAGAGATTATGCAAGGGGCATAATTTGGCTAACATCTGGAGAATTATATTAGATCTATAGATGCTGGAATGCTTTTGGTGACTTAAACATTTGCATAATATGTGTTGGTGGGTTACACTAGCCTGTTTTTCCCCCAGATGTTGTGCAAGAAGGTATTCAGTACCTTCTTGTGCAACTTTGTAAGAAAACTCTCCAGCGCAATGGTAGGTGGACAGCACTGGGATGCTGTTGGACCCAGATTACCACATATTGGTGGAGGGGGATCAAGAGAACCCCGTTGTCCAGCCAACAGTTTTAGCTTTCCTTGGCCTTCTGTGTTTGTACACAGGAGAACTTCCAGTGTCCAATAGTATTTGGACCTAAGAGCACTTTGCTCAGTTCCCCAAATAATTCAGCCACAGACTGTTTTCTTTTCTGGAGGTTAACTCCCTTCCTGTTTCTGGACTGACACGGCTGCTTTCTTGACGTTTCTTTAGAGCTCTTAATGGAGCATCTTCAGGAAATCCGAATGCTGAGGCACCAGCTCGAGGAGTCCATCCAAACCAACGAACGTTTGAGGAAACAGCTAGAGCAACAGGTGTCAGATACTGTGCAAGACCAAGGTAAAGTGTAAAGAGTGTGTCTGTTTTGAGAGAGGAGAACTGTGTATACCTTCCGAAGAAGGAAAATTTCAGCCCCCACAACGAATAGTGATCCGGATAGGTTTTGCCAGAATTTGAAAGGTTTGGTGACTATTAGGACTAACACTCAGATTTAGACCTCTGGGTTTTATTCTGTAGACCTTATTCTTTAAAAGAGCTATCCAAGATGCTGAATACTTTAGGCAGTGTTTCTTCTTCCAAGGAATGGCTTCCAAGGTAAGCCTTCCCACACCAGAAGGGCCCCTTTGAGTACACAGGAATGAACCAGCCTCTTTTTCCTCCTTTAATCCTGCTGTTCAAAAGCTGGCAACCTGTTTGCATCAACCAACCATCCATTTTGTTGCTTAAAATGGGTGCTATCGGGAAATGGCAGCTACTCCCGGGAGTAATTTACGCTGATGGAGAAGGACCCATAAATGCCCCTGATTTTTGTTCGTGAAGTATTTACACGCAGCTGGAAAGACATCCCGTTTCTCGCAAAATGGCCACACCTGAAACCATTCCAGCACTTTTATGGCTTCATAAAGATGTGTGTATGTGCGGAGGGGGGGAGGACATCTGTTAATGCAGGAGGTGTATATTATCTCGGCACCTTTCCCATCCGTCTTTCTGTTACTTTTACCAAATGTATTGCTGCATCGTGTGTGTGTTTGTGTGTGTATGTGTGTGTTGGGGGTGGGGAGCAGGAGTGGAAAGAAAAGGAATAACATGGAGGTTATTATGTATGATGGGGCCTCCCTGGTTTCTCACATTTTAGTCATGATGATAAGAACTATAGGATTGGGACTGTTTTAATTTTGGAGGTTTAAAAGCAAAGTGTTAACCAGGGCTGGCTATAAACAACTCCCTTTTTGCAACAGCTCCACATGCTGCCAGTTAGTTTCCACACACAATTAAAAGTGCTGGTTAGGACCTATAAGATTCAGATCCAGACTGTCTGAAGGACTCTATATCCCTATACAAGCCTGTCTTGAGATTTGGGGGAGGCTCTTCTCTTTGTCCCACCACCCCAACAGGTACATCTGGTGGAAACACAGGAGAGGGCTTTCTCGGTGGTTGCTCCTAGATTTGACGTTGGTTATATGCAGAGCTTTCAGCTGGTCATGGGTGGATGGACAAATAGAAAGCTGTTGATTTCCATGTTGTCATGAGGTTCGTGTGAAGATGGGCCTCCTGCCCTTCTATATCATTACAACCCAGAGTACTGTGGAGGGATTCTCTATGGATACATCGGTAGAATTGACAACTTGCTTGATAAATGTCACTGCGATCACCATGGCTCCTGTTTACTGCTTTCCAACTGTTGCATCTGTACTTCTGGTTTCATTTGAAGCTTAAAAAAGCAGCTAGGAGCCCAGGCAGAAGATCTTGCCAGAGGACTGGACAGCATCCTGTTACCTTTATACCTATGTTGTCTTTATACATAGGTCCCTGGAAATCCTTGTTCTCCTATACCTACTGATCTCCTCCTAGTTGATGTAGAAGAACCAGAGATGGTCTTCTCCCTGTTCCACTGGGAGACAAAGTGTAAAGCCCTCTTGGTGGGGAACTGAGGAGGCATCTTCCAATCTCAGGGTCCACCAAGATTCCCCATCTTCTAAATCTCACATAAGGACCAAAGGATGTGGAGGACTTGTATGATGGCTATATTGTTTTGTTTGAAAAGTCCACCCACATACTGAGGGCAGAACTTGCTAGCGATTGCAAACTCTTTTAAAGTGTTAGCCCTCCTATCTTTTGGATTTCAAACTCTCACAGCCCCCAATAGTAAAAAGGTATAAGGGAGTGGTGGTCTGAAATGTCTGGAGGGTCAAACGTTCCCTATTCCTCCCTCGCAAAGTCTTTGTGCCCGGCTGATGTAATTCCACTTGAGTGGAGAGATCCGGAGCACAAAGGAAATGTCCTTCTTTTAAAATGTGGTAATTTACTGGGGTGCTGAAAATGACTGCAAATCTGTCTCCGCACAATCTCTGGCAAGAGGGCCAAGATAAGTGTGCCAGTGTCTGCACCCAGCCGCCATTATCTGCCAGGGATAATTTGCAATTTTGCTGATATTGGCCCAGCGTCACAAGTGTTGTTGGGACAGCTTGCTCAGAGCCCACCTGAATTACCTTTTGGCTCTGTTGTGATGATAACCTTCAAAATATATAGGGGATAAATAGCTTTCGTAGCGTGTCTGTTCCTCCCCACCTACCCCGCCTGCATTGTTTGAATTGTTCTTGTCTGGAAAAGTTTAATCTTTACTGACCTGGAGATGGCTCATAAATCATTTTTATGTATATATTTATAGGTCCTGCAAACGTTTGTATCTGTAGCTCAGAGCAACATAATTCCCTGACTTCTGAAATTCATTTCCTGAGAGAACAAAATCAGGTTCTGAATGTAATGCTGGCGAAAGGATCTCGAGGTAAGATAAAGGGGATGTGAGAGAGAAGGACAAAAAAAATATAATACTATATGAAGCAGTCCTATCCCTTTTAAAGTATTTGCTACCATATTTGAAGGCAGACACTGGTAGGGCAATATTTATGTTGTGAACCTGATGTCACGCTTGGGGGATGATATTTTGTATGTTTTGGTTGATCATTGGGCTGTCTTTTAGGTTCTGCTTTTTAAAAATAATTCCTTTAAAATGAAGGATAGTCAATACGGGCAGAGGCCAGTCCTTTTCTTGACCATGTGGCAAATAAAACATAGACAATCAAATTTAAAATCCATTAGTAACAGCCAGTTAAAAATAAAATTGAAGTTCTTCTCCTTGCAGACAAACAAAAGGAAAACGAAAAGTTGCGCGAATCTCTTTCGAAGAAACACCTGGCTGTGGAGCAGCTTCATGCAGACTGCGAGCGTCTCAAGAAGGAGAATGAGAAGCTCCAAAAAGAAGCCAGGAAGCGGGAGGAAGAAAATGGTTGTCTGACAAATGAAGTTTACAGCATTCGGAATGAATTAAATAGGTATTAACCTCTAGACTCATTGCTGCCCCTAAAACTAAAGCAGAGGTGTTTCCCTGACCCAACCACACATGGTTATTTTTGGGCATCAGAACGAGAAGCTGGAAGTGTTTGTTGGCGTCCAAAACTACCCAAACACACATACACAAAAAAGGACAGGGCTGGTTTTCTGGGATTGTAAAAACATTTTTTAAAAAAATGTTAAAGGGGAGCTTTGCAATATGTTTAAAAGTTGCTACTCCTGGAGACTTAAAGGAAAGGCAATTGTATGTTTTTATGCCCCAAACAGGGGCAATGCTCAGAGCTGGAAAGGGTTGAGTGGCTACATGTGGCTCTGAGATTGCATCCTTTTTTTGGAAGGCTGAGGGCCCTTTTGACCCACAAAATGGCCTGGGGAGGGACTCATCTTCCACATAGGCTTCACTTTGCCACCTCTGCTTTAATGTAGGGTTATTCAGGCTAAACGTTATGGGATGGGAACTCAAAAGTAGTCCTAATAATGAGAAAGGGATTATCACATTGGCTGGCGATGTCAGCATTTTAGCAACTGTGTGTTTGTATCAGATTTGTTGCTGGTTAGTGTGGTCCAGTTTGACTTCTTCTGTTTGTACATCTAGATGATGGGTTCATCTATAGGGGGCTGATTCACATCAGATACCCTTCCCCAGGGCAGCAGTTGCACCCCGGCTCCTTCCAGTCCTCTGGTGTTATATTTTCTTGGGCTTTTCACAATTACGAGAATTATGTCAGTTGGTGCTGCCATATCCAAAAATCTCCCACTGATCAGTTCAACGGTGGTGGGGCTTGTTGCAGGTTGCAATTGGAGCTGAGCACCAAGCAGCGCGAGCTCTTGGAGAACGACGACTTGATGCATTCATTACGGCTAGAGCTCAGGGTCTACGAGAAGTTGGACAACGTGATCAGAAGTCAAAAAGGTGAGATCTCGGCAGCGAGGGGCAGAATTGTTATTGGGGGGACAGGCCCTCGGTTTGAGTGCTTGGACACTGGGAGGCCAAGATTCAAAGTCCTGCTCAGCCATAGAGACCCACTGGATGACCTTGGGCAAGTCACACTCTCTCAGCCTCAGAGGAGGGCCAAGGCGAACCCCCTCTGAACAAATTGTGCCAAGAAACTCCCATGATAAGTTTCCCTTAGGGTTGCCATAGGTCAGAACTGACTCGAAGGCACACAACAACACCTACACCCTCTGCGTGTTAACTTTTGTACTAACAGGCTTTTTTTTTCAGTTGTACAGTGTTTTTAAATGGCTGTAATCCGCCTTGAATTCCATGCTGGGAGGAAGGTGGGATATAAATAAAAGTAAAGCAGGCTCTTGATGTTTTCTGTCGCGAGACGGCTAACAGGGCTTGACTGACCTTAAAATCACTGGGGAAAAGGGTACCAGAACTATTGGGGGGAAAGATAGGATAGAGATGCAGACAAGCAGAAAGGAGGTGACTTGAGCTTTTAAATATTCCTTTGAGCAGGTTGTGCCTTTGAAGACGCTGCCATTTGGCTTGTGTGTGGCCTCCTGCGCGTTTCGCAAAGGAGCCCGAAAGGGAGCACTTTATTTATAGCTTTGAATATGGTGTTATTAGTTGGTCGAGTTGAAAGGCAGAGATCTTGCCCAAAGCAAATTTCACAGCTCAGCAGAGAACTGGAGATAGATTTCCTACAGCCCACCCAAGGTTGCTCAGCACCCCTCACCGACGGACTAAGAACTGAGCCAAGAAGTGAAGCAGTAGAGGGACACGGTCACAGCTGGAGAGGGGGAAAAAAAAATCTTCCCAGACAGTAATGCTCAGCTTCCTAACCTGACCTCGTCTCCACATCAAAACAAAACAAACCCCCCAGCATCTTTCTCACAATTTCTTGATTTCTGTGTTTAATGTCTAGGCTCCTAGTGATGTAACTGTCTTCATTTTCAGTTGAGGTGGGCATCGTCTGCTCCCCAGGCTATGTGTGGAGCCTTCCCTGGCTGTTTTGAGAGCCTCCATTCGTCCAGATCCCAAAGACCATCTTTTTGCTGTCCTAAAATAAGGAGAATTGTCTTCCCTGGAAGTCTCCAGGAGAGACAATTCAACTTTTAAAACAGTCCTCCTTTACTCTTTAAAATCCTAATTGTGGCTACCTTCTTTCCTTTCTTCTTTCTTTCTTTCTTTCCTTCTTTTCTTCTTCTCTTCCTCCCTTCTTCCTTTCCTTTCCTTTCCTTTCCTTTCTTGTCTCTCCCCTTTCTTCTCTCCACTCCTTCCTTTTCATTCCTCTCTTTCATTTGGACTCCTTCCTTCCTTCTCTCCTTCCTGGTTTGACACCACTTTTAACTGCCGTGGCTCAATGGTATGGAGTTCAAGGATTTGTAGTTTTGTGAGATATTTTGCTTTCTTTGTCATAGAGCTATGGTGCCGTAATAAACTACAAATCCATCCATCCATCCATCTGTTCTGTCCTTCCTTCCTTCCTTCCTTCCTTCTCTGTTCCCTTTCTTTTCTCCACTCCTTCCTTTTCATTCCTCTCTTTCATTTTGACATCTTCCTTCTTTCCTTCCTTCCTTCTCTCTCCCCTTTCTTCTCTCCACTCTTTCCTTTTCATTCCTCTCTTTCATTTTGACACTTTCCTTCCTTCCTTCCTGGCACTCTCCAGCCTGCAGAAGGTCCCAGGGCAAAAATTTAAAAAAGAAAATTGGCCCTCAGAATCACCACAGATGCCCACCTCTGATTTGCAATATAATTCCAATTTTATTTTTGCTACCCTCGTATAATTTACTGGATTCCTTTCTTTCCTTTCCAAGCCGTGATTCCAAATTTATAAATCTTTTTCTCATTCCCATCTCTTAATATACATAATTTTGCCTTGGGTATGCAACATTAGTTTTTATGGACAAAGTGAAAAATAATTTTTTGGCTCTTATTAAATCTTTGGAGAGTAAAAGCAATTAAAGCTCAGAGGCCTGTTTTTCCCCCCACTTCCCTCCCTTCCTTTCCTTTAATCATTATCTACCTACTGTTCGTCGTTTGCTCTCAGTATCTGACTCGAAAACACTCATTCAGCATTTTGATAATGGCTGTTTTAATTGTTCGCAATGGTGATTAAAAAGAGAAAAATCCTAACCCTCCTCAGATAGCAGCCGCGACAGAGCCGACGAATGCCGGAAAGACCAAAACCACCCGTTTGACTTGCACGATCTCTTGACCGAAATACAGAATTTGAGAGCACAGCTTGAAATAAGCATCAAGGCAAACAGGATATTGCACGAAAAACTGGAAGAGCAGTTTTCAAGCGGGAAGAGAGCGGTCGGCAGTTTGGGGTCAACCGTGAATATCAGCTACCTTTTCAAGCAGGAATCACAGCATTACTCAGGAATAAAAGGTACGGGGCACCGAATGGTCAGACTGGCACATCTGACGGTTCAAAGAGGTCTCCTTGGATCTGATCTGTCGGAAGCAAAGGTGGAGTGGAGGCACAGTTGTAGGTGCTACACTCCTAAGAGCCCTAGCCAGACCTATTTCAAGGGTACCCTGAATCAAAATGAAGCCCCCGCTGATCCAAAACCACTGCTTTATTGTTTACAAGCAAATGGCTGGGAGGCAGTGTGGCATAGCGAATTGAGTGCTGGACTACAGCTTTGGAGACCAGGGTTTGATTCCTTGCTTGGCCATGAAACCCACTGGGTGATCTTGGCCAAGCCACACTCTCTCAGCGTCAGGGGAAGGCAAAGGGAAACCTCTGAACAAATCAGGAAAACCCCATGCTAGGTTTGCCTTAGGGTGGCCATAAGTTGGAAACGACTTGAAGGCACACAACAACAACAGCAACAACAAGTGGACAGTGGAGGCAGCAATGAAAATAAAAGCAACGTAAGTTCTCTCACATCCCTCTGGTGTAGAGGTTTGGAGTTTCTAAAAGAATTGGTGAAGAGCCGTAGTTCGGAAATGACTTGAAGGCACGCAACAATGACAGTTAGTTCTAACATTCACCCTGTGAGTTTCCATGGCTGGGTGGGGTTTCGAACCCTGATCTCCGGAGTTGTTGTCCAACATTCAAACCATTACGCCACACTGGCACACTGTCTCTTTCATATATATGGGTGTGTTTAGAGATAAGAGATAGAGATATTAGCAATTGTATGGGATGGATTAGAAGCCCAGTACAGGAGTGGAGCATCTTCAGTTGTAATGGAGATGATGGAACACTTTGAATGGGATATTGCTGAATGTGCAAAAGCTCTGAAAAGGGAGAAAAAGTGGGGGAGTTCAATAGGAACAAACTACACAAACGCCCAAATTACTTTGCAGTGGGCAAACTTTGCAAATACTGGGCAATCTTTGCAGGGTGCTAACCTAGACCAGGCAAGTCAGCATTTCAAGACTGAAATTTGGGATGTTATTCTGAACCCAGAACCAGACTAAGGCATGAAATGTTAAGCCAGGGTGGATGCTGGAGGTCCGTTTCTGGCTCCTTCATATCCTTATGGGGCTGGACTGGCAGAGCCAGAAGCAACTGGAAGGGATGCTTTGGGTGTCTGGAAGTCACTTGGTCTCTGCTTCTGGCAGTCGGATGCGGACGAGTGTTGAAAGGCCAAACTAGTCCATCTGGAGTCTTATTTTTAGCTGGAAGGAAAGGTTTGTGGGTTCTTCTTTTTATCTTTGCTCACTTTGCTCGAGAAAATCGGGGAAGACTTGTTGCCTGAGCTTCACTGGGCGTGATGGCAGAAATATTAGGTATTTCTGCCTAACTTTGCTTACCTAAATAGTTTGTTGGATGCACCAGTGCGCGCTACAGGCGGCTGCACTTCGCTCAGGAGCGATCAATATGTGCTTTAGACGGTCTGTGAATAAATCAGCGGAATAAATTCAGTGCCCTAGAGGACTACTTTTCCCCCCTCTCTTATTTGCATCGCTCTTAAATGGAGGCCTCCATCTCCAGCAGTTGAAAGCCTGAAGGAGGGAGGCAGACGTGTCCGCACGCCATGCAGATCTAACATCCCAGAGCATTGTAATACTCCAGAACTGCGAGTGGCCCTTAGCGCAAAACACTAGAGGAGAAATAGACAATTCTGTTGGGTTAAACTTGTACTTTTGACCTTGTTGAGTAAAGCTGAGGCAAACACACAGATTGCATTGGGCTATTATGTGCCAAAAATCAAGAGCTGTGAAGTTGGGCATTTATTGCAAATTTGGGGTGTACGGTGAAGGTTGCTTTTCTTTTACAATAAGAAGTGGGTAATTTGCATCACTGAAAAACAGATCCCCCCCTTTTTTTTGTTTGTGAAAGTTTGATTGAATTTTTTTAAAGGTTAGCTTGTACTTATTTCTGCACTGCATTACACACTGCTGGATTGGAACAGTTCGCCTTTTTTGCTGAAAGACTGTTTTGACAATTGATTTGTTGTCCTTTGAAATTATGATAATTTGGTTTAATGCGCTGCCGTTGGTTGCTTTCAGCGAGGGGCGGATGGGGAGGCAGGCCGCAATTCAATAAGATGATGAAAATAAAGGAGAAAAAAAGTCTCTTCGGAGGAACGAGGTTAACCCACCAAGTGACTGGCTGCCATTTTGCAAAATCCCTGTGTTGAATTCCACCGGCCTTTAAGGCTTCCCCTGTGTAAGCCTTAAAGGCATGATGCAATTATGGATACTTGTGTATATAAGTGTAGGAGGCATTCCGGAGACAATGTTCCCATTTTCTCCCTCTCCTTTTTAAAAAAATATGTAGAATTGAAGTTCCCCAGTGCAGATAGCAATGTCCTTGAATTGCAGCAGAGGTACGGAGGCTCCAAAGCAACCTTCAAAGCAGGTACGGCAAAAAAACCCTTTAATTTTAAGCAGAGGTGGACAACATATGAACTACATGGAGTTCCCTTCATTTAATTTAATTTGGGGAGTGGGGCTGATTTTTGGACAATTTCTTTCCCCAAACAGGCCATAAGTTGCCAAAGCCACCTGAAAATGCAGAGACTTGTTGCCTCTAACCCTGAAGGCATAGGATTTTCGTGCTTTCAAGTCATTTCTGGCTTCTGGCAACTTTGGGCTAACCTCCCTTGGGATTTTCTTGAGAAGTTTTGTTCAGGAGGGGCTTTGTCCTTGCCTTCCTTTGAGGCTGAGACGTAGGTTTGCTCAAGATCACCCAGGGGTTGCTGTGGCCCAGTGCAATTTGAACCCTGGTCTCCCTATAGTCCCAGGCCAACGCACAAACCATTACAGTATGGTGGCTCTCAAATGTAAAGTAGCGTATAATATAATATAATATAATATATTTCTTTTTGGAAACCAGACACAAAGAGCAAACAGTCTTGCAACAAGTATATTGTGCATTTCAGTTGGCTAATAAAGGCATCACTGTTTGATGGATTTTTGTTTGAATTTGCTAAAGGGCCAACACAGCTACCCTTGCATATTTTCTGTCTTGAGAGTCATGAGAGTATTGAAGATGCATGTGAGGACTGGGGAACATACAGAGGAGCCAAAAGGATGATCTGAGAAATCGGATGATGCTCTATGTAAATGCTGCTTAGATTTGTGGAAGGTGACTAGACTTTCTGCTCTTGTGCCTCAGATGCAGAGCTTACTCTGGGCGGTTTGGATGGCTCCTCTCATTGTAGCCTGTCAGCTGGCAAGTCCGGCGACCCTTCCTCCTTCTCCCGTCACTGCGTCTGGGCGGACAAAAACGGCCGCCACGTCCTCGGCTTGGTGGAAGATTACAACTCATTACGGAAGCTGATCTCGGAAGGGCGGAAGCTGTTGTCGGAACTGGAACTCCCCCTGAAAGAAACCTCCCTCCAGGAGCCGGAAATGATGGTAAAGAATGTGGCCATGAGCACAGATTGTCCAAATCGTTTCTTGACGGAGGGACGGTAGGGAAAACGTCATTTAAGAAATGGATTTCTCTGAGCTGATTGATCAAAATAAACAGAGAGCATCCATTCAGTCCTTTCCTTAGCGCTAGAATCAAAGTAGTGTTGGTGAACTTAGGGAAAATTCCCTGAAGTTTCGGAAGTCTCTGCAAGTCTCCTGACTTTAGATCAGAGGTCTGAGCATCAACAGTCCCCATCCAAGACACATTGTGGGCTACAGAATCCCTTCTTGTGTGCTTTCATGTAATTATGGTGTCCCGACAGTAAATCTGTCATGGGGGTTTTCTTGGCAAGATTTGTCCAGCGTAGGTTTTGTCATGACCCTCTTTATGAGGCTGAGAGAGCATGACTTACTCAAGATCCCCCAGTAGGTTTTCGTGGAGAATCAAACCTTGGTCTCCAGCATCCTTGTGCAACACTCAAACCACAACCACTGCTGGTTGTGCAGCAGCCCACCAAATGTGCAAAAATGCCCCCAAATAAAAGAACAACCCTCTCCCCCATCTAGAAGGGGCCTAAAGCAATTCATATTCTCTCCGTTTCACAATGGCAAATCCCCTGTGAACAAATCTTGCCAAGAAAACCCATAATAGGGTCATCATAACCTGGAGTCAGCTTGAAGACACATAACAGCAAGGTACATGATAGTAACATAAATGCTTCAGTTTCCATTCTGCACCTTCCTTTTGGGGAAGAACAGGGTACTTCTGTGGGAGTAAAAACTGGCATCCCCTCCACCCGCCCTGCCCACAGCTCTCCTCAATTTCCCCTCGTTCTCGTTCTCTTTTGCGGCCTCCCCATTCTTCATGTTGGCAGCTGCTTCCATTTGTTTCCTCATCTGTCTGCAGAAGAAAACATTTTGCCTTGGCCCCCGATAGTTAGCTTGCCATTAAACGGAGCGGTTTTAAAGGGCCTGCTAAGGGAGAAACATCTATATTGCCTAAATTAATGTCGGGAGTCATTTGACTTTCAAATCGCACGCCACAAAATGCAAATCGGAAAAAGGAAAAGTCTTTGCCGAGTGGCCCGGCTAGCGCAGTAAACATAACCCGTTATTAATTGCTATTATTGATTAAGCTCGGTCCCGATTCCTCCCCACCATCGCCCGCCCCTGTGCTTGAATAATACATAATTCAGCTGCCTTTTTAACCCAACAAATTAAGTTTGCCAGACACACAATATACTCACACATCAACCCGGAGTTCGAATTTGTCGCAAGTGGGATTTATGCTGTCAATTAAAGCTTGCTTTTTAAAATAGTCTTTTGCGGATAAAATAACCAAACTTGTTTCCTCTTAACTCATGATGTTGTCTTGTAAAAACCCTTCCATGTTTGATTCCCTACCAGGCATCCCTGGGCAGGATCCCCACTGCCCTCTGCGCAATCCGGCATAATTTGGATGAAGCTGCCCGCCTCTTGAAACTCCTTTGGAGAGTCTCTTTGCCAATGAAGGTTGTCCACAGTGCCGCTTACTCACTTCAGGTACATTCAGGGGGGAAAGGGTGCTTTTGTAGCCACATACAATAAGTTGAAGGTGGCTTGGAAGAAGTTAAAGCCTTTGCTGTAAGCCAAAAGACCAGAGTCCAATGAATTAACCATTCTGGACTGCCCAATCCTTCCTACACAGAAAGGATAGACTGCTTCTCCCTGCCCTTGTTTGGCTCTCCCCTGGCAGGCAAATTCCACTTTATTCATAAAACTTTCAACAACCGATCATTGTCTGCAGACAAGAGTTTCTGTCTAATAATCAGAATTATTTTTTCATTTGGCTGTTGATGGATACTTCAGTGTTTTGGTGCGGAGAGTGGCTAACAATCTATGTGAAAGAAAAAAATCAATTAAAATTGCAGCTTGAAAATAACCAATAAGATTCAGCTTTTTGTGTTTGTAGTTCTCTCGGGGAACTGTAGTTGTGGCCCCAGAGCTCTCTGACCGAGAAGGCTAAATGTCTCACAAAACTACAGTTCCCAGAATTCCGTAGCATTGAGCCAGGGCAGTTAAAGTGGTGTCATACTGGATTACTTCTGCAGTGTGTTTTGGCCCTCAAGAGAGTAGACCCCACTGAATGAATGGCACTTGTATAAATAAGTGTTGACTCAGCCATTCCTCTGTTGTGGGTCTATTCTAGTTGGGAACTGACTGAATGGATTCAAGCCAACGTTTTACTGAATGGATGCTGTGTTGTCTCCATTGCTGTGTTTTGAAATTTAATTATATTTCAGTATTTAAAATGCTTTGTCTTTCACTACCTTCTCCTCCTTTTCCCCCTCTGCCTCCTTTTGGGCACTGTAAGCTGTTCTGAATTCTGCTTCAGGTGGAAGGGACGATATAAATCCAATAGGAAATTCACAGCAATTTCTGGGTGCCCACAGCAGTGCTTTGATTGTTGGCAACTCATCCGAGTAAACGGATTCTCCTCCTTGCGCTGCAGGATGAAGCCATGCGAGCTGAGTTACACAGACTCCGTCGGAAACTGGCCGAGCAGGAAAAGAAGCTGCACAGCACAGTCAAACGCTTGCACTCCACCAACCAACTGAAAGAAAACATGGAGAGAGTTATCATCGATCAGTGTGAGTGAGCTTCACCTCTCTCTCTCTCTCTTTCTCTTTCTCTCTTTTCCCCTTTTTGTGCTCCAGAGGTATGTTTCTGCAGCTGGCAACTCTGTGAGTCTCTGGCATTGCTGCAGAAATGGATTGGCATTTTTTAGTCTATGTCAGGCTTATATCTGCAAGACCTAACCTAAAAATTGGAGCCTTTCTTTTATATTCTTAGTTTAGACCCACAGTTCCATCTTCCACAGTATTTCCATTTACCCTTCATCTAGCCCAGTGATTTTGGAGCTGTTTGATGTGGGGAACAGCTGGGTTTCTTTCCCAGTGTGCCAGGCACCAGAACCATGTTTGAGCCCATTGACTACCACCATTTCTATCTTTCCTGGAAACTTGCCAATGGCACTAGTGCATGGACTACCATTTTGAGTTGCACAGGTCTAGTGTACTAAGGCCCAGGACTCATCTTGGACAGAGGTAGCTTGCCTGTGGTTCTCCATCAAGGAATTATCCCTGTGCTTGCCTGCTACAGTTAGTTACATCTGGGACTGCCCTTGTGGATCTCTCAGAATGGAGAGCTCTAGATAAATAGTTTTCCTGTCTGGTGGGATTGGAAAAGATTGGGGTGTGGGTCCTCTTCACAATGAAAATGAGGGTTTCTAATAGTTCTAGTACAGAGAGGGGCTGCATGCAAGCCCCCAATGCAACCCTTGACCCCAAGACGTTGGCACTGACTTGAAGGCACATCATAACAAGAACATTATCCCATGATACGAGTACAAGAAGCAGGCTCCTACTTCCAATAATGGATCCATCCAGTCCTACATCTTGTTCCCAGCACTGGTTAATCATACGATATGAGAACCTTCCTCCCTTCTTCCAAGAAGACGGTGAAGACAACAGATTGTACGGGTTCACCATTTTCAATTAGCTGCCCACCTCAAGTTCAGAATTTGCAGAGCTGAACATCCATCTCCTCTGTCTGTAGTATTTCCTCCTGGTTGGGAGGACAGGGAGTACATGCATGGCAGGGTAGTGGGGAAGAATTGCCCATCGAAAGCATATATGATGGAGAATTCCTCTCCCCTTCCCCTTTTGGAAAGGAAAACAGTACCTTAGTCCTTCCTCGGTTAGGAGATGTTCGCTTGTTCTTGACTAAGGGCTACGCTCCCTCAGTGAGTTGGTCCAGTGTTCAATTACATGTTAAAGCATAATTAATCCATCCTTGAAAATGCCAGATTAACTCCCTTTCTTCGCCCCCACTTTATCCAGAAGATGCAGGAAATGGACCTGCGTAAATGTCACAAGTTGCTCACGCCACCAGATGAAGCAGGCCGGTGCTTTTGATTTCAATTATGAGATTCCAGGCCCTCGCAAGTATACATTTTTTAAAGGTTAACATGCATCCTTTTTATCTCCCCGCCGCTGCCAGCTCATCGTTTAGAGCGTACGTTTTAAAGAACGACCGCTTCTCCACTGACAAATGGCACCAAAACTGTGTTGCTGGTTAGCTCTGTCCTTGCCGAGCTTTTTGCAAAGATAATTCCATACTGCCTTTCCTAACGTTCTAGGTTTTCCACTTGCAAGAGGTTAGCTCTTTCCCCTAGTTAGGGAATTTCACAGCTGGCTTGCTCACATTGTTCACTGTCCATGTAACCTAGAATAATTCATCTACTTGGCAAGTACACATCAAGTGACTACATATTCTGAGGGTCCCTTTCACACCACTCAATTGTAGCACTTCAATTCCATTGTAATGACCATGGTTCCATCCTATCGAATTATGGGATTTGCAGCTTGTGGAGAGGCATTTTGAATTCTCAGCCAGAGAGAGAGTTCTTGTGTCTGTAACCAAACTACAAGTCTCTGAATTCAAGAGGATGCAGCCATGGCAGTTAAACTGGAACCGTTGTATCGTAAACGTGTAGTGTGAAAACACCCCTGGGATTTGCAGTTTAGTGAATGGTACTTCGGCTCCTTAGCCAGAGAGCTCTAGTGCCTCAGCAAACTACCCAGGATTTCAAAGGATGCAGTCATGGCAGTTATGCAGTTGCATAGTGTGAAAGGACCCTTAGACTGAAGCACCCTGCAATGATCATCCTGTGGCCACGTCTCACAACTTTCTTTTCTCTGCTAAGCATTTTCTGGAGGTTTCACTCAAATGTAGAATTAAACTAACAAACAGAAGATAATCCCTTCCGTGTTAATGTTTAATATTTCCGACGGGTGGCGGTGGAGAAATAGTAGAAGACAATGACTATATCAACAGTGGCATTTATTAGCTGAGTGCACTCACCTACGCAAGACGCCCCCAACGTAATTTGCTCTAAAATCGCATTTGATTATGGGGATTACAGATGTCACTACCTTTTAGCTTTTAGAGCTACTTTGTTTGCGGGGTTGCGGGAATGGAAGTGCAGATCACAAAGTGTCACACACTTTGGCACAAAGCACAGGAGCACCACCAGGGAGAACCCTGCTAACAAAGCTCCTGTACAAAGTTGGCAGAGTAAAGCTCCATTTTACATTCATGGAGGCTCTTCTGGTCATGGAGATGGTGGGGGTGAAACTATCCAGACACTTTTTGTTAAGGGCAAATAGTGGAGTGGAGTTCTGTTTGGCAAAGCTGTAGGATCTGCCAGATCCAGCTGGGATGCCAACCTTGATCTTCCTTTGCCATCACTGCACAACTCTGCAAAAACTGTCTCGTAGTGTACCAACAGGATTCCGGACACAGTTTTAAGCTCACCTCTATGAGATGAAGATGCTTCTACACTGTAGAAATAATGCAGTTTAGTGGTCATGGCTCCATCCTACAGAACACTGGGATTTGTAGTTTAGTGAGGCACCCGCACTCTTTAGCAGTGAAGGCTCAAGACCTTGTGAAACTACAAACCCCAGGGTTCCTTAGAATGGAGTTACAACAATTAAAGTGCATTATATTTTACAGCATAGATGCATCTTGTTGGACTTAATGGGCCTTCACATCCAAGAACATTGCATTCAATGTGCAACATAGAAAACGGAGTACAGCCTCCCCATGTTCAGGATGAGGCTGGCTTTATAATAAGCCTCTGCCACAGGTGAGAGCTCATTGAAAAGAAGAGCTCCTGCGTGCCGGCTCAACCACCCTCCGTATTTTCTCTTTGCAGTGGCTTTAACTCACGATGTTTTAAAGAAGGCGCGAGGCAACTTGGAAGTAAGTAAAAATCACCATGTCCATTAATTAGCCTTAGTTAGCTGGCTCCCTTTTCCTCCTGCCTGTTCCCCGTTCGTTTATATGAACAACGTAAATTGCCTTGCTAATAATATACTTGTGTGTGTTTCACAACCTGTAGCTCAGCCTCCCACCCACTTGAACGTGCCATACCTTTTATTTAATGCTGGTGTTGCACGTTCTGGTCGGACCTAATGGTCCAATTTTAATTTTTATGGGTTTTGATGAACCACATGTCCTTTGGTAGGGTTCAGCCTCAATTTGTCAAATTGCTTCTCTCTTGCCTCCAGATTATGATTGCTTGTACCAGCCTTGTATGTAGTGGGATTCCAGATCCATGTCTTTCAGCCTCAGTTATGGTTTCCCATGGCAAGCTGTGGATAGCATGGGTCTTTTCCATCACTTTCTGACATTTTCTTTGAATGGAGATTGAAGCCAATATTCTTTTGGACACTGAGTATTAAGCTCAAGGCTGCTCCTGTCTTCCCCTTCCACACAACCTCTATTGGATGGTGTTGGTTGAGCCCCCATGGCTTATCAGTAGCCATTGGGGGCTCCAAAGCCCTATGACTGCTGTTACACAGCTGGATGAAAGACATTGCACAAGGATGGATCCAGTACCTCCTTACGCAATGCCCAAGAAAGTATGCTGGCATTGTAGAGATTACACTCATATACTTACCAAGAGGATTTAGCTCTGGATCTGGGACCCCATTATATACAAGGCACGTGCTCTTCCGCTGAGCAGTCGTTTCCCATTATCATTTACCTGAAGGATGGGCAACTCTGATGTAGGCCATTTTTGGCCTCTATGCTACTGGTTTTGATTTCATTCCCGCTTTTCGTTTACTTAAAAATATTCATAGAGAGTCATAGGGTCTGAATAAGACCAAATTGTGGGCTCATTTTGTCCAGCTTGTGTAATTTGGAGGCATTTTATTTTTGGCAGATCTTTCGGGGGGCCACAAAACGAGAGTTAGGAGCTTCCCTGCCAACCTTGGTTGAAAGTCCCCTAACACCAGACTTTAGTGGTAGGGGTTATTCCTGTTAACGTCCGATGTTGTTTTCTTCTCTAGCTCCAGCCAGCTGAAAACAAACCATCAGCCTTCAGCCTCAGCAAGACGAGAGTCCTGTGAAGGCCACATCTTGCCCCACAATAAAGGCCTTTTTCTTTCCTGCCGAGCCTACACTGTCGATTGGTTCTTTCCTCTCAAAGCCTTAAAACGTCTTGCCTTTTCAGACCAGTTGTGTCTAGACATCATCTTTGGGATGATGAGAGTTGGAGTCCAGTGCACATCTAAAGGAAGGCTACTGTACAATGTTGTTTGGAAAAGTAGAAAAACAGGAAAAGAGCCTTAGAAATTGGATTGGGAGGATTGTAACTACGTGAAGTCAAAGGCTTTCATTGCCGGCATCCATTTTGTGGGTTTTTCGGGCTATGTGGCCATGTTCTAGAAGAGTTTCTTCCTGACGTTTCGCCAGCATCTGTGGCTGGCATTTTCAGAGAATGCTGACATGGAAGTGAGTGGGGTATATAATGTGTATATACTCTGAATTCAGCATTCTCTGGAGATGCCAGCCACAGATGCTGGCGAAACGTCAGAAATAAACCTTTCTAGAACATGGCCACATAGCTTGAAAAACTGACCAAAATCTATAATTGTAACTACGTCAGAGTAGCTACACCTCCCATGCAGGATCTCAGCTTTTCCTTGGGCTTCTCCTTGACCCAAACCAACTTGTGACTTCCTTGGGTTGCCTTGTTCCCTCTTTGGTTTTTGTTTCTGTAAAAACAAAGTGGTCAGAAGGTTTGTTTGTTTGTTTGTTCAGTTGTTCGGGTATTTATTTGCGGTACAACATTTATTAATATTAGATATCCAGAGCTCAGGAAAAATTACTTGAGTGGACTGCAGCTCCCAGATTCCCTTAGGATGTGCTGCTGGCTGGGGGAATTCTGGTATTTGTAGTTCATGAAAGAAACCTCCCCGATCCCCAGAAATCACAAAATGGATGAAAAAAGGGAGAGGAGAAAAAACAACAACAACCCACCATCAGTGCTACAAGATGGCAGGAAATGTTGGGTGGAAGCAATTTAATTTAGGTACCTGGCGCCTGGTTGAGGTTGCTTTGGAAATGTAGCAAACGTTGAATAATAATATATGTTTTAAAAGTGTTGTGATTATTTGCTCCAGAGGTTTATCTGCCATCTCCCCGCTACGGCACGCAAGTTTCTAATCCAGGTCATCGCAGCAATCTGATAGCAGGCTTGGGAGACATTAAATTGAATCAAAACGTTGAATTATTTTATTTTATTTTTTTGCAAGACAGCTGCCAGCTCTTTATTTATTTTTCTCTCTCTTTCCTATCTGTGCATTCCTCTCGTTGCTGAAGTTGTCGCCTCTTTTTTCCTACCGAGCAGTATTTAAACTCGAAAGCTTTTAAATCTTCCAGGAATGAGTCGGGTCAGTGTGCCCTTGACTGGCCCAAGAGGAAGGCTCTTGAGCTGGAGACTCCAAAAAGGGATGTTACTTTTGGGGTGCTCCCCTTAATGTTTCCTTGTGTGGTTCACACAACTTGTGTGCACTGTAGCAATGCTGGTTTTCCATTTAAGCAAATAAGGGTGTGCATATGTGTGTCTTGGATGCCAGACCGACATTAAAGTCCGAGCTCAGTGGAGATGAAGCTAAAAAGATATCATATTAATTCTCTGATAAGATCTCCTTTCTTTTTTACGGTCAAATGCAGGGATGGGCATAGTGTGGCCCATGAGCCACATTTGGCCCTTGGACCCTTACCTTGTGGCCTCTGAAGCACTGCGCTCATGGTTTTGGAAGAATTTTCTTTTAGCTTTGTGAGCCAGGAAGGAGTTTTGCCCCCAGATCACTGCTGTCCCAATGCATGAAAGCATGAAAATACATCCATTTTCGTGCATTTCAAACATTCCAGAACCCTGCATTATTTCCCCAATGCCTCCTTTTCCCCCTTTGTAGTCCTTCTCAAAATGGTGATGGGAATTGACAAGAAGTCACTTTTTGATGCCATTTTGTGAGGGGCTGTAGAAGAAATATATTTGAGCTTGCTGTCGGGGGAATGTGACCCTTTGGGAGGTGGAATTGGCCCCTAGCTCCCACACGGTTGACCATACCTAGTCTAGAGGAGTTGCCCAATTTAGCTTCCTCTAGATAGGAAGGTATGTGCAACTACTAAAAGGGCCTTCTCCGTGGTAGCCTCCCCTCAAATGGATGCTTTACCCAGGGAACACATTCCACTGGAAACATTAAATGCAATTGCTGTAAAACATTCCTTCTTTTTACTGGGCCAATACAAAAGATCTACTGACTCCAACCCTCTTTCTTTAGTTTTGTTAAGAGCTTTGCAAAGAGACTTGGAGAGAATGTTTTGGATAAGGGCAGGGATGCAGTGGTTAAGACACCAATTCTGATGATGGTTAGGTTGGATGGTTGGCAGTTTGAAGCCCAAGAGTCGCGTGACGGAGTGAGCGCCCATCACTAGTCCCAACTTCTGCCAACCTAGCAGTTCGAAAGCATGTAAAAGTGCAAGTAGATAAGTAGGTACCACTTTGGTGGGAAGGTAACAGCGTTCGGTGCGGTCATGCTGGCTACATGACCATGGGGTTGTCTTTGGACAACGCTGGCTCTTTGGCTTAGTAACGGAGATGCGCACCTCTCCCTACAGTCGGTTACAACTAGACACTCATGTCAAGGGAAAACATTTACCTTTACCTTTAAGAATCTTCTAAAACGGGGGTGGACAGCAATCACTATCAGCCAAGTGCTGGCGCTTCCTGTGGGGATGAAATGTCCATATCTCTGCCGTACACATGTTACTCACCATTCAACACAGTTGGTCCAACAAGTCTACTGCAGTTGGAGCTACCAGTAGTATTTAGGCCTGAAAAGGCCGGTGCCCCTTAGAGTCAAATTGAATAAGTACCCATATTAAGCACAACAGATGTCTCTAAGCACGGCAGATGTCTTCCTGCCACCCAAAGGAGCATCCAACAGAATCGGAGGCTTAGCTTTCCATACTTACCTGTGTGTCGGGCTGGTTGTGTGGGTTGTATTTCAGACTTTCTGTTCTCTTCCAAACTTGGCTTTCTTTTTTACTTATGACTCCTGAAATCATTCTTCACGGGGTTGAAGGTATACGGTACGCCAGTAGCTTTGGAAGTGGGGAAAACCCACAACCGGTTGGTGTATCTCCTTTAAATGTTCAATGTAGGAATTGATGTTTGCAGCAAGTAGCCTAGAACAAAGGCATAGGATGTGACTTGACTGAGCTGAGAGACTGTTTATTTCTGATCCAATTGGTTGTTTCAATAAATGGATCTCTTAACTAAAAAAACGAAACAGTATCTGTGTTGTTTTGTCTCCAATTCCTTTCTCGTATTTGAAGTTTTCCGACTAACCTTTGCTAGATGGCACCTCCACTTCCTCTCATTTGATTTTTGATTTTCAACATCCTTACCATAGACCCCTACCATCCTGCTCAAATATCTGCGTCCTTAAATTTCCAATCTCACAACAATGTTGTCCAATCGCAATGGGAACTACGTATTGTCCAGTGCTGGAGACTTAGAACTTTTCAGAAAGTAGTAATTTTGCATAGTTGGACATTGGGTTATGTCTTCTTCTTGGCACAGGAGACGATTGCTCCAGATGGACTAAACACATCCCTTTAGATGTTGGGACTGCAACACCAATCATCCTTCAGCTTATTCTATCTATCTATCTATCTATCTATCTATCGTATTTATACTCCATCCTTCAGCTATGCTGTCTAGGACAGATGGAAGTTGTAGTCTGATATCATTCCTCCCCATCTTTGCATTTAGTGTGTGAAACAGCTAACTCTTCATCTGCAGGTGAACCTCACGAATTTTATTTCCGTTCCTGCAACGAACGCTGCAGAAAAGAGGACAGAAAATCCACCATCTGGGTGTGAGCATGAAGCCAAAGGGCATTTTTTTTCCTTAAAAAAGAAAGAAAAATAGCAAATTGAAGTTTAATTTTAGATGTAAGCTCATCAAAGGGAAAAGTTGTTGGTGCCGCGCTCTGAATTCCTCACACATTGTCTTCCCATCTTGCGAGAAAACGTCAAGTTAATTTTACTAAGTAGCTAAATTGCAGATACTCAGAGGTAATCAGAAATGATGCAAATTTCCAACTTTCAGGATTAATCACACTCCTGGTTTGGGGAGGAATATGTATATATTTTGGAGGGAGGAGGTGGTACACAACACCTGAAAGAAACAGCTGTATCACTATATATAGCGCACTAATCTCGTGCGGTCTTTCTGCATCCTTTATTTGCACCATCTGTATTTTCCTTCCGAGCCACGGCGATTTTGGGCGACTCGGCTGTCTTTTCCATCCATGTCCTTTCCCGACGCCCTTCGGAAACGGATGGCCTAGCCTGGGGAAAAGAGCAAAGCTGGTAGACACCTGCAATTGGGTCAGCTAGAGGAAACGCTCTGTTCTCTTGCGCTTATCTCGCTTCGAAAAAAGAACAAAGTTGGGAGAAATAAAACACCTCTTTTAGAAGACACAGTTAATGAACTGAACCTGTTTCAACGTGCGACAAATGAGAAGCCCACCTTGCCGATGGAAGAGCTGGCGTGAAGTACTCCCTGCCTTCCCTGCCTCCCTCGGAAAACTTTGATCTAATTAATTTAAATAGAGGTTTTTTAAAACACACACAATCGGAACGCCAGCCACAAGTATGCTTTGAAAAAAAGCAAGGTGCGTTCAATGAGTATCGAACAGAATCATTTGAAGTTTGGAGAATACAATGGTGCAATTGTCTAGCAGGTCACGTCGAACTGGGATGAAGGACTGCGGCGGTTGGCTTGAGACGATGCATCTTTTTCCTGGTTCAGTTTGAAACACTGGTCAGAATCTCAGGGTTGGAAGAAAGACACCAAAAAGACCATATTGTCTAACCCCCTTCTATGCAGGAACCCACAGTTAGCGCACTCCGAAGGGATGACCATCTAACCTCCAAAGAAGGGGAGTCCATCAAGGCAGTCCACCAAGGCAGTCTATTTCTCCATCTTGCGGCTCGTACCAGGAATCCCTAGGTTCATGTCTATAGGTTCGCCTTGGCTTTGAAAGCCACTCAAAGGGAGACTTGGTGGAACATGTGGTCCTTCGGATGTTGGACCTCATCTCCCATAATCCAGCAAATGGGGCAATATTTTTTATGCTGGTAAGGTAGTTCTGACCCAATGGCCATAAGCCTATATTCACATGACATAAATCTCTTCATGTGGGTATTATGCATGTTTTTTTCTTTTCTGCTGAGTTGACAACATTGATCTGAATGGAACGACGGAATGCCTATGCGCATCTGTGGAAATAACTGCTTCCATAAGTGTGGATTTTGTGCATTGGACACCAATGTCCAACCACTATGGCGACAGTCATAGTGAACCTATTGCAGGATTTCCTTGGCAAGTTTCTTCGGAGGAGGTTTGCCCTTGCCATTCTCTGAAGCTGAGAGAGTCCAAGTTTCCCAAGATAACCCAATAGGCTTAAATGGCTGAACCAGGATGATAAAAACTAAAACATTAATGCAACCTGTTGGTATAGTTAACATTCAAGGTAAATTCCTCGCTCACATTGATGCTAGTAGCTCAAGTAGCTTCCCTATTGAGGAACAGATAAGAGTTTGGGCTTATTGGAAAGGATTCCTCCCCTTTCTCCCCTAAAAAGCTCTTCATGTAGAGTGGAGGACATCTTCATCTATTCTGGGTTTATAGGTAGGCAAGAGACCAAAGTTGTTACCTGTGTTAGATGAACCAAGGACAGCTGTAACCCTATTTCCATAAAGTATCCATCCATCCATCATCCATCCATCTATATGTTCATTTATCTACTGGATAAAGGAGGACCAAGTGTCCCAAAACTGGTTGCTCCATGGTGTGGCTTCTGTGGTCCCACCACTTCGATTTCTCCATTCAGCCACCAGATGGCATTCGAATGCTAATCTTCCGATTGTCACCAACTTCTCTCATTCTGCATTTCTGCTTATTGTGAGTTCGCTGCTCTCTTTCCTTGAAAAGCTCTCTATTTTTAAATACTTTGAGATGACAAGACGGCGTGGGACAAGCCTGCCTTGGGTGGAAGCCAACAAGCAAGCAAGCAAGCAAGCAAGGAAGGGCTGGTGGTAGTGATGACGGTGGTGAACCATACCCAAATCAACCCCTTGCTAGAAGTGATTCACCCCAAAAGGAACATGAAAGAAGGAAAATCTCATGGCTTTCCCCCATCTCTCTTTTGCACACTGCTTAATTTTGGAAAGGCAATGCCCAACTTGAGCAAGGAAACCAACCAACCCAGCTGCAAACCAACTTCACAAGCAACCAATACAGGGTCTTCTTGGTGGCTGCCCCTGGGCTCTGAAACTTTCCTCTTAGGGAGGATTGTAGGACATGCTCTTTACTATCCTCCCGTCAACAGACAAAGATTTACTGTATATATTCATGTATAAGTCTAGAAATTTAGGTTAAAAAATTGACCCAAAAAACCTGAGTCAATGTAATTCTGCCCTGGAAGCATTGATCCCCTTCTATTCTCTCATCCATCCAGCCTTTAGTATGAGCACAAACAGATATACCTGCTGGAATTTTCTAAGTTCTTTGGCATAGTTGTCCTTTGTTTCATCCTTTACATCATTAAATGCCTCTAAGTTTTACCTTCGACTTATCCATGGGTCATATCAAAATCCATAATTTTTGTCCCCAAACCTGCCCCCCACTTATACATGAGTATAGCATTTTGACTTATAGTTGAGTATATATGGTATTTTATTCTAACAGGTTGTTGAGAATTTGTAGGGTTTTAATGGAAGAGGGTTTGTTGTTGTGTGCCTTCAAGTCATTTCCAACTTATGGAGACCTTAATCATGGGGTTTTCTTGGCAGGATTTGTTCAGAGGACAAATCCTTGAGGCTGAGAGAGTATGACTTGCCTAACGTCATCCAATGGGTTTTAACGCTGAGCTGAGAATCAAACCCTGGTCCCCAGACTCATAGTCCTGCGCTCAAACCACTACACTGCCTGCCCTGGCTCTAGATGTAATACCTTACCATTTATTCCTGTTGAAATTTCATTTTCATTTACTGGATTTTGGTGGACTTACTCCCATCCATGCCTTGTAACGGATGAAAACTGGGATACGTATGGCCAAGCAACATTGGAGTGCAGTCAAGATGGCAAAACATAGTAATGAAGAACACAAAATTCAGAAGATGCTGAAGCGGCTTACTTTTGCAACTTTTTGCAAAGTACTTCTGCACTTTGAACTCAGTTTGCAGCAACTGGAGTAAGCTGCGGACCAAAGTGGGAGGTGGAGAGAAGCCGGGACATTTTAAAAGTAGCTGCAAAAGTGGGATGACAGAGGATTAACCGGGACTCTTTCTGCCAAATCGAAGCATTTGGAGGGCATGTCCTTCAGGTAAGTCTTGATCCAACATAATGGTTATATATGGAAAATAATTCCATTTTTTTCCGAGGCATATGCCGAACCCAAGTGACTCAGAACTCATGTCTCCAGGAGCAAATCCCCCACAAACTGCTTAAAAATTCAAATTGCTACCTGAAGAGATTAGGTATTAAACTACCCAACAATTTTACGCAACTGGCGAAATTTAATCTAGATCCCTATTGTTAATCAAATAACAGTCGACTTGGAAAGCACTTCTGGCGAAAGCCTATAAAGGAAAAATTAATACCGTTTAAAAAAAATGACCACCCGACGTCTCGACTTGAACATATTCGCTGGCCTTTTAAGTACATGTTGCATTAAAAAAGCGCTGCTCGCAGCCCCACGAGAAATTTATTTTATTTTATTCTTAAAAGTAATACTAAAGTGCAGGGATAGTTTAATCGGGATTGCGGGCCGGGAGAAGGAGGAGGCTTCATCCTTTCCTTCCTGGCTAGGATCCCAACCAAAAATGTCCCCTTTCCCGCAAGCTGGTTGCAAAAGAAAAGAAATAGAAATAAAAATAATAGAGTAGAAACCGAGTTGTCATCAGTAGTTAAGGTTCTTGGAGGACATCTGGCGACAATTTGCCAGAAGTGCTTGGAGAAGAGTAATCAACCATTTCGCAGCTTCTGATGAAGAACTGAACATCTCTCTCGCTCTTTCTCTCTCTTACGTTTTTTAAAAAGAAAAAACAAAGCTCAGCTTCCTTGATCTGGAAATCGAGCGGAATGGGAAAGTGATGTCTCCAAAACAATATTAATTACAAAGCCAATAGTCGGCATGATAGTTATATTGAAGAACAAAACAAAACAGGCAGCCTTGGGATATTTTAAAGACTGAAACATCTTATTTGGTGGCTTCTTCGTCGTCCTCTTCATTCTCCTCTTCCCTTTTCTTTGTTCTTCCTCTTTCTCCTCTTCATTTTTCTTCTTATTTTCTTCCACATTCTCTTATTCCTCCTCCTCCTCTTCCATTTCCTCCTCCTCATCTTTTCTCTTTTTCCTGTTCTTCTTCCACTTCCTCTTTCTCTTTTCTTCCTCTTCTTTTCCTCCTTTCTTCTCTCCCGTCCTCTTCCTCCTCTTCTTTTTTTCTTCTTTTTCTTCTTCCACTTCCTCTTTTTCTTTTTCTCCTCTTCTATTCCTTTTCCTTCTTCCTCTTCCTCTTTGTCTTATGCTTCTTCTTCCTCTTCTACTTACTACTCTCTTCTTTTCTTCTCCTTCTTTTTCCTCCTCCTCTTCCTCTTTCTCCTCCTCCTCCTTCCTTTTCCTCTTCCTTTTCCTTTTCCTCTTCCTCCTCCTCTTCTTCCTCCTCTCTTCCTCTGCCTCTTTCTTTCTTTCTTTCTTTCTTTCTTTCTTCCTTCCTTCCTTCCTTTCCTTCCGTCCTTCCTCTTCCTCTCTTTCTTTTCTCCTTTTCCTCCTCTTTCCTGCTTCATCTTTTTCTCCTATTCTTCTTCTTTTCCTCCTCTTCCTCCTCCTCTTTTCTTCCTCTTCTTTTCCTCTTCCTCCTCATCTTCCACACAGAAAATCTTGTTGGTCCCATGAGCTGCAGATACAACCGGACAAGCAGAAAATTCAGCAGCCTTTTCAAAAACCAAACCCACATCTTTTCCAGCCCTGTTTTGGGGCATCATGGGGGAGAGCTGCAGCAAAATACTAGGACCAGGGCCTCGGTTTCTATCTGGAGGCCTTCGAAACACAAAACGCAACAACAACAACAACAACAACAACACGGGAATTGTAGAACGGCAATCTTTAAATTATATTCCCAAAAAGATGCTCTGAGCATATATCATTGCATTATAAAGAGCTTTGGCAGTTTTATTGATGATGTTGAATCTGGCTGACAGATGCATTTACACCAGATAAGCATTGGAAATGCTGGCGTAATTGCTTATTAGTCTAGTCGCGAGGCAAAACAGCAGATTGAAATGAATAGGAACGCGTGCGCGAACACAAGAATTTTGCTGCCTTTGTGGTTTTTTGTTTTTCCTCCCTCCCTCCCCCTCCGCAGGCTCGCCATCTGCTAAGCATCTGGGGATTTCAAAACAAATAAATAAATAAAACCGAAAATCCACATCATGCGCAGGTGGGGAGTATGGATGACACACAGACCCCGAAGTTCACAGCAACCCAAAATGAAACTTCAGCCACAATTCGGCGGAGACTTTTGTGCCATTCAACTTGTATCGGATTGTGACTTTTTGGAAATAATAGGGCCAAAGTCCAATTGGAGTTGGATGTACATGCGTGGAAAAAGTTGAATGTTCTTGTTCGATGTAGAGAAACGCTGAAGAATTTGAGTGGTGCACTCCGGTGCATAGCTGTGTAATGTACAAGGATACACAAGTGCATTGCTGATGGATATTCATCTATGTGATGCATGGGCAAGCACTGTGCACGCGCATTAGATATCCATGTTGCTTGTTGTTGTTGCCTTAGGGGAAGGCAGTGACCAAGCTTTGAAGAATTGAAGTGGTTGACCCTGGTGCATAGTTGTGTAATGTGCAAGGATGTGCAAGTGCATTGCAGATCAACATTCACCCGTGCAAGGCATGAGTATGCACTGTGCATGCACATTAGATATCCATGTTGCCTGTTGTTGTTGCCCCAGGGGAAGGAAACGACAAATCTCTGAAGAACTGGAGCGATGTACCCCGGTGAATAGTTGTGTAACATACAAGGGTGCACAAATGCATTGTAGATGGACATTCGCCCATGCGCATTACATATCCATGTTGCTTGTTGTTTTTGATGCCACAGGGGAAGGCAACGACAAACCTCCACTGAACAACTCTTGCCAAGAAACCCCCAGGCTAGGGTCGCAGTAAGTCGGCAACAACCTGCAGGCACACAACCACCACAAATAACGCTAAGATAGACCTTTTATGGGGTTTTCTTGGCAAGAGTTGTTTAGAGCAGGTTTGCCGTTGTCTTCCCTTGCGGCAATAATAACAAAAAGCAACGTGGATATGTAATGTGCATGCACTACTCATGCATCACATGGATGAATGTCCGTCTGCAGTGCACTTGTGCCTCCTTGTACTTTACACAACTATGCGCCAAGGTTGCATATGCACCTTATACATAGTTGTGTAAGGGTGCAAGACGTGCAGTGCATTACAGATGGACATCCATCCATGCAATGCATAGGCATGCACATTACATATCCATGTTGCTTTTTGTTATTATTGCCGCAAGGGAAGACAACGTCAAACCTGCTCTAACCAACTCTTGCCAAAATAACCCAATAAAAGATCTCTCTTAGGGTCACCATAATTTGAAAACGATGGTACACAACAACAACCACAACAAGCAACATGGATATGTAATGTGCACACACAGTGCATATCCATTCATAGCATGGATTAATGCCCATCTGCAATGTACTTGCACACCCCTGTACATTACACAACTATGTACCAGGGTTGTGTAAGCCGAAAGATGTGCGCATTGCAGATGGATATACCTCCATGCAATGCATGGGCATGCACTGGGCATGCACATTACATATCCATATTACTTGTTGTTGTTGTAGTATCAGGGTATGACAGGAACAAACCACCTCTGAACCTTGCCAAACTTGACTTTGGCCCAAAGGTCCAAAGTCCAAAAGGTCACAATATGATATAGAGTGAATAAATGCCCACCTTTGTTCTAGGTCTTCAATGCGCAACCTCCTCCTGAAAAAACGGAAACTTTGCATTTCACATGACAAATTTATTCAGAGATCACCCATATCCTAAATGCTTTGGAACAAGGGGGGAAACCGCATTGATATCGGACCAATTGCATTTTTTATTTCCTACATAGATATGGCATATCATTTTACAGTATACGGGCAAAGCTATGAAGACTAAAATCACATTTAGCTCCGGGAATGCTGTCATTTGCACGATATGTTTGTTCTGAAATGGGCCATGCTGGAAATATTCAGGGAAATACAGCAATGAGGTAATGCTGTTGGTCTTCCTATTGCCCTAGTTCAAATAGTTTATTTTGCAAAATAATAATAATATTTGGATGGCATTTAAAAAAAAAAAAAGGTAGTGGTTCTGTTTATTAATCCGGCTGTTTGTTTTTCATTTTTGGGACTATTATGTACTTATCACAGGTCCGTGCTTGCTGCTGTGTGTTTTATATAATAACCTGGGAAAGTGGTTAATTTTTTTCCTAGGTTTTGTAGGAAAATTCTTTTTTTAAAATATGCACACAGGAACGCTGCTTTTCCCGAGCCTAAAACTTGGTATCGAATTCCACTTTGGGGTGAAATTCATTATCTGTGGGTAATCTTTAATAGCAAATAAGCTGCAATATCAAGAGTTAGCAAGAACCTACATAACCAAGACTTGGTCAGTTCCTTGGGTGGGAAATGAAGCAATTCAGTTTTAGACCCACAGTTGAATGAGCCCATCGCAACAGAAGCAATTTCCATTTAAAACACACTTACCACAACCCAAACAATTTAACCTAAGAACTGTTTGAAAGAGAAATAGATGGAGAGTAGTGGAGTATCAGTTTTTGGAGATCTTTCAACAGAGGTTGGATGGCCACCTCTCAGGAGTCTTTTAGGTGCATATATTCGTTCGTGGGAAGAGGGTGGACTATGTGGGTCTTGGCATCTTTTCCAACTCTTAAGATTGTGCGATTGTGTGGCTGAAACCATAGAATCATAGAGTTGGAGGAGACCCCAATCTCAACCCCATTGTGATATTTAAGGAGACACTATCCAAGCCCTCCTGATGGCCATCCTGCCTCTGTTGAAAGGCCTCCAAAGAAGGAGACTCCACCACTCTCCAAGGCAGTGTTTTCCATTGTCCGACATTTCTTACCATCAGGAAGTTCTTCCTAATATTTAAGTAGAATCTCTTTTCCTATCTTTGAACCCATTGCTCCGTGTGCTATTCTCTGGAATGGGAGAAAACAAGCTCAATATGGTATCCTTTCAAATATTTAAACAGGGCCATCATGTCCCTTTTAACCTTCTCTTCTGTAGGCTAAACATACCCAGATCCCTAAGGTGCTCCTCATAGGGCATGGTTTCCAGACCCTTCACCATTTTGGTGGCTCTCCTTTGGACGCGCTCCAGCTTCTCAGCATCTTTCTTGAATTGTGGTGCCCAGAACTGGACACAACATTATTCCAAGTGAGGCCTGACCAAAGCAGAATAGAATGGGACTATTACTTTCCTTGATCTAGACACTATACGTCTATTGATGCAGCCTAGGATCGCATTGGCCTCTTTTAGCTGCCGCATGGGCACTTTGGACACTTCTGATGCACTTGCGATGCACATCAGGCATCGTCCCTCACCACTGGCTCTCTTTATTTATTAATCCAATTTGTTGTGGTTGTTTGTGCCTTCCCAACTTATGGCATCCCTATCACGGGGTTTTCTTGGCAAAGGGTGTTTGTCATGGCCATCCTCTGAGGCTGAGAGAGTATCACTTGCCCAAGGCCACCTTGGGTTTCCATGGCTGAGCTGGGATTCGAACTCTGGTCCCCATAGTCTTGATCCAAAACTGGAACCACTACGCCACACTGGATTTTATTCCTCACCTTTTCCCCAGCACAGGATTTAAGGTTGCAAACATTCATAGGTCATCACTAAGAAGACTCCTTACTCCTTCCAAGGCCTTTGAGCAAGTATTCAGCCCAAACCTTGGCTGGGGACGATGGGTGTTGCAGTGGAGGGCCACCGAACCGGAGGCAATGTCTTAGCCTTGCAGGAAGAATTTTATCTGGACTTTTAAGAGAAGTCGCAGCCCTCCCAAACAATGGAAAAGCTGGGTCTATCAGCAAATACGCAAATCGGAAGGTCTCTTAGCAACGAGAAATATCACTTCTTCTATCTCCTTAAATGCAAAGGTTCCTGAATCACAGAGGCAGTATTTTATGAATTGCCCGTGTCTTTCATCTGTAGGATTTTTTTCTCTTTTTTCTTTCCCTTTTCCTCCCTTTAATTCTCTCTTTTTCTTCCTCTTCTTCTTCCCAGTGTTGTCAATAGGGATCGCTGGCAAGAGGGCAGGGTAATTGCTACTAGAAAAGTTCAGCGTTTGAAGATGGTTTGATTAGGGAACTGTACAAATTCAATTTCTCCCAACCAGATTCAATTCTAATCTAATCTAAAGAGAGGAAAAACGCCGGTGTAATCATGACCGAGGAAAGAAAAAAAAAAGAACGAAAGAAAAGAAAAAAAAAGGAGAGGGAAAAAAAAGGGATGACGGAGCTTACTATTTAAATGTGATTTTTTTCCCCTCCATTGCACAAGAGAAAAGAATATGCTGGTTTTGCATTTGGAGACATAGTGGTCTCTATGCATGAGAGCGCATGCGTGGTTGGCTTGTTGTTTGCTGTCGTTGTGTGCCTTCAAGTCATCCCTGACTTACGGCGACCCTAATGGAAACCTATCTTGGGGTTTCCTTGGCAAGATTTGTTCAGAAGAGGTTCCCTGTTGCCTTTCCCTGAGGCTGAGAGAGTGTGACCTGCCCAGGGTCACCCAGTGGGTTTCATGGCTGAACAGAGATTGTTGCCGTTGTGTGTCTTCAAGTCGTTCCTGACTTACGGCGACCTTAATGGAAAGCTGTCTTGGGATTTCCTTGGCAAGATTTGTTCAGCGGAGGTTTGCCATTGCCTTTCCCTGAGGCTGAGAGAGTGTGACTTGCCTCGAATCACCCAGCGGGTTTCATGGACCAGATGGAATCGAACCCTGGTCTAGAGAGTCCTAGCCCAATGCCCAAACCACTATGCCATGTGGCTGGTTTAATAACTTTAAATCCAAATTCCACCTGCTAGGTGGAATTCACATCTGTATTCTGTATAATCTACTTAGGCTGCATCTGCTTTGCAAAAATAATCCGCTTTGACACCTTTTTAGCTGCCACGGCTCCATGCAATTAGAATTTTGGGAACTGTAGTTTGGTGAGCCTTCTCTGGCAGAAAGCTACAAATCCTAGCATTCCTTTGCACTAAGCCACAGCATTTAAAGACTGGATTGAAAACACTTATTTTCTATAAGGGACACCATCTCATTGTGCCATTGTATTTAAAAGAACTTGAGCATCCACAGCTTTTTGGTATCCGTGGCGGATCCTGGAACCAGACCCCAGCGGATACCAAATGCCCATTGTACGTCCCTTTTAGACCCACATGCAAACACACAGACACAATCTGAAGGTTGAACTAGATAACAAAAACTATATATTCCCTGCAATTTCTCCTCTTTTTCCCTTCCCAAGCAGGGTTATTGAGCATTTTCTAGAGTTGCATCCTTTAGTATTAAAAGATGTCTGCTGCAGTACATGATTTTCCTCACCGACGGATCTTGTAGTTTAGTGTTCTTTGTTTTTGTTCTTGGCCCAGGGAAAGTAAACACAGGCCAGTTTAAAAATGGGCTTCCCCAGCAAGCCAGTTTTAAAAATAAGCCTGCGTTTACTTTTCCTAGACCAACGGCCAAAAATGCCAAAATGCAAGATACGTCAGCGAGGGAAAGCATGTTTCCGGCACAGACATCTTTCACTACTAGAGGATGCAACACTAGAAACAACATGCTAAACATATCATCTAGGTTGAGCCTGGGTAGCACTGTTTTCTGATCTGATCCATGCAATAGGAAAGTCTGCGGAGAGAGGGAAGTTGTCAAATTGCACAATATCCATGCAATCGGTGCAGGGATATACAGCTTTTCTTCTTTTCCTCTCTCAGACCATCAGCAAATACTATCTGGTAGTTGGATGCCAACATAGGGGACCTGTACACACCGAAGCTGTTTGCAAGAAACGGCCGAGCCCCATCCTCATTTGCATATTGATTTCTCCTTTTAGTAATTATCTGCAAAAAGTCAAATATTTGCTTTATCTTATAATTCAATTTTCAGCCATGCCTCTGGGATTCAAATTAACTCTCTTGTAATATCTTCATTGAGAAAGAAGATTAATTATGCTTACAAGGAACCTAATTTAACTTATCAGACCTTTAATGTTTTCAGGGATCAGTAATGCATTTAAAATTTAGGATTAGAAGGGCGATCGGGTTCCATTAGCTTGGCTACTTTAATATTTCCCATTATTTTTATGCATCTGGGGGTGGGTGGGGGAAATCCTTCGCCCGCCATCGCCCCAAACCTCCTGCAATTCTTTTCCAAGGGGAAAAAAAATTAAAATATCAATTATGAAGATAATAAACATTATATATTGACATTAGTTATTATGCTTCTGGTGTTTTAAAGAGTGCATTAAAAGGCCTTGGTGGATATTTCAAAAAAAAAAAAAAATTAAAATGAAATGAAATCAGAATTATTAATACAGGTTGAGGTTGAACTGACTCTCTCCAAAGCCTGTCCTTCGTGCCTAGCTCTCCAGATGTTGTTGGACTGCAAATCCCAGCATTCCTAGCAATTGTAATGCAAAATGTGGAATTTCAAGAGTAGATGTCCAGCAGCATTTGGACAGCTCCTTGATGCCAAGCGTAAAATGTCCCTGGTTGGCTTGCAACAAAAACCGTAGTGGAACATTTATGGGCAGCTTACCAACCTCTCAGCCTCAGAGGATGGCAAACCATTTCTGAACAAATCTTTCCAAGAAAATCCCATGATAGGCTCTTCTTTGGGTAGCCCCAAGTCAGAAATGGCTTGAAGGCACGCAACAAGTTTTCATGGTAGACATTCCACACAGTAAAGCCAGGGATGATTCTTCCAAGGTACCAGATCAGAGATGCTGCTTCCAAGGTACCAAATCAGAGATGATGTTTCCAAGGTACCAAATCAAAGATGACGCTTCCAAGGTACCAAATCAGAGATGCTGCTTCCAAGGTACCAAATCAAAGATGATGCTTCCAAGGAACCAAATCGGGGATGATGCTTCCAAAGAACCAAATCGGAGATGATGCTTCCCAAGGTACCAAATCGGAGATGATGCTTCCAAGGAACCAAATTGGGGATGACGCTTCCAAGGAACCAAATCAGAGATGATGCTTCCCAAGGTACCAAATCGGAGATGATGCTTCCCAAGGTACCAAATCGGAGATGATGCTTCCAAGGAACCAAATTGGGGATGACGCTTCCAAGGAACCAAATCAGAGATGATGCTTCTCAAGGTACCAAATCGGAGATGATGCTTCCAGGGTACCAAATCAGAGATGCTGTTTCCAAGGCACCAAATCAAAGATGATGCTTCCAAGGTACTAAATCAGAGATGAGATGATGCTTCCAAGGTACCAAATCAGAGATGATGCTTCCAAGATACCAAATTAGAGATGATGCTTCCAAGGTACCATATCAGAGATGATGCTTCCAAGGTCCCAAACCTCACCGCAGCACTTTTTGACGCATCCTGTGGACAGGCCGCCACGGTTGTTTCTTCTTCAAGGTTGCAGTGTTTGCTGACTCGACAGCCAAGCCAGATGATGCACCATCTGCAATCCTCTCATTATCTTCCTTCCCTTCTTCCTCCCTTTTTCTCTGCTCTGCAACTTCAGAATGCCATCCCATTGAAAAAAGGACCACCAATGGTTTTGGCATGTGGGAGATTCAAGGAAAACGACAAGTCAGGAGCAGCAGATGGGAAACGGAGAGCGCCTGGTGGACGGACTCTGTTCTTCTAAAGGGGGCTCATTAGCATCATGCATTCGGTGCCAAGGAAAGCTGAGATCTATAAGGTTTTGGATAACATTATGCTAACATAGTTCTGGAAAGGGCAACCAAAGGAGCATCTTCCTTCGCAGGTATGTACCAATTAAAGCACATCAAAGAAAATCAGTTCTCTATCTCTTGTTACCTGGTCACTGAATAACAGCATGGTTTTGGTGATGAGAAATCCCAAAATGTCTTTGTAGCACCTTTGAGACTAAGGACATCATCACACAATGCTATATAGTCAGCCCTCCTTATCCACAGATTTTTTTTTATCCATGGATTCAAGCAACCACAGCTTGAAAATAGTCAAAAAGTATAAATTCTAAATAGCAAACCTTGATTTTCCATTTTATATAGGGGATATCATTTTACTACGTCTTTGTATTGAATGGGACTTGAGCATCCACAGATTTTGTTATCCACGGAGGGGTCCTGGAACTAAACCGCAGTGAATACCAAGGGCCCACTGTATAGCACAAAGAAACGGTTAAGATAGCACTGTCTGAGCAGATAGAAACATACTGTTTTAAGACTGAGTGACATCGCACTCTTGCAAAAGTCCTGGAAGAAAAATGGTACAATGACACTTTCTCAAATTACCGCACAACTAACCTTAGCACCACCCAATTGCTTCCACGTCATTGCGCACACATGTTAAATGGCTTTCCCATTTTGCGAGGGAAAGAATGGGAAAACATACCCACCGGCATCGCGCCATGATTGTGATATCACAATTGCGGCAGATTGAATTATCACACCCTTGGAAAATGGTTGATGGGAAGTGGCATTGCAGCAATTCACGGTTTCATGGCGATTCCCAAACTTTGGTCCTCCATGTACTTTGGACTTCAACTCCCAGAAGCCCCAGCTAACGTAGCCAACGGCCGGGAATTCTAGGACTGAAATCAAAAACATCTGGAGGAGCAAAGTTTGGGAATCATTGATTTCTAAGTCATATAATGGCCAAAATCTTGTTGGTTAGCCCCAACTAGAATGGGCTTCTTGACTCAATGGTCAACACATTGAGTCAATGGGTCTACCACCATTGGGATTTAAACCTATAAATCGATCTATGTATCCTACATATATAGTACCGACATTTCCAGGACATATCCTACATCCCAACCTTCTGTCTCGGAGGAATTCCATTTTGAGCATGATGAGCATGAAAGTACAAAGCCCAGGTCTCCGTTTGGAGAGATTAAATTAACCTCATGCAATTGCTCTGCTTTTGTGTAATATAAAACAACAACAACACATACATACACACACAACAAAACCCTGTTACTACGGGAAAAGCGATTACGGCACCACCAAAAAGCCGTGCGATTTTGACTCTCCTGTTCCTTTATTGCTGGAATGCTTCTTTCCACTTTCTTGCTTCTGTGGGTTTTATTAGCACATTTTCTTGGAGTAGATTTGCTCTGAAGTGATAAAAGCTGACTATAATCAGAAAGCTTTTGTTATCGGGCGGCAACCACTGGTAAATGCCACCTCGGAAGGGGCTCCGTTCAATGCCTTTATTACCGTGATTAGTCTAAGACGCTGTTAAGATCGGAACAAACTTCAAGCTTAACTGATAAGACTTGGTTGAGAAGGCTATAGAAGGAATAGGATGGGGGGGGGGGAAGGCAGGTATGGGGGAAAAACACCTTTCGTCGTCTCTGATCTCAAGGAGAAGGGAGAGATTTGGGGCACATGAAACGTTCGGCAATCCTCCAGCGGAGCATCAAGAAGATATTATGGATCCGTCTCATGGCTCTGATGAGAAATGCAACAAAAAGGTACAAATGCATGAGCAAGGGAGCAATTTTGCTTAGTGAGAAAGCAAGCCGAGCAGACCTGGACACGCTCTACATTTCCAGAACAGGGCCTATATTTCCAGGACATGTTCTGCATTTCCAGAACATGGCCTGCATTCCTAGGACATGGTCTACAATCCAACCTTCTGTCTAGGGGGAATGCCAACATTTCCTGCATTTTGAACATGATGAAGAATCATGCCTTTATCTTTATAGGAGTGCTTCTAGCTATTAATACAGTCCTGCCCCCCAGTTTTCTTGACTGTCCTCCATTTCGCGGTGCTTCCTCCTTCTTTGGAAGATGTCCATCCATCTTTCTTCTCCAATTCCAAGAAACCAGATATAAAATGCAATCTGGAGTTATTATGTGCACAGAATATATTGCTTTCTTTCTCACCACGTAACCATAAGACTCCAGACTGCTTTCCCTGCATCCTAAACCATCCTGGGATTTGGTGTTTGGTGTGGCGTTGAAACACCCTAGCAAGAACCCGCTGCAAAACTGCAAATCCCAGGCAATCTAAAGTTTTGTTTGGTATGTGCCCACAAGGATCACACGTCCTCCTTTCCCAAGACACATATCACCCTTCTGTCCAGATGAAATTCCACAATCTCCTCCGTTTTCAGCACGACGAAGCATGAATTTATTTTCCAATGAATGTTTTGTTTGGGAATCCCCTCCATGTTGCTTGGCTGTCCTACATTTTACGGTGCCTTGGGAAGGCGCTTCCGTCGCACGGTAACAATAATGGCACACAAAGAATAGAAATTGATATTTTCAAACTCGTTTGATGGAGAAGTTCTCCCCAGCCACAGTTTGGAAAAGTCATCGTCAGAAACTCTCTAATAAAGGAAGCTGCTAACTCTAAAAAGGTCAACCTCTGAACATGAAACTCTCATTAAGCAAATGTATGGCTTAGACGGGAAGGCATAAAAGATCAGGGGATGGGAAATACCTGTCAGATAAAGCCCTGGGAAGAAAGAGAAAGAAAGAAAGAAAGAAAGAGAAAAAGGAACGAAGGAAGGAATCAAATGATAATGGAACCAGAATCTGGACTGCAAAAACCAACCAAAACTTGACACACTATCTCCTGAATCAAAGTCTCGGGTTGCGTCTACATTGCGAAATTAAGGCAGTTTGATACCGCTTTAACCGCCATGCTCTGGGGCATGGGGGTGGGGCCAAGGGGAGTGGGTGTGGCCAATGCAAAAAGGGGGTGGGGTCAATGTAAAAAAAAACTTTCTTAGTTTTGATGCATATGTTGTAATTTAAAACTCAATAAAAATATATTTTTTTAAAAAAATGATCCAGGGTTGGGAGAACAGGGCCAACTTGGGGATGGGTTCCACCACAATGTAGGATTGTGTCCGGGTTCAACCCAAAACCGACAAGATGACCACTTAGTTTTAGCCCAACCTTTCCCTTTTGCTGAGCTTGACTTAAGGTAAGGGGTTCCTCTTCTTCTCCTCCAGGTGACCTTGCAAGATCAAGCATCTGCCTTGGAAAAGAAGAAGTGTTGCCGCCTAGCAGTTCCTAAGCAAGGTCTTTTCTCTCGCAATGTCTCCGATCTACGAGAAAGATTGGAACGAGCTTATGAAATAATAAAAAAATGCAAAATTGGAGAAATGTTGAGGAAGGGGAGATGCGGGAAGGAGGGAAGATGAACATCTATGAAGCTCCAGAAACCAAACCTGGCAGATTTATTTTTTCCAGCTTCCACTGGAGGTCAGTGTAACATTGCAAGTTTTTTCTTTTTTTCTTTGGAGGGGGTTTGCGTTGTATGGTGTGTGTGTGTGGATATTCCTGAAATAGTGTTGTTTCTTCATTTTAAACTAGGCTAACCACCAACTGCAACTCCCCCAGCTCCAGATGCACCTTGTAGAGCTGACGGTTAATACTACATTTGGATCTTGATAGAGAGGAATTTCAGCACTGAGGTCTGGGGCTGCATCTCTGTAATAGTCTGTGTAGGTTTGAGAAAGGAGTAGAAACCCTTGGGTGTTTGCTCAGCGGTTGCTTCGCTTTGCTGGGGGTGGTATGAACATGGCATCTAGCCTTTCCCTCCCTTCTCCATTCCCTCTCCACTTTGAGAGAAATGTTCCATCTACCCAACAAATGGGTCAGGAGTAGATGACTCAGATATGTGGGATAGATGGGTGGGAAGACACAGTGAGTAATGACAGTTACTGTATCTAACACACATATATATAGTATCTTCCAAACAGAACTCAACCCACGGTTCCCTTGAAAACAACCATAGTGTCCACATAGGCCCCAGAGAACATTCTCCACCCTGGTTAGATATTCAGCCATCACCAGCCCTTCAGCACCACTTTTCTCCTTTTCTGGAGGACTTAGGGGCTATACAGACAGCCCCGAAGGAATCAGGGCCACGGCAACCTCATGCCGTGGCCCCGATCTGGCCTTTCCAGGGCGCAAAGAGAAGCAGCAAAAAGTGGAAAGGGCGTCATGGACGTGGTGCTGCGGCTTGGCAGTGCTCCTTTGGCACTTCGTTGTGCCGGAGGAACGCCATGCCACCGCACGCCATGCGGTGCAGTGCGCCGTGTCACTGTGCCCAGGCTGCGTTGACAAAGCCAATTTGACGGGAGAGTTAACAAAGCCAATTCAGAGGGAGGGTTGACAAAGCCAATTCAGAGGAAGGGTTGGCAAAGCCAATTCAGAGGGAGGGCTAACAAAGCCAACTCGGAGGGAAGTTGACACTTTCTGAATCTTGCTGCCTTTTTCCCTGAGTTTGTTACAGATTGGAAATGGGCTTCACAAATGTGATTGGTGAATCAGAATTGACTGGGGGTGAGAATTGGGTGAAAATGTCACCGAAGGCAAAGAAAGCCTGTTTGGAAAGAGGGCCACACTTGACATTGTCCTCATGTTGAATGCACAAACACCTTAGTGCCCTCTTAAAACACTGAATGTTGCAGAGCTGGGAGAGAAGGTGCGTGCAGTGGATGAATAGTTTGTGAGCAGGGTATCCCAGTTTACATTTAAGTTCAGACCTAGTCCTAATGCAGCCTGCAAAGTCAAGTCTCATAGAAGGGCGGAGAACCTCTTTCAGTTCAAAGGCGGCATTCAAGTTTCAGAGACACTCTTGATGGTTGCGTGCCAGTGGTGGGTGGAACCGAAGGCAAAAGGGTAGGACACAAAATGCCAACATTTATTGGTCGAAAGCTCCTAATTCCAGTACTTAATCCCTAGGACAAAGGGAAGAAAAGAAATCTATATAAGAAACTAGCAAGTGATGGGATCATGAGAAAACAGGGCGTGAATATGTGCAGAATCTCAGGAAGGTTAAATTTGACCCCAAGGTCTGCAATTCTCTACCTTAAAGTAATGATGGCTCTTTCCTAACCTTGCATCTTCATCATGAACCAAAATCCAATATTCTCCACCTTGCCAGTTTTATGACCCTAAGATGTTAAGGAAGGAAGAGATCTACGAGGAAATCCAAAAAATCACGTCGGTGCTAGCTATATTAGGCCAACCATAAGGTGCAAAAAACACTGTCCTAGCTTTTAAGGCTCACTGTCTTCTTCATCAGGCAAAGGTGATATAAATAAGTAATCCTACAGGAGAAACAAAAATGTGGCTGTTGGCGTCATGAAAGCCTGCAGGTTTGTCTTTGGTTTTGGATGTTTTGGAGAGGGTTTTCATGCCGGCGGAAAGCTGAGTCCCACCTCCCCATCCCTTCAAAGGAATAATGGGGACAAAGGCTGTAAAAGGAGGCTGTAAAATTTCAATTCTCTATCGCAGCCATAAAGCCTCTTCCCTGAAGATCAGGTCTGACCTTGCTCAGCGAAGCCAAAAAAAAAATTCCCTATTTTGACAGAGTTCAGTGATCTTCCCAGGAAGATCCTCTGTTGTCTGGTACGGAGATAAATTTAGGGATGACAGGCTATGGGCCAATTTAGGTTGCTTCATTTTGTTCTTGAAAATCAGGTCTTTGTATACAGTCTACCCTTTCCAGGTGAGGATTTCTGTGCACTTGGGTGACTTCAAAGGTGAAACTTGCACGGAATCAATTTATCCAAAAAGACGTGGAAAAGATGCGGCTTAAATGGGTCTAACGCATGCCCCCCCCTCTCTGAATCGCTTCAACGATTTGGTTCAAGTGGGAACCAGGCTCATTTGAACCAGTTCCAACCGATATGAGATCCGGTTTAAAAGGTAGTGGGAATCAGGCCTACATCTGAACTCTTGTCCAAAAAGAGAATTTCCCAGACCTCCCAACATCTTGCTCAGATTTATTGCGAGTTGCTTCTGTGCTATCTCCTGCTTCAAAGATGTTGGTCAATGTTTTTTTCTCCCGTTCCTATTTTTCAGGAAATACCACACACACACACACTCCCCTAGTAGCTAGATCCCTTATTTTAACTTAGCCATTCATCTGACATGTGCGGGATGAACATCAGATTTGGAACTTGTAGGTATCAATCCCCTTTCCGCCAGCCAGGCTCTGCAAAGCTATCGCTGCTCATATTTATTCAAAGCCCACATAATTGGGAAAGAGTCCAAGGCAGCAATAGGAGCAAACTTCTCCCAGGGGTAGCAGTGGTGTTAGTATGAGAAGGAAAACTGAATATATTTGTAGCGTTAGATACATGGACCACTTGAGGCCATGAGATGTTTAGCAAGTCCAGCGCATATGAGGATAACCACCCCAAGCATTAAATATCCAGCAGCTGGAGGGGGCATGCATGTTCCTGGGTTTTGGAGATAGAGGGAAAAGGGTGCAATTTCTGGAGAGATGGGTGTGTTTTTTTGTGGGGTTTTCACACTATGTGTCCATGTCCTGGAACAGTTTGTTCCTGACACGGCCACATAGCCTGAACACCCCACAAAAAACTATGGATTCTGGCCACGCAAGCCTTCAACTTCAGATGGATGTGTTGTTTTGTGTGCCGTCAATTTGTTTTTGACTTAGGGTGACCCTAAGGATCGTGGGGTCTGGGGCCAGCATATGGTGTGTGTTGTGTATGTTGGCCTGATTCCCACTACTTTTTAAACCGGATAGCAAATTGGTTTGAACTGATTCAAATGACCCTGGTTCCCACTCGAATCGATTCACTGAAACGATTCGGAGAGGGGGGCCACGAGTTAGACCCATTTAACCCACGTATATTTGATGCTGGTGTTTTCAGCATCTTTTTGGATAAATCAGTTCTGCACAAGTGTGAACCAGATGCTGATTGGAATCAATTTAAATTTGCCCTTCGGTCGGCTGGAGTGGGTCCATTTTGAACAGATTCATTTGTGAATGTGAAACACAAGTGGGTTATTTCACAGGGAGAAAATGCAATCGGGGCAAACGTTGTGAGAACCACCCACCTGTCGAATCGATCCATCGATTCGGATCGCAAACTGCTTTTTTTGCAAGTGGGAATGAGGCCGTTGTGTGCCTTCAAGTCATTTCCAACTTATGGCGACCCCATCATAGGTTTTTTCTTTTGGCAAGTTTCTTCAATAGGGGTTGGCCATTATTATCCTCTGAAGCCGAGAATGTGTGACTTGACCAAGGTCACCAAATGGATGGCTAAACTGGGATTTGAACCCTGGTCTCCATGGTCATAGTTGAACACTCAAACAACTACACTGTTTTGGCTCTCCAGATTCAACTTAGGGTCATCGTATGTTGGAAAGGCACACAATAATAAGAAGGAATTTCCTTTGTGGAAGACACAACTCAGTCTTCCAAAGGAGAGGAATACCCTTGAGGATTCAAGAAGTTTTTCATGGCCAGCATCCATAGTCTTTTGTGGTTTTTTGAGGGGGCTATGTGGCCATGTTCTAGAAGGGTTTATTCCTGATGTTTCATCAGCATCTGTGACTGGCATCTGTGGCCGGCATTTTCAGAGCATTCTCTGACAATGCCAGCCACAGATGCTGGCAAAATGTCAGGAATAAGCTCTTCTAGACATGGCCACATAGTCCAAAAAACCCACAAAAAGTAGGGTCATTGCAACTCTCATCCTAATTTTATGCCACATCATGGCACTGTGTCGTGCAACGAAGCAGATGGTACCCAAGAACGAGAGAATAATTATGCTTCTGATATTACCCAGGTAAATAATTTTCTTTCTTTCTTTCTTTCTTTCTTTCTTTCTTTCTTTCTTTTAAAAAAAAGAGGGAAAGAAAATAACACTTGGGACAGAAGATTCGCTTCTTATTCAAACATTTACTGAATAAACAGATTGCGCATTTCCTATCTCGCTGAGTCCTTATCCTTCAAGGCTGCAATAAGTGACCTTTTAATCCCAGGCAACACACTGCGGGAGCAGCTGGAATGGAAAAAGAAAGTGTTATTTTTATTCCCCCACCACTTCACCAGCCCAATAACCACTCAATTTCAAGCAGAAGAGGAGGGAGAAAAAGTAAAGCAATTTAAAAAAAATAAAAATAAAATCAAAATAAAATCCCCATCTCTGCCAAATTGGAAGGTGTGTTTGGCTCATCGGCCATTAAAATAACACTTTGCTTCTACTTCTCCTCCCTTCTCTCTCATACAGATCTGATTTTTTTAAAATAGGAGGCTTTGAAGCTGGTAGAAAATGGAGGAAAATTTCCACGTTCTTATATTCTTCTGTCTCAGCGGCATCATAGAATCGTAGAGCTGGAAAAGACACTTCAGCCTGGAAAGAAGTGACCAGTGGGGTCCCACAGGGCTCTGTCCTGGGCCCAGTCCTATTCAACATCTTTATTAATGACTTGGATGACAGAATTGGGGGCATACGTATCACATTTGCAGATGACACTAAGCTAGGAGGAGTAGCCAATACTCCAGAAGAAAGGGTCAAAATTCAAAATGACCTGAATAGACTAGAAAGCTGGGCCAATGCTAACAAAATGAAATTCAATGCGGAGAAATGTAAGGTACTGCACTTAGGACGCAAAAATGAAATGCACAGATATAGGATGGGGGACATCTGGCTGAATGAAACTATGTGTGAAAGGGATCTAGGAGTCCAAGTAGACCATAAGTTGAAAATGAGTCAACAGTGCGATGCGGCAGCTAAAAAAGCCAATGCTATTTTAGGCTGCATCAATACGAGTATAGCGTCCAGATCAAGGGAAGTAATAGTGCCACTCTATTCTGCTTTGGTCAGGCCCCACCTGGAATACTGTGTCCAGTTCTGGGCACCACAATTCAAAAAGGATGTGGAGAAACTGGAGCGAGTCCAAAAGAGGGCAACGAAAATGGTGAAGAGTCTAGAAACCATGTCCTATGAGGAACGACTTAGGGAGATGGGGATGTTTAGCCTGGAGAAGAGAAGGTTAAGAGGTGATATGATAGCCCTGTTTAAATATTTGAAGGGATGTCACATTGAGGAGGGAGCAAGCTTGTTTTCTGCTGCTGCAGAGACTAGAACGCAGAACAATGGATGCAAACTGCAGGGAAAAAGATTCCACCTCAACATTAGGAAGAACTTCCTGACAGTAAGGGCTATTCGACAGTGGAACACACTCCCTCGGAGGGTGGTGGAGTCTCCTTCCTTGGAGGTCTTTAAGCAGAGGCTGGATGGCCATCTGTCGGGGATGCTTTGATTTGGAGTTCCTGCATGGCAGGGGGTTGGACTGGATGGCCCTTGTGGTCTCTTCCAACTCTATGATTCTATGATTCTATGACTCCAAGGGCCATCCAATCCAACCCCATTCTGCTATGGAGGAATGCACTACAATCCAAACCCTCCTGACAGATGGCCATCCAGCCTCTGTTGAAAAACCTCCAAAGAAGGAGAATCCACCAGCCTCCAAGGCAACGTCTTCCATTATCAAATAGCTCTTACCATCAGGACGTTCCTCCTGATGTTGAAGTGGAATCTCTTTACCTCTAGTTTGCAGCCATTGCTCCATGCCATAGTCTCTGGAGCAGCAGGAAAGAAGTTTGCTCCATCTTCAATATGAGAGCCCTTCAAATATTTAAACACGGCTATCGTGTCAGCTCTTGACCTTCACTTCTCCAAGCTAAACATACTCAGTTCCCTAAGATGTTCCTCGTAGGACTTCCAGGCCTTTCTCCATTTTGGTCGCCCTCCTCTTGGGCATGCTTCAGCTTGTCCACATCCTTCTTGGATAGTGGTTCTCAGAACTGGACACAATATTCCAGGTGAGGTCTGTCCAAAGCAGAATACAGCGGTGCTACTACTTCTCATGCGGTTGCTTAGTGGTTAAGATGCCAATTCGGATGATGTGAAGATCAGAAGGTTGGCAGTCCGAGGCCCAAGTATTACATGATGGGGCGAGCTCCATTCACCAGCTTCTGCCAACCTAGAAGTTTGAAAGCATGTAAATGCAAGTAGATAAATAGGTACCATTTAAGTGGGAAGGTAACAGCATTCAGTGAAGTCACCCTGGCCACATAACCACTTGAGTCATCTTCGGACAATGTTGGCTTTTTGGCTTAGAAATGGAGATGAGCACCGCTCCCTACAGTCGGTTGCAACTAGACATTCACATCAAGGGACTACCTTTACCTTTACTACTTCTCATGATCTGGACACTATGCTCTTATGGATGTGTTGTGCTGGATTTCAAAGCCCATCATCCCAGTCACCATGACCATTGGCTGGGGATGATGGGGATATTGGCAGGTAGTGCCTCCCATGTCAGCGGGGTGGCGAATCCTCTCCAGGCTTTTGGATAACTTTGAAAGAACTATCCAAGGTGCAGGATCGATTCGAATCAGCAGCACCATGCTCATTGAAAAGCAGTTTGCAACATAGTTAAGGGGATGGAGGTACATAAATGCCACCCGTCAATGCTTACTTCTGAATCCAGACAGAACTCTAAGTAAAGGGTTTCAAAGGTGCTGCGGATCAGGGAATGATAACTGCAGTACTTTCAGAGTGCATTGAGAGCATGCATTTGGACTCTAGACTGACGCCTCCAGATCCTGCCACAACTCTTGCTTGCAATGCATCCCATGACCAGGAGCATGCAACAGATATAATTTTTCCCTTCTGCTTGTTGTTGTTGTTATTATTGTTGTGTGTCTTCAAGCCATTTCTGATTTATGGAGACCCTAAGGTGAACCTATCCTAGGGTTTTCTTAACAAGATTTGTCCAGAGGAGGTTTGCCATGGCTTTCCCCTGAGAAGGCTGAGAGCATGGGACTCACCGAATGGGTTTCATGCTCTCCAGAGTCCTAGTGCAACACTCAAACCATTACACCACGCTGCCTTGGAAACCCTTCGGTTTCTGGCTTAAGAGGCAGGATTTTGCAGGATCACGTCTGATCTCAATAAACCTGGCTCTGAAAAATTACAAAATTTGCACACCCGGCTTACAATTTTGTAACAGCTAAAACCAGGGGCCAGACGTTCAGTTTGCATCATGGAAGCGGAGTTGCACATGCAATGCAATTGCACGCAGCATTGCGTAGCCAGTTGTGCATTTTCTTGTACATTCAGTTGCACGTTCCTTTTCACATTAAAACGCACAACTCCACACCTTGGAGATTAGGCTTGTGCAAGATGCAAGATCTTGCAAGACGCAAGAATTCCACAATACCTTATGTTCAATATGAAATCTCTGCCTCTCCTTCTCTTCCCCCTTAAGTCCCCCTTTGTTTGGGAAACTCAGAAAAGGACTTGACCTTAGTGGAGCCAAGCAGCGATAAGTCTGTGCCCTCGCTCCCTCCTCCTTGCCCTGCCGGTTACATATATATCTCCAATCGAAATGATCCCACTCTTAAAAGTACTTATCCCAATAATTTCTCGGCGTGATGGACAGACTCAGCAATAACCTGATCCTACAATATACTGAATAAACACTTTAGCATTTAGTGCGCGCAAGGCTAATGTGCCTCGGAGTAATTGCTTAGAGAGAATCCCAGCTCCGGGAGAATAATGCAGAGGTTGCACTTAAAGGCCGCAGAAGGAAAGCAAGGGGAAAATTAGCTGGCGGGCAAAATTTTTGAAGTCTCTTTTCTTTCCCCATGCCTCCACATCTAATGCATGAATATATTTCCCTTACTGTCTCGGCCACCTGCAAACCAACTTTTAGCCATTTTGGAAGCCTTCCCAATACTTCTGGGGGAAAGGATCTTGCACCACGGACATGATTTTTCTCCATTTGCCATTTACTTTTTCACGGTTTATGTTTTTAACAGGTTTAAATTCCTCAATGGCTTAGATGCAGCTGGATCTCTGCTTAGAACGTACGTGCTTATAAATGGTTTCATGGGTCCAAAATATAGAAATAATCCAGTTTGAGACCACTTTAACGGCCCTGGCTCAGAGCTAGGGAATTCTGGGGAAAAAGTAGTTTTTTTACAGGACCCAAGCTCTCTCACAGAGAAGGCTTAAATGTCTCACAAAACTACAACTCCCAGCATTTCCTTGCATCGAGCCAGGGCCATTAAAGCGGACTCAAACCGGACTATTTCTGCAGTGTTTTTTGGACCGTGCACTTGCAAAATGGAATGGAATAGTTTTTCAATGGCGCAGCCTGGCGTAGTGGTTTGAGTGTTGGACGATGACTCTGGAGACTCGAGTTCGATTCCCAGCCCATCCGTGAAGCCCGCCGGGTGACCTTGGCCAAGTCACACTCTCTCAGCCTCAGAGGATGGCCATGGCAAACAACAACAACAAAAACAACAACCTTCTGAAGAAACTTGCCAAGAAAACCATATGCTAGGATGGCTATAAGTTGGAAACGACTTGAAGGCATGCAAGTTTCAATGTAACTAAGTAGCCAATGTAGAATATTGGGTAAGAAAATAATAATAATAATAATAATAATAATAACAACACTAAATTGGTTCTTTTAAAGGTTTTACGGGCCACAGGAACAGCCTTTATGCCATGTAAGGCCAAGGTCCACTATACTGACCTTCCTAGTTTTACGGAGAAATCACCTCTTTCTTGCACAAAATGAATATCTGCCTCCTGAAAAGACCTCCAGCTTATAATACTTCCATCTTATCTGGACTAAGTTTCATTTTATTGGCTCTCATCCCATCCATTACTACTCCGGCTGATATATATATATATATATATATACACACACACACACACACACACACACACATATATATGGCTTTTTAGAAATAATACCTTGCCTTACAATCCAAACTCCGAGGGTTGCTTGCAATCCACTAGAGGACAATAACAAGTCTAAAACATTTTTTTCCCCTCTTTGCAAATACACTACAAATTACATGCAATTAGCCCGACTTAAAATATTCAGCAGTGCGAAATGACGCCGTTTTCCTTTTATGCAAAGAGCCGCTTTAGCTCTCACCCAGAGTGCTTCGCTCCTTTTAATGGCGTTTATTAATTAGAGACAGCAATATATTTAAATGGAAAACTAATTTGGCTATTTTCCTCATTATTAATTGAAAAATAAAAAAATAAAAATAAAAGAGCGTCTCTCTTTCCCCGAGATAGTCAGAGCTCGGATGTAATGGAGAAAAGTTTTGTTGATTCTCCACCCCGATCTTCATAGAACAAACAAATCTTGGAGGCAATTAAAGCCGTATTAGTCTTTACATAAGAGCGATGTTGTCAGTTACAATATATATATATATATATATGAGGCTGGGTGGGAGAAGAAAACAAGATGCAAAATCTGCTCGGCTTCCACGTCAGAGGAGAAAAATAAAAAGAAACGACCGGTGTAGCCAATGTATTATTAATACCAATAAATGGGAGAGGGCAAATTTAAAAGCCAGGACATAATGCATTCTCCTGGAGCGCCGAGCCTTTAAACAAGTTGCAGTTATTGAAAATGAAATATCCTTTTTTTAGAAAGGTGGAATACTAAAACACGGGGTGTATTAACACAGGCGGGATAGAAAACATACCTAGGAAAGCATACCTAGGCTTAATGGACCTGACTACAGAAGGTACGCCGGAGGCTGATGGAAGGAATATATTTACAATATATTTACAAGTAGGAGCCACAAGAGGATGTTGGAATCGATTCCAGTTTTCCAGAACCGGGGTGTGAAAAAAGTCAGGCCCTTGGGATTCTGGAGCAGAAGTCCGAAACCCTTGTAGGACCAATGTTTGGGAATCCCTGTTCTAAAACAATGGTTTCCAAACTTTGGTCCTCCAGATGTTTTGGACTTCAGCTCCCAGAATTCCTGGCCAAGTTAGCCAGGGCTTCTGGAGCTGAAGTCAAAAACACCAGAGGACTAAAGGTTGGGAATCGCTGTTCTAAAACAATAGTTCCCAATATTTGATCTTCTAGCGGTTTTGGACCTCAGCTTCCCGAAGTCCCAGAAACCTTGGCTGACCATTTGGGGATTCTGAGAGTTGAAGTCCAAAACCCTTGGAGAACCAAAATTTGGGAATCACTGTTCTAAATCAAAGGTTTCCAAACTTTTGTCCTCCAGATGTTTTGGACTTCAGCTCCCAGAATTCCTGGCCAAGCTAGCTAGGGCGTCCGGGAACTGAAGTCCAAAACATCTGGAGAACCAAAGTTTGGGAATCATTGTTCTAAAGCAAAGGTCCCCGAAATTTGGTCCTCCAAGTGTTTTGGACTTCAGATCCCAAAAGTCCTGGACAACTTGGCTGGAGGACCAAAGTTTGGGAATTGCTATTGCAAAACTACAGTCCCCAAAATCTAGTCTTCCGGGTGTTTTGGACTTCAGCTCCCAAATTTCCAGACAGGTTGACTGATAGATTTGTGTGGGTTTTTCAGGCAATGTGGTGTGTGAGTGGTGTGTGTGTGTGTGTGTGTGTGTGTATACTGTGTGACCCTGGGTATATATACCCAACTCTCTTCCATGCCAGCATTCTCTGAAGATGTCAGCCACAGATGCTGGTGAAATGTCAGGAATAAACTCTTCTAGAACATGGCCACATAGCCCACATAACCCACAAAAATCTATGGATACCAGCCATGAAAGCCTTCAACTTCAGAGCTTGGTTGATGTTGGGGGTTCTGGGAGCTGAAGTCCAAAAGATCTGGAGGACCAAAGTTTGGGAATCATGGTTCTAAAACCTGGGGCAGAATCACTCCTTCCGTGACACGGAAGCCATAGCTGCCATCGCTGTATGATGAACACATCTGGAAAATAATGAAAAGAATAAATGACTCTAATGTCTAGCAAATCGTTTTTGACCTCTTTGGTCTCAGCTTCTATGTAAGAGACAAAGCAAAGGGAGGTTTTAAATGGTGGAATGCAGGGTTGAGTGAACAATAAGGGAGACAGAATGATCCATTGTAATGTTAGATTGAGGAGCACCAAGCGATCTGTCATACGCTGAGTAACTGATCCATCACGTATCAACACCGTGCAAGGCAAGAGTTAGTCATCCAAATGAGTCAAATACTCTTTGTTAAAACACATAGTTCTAAATAATACATGCAGCACCTTCTTTCTCTTAAAGTTACCATCTGCTTGTGGGCAGTTTGTGAGCAGAAAATGCGAGAGGCTTGACTGGAAGATGTGATTTGTTATGAATTATTTGCCCAGCTGTCAGTAATAATATTTTGATCTCTCCTTTCATCAAACAGGCCTCAAGTTTTGGGGGGGATGAATTGCTGGTTTTCTGCAACTGTGGTCCTTACAAATGATGTTCAGATGGAAAAGGATTCAGATGGAGAACGCCGATGTAACTGTTCGCACAGAGTTATATCGACACAAGATGTCATGCTTTCAGCAGTGGAGCCATGGTTACCAAACTCTGGTTCTCCAAGTGTTTGGGACTTCAGCTCCCAGAATCCCTGACGATTGGTCCAATGTGTTATAGATTTGCATTGAAGGACCACGAAATGGCAACTCAGCTGGTCTGAGTGTGTTCATTGCTTGGCTGACAGGTTGCATTTACACCTCGACATAAATGGTCAAAGACAACTGAGCTTGAATGTCCTACATTCCCTTGCAAAGCATCCCAACTATCTGTTCTCTAGTTCCTTATCCTCCAAGTTTTGTGGTGTGCTGGTTCAAATCTAGGACTGGGGAGATCCAGTCCTCCCTGGTCCAATCTGTCAAGAAGGTGGCCACCTGGGGTCAGGCTCCATTGAAGAGCCAACATGGCAAGTGCTCACCTTGGGCACCAAGTTCTAGGTGCCACCAAGCTAAAATTAATGGCTGATGCCAGAATCTATGTAGGCCATGAGGTCCTACATAGTACTTTCCACTATGGTGTTGTGGAGTGAATTCCAGCCAGATTCCACCAAACCCCATTTACCAACCGGCATCTGCTTGGATCAATGGGGCTGTCTGTTCGCTTGTGGATTGAGACGTATCCATCTGATGTTCTCACCTCATCTCATGAGCAATCTCCATTACAACTGGAAGAAAAAGGCGATTGCTTGCAATTTCTCCTCATGCCAGAGTGTGCTTGCATGGGGCCAAGGGGTAGTAGCTTCTCAACTGATGGGGAACAGATCTCTGTTGTCCAGTAAGTGAGGTTTGGGGGATGTTCATGGTCCACATGTAGCCCTCAACTAAGTCATGGGAGCGTAGCTGTAGGCACCGCATTTGAGGATCCTAGCTGTCATGTTTTGTTACTTCCAATGATTGCAATGTGCCCGTTTGTTACTCCAAATGAAAACTGGGGATCCAAACCCTGGTCTCCTGGAGTCCAACTCTTGAACCTTGGCACAACTGCTGGAGACAACGCTGGCCTCCCTAGACTCCAAACTGGGATGGCCATCTTCTCTCGGAGTTGTTGGTCGGAACAGTTGATCCATGGGATCCTTTCAAAGAAAGGAGAGGAAGCTTCAAAGAAGCGGAATGCAATTGTGTATGCCGACTCCGACTTCCCATCTGTTCAACCTCCAGAGTGACATTTCAAAAAGCGGAGTTCTTCTGTGCCAGAGGCAGCCGTCACTGGAATCAGCAGATCAAATTCCAGACTAGCGAAAAGCAGCCTCCAGCTCAACTCTTCTTCATTTGTTTGCTCTGCTGTATCAGAAGTGCTTCCATCACAAAAAAAATCTGGCTGGCCTCTTTCTCCCTCTCTTTTTTCTTGCATTTTTCTGCCCCAATGGGTTACCATCCATGGCATTGCTCTGATGAGTGTCGCTTGGCGTGGTGATGGGCAGCGGGTGATTTAAGGCGGACAACGAGCGACCGCCTTTGCCTTCCTCTGAGACTGAGAGAGTGTGACTTACTTAAGGTCAACAAAGGGGTTTTCCATGGCCAAACAGGGATTTGAACCTTGGTCCCCAGAGTCATAGTCCAATGTTCAAAGTGCTACATCACTCTGGCTCTCAAGAGGCAATATATATCTTTCTTTTGTTCTTCTGGTTAGCCAAGATACACAGTACCTGAGATTAGACAATGGATCTCAAATATGGACCTTACTCCTTGCCCTTCCTTCCCATTCAAAACTGGAAATAAATCTGAAAACTGATGGACAGAAGTTGCGCCCCCTCCTTCATGCACCACATTTTGCAAGCACAATAACCTTGTTGATTCCTCCTCTGTGCTTTTGACGTTAACATACTCGGCGCTTGAATTTTTCATGAGCAAAATGTTCTTCTGCAGTTCAGAATCCAAGCTCTGGTTCCCTCCATCCATTAAAAGAAAGAAAAGAAAAGAAAAGAGAAGAAAAGAGTCAGACAAAACAAAGCTCAGATGTCTCCCTGGGTCAACATATACAGCAGTGTTGTTCTCTCTGGCGATATACAATGATTATTGTGGGATTTGGAGAAGGAAAGATTTTGGATTAGGTCTTTTATTGTTCTGATAGTCCCATAGAATTAATGTTACTGTTGGCTTTATGGTCAGGGTTAGGGTTAAGACTGGGGTAGTGTTAGGATCAAGGTTAGGGTTAGGGTCCTTATTAGGGTTAGCATTGTGTATATAGATAAGGTTAGGGTCACGGTTCAGGTCAGGATTAGGATTAGAATTAGATAAGGTTAGGGCCAGAGTTAGGGTCAAGTTAAGATTGGGGTCAGGTTTAGGATTGTATATGGATAGGGTTAGGGCCAAGGTTAGGGTTAGGATTGTGTATATGGATGATGATGATGATCATCATAGGTTTTATTTGCATCCCGTCTTTCCAAAAGGATCAAGGCGGGTTACAAGAAAACACATAAACAATACATAACACTTACACAACTAAAAATTACATAGGATTGGGTTGGGGTTGGGGTCACTCCACTATTACACAACAAAAGCTCATACATCTTAATGTAATGCTATCATTGGTCCCCAAACTTTGGTCTTCCAGATGTTTTTCTTTTTTGCTCCCATCATTCCTGACTCTTGTTTGAGCTTGTTGGGCTTCTGGAACTTGAAGTCCAAAACAACTAGCGGACCAAAGTTTGGGAAACGATGCGCCTAGGTGAATATGGATGGTGGAAAACTACTCCGTGAGTTTGGTGCATGACAAAGACATATGTCCGAAGCAGAACGCCTCTGTCTTTGGCTATCCTGAGATGTTAGAGCATAAAGCATCCTGCGACTGAGGATTGCTTCTATGCTCTGCATTTTCCACAATGGAATTGGACCATGGGTTGTCAACCATGCGCATGGACCCTTGACCCAAATGCATGGGACTATGTTGGTAGTCAACACAGGACTTGCATAATACAAGTCCACCATGGGATATTTACACTACGTTGTAGCGATGTAGGTTGCATGTTCCACCTAAACTTAGAAAACTCATGGAATTCATCTTTCGCTTCCACTCGTTCTCCCTCCCCATTTCTTCTTCTTCTTCTTCTCTCTCTCACGTCTCGGAAGTGTTTCTTCAAACACCCTCTTTTGAAAATGTATCAGCTTGGAGAAGGAAATTGTCCAGAGCTAGCGATGATCCTCCAACACGTAGTGGGATATATTTATTCACGAGATCAAATTGATAAAACCGGTTCCTTCATGCTCCTTGATTTATCGGAGGCACGGTTATCGGCTGCATATGTGCCGCTTTGCTATAACTGTCATGGATGATACAGGGGATAAGACGAATAACCTCTACAGATTTCAGGTACAAGTAGGAAAATGTAATCATAACTCACTTTAGAAGCAAGTGATACATATTTATACTTTGCCTATCGGAGCCTTGCAAGCTTTTGGCTCTTTATTTTTGCATTCAGGGACCCCTGGTGCAGATCCATCATGTTTTCTGTTGGTTAATACTGTTGTCAGTCAAACGGGATTTATTGGCGGATGACTTACGACCGATCGGCAGTTCGGGGGACCCAAAAATACTCTTAATTTCGAGGATTCAGATGTTCTTGCTCTCAACATCCAGACCAGATTGGGCAGAATCCTATAGGTCAGTCCCAACTTGAGAAGACACAGAGAATCAATGCTTGAACGGTGACCCGATGTAGATGCCATTAATTCAAAAGATCCAACATGGTCATGGCTAGCGATAGGATTCAAGACACACCCGGAAATAAAAATCCATTATTACTAAGCAAAGAACACTTACCAAAGACTAGGACTTGTCTGGCTCAAGTGGCATAGTGGCCCAACAACATTTATCTATTATTGAGCTGAAAAGTCCCATTATTCCTCAGCATTGGTTGATAGGATCTGCAATCCATCAACATCTGCAGACCAACGACATTTATTTATAGTTGAGCTGAAAATCCCATTCTTCCTCAACACTGGCTGATAGGAGCTGTAGTCCAAAACATCTGCAGACCGACAACATTTACTTATTGTTGAGCTGAAAATCCCATCATTCTTCAGCATTGGTTGATAGGAGCTGCAGTCCAACACGATCTGCAGTGAACAACATTTAGCTATTGTTGAGTTGAAAAGCCTATCGTTCCTCAGCACTGGTTGATAGGAGTTGCAATCCATCAACATCTTCAGATCGACAACAGTTACTTATTGTTGAGCTGAAAGTCCCATCATTCTTCAGCACTGGCTGATAGGAGCTGCAGTCCAATGACATCCGGAGATCCATACAATGTTGAACTCAATGCAGAGAATGGAAAGCTACGGCTGTTAGTGCATCATGATCAAACCCTAGAATAATTCCAATAAAGTCCCTCTTCTTGTTAGGCCAAGAGGAAAGAGAGGCAGGAGAGAACGAGAAAAAGGAGTCGTAAAGGAGAAAATGTGGGCTATTTACTCATCTCGCTCCACAGACTCGACATCAAAACCATCATAACAGAAATGGCATAACAAACGATTTCATTCTTGCAGGGCCATAGTTGGAGTGAGCAAAAATTTAACTGTCCGAATCCGGAGTATTTGCACGCACATCCTTTACTTCGAGGGTATTCCAATGGAGTATTAGCAGCTGCCATTTTCTTCTCGGCAAAGCTGCAAACGCTTCCCCAAATGTGTATGTGATATTGCAATTACTTTATTTTAATTTTTTTAACACCCAAACAGTTTTGTTTTATTGGTTTCGGCCATGAGCCAAATTGGACAACGTTGCCAGGGGAATATGTGTGTGTGTGTGTGTATATGTGTGTGTATATATATGTATATATATATCAAGAGGAATTTAAAACCAGATTGCCTAGTTACAAAGAGATTAAAAATAGTACCGGATCAAAACCAGATCCAAATAAACTCCCAATTAGTACCAAGACGCATAACTAGGGAAAGGAAAGGATGCTGGGGAAATGAAAAATGGAAAACGAAGAAACAACAAATTTGTGCAGGAGAGAGATCTGAGTCCTAGGATTTCCCGAAGGTAGTGAATCTTGGAAGAACTTGAACAGAACATGGGACATAGCTCCAAAACACACGGCAGAAATAATCCAGTTTGAGATCGCCCAGGCTGAGTGCTAAGGAATCACAGTTTATTGTGGCACCAGAGCTCTCTGACAGAGAAGGCTCAATGTCTCACAAAACTACAGTTCCCAGAATTCCCTGGCATTGTCAAAGCCATCTGTCTGTCCATTATATGTCTGTCTGTCCATATGTCTGTCTATTTATCCATTCATCAATCTATTATATGTCTATCTATCTATTCATCCACCCACCCACCCATGCATCCATGTTTGTCTGTCTATCTATCTATCTATCTATCTATCTATCTATCCATTCATCTATTATATGTCTGTCTATCTATCTATCCACCCATTATATGTCTGTCTGGCTATCTGTCTATTTATTTATCCATTTTTCAATCTATTATATATCTGTCTATCTGTCTATTTATCCACCCATCCATCAATGTATTATGTTTATCTTTCTATCTATTTATCCATCCATCTATTATATGTCTGTGTAATTATCTATCTATCTATCTATCTATCCATCCATCCGTCTGTCCATCCACCCATTATATGTCTGTTTATCTGTCTATCTATTCAGCTATCCATCTATCTATTATTTGTCTATCTGTCTATTTATCCACACATCCATCCATCTATTATATGTCTGTCTATCTATATGTCTGTCTATCTATCTATCTATCTATCTATCTATTCATCCATTATATGTCTGTCTATATGTCTATCTATTTATCCATCCATCTATCTAATATATGTCTGTCCATCCATCCATCCATCCTATTAGATAGATAGATAGATAGATAGATAGATAGATAGAGCGAGCTATCCATCCATTATAAGTCTGGCTACCTATATGTCTATCTGTTTATCCATCCAACTATTATATGTCTCTCTGTCCATCCATCCTCTATCTATCTATCTATCTATCTATCTATCATCTATCCATCGATTATATATCTTCTCTCTCTTTCTATCTCTCCTTCTCTGTATGCACCCAGCATATCATTTCCTCCTGTGTCAACAACAGTCCATATTAATTCTATTATCAACTATCTGTCCAGCTTGTCTCATTTTTTTGGATCCAGGCAGGCACTTAAAAGGATTTATACCTCTCCTAATGTGGCCTAGTTGCTGGTTTGTTTTTAATCCATTCTGCTCGGTGTCTGCAATTACAGGCCAGGTCTGTCCATCACGGCGGTTGGAGAGTCGTAAACACCGACGGGCGTCCAAAACACCATCTCTCTCCGCTCCCTACCAATTGGGGTCGGGGCATGCTCTGAAGAAGGGGAGAAAAAACCCCCAAAACATCAAGCCGTCGGAAGATTGCTGGTTCTGTGATGGAGCAGACGGCTCTCAATCTGGGAAAGTGCTGGCAGGCAGGAATATTATTCACAAAGTGTAAAGTTCTCATTCGACCTAATTTGTAGGTTTGCAAGGGAGAGAGGCACACTGCTAATTCACTCTCGATGGCTTTATTCTGCAATCAATGGAGTGGCCCTGGTAATGAAAGACCGGGGCTCAGAGATCACTCTCGGCTTTTATTTTATTTTATATTTTTTTTAGAAAGCGAGTAATAGACGAAAAGGCATTAGGCCTTTTCGTTTCCCTGTAAAATGCAAAAACGGCTCGACAAATGGAACAATGCAAAAGATGAGCCCGGTTGGAGCGATACCTGTCTCCGAATTGTTTGGGGTCTCATTCCCACTTACAGATCAATCGGTGTGCAATCCAAATCAATGGATCGATTTGACAGCGGAGTGTGGTTCCTATCACATTTGCCCCAATAGCATTTTTTGCCTCTAAAATAATCCTCTTGTGGTTCACATTCATGCACGAATCAATTCAAAATGGACTCGCTCCAGCCAGCTGAAGGGCAAATTTAAATCGATTTCGATCCACATCTGGTTCACACATGCATGGAATCGATTTATTGAAAAAGATGTTGAAAAATCGGCATCAAAAAGACGCAGGTTAAATAGGTCTGGTGCATGGCCCCCCTCTTCAAATTGCTTCAGCGATTCCATTTAATTGGGGACCAGGGTCATCTGAATCGGTTCAAACCGAATTGCCATCCGGTTTAAAAGGTATTGGGAATGAGACCTTGTTCCCACTATCCTCTTGTCCGCTATGGATCAAATGGCTTCGGCCTCATCTGCACTGAAGAAATAATGCAGTTCAACGCTGCTTTAAGTTTGCCATGGCTCTGGGGTTTGTAGTTTCGTGAGGTCTTCAGCTTTCTCTGTCAGGGAGCTCTGGTGCTGCTGCAAACTACAGATCCCAGGATTCCTTAGCATGGAGCCATGGCAGAGGAAGAAACTGGCAAAAGCATCTCAGAGTATTCCTTGCCTAAGAAGAAATTGATGGGGTTGCCATAACTCAAATGGCACAAACACATGCTCGACTTAGGGTTAAGAGTTGGATATTCTGGAAATCATCCAACTCACCATTTTGGGCAGCACTTAATAGTGAAATTTCTCAGCTACTCATCTCTTCTTCTTCTTCTGCCAAGGGGAGAAAAACATTTCTTCTTTGCCACCCTCTCTCCATCCAGCAGCTCATCTTTAAAACATCTGAACCTGAACCGTAAGAACTGAGCAAACTCCCTTCAGTCTTTTCGGAGCGGCCCCAACTTCTATCTTCCAAAGCTCTGGCTTTCTTAAATTAAACAACAGACACATGCTAATGCGGTTCTTTTTCAAGAGATCGGCAGTCCGACTTGTGAAAAATATAGCATTGTGATGGTGAGGATGCTAAAGCAAAAGGCAAAGTTTGGGGGAAAAGACCCAGAGACCTGGATTGCTGAAAGCCCAGGGATGAGTTGCACAAAGAGTTGTAGCACTGTGGCGCAAACCCAAATGTTTGGAGAATAAACAATGTAGGTAGATTGCCATATTAATGGTGCTCCGTACTTGAATGTAAGAGGGTTATCACACCAGACCAATTCGGATTGAATCCAAAGTGACTTTGGAACTGATTACTGTGAATTCAGTTGTAACCAAATTCACTGAATTCTGGGGTGACTTTGGATTGGCTTTGGAATGGCTTCATAGTAACAGCAGATCATTCAATGCACATGCCTGTGAATTCACTTGGATGGATGCGGAGTGACTCTGGATTGGGGCTGCAAAAACCCTCGTCTGATAAGGGCCTAAGAGTCGGCAGGTTTGAACGATGGACTATGACTCTGGAGGCCAGAGTTCGAGTCTCCACTCGGCCATGGAAACCCACTGGGTGATCTTGGGAGAGTGACATACTCTCAGCCTCAGGTGATGGGTTATGGCAAAGCTTGCCAAGAAAAACCGTCTCAATTCCAGAAAACCCTGTGAAAGACCCACCTTGGGAGATTTCTGAGAGTGTGTGACTTGCTGAAGGTTAACCAGCGGCTTTCCATGGCTGAGCGGGAAATTGAACCCTGATCTCCAGAGTCATAGTCCTATGCTCAAATTCATAAGCCTTCCCATTTACTGAACATTATTGGCTGGATTCTTGCATCTCTATTTATTTATTAAAATAGTTTATTTCTCGAGAGCCAGTGTGTTGTAGTGGTTTGAGCACCGGGCTACAACTCTGGGTTCAAGTCCTGGTTCAGCCATGGAAACCCACTTGGGTAAGAAGTCACACTCTCTCAGCCTCAGGGGAAGGCCATGGCAATCCTCCGCTGAACAAATCTTGTCGTGAAAGCCCCATGATAGGTTCTCTTTAGAGTCGCCATAAGTCGGAAATGACTTGAAGGCACCCAACTCACATTTATGTCTCACATGTCTGTTCACTGCCACATTTATTGACTGCATTTCTGCTCACCAGGCTGCTGAAAAAAGAAAAAAGTTGTTGTTGTTATTTTAAAAAATAACAAATTTTACAAAGAATGTTAAAACATACAATTTTCAAAGCCAATTTTATTTGGGAAAAAATAGATCCTGTTTCTCTATGGATGCTGAGGATGTCGAACCAAGTGATAAAGTTGTCGAAAAGAGTTTTGTTGGTACTTTGGTCTCATGCACCCGATGCCGTCTTTGGACAATTCGGATGAAAATCATCCGCTTTCCTGATCAATCAAGGAATGTGGATTAAAATGCAGCCCTTTCTGTTATGAAATGCAGCATTTCTTCTTTCTTTGTTTCTTTCTGAATCTTGTGGGAAGAAGGACCATCCATCCAGTCCTTGGAAGCCAAGGCCGTAGAGAAAATAAGGTCACGTGCCTCATTAGAAACGTTCCCTTGAAAGGATTGAAAATCCATGCCCCTGAAAGGCTGTGCATCGATTCCCGAAGGGGGAAAAAAAAAGCTTTTGTGCAAAATATTTCGGCCAACCGCTAGTGCACAGAACAAGGGATGGGACGGTGGCTTAGTGGCAAAGCACATGCTTTGCATACAGAAGGTCACCGGTTCAGTCCCTGACAGTTTCATTTAAAAGAGGATCAGGAAGACAGTGATGGGAAAAACCTTCCATGAAACCCTTGGAGAGCTTTTACCGGGAAGCATTGACTATGACTGGAATCCTGTTGGGGCCTCTAGCATGTGAAAGGCTGCATCTGCACTGCAGAAATAATCCAGTTTGGTGCCGCTTTCACTGCCATGGCTCCGTGCTGTGGACCTCTGGGATTTCTAGTTTGCTGTGGCCCCAGAGTTCTCGACTGAGAAGGCGGAATATCTTGCCAAACTGCCCATCCCAGTATGCCATTACGTGGAGCCGTGGCAGTTCAAGTGGTGTCAACCCGCATTAATTCTGCAGATGCAACCTTTTGTCATCGTGTGCCTTCAAGTCATTTCTGACTTATGGTGATCCTAAGGTGAAAACCTATCATGGGGTTTTCTTGGTGTAGTGCTGCGTTTCCCAAACTTTGGTCCTCCAGATGTTTTGGATTTCAGCTTCCAAATATATATAATTCCAATATATATATATAATCCAATACAGAACATTTGCATTGAATTCAAGTTTGCAAAAGTAGACTTTCTTATGTGGTGCCACTGTGCATGGAAACACACTGTCGAATTCTGTCGGCGCAAGCATGAATTTCCCAGTAGAAAGAATTGGATATCTATCTATCTATCTATCTATCTATCTATCTATTTATCTATCTATCTATCTATCGATCTATTCTATCTATTATCCAATGCAGGACCTTTGCTTTGAATTCAAGTTTGCAAAACTAGACTTTCTCCTGTGGTTCGCCTTAGGGCCACCATAGGTTGGAAATGACTTAAAGGCATGCAACAACAAATGGAAAGTTAGGGAACCAAGAGGTGTATAAATGTTCCAAGGTAGTCATTAAATCTCCTTTCCCCTCTTTGCACCCTTCTTTTCCACAATGCTGAGATTTCCAGTGCATTGCTTTTAATAGAGCTGTATCAGAAACCCGGATGCTGAGTTGGAGATCCAGGAGCCGAGCAATGAATTGGGTTGGCGAAGGGAAGGGAAGGAGAGATTTGGATGGAAATTTTCTTTCTTTTTTGCTCAGCTCATTAAGAGCAGTGGAAGTCTGTCTCTTAGGGACTCAATGAAACTCATGTTACGAGGTCTAATGGGGCCGCGGCCATCGCTTCACGTCGAGCCCCGCTAATCGGAACAGAAGCCGCTGCCCTTTGCTAAGTAAAGGAGAGACCTATTAAGGCGAATTTTTCAGAAAGGCTGATCGGTAAACATGAAAGAGACAGGCGTCTTTCATTACCAAGGAAGGAGCTTTAGGCCCGCTCAATTTGCTGGAATCGTAGAATGGCAGGCTGGGATCCTTCAGCGTCTCAACGCAGGTGTGAATTTCCCAATGGAAAGGAATGAACATTTATATGTTGTACTGGTATTTATATATTGGTCCAATGCAGCACATCTGCATTGAATGCAAGGCTGCAGAAATGGATTTACCCATTTGGTGCTACTGTGCATGAAATACACCATGAAACTCTCATATATATATATCCAATGCAGAACATTTGCATTGAGTTCAAGTTTGCAAAAGTAGACTTTCTCATGTGGTGACACTGCGCATGGAAACACACTGTGGAATTCTGTCGGTGCAAGCATGAATGTCCCAATGGAAACAATTGGATATATTTAATCTAATGCAGAACATTTGCATTGAATTCAAGTTTGCAAAAGGAGACTTGCTCATGCGGTGCCACTGTGCATGGAATCATGCTATGCATCCTGGCACAATTAATGGATTCATTAACCGATTGATTTCTATCTCACCTTTAGCTCAATATAAGACCCACAGTGTCTCACAACTCTGAGTTAAAAGCAAAATATAGTTAAGACAATGGGTGGAACAAGAATGTCAAAACCAAACCAAACCCAATCGTATCAAAAGCATTAAATCAAATTAGTTTTTTAAAAAGGTGGTTGAAGTTTTTAAGTGGTAGTTAAAATATGAACCAGTATAGTGTAGTGGTTTGAGCATTGGAGTATGACTATGGAGACCAGGGTTTGAATCCTTCCAATGGTCGTGTAAACCCACTGGGTGACCATGGGCAAGTCACACTCTCTCAGCCTCAGAGGATGGCCATGGCAAGCATCCTCTGAAGAAACCTGCCATGAAAACCCCTGTAATAGGTTTGCCTTAGGGTCACTGTTAAGTCGGAAATGACTTGAAGGCCCACAACAACAAGCTCAGGTTGACACTAGCAATAGGATCCAGACCCTGATTTAATTCAAAGCAATCCTTCATTTTCAAGATCTGTCTCTTCCATGTTTGGGGTTCACATTGAGAGGTTCCATCTCAAGGGTCTCCCACAATCCCGAAGCCAGCGTGGCGTATCTGAGTTTATAAAATCAAAGCCTGGAGTCTTTCATCTGCATCTCAGTAAAGTTTCGGCTTGTCTAAATTGCTTACTCTTCCCAAGTATTGATTTTACAGCATCATCTCCGAGTCTCTTGCATCTTCCCGTCTTGAGCGCATCGCAAGTCTCGCCCAACTGCTAAACAGCCAGTGTTCCATTTTTAATCTAGTAAATTTTCATGGCTCTTTGTTTATTTCTTTTTCCAAATAAAATTAGCAGCTAATATTGATATCTGCTTGCGTACCCAGGGGAATATATTTATATATGTAGAAAGAGTGAAAAGAGAGTAAAGAAAAGATTGCGGAGCTCGAGATGAAAAAGGTGGATGGTCTATAAATGCACAAATCTTCAGAAACAGACAAAAGCATGAAATTTCCAGGCATTGACCCTCCTGAGTGGCATTACTCCTATTTGTGGCGAAAATCTCCAGGAACTGCCAGACAAACCCTTTTCGCTGTCTCCGGTAAGGATGAAATCGGCCTGTGGTTATTTACTTAGCTATCGACATTGGAGAAGTTTCTAAAACTCCTCGCCCACAATTCTGGCTGCATTAATCCTGGCGGAAGGCCACAGCCGACTTTGAGAGAGCCGTTACGCTCAGGGCGAAGCCAAGGGCCAGCAGAAAGGCAGAGGGAAGCAGTTGGTTTAAGTGATCTTTGATCAATAGCCATTTCTGCAATGGTTAGATTTGTTCAGTCCCGAATTCCAGGAGGTGTTTTACCACTTCAGTGGCTTTCAACCGGAGGACGGAGGGGGAAAAAAACAATCCAATACTCTATTGAAAGCTGCAGATGTTGAGGCTGTTGTTCTGGAGAGTAGGCTGGGCTTCATTGGAGAGAGATGTTGGGAATCAAAATCAATCTCGGATCTGTACGCAAAGGGATCTTGTAGCATCTTTGAGAATAACGGAAAGACAGAAGTTGGTAGCTTGAGTTTTCATAGACTTCAGCCTACTTTCTCAGATCCATCTAAGGAAGTAGGTTCAAGTCTACCAAAGCTCATGCTACCATCTCAGATGCATCCGAGGAAATAGGGTCATGCTCCCAACTCGGATGCATCTGAAGAAGTAGGCTCAAGTCAACCAAATCTCATACTACCAAGTGAGATGCATCTGAGAAAATAGGCTCAAGTCTACCAAATCTCATACTACCAAGTGAGATGCATCTGAGGAAGCAGGCTCAAGTCTATCAAAGCTCATGCAACCAGCTCAGAAGCATCTGAGGAAATAGGCTCAAGTCTACCAAATCTCATACTACCAACTGAGATGCATCTGAGGACATAGGCTCAAGTCTACTAAAGCTCACACTACCAACTCAGATGCATCTGAGGAAGCACGCTCAAGTCTACCAAAGCTCATGCTACCAATTGAGATGCGTCTGAGAAAGTAGGCTCAAGTCTACCAAAGCTCATGCTACCAACCCAGATGCATCCTAGAAAGTAGGCTCAAGTCTACCAAAGCTCATGCTATCAACTCGGATGTGTAGGCTCACGTTTACTAAAACTTATGCTACCAATTCTGGTGCATTTGATGAAGTAGGCTCAAATCAACCAAAGCTTATACTACTAACTCCGAGGCATCAGATGTAGGCTCAAGTCTACCAAAGCTCATGCTACCAACTCGGATGTGTAGGCTCACATTTACTAAAACGTATGCTACCAATTATGGTGCATTTGATGAAGTAGGCTCAAGTCAACCAAAGCTTATACTACTAACTCCGAAGCATCAGAAGAAGTAGGCTCAGGTCTACCAAAGCTCATGCTACCAACTTCTTTCTTTCAGTTAGTCTCCAAGGTGCTACAAGAACCTTTTGCATACTGATTTTCCAGACTAACACCTTTGAATTCAATCTTGGATCTGCAGACACTGGGCAAAAAAATGCTATGGGGCCCACTCAATTCAGTCATTGAAAAGCAGTATGCAGAACCAACCAGGGTTATAACTATGGGCAGCATAATGGGAGCATTGTCCCTTCCAAAAACAATTCCGCTCCCCAATAAAATTTTCTGTTACAGGCACAACAACGCTTAGCACTGAAGAGTCAAGTAGGTTCTGCCCAGAAAACCCAGAAAGAAGGTTTCCATAAGCTGGAATCAACTTGTAGGCACAAAAGAATTGCAACTAATTCAAGAATGGGTTTAGATCCGGACAAAGGTTGACCTGACTCACAACTCTGTCCCTTTTCTCCTGCGTCCCACATTTTGCTCTTGAAAGACGTCACACATTCCTAATTCCACTGCGGTGTGGTTTTTGCACCATTAAAAATGAGTGTGGTTCTGTTGGTTGCTAAATTTCTCCCCAAGAGAGGGGGGGGGGGGAACCAACAACTCCTCAAATATAATGCCTTGTACACATCATCAAGAAACTTAATTGAAGGCCTGAATCACAAGAGCAATTGAAGGATTTATTTATCAGACCTCGCAGCACACCATGTACGTGTCAACGGTGAGATTTAAAAAATAGGCTTTTGAGAATATCAGAAAGAAGCGAAAACATTCCAGGTAGGAACTGTCTGTCACCTGGCTAGCAGGAGGCAGAAATGCAATCTACAGCTACAACAAGTCTGATCCCATTTTGTTGTTTTGGTTTTTTTTTTTCCCCTTGGTTCGGTGCAAAGAGTATTTGCTCTGAGGAAGAAGCGATGGAAATGTGAGGGAGGGACGGAGGGCTGATCAGACAACTAGGTTGGAATCAGATCTTGGAAATAACTTTGTACAAAATAAAGTGGTCCCATGTATCCGACCTTGGAAACAATGCAAATAATAATGTCATGCAGACTTGGGAAACAATGCGGTCCAAGTTATGCAATTACTTGTAACAGACCTTGGAAATAACAGCAAAAGCGGAGCTGCTACAGACCTTGGAAACAACGTGGTTTAACAGACAGAGGCTGCGATTCTATGTGGACTCTATATGAGATTCTATATGGATTCTGTATAGACTCCTAGAGCTGGAAGAGACCCGCAAAGGCCATCCAATCTAAGCCCTTCCATCTTGGAATACATAATCCAAGCATTTAAGACAGATAGCCATCTAGCCTCTGTTTAAAAACCTCCAAAGAAGGAAACTCCATCATTCTCCAAGGCAGCATCTTCCACTGTTGAACATCTCTTACCATCAGGAAGAGATGGAATCTCTTTTCTTGAAATTTGAATCTATTGCTCCATGTCCTAGTCTCTGGAGCAGCAGAAAACAAGCTTGCTCCATCCGCCATAGGACATCCCTTCCAATATTTAAACAGGACTATCATGCCCCCCCTTTAACCTTCTCTTTTCCTGCTCTTAAGCTGCTCATCATAGGACTTGGTGGTTTCCAGACCTTCCACCATTTTGGTCACTTTCCTTGGACATTCTTCAGATTGTGCACATCCTTCTTGAACTGTGGTGTCTAGAACTGGAAACAATATTCCAGGTGAGGTCTGTCCAAAGAGGAATAAAGTGGTACTATTACTTCTGGTAGGTGGAACTCAACTATAGCTCCCTACTCACCAATTCCAAGTCTCATGGCCCTGGCCATTCTGTGGCTGGTGAAATGTGTATGTGAACGTGAACGATTTGGATACGCTGCCTAGCCAGAAACCAACTGACAACATCTTTTTATGAGATCTGCCAAGGAATCCACTTGTAATGGGCCATCCTCTACCACCTGACTATTCCAGCGGGTTTTGAAATGTCCCAGTTTCTCTCTCCTCCTTCCACTTCCCATCTCATCCCCCGCTTGCTTCAGTTGCTGCAAAATTAGTTTGCATTTATTGAGCTTATTGACTGCATATTGGTACAGTATGATGATTTAAATACATTGCTTCCAGCAGCAAATATGATGATTTAAATATACTGCTTCAGGCCATAGCAGCTGGGAGATTCCATGTCAGGAGAGGGGTGAGTCTTGTATGAGTTTTAATTCAAATTTTAAAGGATCAACCTAAGCTGCAGAGAGCATGCATAGCATAGTGGGGTGACTGTTGGAAAAGGACTCTGGAAACCAGGGTTCAGACCCTCAGGGTGACCTTGGGCAAGCCACACACTCTCAGCCTCAGAGGTAGACAACGGTACAAATCCCTCCAAGAAAACCCTGTAACACGCTCACCTTTGGATCGTTGTAAACCCGAAAATGGCTTGAGGGCACACAGTGCAACAACAAATGGCTCGAGGGCACACAACAACACAACAACTGCACAAATCTCCTAGGAATGTATTGGAGCCCTTGCTTGGCATCTCCGCCTTTAGTGCTCCAAGATACACATTTGGAATAGTGCTTCACCTAATTTTGCAATTCTTTATCTGACTCGCACAGACAGGTGACCTAGAATTATTAGCCCCTTTCTCCATCGTTAAGCACAAGGTGTTTTTTTAAAAAATAGACCATATAAGCACACTTTGCCGCACGTCGCATTCAGATCTCCGGCCGTAATCCTTGCCTTGTTAATCAAGTCCCCCTGATGTTCTGATCTCTCACTCTGGCTAATCTAGTAGGATTTATTAAGAGTTCAGGTAGCTGCTGCTGCTTCTCCTTCCCATTGCTCTGTAGTTTAATCTGCGCCGAAAGTGTGCGTCTGGTTGGGTGGGTGGGGGGGGGGAAGACATGAAAAACAGTTTCACGCCGAGAAGGAAGGAAGATAGATCAGAGCGACACAGACAGAGCCATGGGGCTACGGGGAACATTTGTGAGACGGCAGGGATAGCGTGCATTGAGGACATTAAATGTGGTTCAGGTACATAAAGTTAAGTGAAGAAGAAGAAGGAGAAGAAGAAGAAGAAGAAGAAGAAGGGGGGAAAGCTGGATGAAGAAGAGAACTTGCAATTGGAAACTCTGCACGTTTACAGCAGGAACTGGTCTAGAAAGGTCTAGAAAGGCTCTGGGAGAGGTTATATAGAGATAGACTGCTAGCTCCACCCCTAGTGACTCACAGAAGCTTCACCTCCATCTGGAACTTTCTAGAAAGGTCTAGAAAGGCTCTGAGACTGCTAGCTCCACCCCCTGGTGATGTTGTATGGCCACACGAGTCCCAGTTTTCCGATGTGAAATATTGGGGATATCTTCCTCCTCCTTGATGGAGTGCAAACTACTTTTGCCATTTGATCTCAGTTTGTTGTTGTTGTTATCTGCCCTTGAGTCAACCTCGACTCAAAGAGAACCCATGGATGAGACATCTTCAAGACCCCTATCCTCCATTACTCTGCTTAGTTCCCGGAAATCCAGACCCTTGACCTCTCCGATTGAGTCTGTCCATCTGGCATGTGGTCTTCCTCTCTTTCTGCTGCCTTCTCCTTTTCCTTGCATTTCGCGATCTCAGTTTGAAGCAATTGAAATAAGCTGAGGACAAAGGAGGAAGGTGGGAGAAAGAGGAGAGAAACCGGGACATTTTAAAATGGTTGAAAAGTGGGAAGGCGTAGAGTAATTGGGATCATCCTTATCAAACCGGGACAGTTGGGAAATAAGATTTAGCTGTATAGGGAGGCAGGCAAGGACCGATACAGGATCTCTCCTCTATTGCAGCAAAGTGGCATCCTTCTTCTGAAAAATATAATAACTTTGTGGCTTTCAGGTTTTTGTCAGCGATCGGTACTCGCTGGAGACAGAGAGAGGATTTGCCCCTGTTCTCTTTCCCCGTCTCTCCAATTTTAAATATATAAAAATGCATCTTTTTGCCTTAGGCAAGTTTCTGCTGGATGTTTGGCAGCCTTGCTCACCCTGATTCACTTAGCTGTTATGAACGTATTTAACAAAAGAAGGAAGGGCTGGTGGTGGAAATAAATCCCAGCGATTCAAAAGAAGACTCTGTTGTGTTTTGGGGGAAAACCTCGGAGTCGATCTGAAGGAAATGTGGGAGGGAAGCTGTCAGGGAGAATTTTGATGCGCCCTCCTAAATAGGCGAGGTTGTGCTTGCAAAATAAAAATATAATATATAAAGTAAAAAAAAAAAAAGGAATGAAAACCGAGCTGACAGGTGTGAAAGGACTGAAGAATTTAGCAAGTCAACATTTTTATTTTACTTTACTTTTCGCCTTCGGAAGTTGAAACGTTTAAGTTGGGCCTTAACCCTGATTTGGTTGGACTGGAGATTTGAGTCCCCCAGAGTTTGCATTTCGTTGCAGAATTTAAAGCACAACTAAAATGTCTACAAGGTGGGCATTTTACAGCATTTTTTTAAACAGGAAAACTTGTAAACAATGCCCCCAAGTTGCAAACATTTGCCATGTACTAGATAGATAGATAGATAGATAGATGATAGATAGATAGATGAAGGAAAATTTCAAGGTGGAAAGAATTCTTATTTGGAAGACAATGTCCTCATCGCCTCTATAGCTACATTCTATTGAGTTATTTCCAACTTATGGCAACCCTAAGGCAACCCTCTCATGGGGTTTTCTTGGCCAGATTTGCTCAGAGGAGGTTTTGCCATGGCCATCTTCTGAGGCTGAGAGAGTGTGACTTGTCCAAGGTCACCTAGTGGGTTTCATAGCCGAGCCGGGAATCAAATCCTAGTTCAACACTCAAACCACTATGCCTTGCTGGCTCATCACTGTAAACTGGCATATTTTAATTTTATGGAGTTTATCAGATGACGGAAATTGGAAGTATAATCTAATGGCAATCCGAACGCAATTATGGGGTATCACGTTATTGCGTATTAAAGTATCTCATGCAATTTTGGGCAAAAGGGACGTCATTGCGAATGAAATCATGGGTTTTACGTTATTTCGTATTAAAGCATCTCACACAATTTCGGGCAATGGGCAGTCATTTTCAGGTCATGGGAAGTCATTCTGAACACATTCTGAATGCAATTGGAATTCATGTAAATTTGCTAAACTAGCGAATTCACGTGAATTCGAATTGGCTCCAACTGGCTCCATTCGAAATAAAGAGAAATTCCTCCCGTCTGATAAACTCCTATGTTTGGATGATTTTAATGTGAAACAGTTGCCTTAATCCCATGCTCATGTGGAAGGAAGGAAGGAAGGAAGGAAGGACAGATGGACAGATGAATGGATGGATGGATTTGTAGTTTATTATGGCACCATAGTTCTCTGAAAAGAATGCAAAATATCTCACAAAACTACAAATCCTCGAACTCCATACCATTGAGCCACGCCAGTCTAAAGTGGTGTCAAACCACATTATTTCTGCAGTGCGGGTGCAGCCCATAACAACTCGAATTGCTCCCTAATTTCTGAGTTTATCATGCACCCAAGCTCTAAAAAAATGTCCAATGTTCACCCTCCAAACATGGTTTCCTAATACATGTTGTGTTTCTGAATTTGGAGTTGTTAAAAAAAAGAAGAAGCTGAAATGGTTCAAAGGCTTATTTTTATCCATTGTCAAGTGAAACTAAAACATTTTTAGGGGGAAAGGCGTCTTGTGATCGCAATGCTAAATCACACAGGCTCCAGAAAAATGGAGTTTCTTCCAAGCTTTTTGCTGTGAAATCCCTGGAGGGCTGGGGATGGTTCCACCAGTCAAACCTCGACTGCAAGGACTTCATGCCGTCCAATTATAGCAAAAGGCACCAGCGATCCAGGTTGGCTGTGATGGACAGAATGGCCCCCCAAACTAAGCTTTTTACCATCTGTTCATCCGTGCATTTTTGCAGCAAAAGGGAGCATATTTCACCGCGACGTCAGTGGAAAGTAAGATAAATGCTATTTTAATGCATGGACGGCATATGTTCTCTCTCCTCTGACACATTTCAGTGGTAGTTCTTCCACTTCCATCCTCCGGAAATGTAAATGAGTGGGACCCTATCCCAAATATCCTGCTTTATTGGAGGATCAATTTGTTGCAAGCCATTCTGAGCAGAGGACCTGTAAGGGAAGGGCTGCAGGATCGGCCTGTCTATTTATCTATCTATCCGTCTATCTATCTATCTATCTATCTATCTATCCATGGATCCATCTATCCATGCATCCATCTGCCCATCTATCCACCCATGCACCCATCCTCTATCTATTTATCTATTCATCTATCCATCTATCTATCCATCCATCTGTCCATCCATCCATCCATCCATCTGTCCATCCATCCTATCTATCTATCTATCTATCTATCTATCTATCCATCCAAGTGCACATATTTCTTTCCATACCTCCCAAGGGGCATCCACACTGCCCTGCAAACTATAGCACTTTGATTCCACTTGAACTGCCATGGCGTTGCCCTAGGGACACCTGGGAAATGTAATCTGGCGAAAGACTTAGCATTCAAGTCAAACTCTCTCAGCCTCACAGGATGGCAATGCTAAACCCTTCTGAAGCAACTTACAAGAAAACCCCACCGTAGGGTCACCATAATGACTCAAAGGCACTCAACAACGTCAACAACGACAACAACCTATCACTACACAACACAACATATTGGGGCAGGGTAAAAGCATATACAACCCCTGATAGGAAATGACCCAGAATTTTATTTTAACTAATTTTTTAACCCACAAAAACAGACTATACTTTGCCTACATCTCAGTCCATGCAATTCGTTTTATGATGAACAACAACAAATCTGATTATCTGGAGATAACACTCCATGCAGTTAAGAGGAGGCCAGTTTTTACATCCCCAAGAAATGTTGTATTGCTTTTAAGAGGTCACAAGACTCATCGATGCATCTTGTGCATCAAGCTAAGAGGGTTGTTGAGAGAAATAAAATCCTGCTGAACTTGCCATTCTCAATGCTTTTCATGCACACACAGAGGCACAGGTACCTGGAACAAAAAGCACCTCCAAGTTACACATACATAAATAGTATGCGGTGCATTTCAGATAAATGAAACACGCAAAGTGCACCTTTTCTAAAAATGTAAACATCTTAATAGGAGTGCGTCTAGAAAATACACATAGGTGTGTTTATGTGCATTTTCTATAAGCTTCTACACTTCAGAAATGAAGCAGCTTGACACTGCTTTCAGTACCAGGGCTCCATTGTATGCAATCCTGGGTTTTGTAATTTGTGGCGGCACCGGAGCTCTCTGCCAGAGAAGGCTAAATACTCCACGAAACTACAAATCCCAGAATTTCATAGCATTAAGGCATAGCAGTGAAAGCAGTGCAGATGCAGCCTTATTGTCAAGGGGGCCAGTTGTTGCCTGAGGATGTGTTCAATGCAATAGTCTTGACTCTCATATGGCTACCATGTTCTTTGTTGAGTTTGGTCAACCACATAGGGTTAACTGGGTTCACTATCTTGGTCCCAACAGTACCATTCCTTGGAGCTTTCAGCAGAAACCCTCTTGGTGATCTAGGTTGCTTCTGGATCCAAAGCTATCTGACCATGGATAGGACACTGGGGAACGGTTAGCCTACATCAGATTTTGGAGATGAACTCCAAAGGAAGGAACTGGCAAAACCATCTCTGAGCCGTCCTTGCCTAAGAAAACCCTATGTAATTCATTAGGTTGCTATAAGTCAAGATGCAACTTAAAGGCACTTTTCTGACTTACCATTGCCTTGGTATCTCCAAACTTTGGAGGTCCACTGCTGGGGTCAACGAGGATTCAAATGTTGGGTCCTGGAGTCCAACACTCAAACCTGCTGAAGACCAAATTGGTGTGCCAGACATCAATGTCCACTACCACCAACTCAACCAATGTAACTTTTTCATCTGAAAAGGTTTTTTTAGAGGGAGATGCAAGACATTTCGGAAGGTCCCAGGGTCACACTGGACCTTCTAAGGGTGGCATGTGACGTGACCCATGCACCTCATCATTCAAGTTCCTGTTGAAAATAATGAAAGAACGTGAAAGAGAGGGGAAAAAGAAGGCTGGGAGGGAGAGAAAGAGATATGGAGCATCACAAGTACCAGGAATAGGAGGCACATGGAGCTTCTCATCCTATGATGAAACCTATAGGTCCCTTCCATCAACTGTCAGGAATCCGGGGGAGCTGACATGTGTGGTTCGCAGGTACAGTCAGACATGTGTTGTGCGAAGGAGCACTCGGTCCTAAATTTAAAGCCTCTATTTTCTCAGCCAATCAGTTTGCGAGCAAACTGTGGGATCAAAAACCTTCTGCTGGTTCTCTCCAAACTCCAGTTCATTGCTGAAACCTCCGTCGGTCTCTCCCCATCCTCCACCTTTTAGTCATTTCTTTTCTAAATTAAGAACTCCTACACAACAGTGGATAATACTAAGGTATCTTGGAGGTCTTTCATGCTCAGGTCACCATAAACCAAGGCCAGCTTGATGGGCCATAACCCCAAGGAATCTTGGTTAGCTCCAAGTTCATTGGTTGTTGTTGTTGAGTGCCTTCAAGTCGTTTCTGACTTATGGTGAGCCTATCGTGGGGTTTTGTTGGTAAGGTTTATTCAGAGGAGGTTTGCCATTCTCTTCTCCTGAGGCTGAGAACATGTGAGTTGCCCAAGGTCAATAAATGCTAAAATATGGAGTAGAAGCATAGTGCTGATGTTGAAGCCACCAGCCACAGCTTGGTTAAACTACTTGTGGGGAAAAACGGGTCTTGCCAATGATGGCAGGAACCCAAAATACTCATGAGGACACCATGAATTTAAGTGGAAAGACACGCTTGTCAGCAGGAGAGAAATAGGACTGTTAATAACCAGGACTCTTTGGAGATCTGCCATTCACAGGGTGACCATAAGTCAACATTGACTTGATGACACCTGGCTTGATGACATGCGAAAGGGATCTAAGAGTCTTATTGTACCACAGGCTGAACATGAGCCAACAATGTGATGTGGCGGCTAAGAAAGCCAATGCTACTCTAGACTGCATCAATAGGAGTATAGTGTCTAGATCAAGGGAAGTAGTAGTACCACTCTATTCTGCTTTGGTCAGACCAAATTGTGTCCAGTTCTGGGCACCAGAATTCAAGAAGGGTGTGGACAAGCTGGAGCATATCTAGAGAAGGTTGACCAAAAATGGTGAAAGGTCTGGAAACCATACCCAATGAATAGTCGCTTAGGGAGCTGGTTATGTTTAGGCTGGGGAAGAGAAGGTTAAGAGAGGACATGATAGTCCTGTTTAAATATTGGAAGGGATGTCCTGTTAAGGATAGAGCAAGCTTGTTCTTTGCTGCTCCAGAGACTAGGACAGGGAGCAATGGATTCAAGCTACAGGAATAGAGATTCCAGCTCAACATTAGGAAGAACTTCCTGATGATAAGAGATGTTCATCAGTGGAAGACGCTGCTTTGGAGAGTGGTGGAGTCTCTTTCTTTGGAGGTATTTCAACAGAGGTAGATGGCCATCTCTCGCAAATCTTGGATTGTATTTATTTTATTTTATTTATTTATTTTATTTATATACCGCCTTTCCAAAAAAGATCAAAGCGGTTTACAAAAGTGGATAAACAAGGGTTCTCTTTCCTCAGGCAAGCCCTGATGGAGCTGGGCTTGCCTCTTCTCTCCCTCCTAGGCAGAGGATGGCAGTTGGTATGGAGGGAGAGTCCTCTTGCCTCAGGCAAGCCCTGGTGGAGCTGGGCTTGCCTCTTCTCTCCCTCCTAGGCAGAGGATGGCAGTTGGTATGGAGGGAGAGTCCTCTTGCCTCAGGCAAGCCCTGGTGGAGCTGGGCTTGCCTCTTCTCTCCCTCCTAGGCAGAGGATGGCAGTTGGTGTGGAGGGAGAGTCCTCTTGCCTCAGGCAAGCCCTGGTGGAGCTGGGCTTGCCTCTTCTCTCCCTCCTAGGCAGAGGATGGCAGTTGGTATGGAGGGAGAGTCCTCTTTCTGCATGGCAGAATGAGGTTGGATTGGATGGTCTTCGGGGTCCCTTCCAATGCTACGATCCTAAAAGAATAAGAGATAACAACCTCCCGCAATGTACTAGCCTGCCATAGAAAAGATGTCAGTCTTTAGGATGGGAGATGCGGCAAGTCGGCTGGATCATTTTGCTTGCCTGTTTCGGGCCCGTTTCTAGTTCGAAAAAATATATCTGGCTGGAGTCTGAACATCCAAAACCTGGACAGAGTCCTATTTTGCAACTTCTTGAAAAAACCCCAAAAGCACCACTGGGAAAACAGCGCTAATTGTGAGTCCTTTGGCAAAAGAGTTTCATTTCCTTCCAGGAACTGATCTCAAGAGGTTGAGAGAATGAGAGAGAGAGAGAGTGAGACTCAAGTTTTCTAATAGCTATATGTATCTTTTTTGGGGGCCAGTATTTTTGGGGGAGGAAACGTTCCCCTTAATCATATCTTGAATTAATGTGGGCCTTGTTCATTCGGAGCTCTCATTACCCTCTTAATTAACTGTGCACAGATGGAAAAAGTCGAAATTGCTTCACTCGAGTTGTTCTGCTAGTTTTCAAATGAGGTGGCAGATGGAGGACAAGGCGGAAAAGGAGGGGAAAAAATTAAAATAAAATAAAGGACTCCGCTCAGAGGCAGGTTACAAGTTTTCAAGCTGTCACCGAAACGTCAACAAACGCTCCATCTGCTTAGGAGAAGCACCAGGCAAGGGTGGGCCTTGGATGAAATCCGGCGAACACGAGTTCAAAGAATCCCGAACAACAGCAAGAGACGGGAAACATCGCCCTCCTTGACCGTCACCATCCATGGGAAAATCCGCAAATTTCCATTTCCATTGATTTCCATTTCTGAATATGAGCAAGTGTGCGAATCTGGGCAGCTTTATCCAAAAACGAATGGAAATGAAATTCTTCCCCAGATGCAACATGAGTTCACCATGGCTGAACCCATGCTATATTTGCCTTCCATATGCAAGGATTCAGAGGAGTTTATCACACTAGCAAAATCCTGCTGAAAAACAGGATTTAAACTAGATATAATTTTTTTAAAAAACCCTGCAAATGTGGGAAGTTTATCAGACCAAATTCATACAAAGCTGCCCTTTTCCTCCCTTTTGTCTTTGCTTTAACTTTACTTTAACTGTGACTTCGTCTGATAACTTCCTGCATTTGCGTTTTTTTTTCTAATTTAAATCTAGTTTAAATCCCATTTCTCAGTGGGATTTCATTAGTGTGATAAACTCCAGACCCAGGAAGGAACTACTTTTTTTAAAAAAAGGAATTACTTTGGCAAGCAGTTACTGCAGATGTTATTTTGTTGTTGGCGTTGTTTGCCTTCAGGTTGCTTCCGACTTACGGTGACGCTGAGATGGCGAAGCGAATGTGCAGGTTTTCTTGGCAAGTTTCTTCCGAGGGGGTTTGCCTTTGCTGTTGTCTGAGGCTGAGAGAGTGTGACTCACCCAAGGTCACCCAGTGGGTTTCCAGGGCTGAGTTGGGATTCAAACCCTGGTCTCCAGAGTCCTAATACAATGCTCAAACCCCTACACCACTCTGCCACTGTAAATATATATTAATATCCATACCCATACCTATATCTATATCTAATAAACAAAGATATGGTATATACTCATGTTTAAGTCTAGAAATTTTGGTCAAAAAATTGACCCAGAAAACATAGGTCGACTTATCCATGGGTCAATGCAAGTCCTGTACTTTAACTCATATATATAAGCGCTTTGTCCATCCTGGGAGCACCTAAAAAGAAGCACCAAGCATCTCTACTCTCATATGCATCCAGCCTTTATACAATATTTTATGCAATATTTTAAAAATAATATTGTGCATGAAGCAAAGTCAGAGAGCAAAGGTGCCACTATCTCAGCAGTTATGCCTGCCAGGATTTTGTAAGTTCATTGGCATCGTTTTCCTTGGCTTCCTCTTTTACATCCTTTGTTACATGGCCCTAAGTTTTACCCTTGACTTATCCACGGGTCATAGCAAAATCCATAATTTTGGCCCCAAACCTGCTCTCGACTTATACATGAGGTCGACTTATAGTGGAGTATATACCATAATGCTAGGTTATGCACTTGGAACTGCAATTGTGCAATTTGGCCATGGTCTTTTAGATGCCCTGGAGTGAATCCAAAATATTTAGGGCTTTAAAGGTCATAACTAGCATTTTTACAACCGGCTCCACATCTGGTGCCTTTATTGACCATCGGACGCTAGGGCTGCAAACCACAATCAGTGCATCGCTCATTGTGCAAAGATTTAGACTATGCAACTCCAGTGCTGGACCTTGATCACATTTTTCTTTCATTTTGTTGGATGCAAACAGTCCCCTTTTCGGCATTGTCTCGCTTGTTCCTCCTCTTCTCCATCCTCCTCCTCCACCCCTGGTTTTTCAAACCATCCCTGTGAATAATAAGCCTGTTTGCTGAGCCCATCTCAAGCCAATTTCCATTTAAGTTCCCAGTATCAACATCCCTTCCCTCCCTCCGTCCTTTTATCTCTGACTTGGCTTGGCTGGTGCAGCCCCTTAAATAGAAACTGCTGCCTTGGCTAAACGTTGCATTTCAGTGATTACAATGAATATCTGACAGTGGAAAAAAATGAGGAAAAATAAAGAGGTAGGGAGAGACTGATCTTTCTTGTCATTTGTTAAGGAGGGGGGGGGGGGGGAAATCCAGCATGCAGGTCGAGTTTTCTCCTCAACCCCAACATCCTCTTTTCCTTTCTTTTTTCCTCTCTTCATTTGAGTAAACTTTTGTGAATTTTTCATGGAATCACAGATTTGGAAAGGTTCCCTTAGGGACCCCCCCTCTACTCAATTTGGGAATGCCAGCTAGGACAGTGGTCCCCAACTTTTGGTCCTCTGGATGTTTTGGACCTCATCTCCAATAATTCCTGACTGTGGCTTCTGGGACCTGAAGTCCAAAACATCTGGAAGACCAAAAGTTGGGGACCACTGTCTTAGATGGAGTTCCTGCATTGAGTAGAGGGTGATCCAAGGGAAACTTTGCTACTCGGTGATTCCATGAAAAACATCTGGAGGACCAAAAGTTGGAAACCACTGAACAGGTATCTCTCCGGCCTCTTTTTGAAGACATCCAAACCTTTGGTCCTCCAGATGTTTTGGACTTCAGCACAATTCCTGACTACTGGACAAGTTGTCTGGGGTTCCTGAGATCTAAAGTCCCAAACGAATGGAAGACCAAAAGTTGGAAACCACTGAGCAGGTATCTCTCCAGCTTCTTTTTGAAGACATCCAAACCTTTGGTCCTCCAGATGTTTTGGACTTCAGCTCCCACAATTCCTGACCGTTGGCCAACTTGCCTGGGGCTTCTGGGATCTGAAGTCCCAACCAAATGGAAGACCAAAGGCTGGAAAATACTGAGCATGTAGCTGCCCAACCTCTTTTTGAAGGCTTTCAAATCTTTGGTTCTCCAGATATTTTTGACATGTCCAGAGAAGTTTAACAAGTGATCTTGGCCAGGACTGGCCCTTTAAGGCTTTACATGGGGGTGGAGTCTAAAGTGGGTGGAGTCTAAAGTGGGTGGAGTCAGGAGCAAGTAGTATAAAAGGCTGAGATGAGCCCAGGCAGCCGTTATATGCATTTTGTCCATGGTCCTGAAAGGTTGGCTTCCAACTACTCTTGCATTTCAGAAGACCTACTTGGCTATCTCCATCATCAGGTAGATGGGATAATCTTGCTGGAGACTTTGGTTTTTTGGGGCAGTTGTGATAGTGTGGCAAGTTACTAGTTATATCTTTTTATGATATCTTGTTAGATACGTTGAGAAATGCTCAACATATAACATGCTGAGAAATGTTTGAAAACTATATAGGGCAACTTTTCTGGCTTGAGGTACTATGCATCTTATCTTAGTTGGCTGGGGATAATTATTTCACCTTCCTTTAGGCAACAAATATATCCTTGTAGGACCCTAACTGTTCTCTTTTTCAGCTCTGAATGAGTCCGTGGACCTCCTTGAAGTATCTGTGGGTCAACTAGATGTTCTCTATCTTGACTATAAACAACTTTATTTGAACCTCCGCTAGTTGACTTTACTAACTGGAAATGGGCTTTCTGTCTAACTTTATAGTCCATAAAACATATCCATGGCTAGCGGTGTTGGCCATGTAAGCAAAGTACAATACCACCCAAATTTCCCAAAAGAGTGATACCTTTGTTTTCATAGAATCATGGAGTTGGAGGAAACCGCAAGGGCCATCCAGTTGTTGTTGCTTGCCTTCAAGTCGTTTCCGACTTATGGCAAACCTATCCTGGGTTTTTCTTGGCAAGGTTTGTTCATAGAAGATTTGCTATGGTCTTCTCTTGAGGCTGAGAGGATGTGCCCTGACCAAGGTTGCCTAATGGGTTTCAAAGCTTTCAAAGCTTCATTGGCTACTTCATCTGGTGAAAAGTGTTAAACATCATGCAGAAGAAAGAAAAATATGACAGTGTTAGTCACAGATTGTCAAGATAATAATAATAATAATAATAATAATTTTATTTATAGCCCGCTCCTCTGTCATCAATCGGAGCGGGTTACAATAATTAAAAGACATCAAGATAAAACAATCCCAATAACCCATAACCCCACCTCCCACCCCTTAAAAATAAATTAAACCAATATCAGATTAAAATCCAAAAAATAAAAAATAAAAATAAAAATAAAATTGCATACATACAACATAGAACATAGAACATAACAAGCAGCCAGTCAATTCTATAGACACTGTAGATGTAAACTTCCTAGATAAAGTGATGGGAACTTGTAGGAGCGCACGTCCCAATGTCGTAAGCCAGTGTCGGGACCAGGAGTTAAGATGTTTCAGGGAAGGCCTGCCGGAAGAGATGCGTCTTTAAGGCTTTTTTAAAGCTATCCAGGGATGTAATAAGACGCATCTCATCCGGCAGGTCATTCCATAGCCTGGGAGCGGCAGCAGAGAAAGTCCCCCGGGAGGTCCGCAACAGCCTCGTTTTCACAGGCTGTAATAAATTTCTCCCGGAGGACCGGAGTGTGCGGGGGGGATTGTACGGGGAGAGGCGGTCCCTAAGATAAGATGGACCCGAGCCCTGTAGGGCTTTAAAGGTCAAGACCAACACCTTGTACTGCGCCCGGAAACTAATGGGTAGCCAGTGGAGGGACTTAAGCACTGGTGTTATGTGCTCGCACCTCGCTGTACCAGTAATAAGCCTGGCTGCCATGTTTTGGACTAGTTGAAGTTTCCGAGTTAGGCACAAGGGTAGCCCCAAGTAGAGCGCATTGCAGAAATCCAATCGTGAGGTTACCAAAGCGTGTACCACAGACTCTAGGTCCTTCTGATCCAGGAAAGGGCGCAGCTGGCGTATCAGCCGAAGCTGATAACAAGCACTCCTGACCGTCGCATTCACCTGACTAGTCATGTGAAGCGACGAGTCTAGGAGTACCCCCAGACTGCGAACAGGGTCCGTCGAGGAGAGTGTGACTCCATCTAGGACCGGAAGATGTATTCCCAGACCTGGCTTTGGTCCTGTGACTGTGAGTACCTCCGTTTTGTCTGGATTGAGCTTCAATCTGTTTTCCCTCATCCAATCCATTACTGCCGCAAGACAGTCATTAAGAGGGGAGACGCCATCTGAAGTCTGAGCCGATGATCTTGTCATGGAGAGGTATATCTGAGTGTCATCAGCATACTGAAGACACTGAGCTCCATGCCTCCGAATGATCTCACCCAGCGGCTTCATATAAATATTGAACAGCATCGGGGACAGGATGGCACCCTGAGGGACACCACAATTAAGCTCAATCTTGGAAGAGCAGCTGTCCCCGAGCCTCACCCTTTGGGATCTGCCGGAGAGAAAGGACCAGAACCACCGGAGTGCGGTGCCTCCGATCCCCAACTCCCTTAGCCGGTCCAAAAGGATGGAGTGATCAATAGTGTCAAAAGCCGCTGAGAGATCCAAGAGCACGAGCAGGGTCACACTACCCCTGTCAATGCTCAAGCGGAGGTCATCGGTCAGAGCAACCATAGCAGTCTCAACTCCATGTCCTGTCCTGAAGCCAGTTTGAAATGGATTAAGATAATCGGTTTCATCCAAGACAGCTTGGAGTTGGGAGGCAACTGCCCTCTCGATCACCTTGCTCAAAAACGGTAGCAAGGACACTGGTCTATAGTTGTTCCTGTCCAGGGGGTCGAGGGAGGGTTTCTTCAGGAGGGGTTTTACAGCCGCCTCCTTCAAACTAGATGGTAAAGAGCCCTCCCTAAGGGACGCATTGATTGTATCCCGAAGGAATACCCTCAATGCATCCCCTCCCTGGACGACCAGCCAAGATGGACAGGGGTCGAGAGGGCAAGTCGTCTTCCTCATACTTCCAAGGAGCTTGTCCACGTCCTCAGTACTAACAGGTTGGAACTCATCCAGTAAACTGACAGCAACGGAGTTATTGGGAGCCTCACTTATAGATTCTGCTGAAACATTGGCGTCCAAGTCAGTCCTTATCCGAGAGATTTTATCTGCAAAGTGGGTGTTAAACGCATCACAGCAGGCTGTCGTTGGGTCAAGTAGGGGGTTTGGTGCAGGGGGAACCCGCGTCAACTCCCCCACCACCCTAAACAGCTCTGCTGAACGGGACTCTGCAGATGCAATGCGTGCAGAGCAGAAAGATTTCCGTGCTGCACGCAAAGCCTCCCGATAGGCACGAAGGTGTTGCCTATGGCGAGTTCTGTCGGATAAGAGTCGAGTCTTCCGCCATTTGCGCTCTAGTCGTCGTCCAACCCGCTTCATCTCCCTAAGTTCCTCCGTGAACCAGGGCTTATGGTTGGGAGCGGGCTGGAGAGGACGCTCGGGAGCGATTGCGTCGAGAGCCTTGGGAAGATCGGTGTTCCAAGTATTCACCAAGGTTTCGACAGAGTCGCCGGTGTTGCCAACCATCAATCCCTCTAAAGCCTTCTGGAAGCCGATTGGTTCCATTAGCCTTCGAGGGCGGACCATTCGAATGGGTCCACCACCCCCGGGGGGACGGAAAGTGGCCTTTAGTTCCAGCTTGATCAGAAAGTGATCCGTCCATGACAGTGCGGAGGTTTTGACTACCTCTGCCCACGGATACTCCTGTTCCGTACTAAAGATCCCATCGAGTGTATGATCCGCACAATGGGTGGGCCCGTTGACCAATTGGGAAAGATTCATGCCTGTCATGGATTCCATGAACTCCCGAGCTGCTCCAGGTGAATCAGAAGGGCTGGTCTCGAGAGGAATATTGAAGTCGCCCAAAACCAATAGTCTGGGCGACTCCAACAACAACTCAGAGACCAGCTGAGTCAGCTCGGTTAGGGAGTCTGTTAAGCAACGGGGTGGCCGGTATACCAACAGAATCCCCAAACTGTCCCTGGTCTTCAGGCTAAGGTACATACACTCGATGTGGGTCGTTTTCCGGACAGGCTTCCTGATCAAGGTTAGGTTGGTTTTGTGGACTATAGCCACACCGCCCCCCCGCCCACTTTCCCTTATCTGCTCACTGACCGTATAGCCCGCTGGGAGAGCCTGCGCCCATGTTGCTGCACTAGCATCTCCCAGCCAGGTTTCGGTAAAGCATGCCAGGTCGGCTTGTTCATCCATGAGAAGATCGTGGATGATATGAGTCTTACCCTTGGCCGACCTGACATTGCAGAGGAGCAGATTAAGGGACTGTGGAATGGTTGGTACACTCTCCACATTATCCCGGGTAACAGAGTGAACTGAAGAAGGGATAGATACTAAACATCGATCCCTACTTCTTTTGTACATTTTGTAAGATCTTGTGGTTGTTCTGAGTTAAGATGGTATGGAGGAATATCCATGCAAGAAAGCCATTACTAGTTCTGGCCAGGTCGGTCTGAGTCACAATGTCCAGAAATACATTTAAATTCCATTTGCACCACAAAGAGAGCCAGCATGGTGTTGTGGTTTCAGTGCTGGTGTTGACTCTTGAGACCAGGGTTCGACTCTCATCTCGGCCATGAAGCCCATTGGATGACCTTGGGCAAGTCACACTCTCTCAGCCTCGGAGGAAAGCAACGGAAAACCCCTTCTGAGCAAATCTTGCCAAAAAACTCCATGATGGGTCTGCCGTATGTTGGAAATGACTTGAAGGCACACAGCAGCAGCAACCTAAAGGACGGAGACATCTTGGATCTCAAAGGAAGTATCTCCATCCTTCCTTTGCGATCCAGGATGCCTCCATCCTTTGGGAGACTAAAGACAAACCCACCGGAGAACATTGAGTTTCTCAAGAATCCTCCATGCTTCTGCATTAGGAAAATTTTAGATGCCTTTTCAATGTGAAACATGCACAATACAGGAGACTGCTGGTCCTTCAACTTGTTAATGATCCCAAGCAAAGTTCTGGGCAACTTATGTGCTCCAGCCGACCCGGCGTTGGAAAAGGCCCATCTTAAGTAGTGACAAGGCACCCAGAAACCTAGTCCTGAATCATTATCCTCCCTCTTTCTCGATCACTTTTGCCTCCGGCGCTTTCGTCCTTGAAATGTCAGAGGCTAATTTAATTAGCACCTGAAAACTGGAGAAAATGGGTCACTACTTCCCATGTGGAGCGTTGCACCAAGGTGTAGAGATGCCTCCCCTCCCTTTCCTTTCTGTCTCCTAATTGGGTAAATATTAATTAGTTGGAATCTCGTGCGGAAGATGAAGACATTAAACTATCATTAACAAACAGGTCTCTTCCTTCTCATCCTCTCCAAACACCTTGCATCCTCGGCATGAAGTTAGCAAAGTGTTGCAAGGGGGGAAAAAAAATAAGAAGAGGGGGAATATATATATATATATATATATATATATATATATATGAATCTCCTGTGATTTATGCCAGCTTCCGGTAGAAAAGTAAAAGCAATGAATCTCCCTTATCAGCTAATTATCTTCTGAATGATACATGGAATTCTCTCCAGGCGAAGATAGGAAGGGAAGAAAAAGGCCCCAGAACAGTTGGGAATGAATAACTATTTGAATATCAGCATCTGCAGGTTTTAAAGAGTGCCTAGTGGTAAATTTTGAATTGCCCGGAAAAGCCAGACTTCTAATGGTGTCATCCGTGTGTGCAGTGAAGAAGGGGGCTTAAAAAAATAAAATCCCACGGACTGTATCTGCACTGCAGAAATAATCTGGTTTGATGCCGCTTTAACTGCCACGGCTTAGTGGTATGGAATTCTGAGAATCGCAAGTTTGTAAGATATTTAACCCTTCCATCTTAGAATCATAGATTTGGAAGAGAGCAGAAGGACCCCTGCCATGCAGGAACTCTCAATCAAAGCCTACCCAGCAGATGGCCATCCATCTTTTGTGTCGCACCAGAATTCCATTGGATGGAGCCATGGCAATTAAAGTGGCATCAAATGGCATTATTTCTGCAGTGCAGGTGCAAGCTAAGTCTCACAGATGGAGTCTGATACTAGGCAAGTCACATTCTCTTGGCCTCAAAGGATGGCAATAGTAAATCCTTCCTGACGAAGCCTGCCAAGAAAATCCACAATAGGTTTGCCTTTGGGTTGCCATAAGTTGGAAATGGCCCACAGCGACGGCGACAAACTGGGTTGGCTAAGATTCTTCCCTCTCTTCTCTGCCTACTAAGATTTTGAACTATTTTGATATTTCATGTTCAGTTTGCAGCAATAGAAGTAAGCTGAAGACCAAGGCGGAGGAGGGAAGAGAAACTGGGACATTTTGAAAAGCAGCTGAAAAAGTGGGAAGGCAGAGGGTTCATAGGGACTTTCCATGCCAAATCTGGACAGTTGTGGTGGGCATCAAATCCAACGTTTTGTGGGAGAGCCAAACAATTTAGAGTTACTCTTGTGCTTGAATAGAGAAGGACTTTAAATGTTCAAGGAGGACTGAGGATGCTCAGTCAGAATGGAACAGCAATGGAGGAAAATGATGCATTTAGGAAATAATAATATTAATATAATAATAATAGACACAATTGTTTAGTTGGAAAACCAAACAGGACTATTGGACACTGCAAAATTTTGCTTCAGATTTCCTCTTGATTTCTCTCTGTTTAAAATCACCTATTTTAGGCTGAGAACAGAAACCCAAAAGGAGAGGATGCCAATGGCAAAACATACCTGCGCAAAGCCTCCATTTGTTATATATTTATCCGCCAAAGGTTTTTTACGTTCCAGTAACTTTCTCATTCTAACCCAAATTGGCCCTAAATGGGGAAACCTTATTTTGTCGCTCAAGGTAAACATTGCATTAAGGGAGGGAGGAAAAAAAATAAAATCAAATATCTCTGAGTGGAAGAGAAGAAGAAAGGTCTCCAGTCCTGCAAAGGAAGGCAGAGCAAGGAAACTCAAAGTGACAGGAAAGTTGCAGAGTCTGAAGGGAAAACCAGAGACAGAGTTAAATGGGCTTTTCTCTCTGCAGAAATGCAATAAGGCGACAAAGTGGAAGAGGACGAGATCTGGAAATCGAGTAAAAACGTCCGTGAAACAACTCCCTCCTCCCCGAAAGCACCGCTGTCCTTTGCAAAGTGGTTCTGGGTTTGAATTGATCAGAAATGAACACCGGGAAACACAAGTGATTCTTTCATGGGGGAAAAAATTCACTGTTGTTTGTAAATCTTCCAAATAGATCATTAAAAAATGTTAATATAAAATATTTGGGGAAGAGAGCCATTGTGATGTAGTGGTTTGAGCGCTGACTGAATTCCTCCTCACTGGGTGACCTTATTAATAATAAATATTTATTTATATCCCACCTCTCCCTATGGATTGAGGCGGGTTTCAATGTAAGTCACACTCTCTCAGCCGCTGGGAAAAGCAATGGCAAGTCTCCTCTGAATAAATTTTAAGCATCGGGGCGGTGTACCGGTTCAGGTCTTGGGTCTCAGACTTTGGGAGACCAAGGTTTGAATCCCTGATTCAGCCACAGAAATCCACTGGGTGACCATGAACAAGTCACGCTCTCTCAGCCCCAGACAAAGGCAACGGCAAACCACCTCTGAATAAATCTTGCCAAGAAAACCCCATGATAGGTTCATCTTAGGGCCACCGTACATTGACTTGAAGGCACACACCGGCTACAGTTGACCCTCGTTATCCACGGATTTTTTTTTATCCACGGATTTGAGCATCCACGGCTTGAAAATATTCCCCCAAAATAGCAAACCTTGATTTTCCATATTTATATATGGGACACCATTTTGTTGTGCCATTATATTCAATGGGACTTGAGCATCCACGGATTTTGTTATCCACGGAGGGTCCTGCAACCAAATCCCGGAGGATAACAAGGGTCCATTGTACAACCTCTTGTTGCAGGATTAATAATAATAATAATAATATTTTATTTCTATCCTGCCTCTCCAATGGATCTAGGCAGCTTACAATAATGATAAAATACATACAATATAAAAATGATCCCGCTATCCCCTCCCTCCCCAAACAACATCACAAGAAATCTTATATAGCAGTAATAAAATCCAATTTTAAATAATTAAAATAATGAGATTTCACTTGCTCAGTGACTGCTTTTGCTTCCCGCTGAGGTTGAGAACATGTGACTTGCCCAAGATTAACCCGTTGGCTTCCAAGGCCAAGCAGGGATTCGAACCCAGGTCTTAGTCCAACACTCAAGCCACTATGTCACACTGGCTCCTTGCAACCCCAATGTAAGGATGGATAAATTTGTCTGTTTCATTTTCTTCAGAATTAACTTCTTTTTTCCCCATAAGGATCCTAATTTCCTTCCATCAAACTGATGAAGTCTTTTATGCATTTTTGGAAGGAGGGTCCCTAAATAGCAGACAGTTGTCACGAATGACAACTGCAGACGTTAGAGCTGCGAGTGCTAATCCCATTTCTCTTTCTGCAAGTTTTATGGGTGTTCGCTTCTGCCAAGTATAGCGCATAATGTTCGGTATGAAACATCTGTTGGCACCGTTCGGAAAGAAAAACATCTGGCCCCCTGATCACATACCTGGGCTTTTGCGGCCTTGTCTATTTGCTTCTGGGGAAATCTGGAGGAGTGCATTATTTTTGCAAAGTAGGTTTATGACCCCATCATGCTCGAGAGTTTAGAGTCAGCAACAACCTTTGTGCAACATCAGTATTGGCTTCACTGAGACATGCTCCTCCTTGGATTTAAGGTCTCCGCGTCTGCATTGCACAAAAGGAAGAAATGGGTCACCGAAAGTGGGAAGGAGAGAGGGTTGGCCTGATGGAAATGGGGCAGAGGAAGAAAACAAAAAAGATTTAAGATGCTGTGGAGCAGTTACAAATGCATAGCCTAGACTTATGGGATCCACAAGTGCATGAGCTAGACTTATGGTTTCCACAAATGCATGAACTAGACTTAAGGCATTCATAGATGCATGAGCCAGACTTAAGGCATTCACAAATGCACAAGGTAGACTTGCTGCATTCAGAAATGTATGAGCCAGACTTAAGGCATTGACAAATGCATAAGTTAGACTTAAGGCTTTCACAAATGCATGAGCTAGACTTTAAAGGCATTCAGAAATGCATAAACTAGACTTTACGGCCTTCACAAATGCATAAGTTAGACGTAAGGCTTTCACAAACGCATGAGCTAGACGTAAAGCATTCAGAAATGCATGAGCTTGATTTAAGGGCATTCACAAGAGCATAAGCTAAACCACCATTCACAAACGTATAAGCTAAAGAGAAGGCTAAGCATCTCACTAAACTACAGATCCCGGAATTCCACAGCATTGAGTCACGGAAGTTAATGTGGTGTCGAACTGCATTAACTCTGCTGTGTAGATGCAGCCTGGGAACCGGAGTGATTGGTGGAGATCCCTGTGCCATTCTCTTGTGAAAGATGCATTCTCACGTGGCACAGTCCTAGTCAGTGATACTTTGTGAATTTCTTGAAGTGTAGTTGAAATCAAACTACATTTCATCAGCGGGACAATCATGTTACGTATAGAGAAACACGATGGAGTAGAGGATGATGGGCACCCAAGAGGAAGGAGAGTATTTCATCTTGTACCTGAAGGCCTTGGAGTGAGTTACTAGCTACCAACTAATGAAAAAAGGAAAAAAGAAAAAGTGAAAGATGGAGGCTTTTTAAAAAGCAGAGGTCTGGGCATTACTGCTTAACAAAGAGAAATGAGACTCCGAAGGCTTAAATTTGTCCCAGTGTCTAATTCGAGAAGAAAACAGATGACACCTATCCTGGAATCAGTGTTTGGAAATCTACAACAAAAGGAGAAAGCTTTATTAACACTGGAAATGTACTCTTAAGCTTAGATTTCTTTCTTCCAACACCCAGCTTGTTCATATCACAGCTCAGTGAACTGTTAACATCACATATTTCTTCTGTTCCAGTGGCAAGTCCAGTTTCCGTCTGTGATTTTCTTTTGCATTTTTCCCCTTTTCCTTTTCGAACTGCGGAAAGATGAGGACCATATTTCCTAGAAAACGGGAGCAATGGGCAAAGGAAGATGGATGAAATGAGGCCCAGGGCCAAGGAAAAAGCAATGGGTTGCAGGAATGTGTCTGCCTTGGAGGCATGTTGATAGTTCCATCATATTTGCATCCGCAATGACTGAAGACGGCTCTCTTTTCTTCTATGGTGTATACATCTCAGATTTAGGGTATCTGAAGGACTTCATATCCCTATAGATATTGATAGTTCCATCATATTTGCATCTGCAATGGCTGAAGACTGGTCCTTCTTCTACCTACAGCTACATACATAGCTCAAACCTAGGATATTTGAAGGACTGTGTTTCCCTTTAGGAGATGTTGGTACTTCCACCACATTTGCACCTGCAATGACTGAAGGTCACTCTTCTTTTATGGCATATGCAAATACAGGATCCAGAATATCTGAAGGAGAACATCTCCCTATAGAAGATGTTGGTAGCTCCATCATATTTGCAGTTACTGAAAACTGGTCACTTTTCTGTTATGGTGTATACAGCTAAGATCTAGGATGTCTGAAGGACAGCATCTCCTTATAGGAGTTGCTCGAAGTTCCACCGTATTTGCATCTACAGCAACTGAAGAGTGGTCCTACTATGGTGCATACAGCTCGAATCTGGGATATCTGAAGGACTGCCTTTCCCTATAGGAGATGTTGATACTAGTCCCATCACATTTGTGTCTGCTGTGACTGAAGACAGGTCCCTCTTCTACTACTGCGTATATAGATAAGTGATCCAGGATATCTGAAGGACAACATCTCCCTATAGGAGATGTTGGTAGTTCCATCATATTTGAAGAATAGTCCCATCATATTTGCATCTGCTATGACTGAAGACTGGTCCCTCTTCTACTACTGCATATATAGATAAGTGATCCAGGATATCTGAAGGACAACATCTCTCTATAGGAGATGTTGGTAGTTCCATCATATCTGAAGACCACTCCTTCTTCAGCTATGGCATATACACCTGGAATGTAGGATATCTGAAGATCTGCCTTTCCTCGTAGAAGATGTTGATAGTTCCATCATATTTGCATCTGCAATGAATGAAGTCTAGTTACTCTTTACTATGGTGTATACAGCTCGGATCTAGGATATCTGGAGGACAATATCTCTCTAAAAGCGATGTTGATAGTTCCATCATATTTGAAGACTAGTCCTTCTCCTACAATGGCATATACAGCTGGAATCTAGGATATCTGAAGGACTGCTTTTCCCTATAGGAGATGTAGGTAGTTCCATTGTATTTGTGTCTGCAATGACTGAAGACTGGTCTTCCTTCTACAATATTGGATCTAAGATATCTGAAGGTCTGCATCTCCCTATAGGACTGCCTATATAGCACTGCCTCTTTCATGTACGGTCAGGTTCCCAGACATAGGAAATGATAAGGCTGCGATGCTGTGTTGTTCCTCCCTCCCCTCAAACATAAAGGGGCTGTGTTCATCTTTTCTGAAGCCTTTTGCCATTTTTAAAGGAAAGCCCTCACATCTTGGCTCAACAACTTCTGGCACCGCAGCAGGGAGTTGAGGGTTACAGAACCAGATGGAGAGCTAGCACCGGCATCCATAACTCACGAGGAGGATGGAGACCAGAATCCAGCTGGTACCCTCTTGATCTTTAATTTGCACGCTAAATTATTAATTAGGGGTCTCTCCGACTGGCGTGGGGAGACTTCCCAAGCATATGGTTTGGGTGGCTTTGGTCTCCATGTTGGGATTATTTCCTTTTTCCCCCCTAGTTGATGATAATCCCCCACTAAACCCTAAGAGGTGGGGAGGCTGGTACACCAGCGGCTCATTCACACGACACAAATAAAGTGCTCCAATTGCACTGTAGCTGCTATGGCAACTCAGCAGTTGCCAAACGTGGGTCCTCTAGGTATTTTGGACTTCAGTTCACAGTAAGAAATTCTGGCAGATGAAGCCCAACCGATAAGTTTGGGAACCGATATGTTCCTGGGGCTTGTAGTCTGGCAAGGCTTCTGGTTGAGAATCCTAAATATTCCTTCTCTAAACTGTAAATCCCAGGAGGAAGAAGCCAGAATCACAGAATCATAAAATTGGAAGATAAATTAAGGGACCTCCAATCTAACCCACAGCAAGAATAAGTTAAAACATGCCCAAGAGATGGCCATCTAATCCTTGTGGAAAGGCCTCCAAAGAAGAAGAGTCCACCAGCCATTGAGGAAGCCTATTCCGGTGCTAAAAAGTTCAAGAAGTTTTGCATAACACTTAGATGGAATTGCTTTTTATTTCCTCTTATAAATTGAATTCTTTCATTTGTTTCCCAGTCTCTGGAGCAGCAGAAAACAAACTTTCAGCACCTTCTCCATACCAGTCCTTCAGGTATTTCAAGATACCAATCTGATCATCTGTCAGTCTTCTCTTCTTCAGGTTAGACAAGAACCAAGTACATCTGGGAACCTCAAGAAGGAATAAGGTGGAAGGGGCTACTCTAAAACTATTCAGTTAATACCTAGTCAATGGTTGATGGAGCAACCCATCCAACTTTGCTTTCTAAGATCTGTTGGATCCCTTGTTTTGCAGAAGATCTCCCTGGTGTGACATGTTGGACATGTTCCCCAACCTGGTTACTAAGAGGAGACTTTAACCTGCACAAAAATGATAGCAAGAAGCAAGAGCTACCTACTAGAAACTCTCTCTCTCTCTCTCTCTCTAAAGATGGTGGCTGGAGCCAGTGTTTTGAAGAGAGCTCTCTTTTCTTCTTTTGAAATGCATTACACCTCCAGATTAAGGAAGGACAAGACAGAAGTTTGACAGCGGCGAGTTAAAAGAAAGGATTAGAGTTGGCGCGAGTGACTGTAAGCTGCGACGCTCTTTGAGGTCAACTCAAGGATGCCGGCTCTTCTGTCTTTGGAAATCCAAGCAATTTGAAAATGCACCCTGCAAAGGTTGACATTTTCTTAATCAGACCTTAGTATGTGAGTTTAGGGAACAGTGGTTTGGGTTGTCAAAGAAGCTCTCCTTCGAATCCCCGGTTTGTAGGTTATTGTGAGAAGGAATAGGGGAGTGAGAGACGTAGCCTTCAACCTCGAATGGATTCACTATCCCACTGCTATGAAAGGCAGCAGCTGCCTCTGTTTAAAGACATTTGCATCCTTGGGAATTTTATATCCTTTGGCAAAATGCTTTCTGTTGCTCATTCGATGTGTTCAAGTGTCCCGTTACTCATTCTCTGGACTTTCTTGGCCTTTGCATCTTTAGCTTTGCTTTCCAGAACCCTCCTGAGCGATTAGAAGCCATTGTGGGCTAACCAACCACGAAATTTAAACATAAAGGTGGCTGAAGAAGTCTCTCCTTGAAGTCCATTAAATACATATTTCTCTTTTATTGCCTTGCTATTTGCAGCTATGTTTTTTTTTAAAGAATAGAATGAGCCATATTTTTTGGCAAGTCTAAAATATCCTCGTGATGCAAATTCCAGGTGAACGTCGGATCCTGCGTTTTATGATCTCTCTCTTTCTTGGCAATCATTGAGTCCTCGAACCTGAAAGAGAAGATGGAGACATGCTAAGCTGACTTCATGCTGCCCTCCTAAGTACCTGAGGGAGGATTCCGGGTGGGACGTCATGCTAGGATTGCTTTTAAGTTTGTAAAATGATGTGCCCATGGTAGGTAAAGTCCCTGCAAAAGGAGTTTCCCCTGCTGGCAATTTAACCTGCCTAGACTCCTTCCAACCCACCAAGATATAAATCAATGTCTAAGAGCAATTTGGACAGAAAATGCTCATATTGTACATAAAACAGGCTCTTAAAAGTGCTAGGAAGGAAGGAAGGAGCCGACAAAATGCAAACTCAGCTTGTTAAGGGGTTTTAGAAGGTTGCTAAAAGACCCTTGATGGACTTTGGACTTGAGGGCATTGCTCCTTGGCTTCTTTTCCCGAATGGCTACTGCTTAATACCAGCTGTCTTGCCTCCTGTCTTTCCACTAATGGATGAGATGGTAGCAGCGGCCGAGTTCATGTTGGTCCTTTTTGACCTCTTGTCTCTGAGCATTGCCATGTTTCTCTGTACTCCTCTTTCACCCAAGGCAAGAAGAGGGTCTGAAGCCAACCAAGTGTTTTCAGGAATGATGACCACCATTTTCTATCCTACGTGCTGCTCGGTGTCCATCAAGATGGCGTGCCATGCAAAACTGGGAATCGGCACTCATGCCATCTTTCTGCTTTGCCCACATACCTGCAAGTGTGCAATGGTTGCTTTCCTAATCCGAGGGAATGGGATTCACCCTTTTGCTGAATGCCGACATAGTTCAATGGCCTGCGTGCCTGTGAATGTGCAACAGTTGTTTCCCAGTTCCCAGGGAATCAAGTTGCAAACTAGTGATGGAAATCCTAGACAGTTGCATCCTCCATGCAAGGATAAATAATTAAAACAGGTTTCTTCTTGCTGCAGGTGAAGGCAAATATTTCTCAGTAGTATTCTTCCTCTGTCCAAGTATCCTGCGGTGTTGCAGAGGAATTGATATGCAGAGAAGAATAGGTGTTTTCTTGCACAAAAACATTTTTTTCTGCACTGAAAACAGGCTGTGCAAGAAACAGTGTTTTCTGCACAGGAAACCCATTCCCCCTTTCTTTGGAACAAGTCTCCGAGAGATGAGGGTTTGAATCCCCGCTTGGTCATGGAAACCCACTGGTCTGACCTTGTGCAAGTCATATTCTCTTATGCACCAAGGAAACTCCGTCTGAGCAAACCTTGCAATCAAAATGCTGCGACAGGTTCTCCGTTGTTGTTGTGGGCCTTCAAGTCAGTTTGGACTTATGGGAACCCTAAGGTAAAAACCCTGTGCCAAAGCCACAGATGCTGGCCAAACGTCAGGAATAAACTCTTCTAGAACATGGCCACACAGCCCGAAAAACCCACAAAAAACTATATTTATTTCTTATTTATTTCATATCCCACCTTTCTTCCAAAGTGGGGTTCAAGGCAGCTAAAATGAGCAAGACGTTTAGCTGTTGGTATAAATAACTTTATTGGAGTGTTGGAGGTTGGCGGCTCAGTTTCCCAGTTTCTATTTGTATTCTTCAGAGAGCCAAGGCAGATGTGTAAGTATTGCCCTATCTGGAAGAATGAACTTCTCCCGGCATGGTTAGAAACGGAGGCAGCGTGCTAATCGCTTACAAGCCGCTCGAAATCCAATGTGTTCATTTAAATGGGATTCTCAGCCCTTGCCGCTGAAGTGTTCTGCATCCAGGTGATCTCTCTGATAATCCTTTTTAGATTAGTGTCAGACCTTCCAATGAAAGGCACTCTCCATTCTTCTGCCATGTTTACCAGGCCGATATCCAAACACTGTTTCATATGGATTAGGCAGAGAGCAGCGACACACTGCTCATACGTTTCCCCCTTGCTCTTCTCTCCCGGTGCATCTCAGCACCTCATGAAATTACATTATAGATTCATTGTATAAATAGAAGATGGAACACAATTACGGGCTGAAAACCTCCCCGCAGCCCTCCCTTGCAAACTCAAGCGAAATCCGGCAAGGTGAAAGTCGATGCAACCGAACGGAAGGCTGTGTGCAAAACTGCTCCTCCTAAAGAGCTTGCACATTTTATCTATTCATTACAGGGGTGAGATTTAATTGGTGGCATCATCATCAACAAAATCTTTTTTGTTGTTGAGGATGAAGGTGAAGTGGCTGCGATGGAGAGTTAGCTTTCTCTAGATCTTGTTCTGTTTTGGAGCGTGTTGTACTCAGTTGGGACAGTGAGAAAGTTTGATTCTAGAAACGAATTCCTTGGCTGCAATCCTAGATCTTTCTTGAGTTGTGTAAATCAACAATCATGTAGCTTGATGTTGGTTGTGTTACTCCATCCTTCTACCAAACACCACCATTATGCAACCATTTGTGTATCTACCTGTGTTCTTAGTTATTTATTCATTTTATTTATGGGATTATTACGTTTGTCAATTATTATGTTGAATTGGTTTAAGGAGGAAGGGGATAGTGGGATTCATTTTATTGTATTGCATGAATTTTATTGATGTAAGCCGCCTTGATCTTATTGGAGAGGAGGGGTAGAAATAAATATTATTATTAATCCCCAAATTGTGTTCAAGGGGGATGAATTCTTACCGCAAACGCACAGTGGCTATTCCTGCAAGTATGAGAGACTCAGTCCTCAGACCAGGGCTACATTAAAAGCCATTTATTTTTATTAAAAACATAAAATGATTGTGCCCTCCCCACAATAGGACTCCATTCCATATCAGCCTTGGGGAAAGTTTGCTCATTTTTGTGTAACAGAGAATGAATGGGAAACATGAAAGCTGGTTTTTTTTGCTTCTATTACTCAGTGATAACTTTGTTTCCAAGTCTTTATTTAATTTCCTCCCCAGTGAAACAAATGTCGTCTTTAAATCCAGAGGGTAAAAATAAGAACGACTAATCAAAATGGTGGAGGAAAAGGTACACGGTTCCTTACTGAACTGGAGCCGAAGGGTGAAATCCTATCCGTTTTGGCTTGGAAGAAATCCGCACAGAGTTGAAGAGGACTTACTTCTAGGCAAATGCAAGTTTATTTAGTTGTAGTAGTAGTTGTTGTTATGTGCCTTCAAGTCAACTCCAACTTATGGAGACCTTGTCGTAGGGTTTTCCTGGCCAGATTTAATCCGAGGAGGTTTTTCAATATCCACACAGAGCTCTGAATCTTAATGGTGCCCCCAAGTAGGGGAGATCCATTGAATCCATGGGGATTACTTTGATGAACCAACAAGTGATTCAATGGGTCTATTCTAGCTGTTGTTGTTGATGATGCTGTTGTTCTTATAAGCCTTCAAGTGTACCCAAATTTATGACAACCCTACCTAGGTTTTCTTGGCACGATTTGTTCAGGGAAGGCATCCATCCTGAAGACTCCACTTAGACATGCTGCACTCTTTCTCTCTTTGTAGTCTCCGTTCACACTATACCGTTAGAGTTTTCTGCTCCACTTTTACTACAGTGGGATCCTGGGATTTGTAGTTTAGGGAGAAGTATTTAGAATTATCCGCTGGAGGGTTCTTGGATCTCATTAAACTACAAACTCCAGAATTTCACCAGATGTTTCCATGGAAGTTAGAAATGGAATAATAGACCTATAACTGTGTATGATGTAGCAGTATAAGAACTCACAATTTTTGGTTGTTGCAGAGGTTGGAATTCACCATTAGAACTCACTTTTTTGTTTGTTGCATATGTTGGAGTTCACTATTGACCGCACAACAGCTAGCATTCCTCCCCAAACCCACCTTTGCTCAATTGCGGCAATGCAGACCATTCAGAAGATACAATTTCTCTGATAGCTGTTCACAGAGCAATGGCATCATCCTCAAGGGAACGTATGAGGAAATCTGGCTGTCCCAGAGGATTGCTATCCTTGTACTTCCAGCCATAGAAAATAGTTGGAAGGTTGTCTGTTGCTCCTACTATTCTTTGACTAACAAGGTTTGGGGGTCTGCAGCTGAAAAGAAGTTGGGTTTGGGAAAGTCGGATGGGAGAGGATTGGAGGATTCCAACCAATATTTGGTTGTGAAGTCATACAGTAGTTGTGAAGTCGTACCTGACGTTTCACCAGCATCTGTGGCTGGCATCTTCAGAGAATGCTGGCATGGAAGAGAGAGGGATATATCTATATCCCTCTCTCTTCCATGCCAGCATTCTCTGAAGATGCCAGCTACAGATGCTGGTGAAACGTCAGGACTAAACTCTTCTAGAACATGGTCACATAGCCTGAAAAACCTACAAACAATTATTTGGTTGGTTGGTTTGACACATTTGTACCCCATCTGACCAACTCAATCTGGAGCAAAGCACTTCAAAATCCTGATCCATGCAAGACGGTACCTTTGATCACATCTGACCTGCCTATGTCACCTGAGCCTCCGAGGAAGGAATAAATCAGCCAAAGATTTGCAGAGGCATGCAACTGTCTGCTCAGACATAGGAACGGAGCGGCGGAAGGCATCATGAATAAATGCATGCATCTCTTTCCCTCCCCACCCTTCATTTTTATTTGCCCTGGAAATGGAGTCAAGTCACTCTCTCTGTCAGAAAGCCCAGTGCAAGAGACATGATGAATAAGGTTTACATCCAAAATACCTCTTGTCAGTTCCCATCCTCGTAGCTTGAAGAATAATGGCCTGTTATTTCTTATTAAGTCAATGGCAATTCATTCACCTGCAGGGCCAGACAGAAAGTCTTTCTGCTTCTCTCTACTCGGGGAGGAGCAGAAGCTATCAGTGGCAACTATCTTACTCGCTCTGTTGCCAGACTTAGGCTCATTCCCACTACGTTTTAAACCAGTTTGCAAACTGGTTTAAATGACCCTGGTTCATACTTGAACCAAATTGCTGAAGTGGTTTGGAGAGGAGGGCCATGCACTAAACCCCGTTAATGTGTGTCTTTTTGACACTGATTTTTTCCACGTCTTTTTCGATAAACCGATTCTGCGCAAGTGTGAACAAGATGCGGATCAGAATCTATTTAAATTTGCCCTTCCGCCGGCTGAAGCGGGTCCATTTTGAAGTGATTCCTTTGTCAATGTGAATAACAAGTGGGTTATTTTACAGGAAAAAAAATGCCATGGGGCAAATGTAGTGTGAACCGTGCTCCGCTGTCAAATCAATCCATTGATTCGGTCCAGTGAATGTGGAAGGACCACTGTATACAGTTTTTAAAGTTATTCCAATGCTAGGTATTTGGGGAATGCAGGCACATTTACTAGCGGCGAGGGGAGAATTCTTATTTGGGGAGGCCCAATTTTGGAGGAGGTCTAAAAATGCCCTAAGTTTGTCCTTGCCCTGCTTATAGTCATGGTCCATGTCTTGGAGAAAGTTCCCTGAAGAGCTCCTACTTGTAGTTCCCTGACTTAGGACATGGCACTTGTCTCTTCCTTGAATCCCTAAAAAGTTGAGTTGGTCTATATGCACAGTGGGTTGGAGATGGCCGAAAATAATAGATTTCTTCCGCTATCTATTAATACTACTGTCAGCGATGCAAGTGTTCGTTCATCTGCTCAACAGCATCTTTTTTTCTTCTCTCCCCCCTTTATTTATTTTTATGGGTATTATCCCCCTCGACTCCAGATTCCTAGAGCTATCCAATGGGATTGTGTGGATAGCAAAAATTTGGGAAATGGGATAGAAGACGAAGAGGAGGAGAAAGAAAGAAAGCAGTGCTTTATAGCTAATTGATTATGGGTTTTCCCCCCTTGTTCGTTAGTTGTATGCATACATTGAATTTATATGCAATAAATTGCACCCAAAGCGATGTCATGGAATTAATTGGCTTAGCTGAGCTTAACACTGGCTTTGATGCCTTTAAAAGGGGATTAGGGAGTTCGCAGAAAATAAATCTATCAGTGGCTATTAGCCCTGATGGCTATATGGACTCCTACCCCAGCTTCCATTTTTTAAGAGACATTTTTGACGCTGAGTATTTGCTACTCAGTGATGGAGGAGCAACCGTGAATCATCACCTTGACGTTGAGCTTGTGAGCCTTTTTGGATGTTTCTTCTTGTATCAGAACGAGGGAGAACTGGGAGACTACACCTCCCAGAATCCCCCCGTCAGTATGATGCTAAATGGATGTTGTTGTTGTTGATGTTGTGTGCTTTCAATTAGTTTCTGACCTATGAAGACCCCAAGGCAAAGCTATCATAGGGTTTTCTTGGCAAGATTTGTTCATTGTGGTCCTCTGAGTTTGAGAGAGTGTGACTTGCCCAATGTCACCCAATGGATTTCCGTGGCCGAATCGGAATTTGAACCCTGGTCTCAAAAGTTCTAGTCCAAAGCTCAAACCACTCCACCTTGCCGGCTCTACCACTGTTATACTTTAATTCTGTTTTTTTTTTTAAATTAGTTTTTATTTATTTTCAAAAACAGCTAAAAACAAAAATCAACGTTCATTGGCGGCATTAGTATTAGAATGACCTTGACTTCCATCATCTCTTCTAGCCTTCTATATATTTCCTATTTATATTGTTCTCTCATTAAACCATATTTAGTTGACGTCATATTTATATACGTTTCATACAAAATCTTATTCAGCCTTGCTTTACCAAACACCGTCACAACTATTATAAATGTTGTATAGATCTTAAACCACATTTACTTAATCAGATTATAATTACACATCATTTTACCCTTTCTATCTTCTAACCTAATGCAATCGTCGTAAAAGGCCCCCTTTTTAGTTGAATTCTGTTTTAAATGTTCACCTTTGGTATATTTTTAATGGCATCATTCTTTTGCATTTCTTGCAATTTTGGGGGAGAAAGCAGATATAAAGTGATGATGATGATCACCATCATCATCTGTTTTTCAATTCTTTAAGGATCTGGGACTGAGAGTCTGTCCCTCTTATTCTGAAAAGTCTTGCACTCTCCAAAGCCAGATGGTTGGCAACAGATCAAAAAGTCCTTTCTGATGTTCTGGCAAAGTTTGCAACGAACGAAGAAAACAGCCCACCAAACCCTCAGACTTTCTTTCTTTCCGACGGTGACTTTGGCCTGAAAAACCAGGCGCTGCTCGCTATTACTTATGAAAGGACATAATGCTTTCCCCGAGCATCATTTTCCCCAAGATAAGCACCCTTGTTAAGTTTAGAGGATAGGAAGAAAGGGAGGAAAGAAGATGACGAAAGAATGGAGGGGGAAAAATTACAAAGCACAGGGCCACTTGGATGCATTTTGCTTTGGCATTTGCACAAGCCAGCCTAGACATTCTGGGCCAAGGTAATTCAGGATAAATGCTGGAATATATATATATATATATATATATATATATATGGCACTCAGAGGCCCCTGAGATGCTAAAAATTTCTCTGTCTGGCAATCACTGGAAAACAGCACGAGCCTTTTCTCCCAAGTAATACTGTCGGTGTGGGGTAATGAATTTATTGATTTTGCCATTTTTTAAAAAGCACAACAGTTATTTCAGAGATAAATGCCTCTCATTTGCAGTCATTAAATCTGCCATATCGAGGACAGCTGGGCAAGTAATAGTCCCGGCGTCGGAAAAGTGGGGCCGTGGGAGGGAAGGTGGAGGACAAAACAGAACCATAGTGGTACCTCCATCTTGCTTTTCTTTCTTTCTTCCGTAAAAATAAAGAAAAGGGAGATTTAATCAGCAGTCGGAGGTTTTGCAAGAGCCATCATGGTGTTGTGGTTTGAGTAGTTTGGACTATGAGTCTAGAGACCAGGGTTTGAATGCCCACTTGGCCACGGAAACCCATTGGGTCACCTTGGGCAGATCGCACCCTCTCGACCCCAGAGGAAGGCAAATACAAGCATCTTCTGAACAAATCTTTCCAAGAAAATCTTGTGATGGGTTCACCGTAGGGTTACCATAAGTCAGAAATGACTTGAAGGCTCAGAACAACAGGTATCTCTAGGTCTTCCAGAGCAACTTTATGGTCATCTTCAGCCAGAACGTGACCATAGAACCACACTGGAGGACTTAAAAATGCCTAGTGAAGTGGCTTTTCTATGAATCCCTAGGTCCTCCGGCCCAGCTCTATGGTCAACATCAGCTGGAAAGTGACCATAGCATCACATTGGGGGACCTACAAATGCTGAAGAATTGGCTTTTCTATGAATCTCTAGGTCCTCTAGCACAGGTCTACGGTCAACATCAACCAGAACATGACCATGAATCAAGCTGGAGGACCAACAAGTGCCTAGAGAAGTGGTTTTTCTATGAATCTCTAGGTCCTCCAGCACAGCTTTATGGCCAACTTCAGCTGGAAAGTGACCATAGGAGGATCTACAAATGCCCCAAGGAGCTTTTATTCCCACGAATCTCTATATCTTCCTGCATGACTCTATGGCCAACTTCCAGCAGAGCCATGCTGGAGGACCTCGAGATTCCTAGAAAGAACGTATCAATTAAATCTGCGAATAATCAAATTCGCAAATAGTCAAAGCCACAAATGTGGAGGGCCGACTAACAAAAATCCCCCAAATAAATAAGCCGAAAGTGCCTGCTCTGGCAAGATTCTTCCCATCCTTCTTGCTTTCCTCGTCCGAAAAATGTCGCTGTCGTTCATCCTTGAGCCGCTCAGTGGCGTATGGCCAGCCTTTGGCAGTGAGGCAGAGATAGGGAGATGTCTGGAAAAATACTCTCCAACGGGTTTTCTCCCTAAGCAAAATTCACATCATGAAGTGTGTTTTGGGAGTGAGGGGGAAGAGGAAGAAGATGGGAATAAAAGCTATTTGTCTGCCAAACAACTGTGACATATATGGAATGCTGGCGCGCAAAGCGTCTGTTGTTTCCGAATGAGCCACGGTTCGAGCTAGTTAACCCCTCGCTATTGTGGAGCTGTTGGAAGGAGAGGAGGAGAAGGGGAAAAAAATTTAAATGGCTTTTCACAAATAGCCGGAACAATCCTTTATCTCTCCGGGGTTCTGATCTCATTCAACGGAGAGCCTTGTCATTCTTAATACATCTCCGACTTGGTGCAACGTGGATGTTTGCCCACAGAGTGCATGGCTTGCGAGGAACGCGGGGAAGAGATTTCCCTTCAGCCATTTTTGCTGATGGCTTGAGATGGCTTGCACTCCTCTTTCGCTTCGAAAGGTGTGAAGATCAATCAAAACAAAGGTTGAGGTCCAACATCGAAGAGATGGAGCATGTTTGTAAATATGCAGTGATGTCTGGGTTATGCAACATGCCTCAGCAGTGAATTGTGAATTTCTGTGGACTGTAGCTCCCAAAATTTCCCATCCAGTCTGAAGCCGTGGTGGTTGTGGGATATTAGATGTTGCAATCCAAAAAGTACCTTCTGAGATCTGCTCTTCCATGGTGCAAGACAAAAAGTGAGAGGAATCCAGGAGTTGTGGTCCAAAGACTAACTTTTCTAAGGTCTGGTCTTCAATAGAGTAGTATAGATGGTTGTGGGATCCTAAGATTTTTGACCCGATAAAGTGAATTTTCATACCTTTAGGTTTTCCGCAGAATAAAACAGAGTTAAAGTTGGTTGCGTTGTCCAACCATTCATAACGGCTAACCTGGAAATTGGTCTTGCCAAGAATGTGGAAATCTGTTTAACAAGAGCAATCTGTCTATCTGGGCACAACATGGTTCCACGCAACACTCCCGTCCAGATTGTTGAAACTTCACCATGTTTCAAATCAAACGTGACTCATTTAAAAATTTTTTTGTCTCTTGCCAAGATGGTTTGAATGTGTTCAACAAGTGCACCTGGGCGACTGGAGCACAATGTGCCGTGCCATCCCAATATTCCTGCCGCCGTAAAAGGGCGAGCGTACCCTTTTGGCAACCGCGGCGAATAAAGCGGTTCAATGTGGCGACAATGCTGTTTGGCATTCCTTGATGTTCAACAGCGCATGTGTATCTGCACAACCAAAAAAAGAAAAGAAAAATAAAATAAAAAATGAATATTGATGGCAGAGCAAGTGAAATTCTGCATATTCATCCCCCTGTTTCCTTTATCACTTATTCTGTAACAGCTGTTTAATTAATTGCTTGAGCGCCTTCCTAATACATCTTATTTACATACAAAATTACAGAATAATGGTTTGCCTTTGAGTTGAGTGAGAATTTAATGCCTGCTCACCATGCATCACAGGATCTGACTACTCAAGAAGAAATAAAAGTTCTGCTTGGTTTCGACGGTCACGGTTGCCTCTTTCCTCCTCTTTCCCCTCCCAGCTTAATTATTAGAGATTATTTTCCCCAGGTTTTGTTCGAGTTCTTATTATTAGGGTTTTTTTTTTTTTTTTGGAACAGGTATTACAAGATGATTCTGGAGCGATAGCGGCGAGAAAGGATGTTTCCTTTCCGAGATGAGTCGAGGATTTGAATTCCAACTCTGGGTAGGAAAGGAATGAATGAATGAAGGAATAGATACAACTCATTTCCCCAAAGAATAATTGGTTTTAACCCAATGGTTTAACCCTCTTCTACGAAAGGAACAGAGAAGTGGTAAGGATTCTTAGCATTTTGCATATCTTGGGGACAATTATTCTCTTTTTTCTTCTGATCCCACCAAAACTACAATTTATGGATAAAAACACATCCCTTGCACAAATATGGCTGGCATTCCACTTGGGTAGGAGCCTTATGTGTGTGACAAACACAAAACTCCCTTTTTTAAAAATAGAAAATATATTTCTTGCACAAACATGACCATTATTTCACTTGGGAAGAGGCCTTATGTGTGTAAAAAAAATTACTCACTGCTTCCTTTGAGAAGAAAATTGGCAAAGGATGACGTCCCTTATTGGTCCCAACTAGAGGAATTCCAGTTCCAGTGGTTCCCAAACTTTGGTCCTCTGGGTGTTTTGGACTTCAACTCCCAGAAGCCCCAGGCAGCTTGGCCAAGAGTCAGGAATTCTGGGAGCTGAAGTCCAAAAATATTTGGAGGAGCAAAGTTTGGGGATCACGGAGTTAAACCAACAGCTCAATGGTGAGTTAAGATGTAAATATATTGATTCCATGCCTTTGATATATTGGGGGACTAAACCACCTTGAATCCCGTTTTGGAGAAAGGAAGGATATAAATCCCCTAAATAAATAAATACTCAATAGGATATAGACCAGTTTGCACAGGAAACACTCTTTCCAGTGCAAAAATTGCACCAATTGCACCGAATATTGAATATTGCAAAGAGCGGGGAGAACAGTATAGAAACTGTTCATCCTTTCCTGCAGAAATTACAAGGATCGGCATCCCAAACTCTGTGCAAAAAGGAGGAAAAATAAATAAATATTTGCATTATGACGAAAGGGAGGATGCAAGGAGGGGGAAGAAAGGAAAATGACATTATCTTTCCCGTTCAGGTTGACGTCCCACGCTTGGCAGAGTTTGTCGAGGCACAAAGTGGGGAGCGGTCCAACGTTGGCGGCCTGTTTTGCAACCGGACACCCCTTGTTATCGACTCCCCTCTTCCATTTTTAAACAAGGGGGATATTTTCCCCTCCTAACAGTTCATTATACCAATCCCACAGACAAAGATAAGGTTGTGTCAACTGTGGTTTCTTCCTAGCCCACCAACCTGATTATTCTGTCAGCATCCACGCCTACAGCGACAGCTTCACAAACTCATCAGCCGAGCAGCGTGAAATGGAAAAGCAGTCAAATCCATTTTTAACAGGCTACAGTTGTCGGGGGGGGGGGTGGCAACGTTGCTCCCCCTCTCCCTAATTTGGGATAAAAGGGGTTGCAATGTCCTTCTCCCTGACCTCCAATCCCTGCCTTTTTCCAGACTTGGAAAAAGTTCCTTCTAACCGTTAAGTGCATATAGTTACAGTTCCAAGATTGGAATAAGGAACCGGCTCCTGTTTCGGTTCTGAAAAATTCAACTTTACTGTCTGGGTGGTTAAAAAAAGAACTGATGCAGATACTTTGGCTCAGGGTGGGAATGCTATGCTTCCCAGCTGATATTATTATTATTATTATTATTATTATTATTATTAGTTTTTTGTGGGTCTTCCGGGCTCTGTGGGCAAGTTCTAGAAGAGTTTATTCCTGATGTTTCACCAGCATCTGTGGCTGGCATCTTCAGAGAATACTGGCATGGAAGAGAGTGGGATATAAATATATACACTGTGTTATATATATATATATATATATATATATATATCTCACTCTCTTCCGAATTGGAATTTGAAGGCTTTCATGGCTGGCATCCATAGATTTTTGTGGGTTTTTTGGGCGATGTGGTCATGTTCTATAAGAGTTTATTCCTGACCTTTCCCCAGCATCTGTGGCTTCAGAGAATGCTGGCATGGAAGAGAGTGGGATATATTATATATATACTATGTGACCCTGTATATACCCTACTCTCTTCCATGCCAGCATTCTCTGAAGATGCCAGCCACAGATGCTGGGGAAACATCAGGAACAAACTCTTCTAGAACATGGCCACACAGTCCGAAAAACCCACAAAAAACTATGGATGCTGGCCATGCAAGCCTTCAACTTCACATTGTTGTTGTTGTTGTTGTTGTTGTTGTTGTTATTCTTATTCTTACTAGTATTGGAGATACAGAGAAGGAGATCCAACTGAATGCAAGTAGAGAGGACAAACTACATGTCATTGTGTGCCTTCAAGTTTTTTCCAACTTATCGCGACCCTAAGGTGTCTCTATCACAGGGTTTTTTTGGCAAGTTTCCATTGCCGTCCTCTGAGGCTGAGAGAGTGTGACTTGCCCACAGTCACCCAGTGGGTTTTGGGGAGGGAGGGAACAATGGGATGCATTTTGCAATGAATGATATATTTTATATTGTATTTGATTGTTGTTGTAAGCTGCCTCGATCTTGTGGGAGAGGCAGGAGAAAAATATAACAATAACAATAATTAATGATGATGATGATGATGATGATGATGATGTTTGAGCAGGGATTTGAACCCTGGTCTCCACTGACCCTCCTCTGTAGCTATTATTGGATTACAAATCTAAGCATTGCAATATATTGCATATATTGTGGCTGCCCATCAATGAGGTATTCCATTGTGTATTGTGCATTGCACAGCAACACCCGATCATTGACGTGTATTGTGCAATGTTGCTATTTTGCTTGTGGATTATGTTGTGTAGTGCTTCTTAGCACAGGTCTTGGTGTATTGCTTAGCATATGTCTTGGATATTTATACTATGATGGAGGGATTGTGTGTTGCAGACCAGGGTTTGAATCCCTGCCTGGCCATGAACACCCACTGGGTGATCTTAGGAAAGGCACACTCTCTCAGCCTCAGAGGAAGGCAATGGCAAACTCCCTCAAAGAAACTTGCCAAGAAAACCCCATGATAGGTTCTCCTTAGGGTCGCCATAAGTCGGAAACAACTTCAAGGCACACAACAACATGTAGTTTTGCTCTCTACTTGCATCCAGTTGGGTCTCCTTCTCTGTATCTCCAATCCTAAAAGCTATTCATCTGATCCAGCACTTCTCTTAAAGTAAAAATTAAAACACCTAAGAGTCCCAGTCATGAGGCTCCTGCATCTTGCCAATATTGTCCCTTAAATCAACTTTTGCATTTAATCAATTTATATACCTTTTACTATATCTAAAATGACATCTCAAAGCAGCAATACCTCCAAGCCATCATTTGGTGTGGTTTTCAGCAATACTTCTTCTAGCTCCGAAGGAATGGGCTCATCTTTTAAATCCACATTTAGAGAAATCACTCGTAGTTTCCCAAAGAATATAGAAATGTTGGAAGGGAGGAAATAAGAGTTAACTGTATTTACCTGCCTTTGCCGTCTTCGGCTCTGCAAGATTTGACCATCTCTAGGGGGTTATAAGAAGGGAAAGGCGCTGCTTTCGGAGCCATCTCCTTTTGTTAGGAATAATGAAAAGGAAACAGGAATCATTCCAGCTTTCAAATACACTTGGGCTGCTCTTTTGGGGTAGTTTTATGCCAAGTGCACAACTTAAAAGTAGTTTCTGTCTCTGTAATGGGCTGTGGTTTGAGAAGATGGACAACGAATGTAATAGCTGGGCTTCTAATTTGTCTTTTGTCGTTGTTAGGTTGTGTAGAGATACACACACACTGCTCACAGCCTTCTCCGAATGAGTAAACCATGTCTCTTTCTCCCTGTATGAGGATGATTTCTTGAAGGTATTGCTTGTGTGCTTCTGAATGGTTTCAGCTCTAAGGAAACAAGGTTGTTGTTGTTATTGTGTGCTTTCAAGTCATTTCCAACTTATGGCAACCCTACGGAGAACCTATCATGGGTTTGTCTTGGTGCGTTTCTTCAAAGGGGTTTTGCCACGGCCATCTTTGTCTAATGTCACCCAGGTTGCATTCACACGGCAGAAATAATCTGGTTTGACACCATGTTAACTGCCGTGGCTCAATGCTATGAAATTCTGGGAGCTGTAGTTTTGGGAGATGTATAGCCTCCTTTGCTGAAAGCTCTGGAAGCATAACAAAATACAGTTTTCAGAATTGCAGCAATGAGCCGTGGCAATTAAAATGGTTTCAAACTGGATTATTTTTGCAGCGTGGATGCAGCCCCAGTGGGTTTTCATGGACAAGCTGGAGCTCAAACCTTGATCTCCAGAGTCATGGTTGATGCTCAAACCACTACACACATTGATCTTGTAGATAAATATATCCAGGCACGGTTAAAATTGCCCAGCATTTGACTGTTAGACTGGGACTCGCACTGACACTTGAGGCTTCTTCAGAAGTTGTTGATCATTCATAAAACCTCATGCATGATTCAGGCATCCTCTTCAGAATCTCCTGCCAGGTATTGATTCTGTTGACATTGCTTATCAGTTACGAGAGGTTTATTCCATGCAAGTTTCCCTGACCAAAAAATAATAATTAAAACGTCTGGATGTTTAAAAAATTTTGCAGCGTGATGTATGGGGATGTCACCGCAGGTGACATGAAAAATTGAACTAGTGAGGAAGGGGATTGATGAACCTCAGGAAATCAGACAGACTAGAGAGTGAGAAGTTTATCATACGACGGAATTTGGGGGTATAATGCAATGGCAATCTGAACACAATGGAGCTGTTTTTCCTTAGTGTCTTTCAGAGATAGCAAGAGAAGATGTTTCCAAGTTCCACCTAAAAGGAGATAGAAGAGGAGATGCTTCCAGGTTTCACCTAAAATGAAATTCAAGAAGGAAAGTTTCCAAGTTCCACTTAAAAGGACGTAGAAGAGGAGATGTTTCCAAGTTCTACCTAAAAATAGGTACAAAAGGAGATGCTTCCAAGTTCCACCTAAAAGGAAGATAGAAGTGGAGATGCTTCCAGGTTTCATCTAAAAGGAAATACAAGAGGGAAACTTTCCAAGTTACACTTAAAAAGATGTAGAAGAGGAGATGTTTCCAAGTTCCACCTAAAAGGAGGTATAAGAGGAGATGCTTCCAAGCTCCACCTAAAAGAAGATACAGGATGAGATGTTTCCAAGTTCCATTAAAATGCAATACAAGAACAGATGCTTCTGGGTTCCACCTAAGATGAAATACAAGAGGAAATGTTTCCAAGTTTCACTTAAAAGGAGCTACAGGAGGAGATGCTTCCAAGTTCCACCTAAAAGAAGATGCAAGAGGAGATGTTTCCAAGTACTGCCTAAGAGAAGATATAAGAGGAGATGTTTCCAGGTTCCACCTAAAAGGAAATACAAGAGGGAACGTTTCCAAGTTCCATCTAAAAGAAGGCAGAGGAGGAAATGTTTCCAAGTTCCACATAAAAGGAGATAGAAGAGGAGTGGACAGAAGGTTCAAATGAACAGAAATAAGGAAAAACCATAGCAAATGATGCACACACACTCCAGCTCTATATCACTTTTGGAAACACGTAGAACAAAAGAGGCTTCCTAAGGCATCCGCTGTATTTTTGAAACAACACAGGGAGATGCAGAAGTCCATAAATGCAGGGATGAATTCAAGAGAGAAGCATCTTGGAATCTGGAACCTGGTTTTGCTAGGAAACGTGTTCATCGCATAACCTCCTTTCAAAGCCGCACGAGCAGCTGTGTTTCATATGAGACGGAGGGCATGTCATTCAGAGAATTATTACAACCCGAACAATTGTAATGCACCAGGTAGTGACAATCCCTCAACGCCTGCTTTCCCAGGTTTGCATCGTTAATTGACATCTCATTAAAAGATCATTAGGAAGCTGAAAATGAGCTGACACACACACACACACAGAGACACACAAACAAACAAAACCTATGATGACAAAAATAAAGGACTGGAGTTTTTGCAATTAGAGCTCGGCAGAATTAAGTGCAGGAAGGCAAAGAGATGAAATAATTAAGGAAAGGTGAATGAGCATCTTTCAATAACGATATATGTATCTATGGAAAGCTGAAAGTGTATCTACATATACACAGTCACTTGCAACCAGATATATGGGCGGCTGAATTAAAAGTTGGCAGTCAAGACATGAGTCCTTCAACCAGAGCAGTGTTCAACCGTGGTTGTGATGGTGGACAAAGAAGGAAGGAGAGGGATAAGAAGGAGGAAGACGAGGCAGGGTCACAGGAGAAAGGGAAAGAAAAGGGGAAAGTGGGAGGAAGATGAAGAAGAACAACAAGAAGGTAGTGGTGGTGGAGGAGAAAAGAAAATGAAGGAGGAGGAGGAAAAGGACAAGAAGAGAATGGAGGAAGAAGAGGAAAAAGAAGGGAGTGGTGGAGGAAAAGGAAACAAAGTGGAAGATGGAGGAGGAGAAAGACAAGAAGATGAGAAGAGAAGAGGAGGATTGGGAAGCGGAAGAAGGAGGAGGAGAAGGACATGAAGAAAATGGGAGAAGAAGAGGAGAGGAAGAAAGAGAGGAGGAGCAAGAATAGAGTGGTGGAGGAAAAGGAAAAAAAAGTGGAAGATAGAGGAGGAGAAAGACAAGAAGAGAGAGAAGATGAGGACTGGGAAGAGGAAGAAGAAGGAGGAGAAGGACATGAAGAGAATGGGAGAAGAAGGGGAAAGGAAGGAAGAGATGAGGAGGAAAAAGAGAGTGGTAGAGGAAAGGGACGAGAAGAGGAGGAAGAAGGGAGAGATGAGAATGGAAGATGAGGAGGAGAAGAGGAAGAATGGGAGGAGGAGGAAGAAGAGAGTGGTGGAAGAAAAGGCCAAGAAGAGGAAGAGAAGGAGGAGAACAAGAACTAAATGGAAGAAGAGGAGAAAGGAGGAGGAAGATAGAGTGATGGAAGAAAAAGGACAAGAAGTGGAAGAGGGTGGAGGAGAAAGACAAGAAGAGAATGGAAGAAGAGGAGGAGGAATGGGAGAAGGAAGGTGAAAAAACGGGAAAGAAAAGGAAGAAGAAAAAGAGGGGAAGGAAGAGAAGAAGAAAATAGAGAAGAAAAAGAAGAGGAGGAAGAGGAAGGAGGTGGAAGAGAAGGAGGAGGAAGAAGAGAAGGAAACTACAAGAAGAAAGAGGAGCAAGAGCAGAAGGTGGCGACACTTCTTCGTGTAAGCTCCTCTCCTTCCCACGCACATTTCTCAAATTATTGTCATTCCCTGAAAAGAAATGTACTGACAGGTCCCTCGCCTCCAAATGCCACCGTGAATTTCAAGGACCTGTCTTGACTCCGGTCTATCGTTGGGCGGGCTTTTGGGAGCCAGGACTTTCTTCTTGTTGGAAAGAGAGCAGGCCACCTTCTTCGATTGACATCTTTATTGTGAGCCGGAACGATTGACACTGTATGAGGGCGAAGCCGACTTCTGGAATCTCAGAGGCAAACTTCTTCCTCTCCCTTGTGTTTTGTGTATGTTTAAATGAGCTTTCAATGGCTTTGATAGCTAGGTATTAGCTAGGTATTCGGCTATGTAATTATATCGCAATTAAATTTAATAGCTTTGCTAACAGCTCAATAGTAGGGGAGTTTATCTAAGATGTGGGTTTTTTGTGTAGTTTTCTTTTCTTTTCGTTTGGGCTATGGGCTTATTAACCTTTTAATTTTCTGCCCGTATATTTTTGTTTTATGTACATTTCTGCTTTACTCACAAAATCATAATAACCTAAAAGGAAGTGCCATTATTCACCATTACAACATGCAAAATATGCATTTCCCCCTTTACTAGAAGCACTTTTGACCAGCATGCTATCATTAAGGCTTTGCATTTCTCCAGGCCATGTGTTTCGGGAACTTCGATCTAACCAGGGTTGTTTCAGTTGCTTTCCATTACCTAAGTTTCCCGATTGTAAAATGGAAGCGATTGTGACCTTCCATACACAACCTTGCCATGGTAAAGATAGCTAAAAGAATTACAGTTGCACCACAAAGGGATCGAAATTATCTCACATCACATTAGACTTGTGATCTAACTTGGTTGTCCTCTAGTTCTTAAAAGAGAAAATTAGAAGTAATGCCAACATGGTGGAATAGTTTGAGTGTTGGATTTAATAAAGAAGAATTAATTAGAAGTAATGTCAACTTGGTGGAGTCAACATGGTGGTGTGGTTTGTTGGACTAAGAGGCTGAAAGTTGTTGTTTTTAATTGCCTTCAAGTTGACTCCAACCCATGGCAACCCTATGTATGGAAGACCTCCAAGTCAACCTATCCTCCTCCACTTGGCTCAGCTCCTATACATTCATGGCCATGGCTTCTTGGATTGAATCTATCCATCCTAGAACAGATCAGGTTCAAAACCTATAGATTCATGGCCATGGCTTCTTGGATTGAATCTATCCATCTGGAATGGGTTTTTCTCCTCTTCTTAGTGTCCTCCACTTCATCAAGCATTATAGTCTTTTCTAGTGAGTCCTTGTTCTCAAGATATGGTCAAATACCACAATCTCAGTTGAATCATTTTTGTTTCCAAGAAGAGTTTGGACCTGATCTGCTCTAGGATCCATTCATTGGTCTTTTTAGCCGTCCACGGTATCCTCAGACAATCTTCTCCAGCACCACCTCTCAAATGAGTTGCTTTTCTTACTATCTGCTTTCTTCACTGTCCATCTTTCCCAACCCTACATAGAAATGGGAAACACAATGTCATGGACAACCCTAACTTTGGCAGTTAGTGATATACCTTTACACTTCAAGATCTTGTTTAGATCCTTCAGAGCTTCACCTCCAAGTCCTAGTCTGAGACACCAGGGTTCAAATCTCCACTCAGCCACGGAAACTCACTGGGTGATCTTGGATGAGTTACAGTGTCTTGGTCTCATAGGAAAGTAACATCAAACTCAGTTTGAACAAGTCTTGCCAAGAAAACCGTGTGGTAGGTTTTCCTTAGGGTCACCATAAGTGGGAAGCAATGTGAAGCCACACAACAACAATGTCATAACTAGGCCTGATTCCTATTCCAAATAAGTAGGATCCACAAAGGTTTTGATTCACCATTTGGCACCATCTTTGTGCCCATTGAAGTTTATCATGGGCCAACACTATCCATTTTGGTATGATTTCTCTAGGTGGAACTACTAATAGGTCTGAAGCAGTAATTAGTTATTTCTCAGTAATATGCCTGTGCATTTTTATATGTGTGTGCAATAAATAGGGTCTTTTTTGACCGTGAGATCACGGTGATAAAGACAATTTGCTTCCCTTGAGAAATCAGGTTTTCCATCAAATGCCAGACCTGCCCACTGAGGAACGCCTCAACTGCCAATCTGTCATGGAGTTATGGTATGTGGAGGTATTTGGACAACTTTTGTGAGTCAGCCATCACAAAGCTGAAAGGACTGGCCGTCTTTTTTGGATGATCAATAACTAGCTGGCTTTATGTAATGCCCAAGTAAGAAAGTGAATCATATTCTCCTCCTCCTCCTTCTCCACACAAAAGGATTTGGACTTGAGCTGGCAATTTGTTCCAATCTGGCCAGAGCTGCTTCTGCTCAAATACAGTACAATAACCCAACATTACCTTCCCAAAGACTTTTTTCCCCCCCAGATTCAGAGTTTCCAGCTTGGTGGCATTGGAGATATTGGAGGAAAAAGGCAAAATAAATCTTAGCAAGCTTTTCATTCACACAGAAGTATATGGTGCTATCAACGAACCACAGAAGAAACAGGAGACACATCACAAGGTACTCCAAAGATGGATGCCTTATTAGTAGACAATCCTAATGCAGCTGTTCTTGACCTTTGGTCCTCTAGATTTTTGAGACTTCAACTCCCAGAATTCCCAAACAATGAGCATATTGATTGGGACTTCTGGGAATTGAAGTCCAAAACAATCTGGAGGCCCAAAGGTTGAAAACTACTGCAATAAGTTTTGGCCTCCTTGTATTTGGAAGGGCGGTATAAAAATAAAATTTATTATTATTATTATTATTATTGTTAAGATCTTCTTTGAAAGACTTCAACACCAATGGCCTTTGCTTGTTGTTGTGTGCCATCAAGTTATTTCCAAGTTATGCCACCTTAAGGCGAATCGATCATGGGGTTATCTTGGCAAGGGTTGTTCACAGGAGGCTTGCCATGGCTTTCTCCTGAGGAGGCTGAGAGCATGGCACTTGCCCAAGGGCACCCAGTAGGTTTTCATGTCTGAGCTGGGAATCGAACCCTGGTCTCCAGAGTCGCAGTCAAGCTTTCAAACCACTATGCCACACTGGCCTTGGCTGCTTTCCCGCAAATCCCAGAGAGGCAGGAATCAATTGGCAGCTTTTGTGGTTGCAGAAATGCTCACCTTTAGCGATGAATAGGATGAATGGCCAGAGGAGGGATGGTGACTAATTGCTGCCAGCGTCTTGGCGCCTGTTCACCTGTTCAGCTGCGGCAGGTCGCGCAGCCAAGGAGGATTTATCAGCGACAGGCACAGTGCATTTCATTACCGAACCCAGTCGTTTGTGCTCAGATTTAGAAGGAAAAGTGAGATCCCTTGTAATAAGCCTTGTCAGCAGCAAACATAGCTTGCAAGAAGGAATGAGTATCATCTCCTCAGAGAGCCAGTGCGGTGCAGTTGTTTGAGTGTTGGACTACGACTCCGGAGACCAAAGTTCAGTTTTGAACTTGGCTATGAAATCTGCTGGGTGAGCTTGGGCGAGTCACACACTCTCAGCCTCAGAGGACAGCCAGGGCAAACCTCCTCTGAACAAATCTTGCCAGGACAACCCCAGGATAGGTTTGCCTTAGGGCCGCCATAAGTCGGAAATGACTTGAAGGCACACAGCGACAAACAAACACCATTGTACATGAGAGCCAGCATAATGTAGTGGTTTGCATTTTGGACGACAGTTCTGGAAGTCAGGGTTTGGAGCCTCATTTGGCCATGGAAGCCCACTGGGTGATCTTAGGCAAGTCACACTCTCTCATCCTCAGAGGAAGTCCAAGGGAAATCCCACTGAACAAATCCCACTGAACAAATCCCTGTGATAGGTTCACCTTAAGGTTATTGTGAGTCAGATATGACTTGGAGGAACACACCATCACCACCACCGCAATATGCCTTTACCAGTTTTATTTTCTGCACTTGTGTCTGTTTTTCATTTAAGATGTGACGGGGATAACTGGTTGTTCCTGAACCCACTGAACCCACTGATCAACGCAGTCTCTTGTCCTGAATAAAAATCACCTTGAGTCCCAGATACCAGATCCAGGGAGAAGTCTTGATGGTCAAAAAGCAAGTCTTGATGGTCAAAAAGAAGTCCAAGAGTTGGAAATGCAAGACCATCCTGAAGCCCCTTGTCCTGAATGAAAACTACTTTGAAACCCAAATACCAGATCCAGGGAGGGCTCTTGAAGGTCAAAAAGCAAGTCTTGGCGGTAAAAAAGAAGTCCAAGAGTTGGAAATGCAAGACCATCCTGCAGCCCTATAAAAGTCATATTGAAACCCAGATACCAGATCCAGGGAAGACTCTTGATGGTCAAAATGCAAGTCCTGATGGTCAGAAAGAAGTCCAAGAGTTGGAAATGCAAGATCAGACTGTACCAGATCCGTGGAGGGCCCTTGATGATTACAAAACAAATCTTGATGGTTGAAAAGAAGTCCAAGAGTTGGAAATGCAAGACCAGCCTGCAGAAGGGATCTGTCCCACTAGTTTTCTATAGTTTCCATCCCATGGAAACTATGTCTATCCTTGCCGCTGTCTCTGGAACTACTTGGCGCTCAAGAACTGGGGCGTGTGCAACAATGCAAACTTGAAGTACTCCCAACAGGAAGGGCTTTCGTTTTGCTGAGAGTATTCATAAAACGCTGGCCTCGGTTTCATGTGTGGCTCGGGTCTAATTGGAATCACAAAGGAGTCTCATGACAGCTCCGTTTCCTGGGCTCAAAAGAAAATCCATTCTTAGTACCACGGAGAAATGCATTTTTAGCAACGCAGAAAGAGGAGCAAATTAGAAGAGAAAGATAGGGGAGAGGATGCCAGGTACAAGCGGTGAAGCAAATAATAAGAGTTAGTTCAAGAGGCGAGCTAATAATATGTTTTGAATGGAAACTGGGACAAAAGAGGAAGAGGCTTTTTTGGCTTGCAAAAAGGAAACATGAATGCTTTTTATTCCCTGATTCTTGGTTCATGTAGTATTAATAACAGTTTACATTTGTATGGCACCTTTTCTCTCCCTTTCCCTTGCTTTGCAGATTTGCAACAAGCAATTAGACAAAAGACAAGATTTTGTGGGAGCTATAACCATCCTCATGCACAAAACTTGTTTTTCCCCCCCATCTAGCCACCCAGTAAAGTTGGGAGTGATGGTTTCCATGTTGGCTTATTAATGGTTTCTTTAAACCATGGCTTGTTTCATGGCATCCTCCCTCCCATGGTTAAAATCCGAAGTACCCTTTCTAGGGTTTAGTTCCTAGCCATAAAAAAGTTATGCTCAGGTGTTGCAACTTCTAAATGCACTTCAGAGTTTCCACTGAGTTTGGATGCTACCATTTTAAGAATGTCAGGAAAACATTTCTGGCTAGGGCATTAATATTATTTTATGGCAAGGTATTGTTTAAGTCTCAACTCTGGAAATACTTGGAATATATATATATATATATATATATATATATGAAGTCTTGTTTTTTGTTTGCTGCAGACATGTCCCTAACTTACTGAGAGACAAAGCAGCCCAGGAGAGTTTAAATGGAGAAGTGACGCGGAAAGGCACTCCACAGAATGGACCGGCATCTGGAGGAATGATTTAATTGCGGAAGGCATGCTGAGAAATACAATTTCCATAAAAAGAATCTATAAAAAAGAGTCTGGGGAAAAATATATCAGAACTAAACTGTTTGATCCTTCACAGCAAAGAGGTAGCAAGCCCAAGGAATTACAGAAAGGGGTAGAAACGTGGCAGCTTCCCCCAGAAAAGAGATTGGCTCTATCGAGAGTAAAGTCAGCATGGGGTGCCGTCCTATGCGTGTCTCCTCCAAAGTAGGGCTGGGAGTGAAATTCATTCCCATCGCATATTTATGCGAACGCGGCTCATTTGCACTTCTCAAGCCAGTACGCAAATCAAAACAGAATTCTCCTTTGGTAGTTGCCATTTTTTCCTCCCATCCGTTCAGTTTTGTGATAAAGTTCTCCAGTCCAAAAAAAATACATTCTTTTTAACAGGGAAGGGAAGCTTAAAAATTGTTGTTCTTAAGTGCCGTCAAGTCGATTTCGAGTTACGGAAACCCTCTATTATTAACAGCCCTGCTCAGGTCTTGCAAATCTAGGGTTCTGGCTTCCTTGACTCTTTTCACCTGTAGTGGGTTCTACTTCTGACCCTTACGCCTTCAACCTTGCAAAGCGATATTATCTTTTCTAGAGAGTCACGACTTTTCATGTCCAAAGCACAAAGTTCGATTGTCAACTTGTAGGATGTCTCCCCCTCGAAGGCCTGATCATTGCCAATACTGGCTTTGTTCAGGTGCTAGGTTAAAACATGTCTATTAACTACTGTATATACTCTTGTATAAGTCTAGAAATTTAGGTTAAAAAATTGACCCCCAAAATGTGAGTCGACTTATCCATGGGCCAATGTAGGTTTTGTACTTTTTTAAAAAGGGAACTATCCCCTTGTGAAAGGAAAGAGTATAATTTTGTCCTGGAAGCACTGACCTCTCTCTATTCTCTCATCCATTCAGCCTTTAAAATGAGCAGATAGTTATGCCCGCTGGAATTTTGTAGGTTCTTTGGCATTGTTTTCCTTTGCTTCATCATTTAGATCTTTTGTTACATGCCTTTAGGTTTTACTCTCGACTTATCCACAGGTCATAGAAAAATCCATAATTTTGGCCCCCAAACCTGCCCTCAATGTATACATCAGGTTGAGTTATAGTCAAGTATATACTTTTGGGTCTAATTTACTTCCAAACGCACACGGTCATAAACTGCATGCCCTCCAAATATCATGATTTGGCAACGACAGTTCCAGTTAATCCTCTGCCGTCCCACTTTCTTTGGCTGCTTTTCAAATGTCCCAGTTTCTCTCTCCTCCTCCCGCTTTCTCCCTTTTTTCCTTACATTTGCTGCAAACTGAGTTCAAAATATAAAATTAATTCAATGGGGGTGATGGGGAGGAGAGTAGGGACAAAATTTTGCTTTTTGCAGTCAGCTCAGGCAAAAGCACACTACTGCATCCTTTCCTAACTAGTGTGTTCTTCTTCGTAAATAGTCGCCTCGCAATATAGCCAAGAATTCAAAATGCTCCTTTCCTACACTTTCAGTCCCAGGATCCCACGGGACTTTGTTGCAAAAGTCAAAGTGCAACAATCATTGTGTAGTGTGACTGCCCTCCCCGAAAAAACCAAAGGACGTCTCCTGCTCGGCTTTGCGACAGCTCAGGATCTTTGAACAATCGCAGCCCTTCGCTGTCACCCGGCGAGCCTCATGCGCGCTGCAATACCTCGTCGCAACAGAGCAATTAAAGGCAATTACGGCACGTTTTTGTAGAACAGGACAAATGGCTTGCAGCATTAAAGTCTTTGAAAATCTCCTATGAAAGCCGTAATAATGTATTAATGTATTAATCCCCTTAATCCTGTCAAACTTCCAAAGTATTGCTGTTTTAAAGAAAAGAAAAGGAAAAAGAGGGGAGAAGGAAGAACACAGGCTGACAGGAAATCTCGGTACTCACCGAAGGAATGACAGCTAGCTACTCTCTTAATAAATATATATGTGATATTTGCCAGCGTTAGATCTTGATGTTTATCTCTGTTTTTCAGGGAGGCTTAGAAGAAAGAAAAGAAAGAGGAGACCCTTCAGAGAACTGCTAATGTCTCTTGAAAGCCTTTCCTCCTTGTTTCATCACTTTGTATACTGAAGTTGGTATTGTGTTGGCTTTCTTACACATAAAAATTGCCCTCCATCCTGGGCTGAAAAGGTGACACATTGTACATATATGGGAAGGTGGTTGCATTGTGTGCCCTCAAGTTGTTTCTGACTTAAGGCAACCCAAAGGGTCGGGTTTTGTCAACAAGGTGAAGTCGAAGGCTTTCATGGCCGGCATCCGTAGTTTTTTGTGGGTTTTTCGGGCCATGTGTCCATGTTCTACAAGAGTTTATTCCTGCCGTTTTGCCAGCATTGGTGGCTGGCATCTTCAGAGAATGCTGGCATGGAGGAGAGTGGGGTATATATCCTTTTGATCCTGGATATATATATATCCCACAAAGTATGTATGTATATATGTGTGTGTGTGTGTGTGTGTGTGTACACACACACACACACACACACACACACACAACTCTCTTCCACGCCAGCATTCTCTGAAGATGCCAGCCATAGATGCTGGTGAAACGTCAGGAATGAACTCTTCTACAACTTGGCCACATGGCCTGAAAAAATCCACAAAAAACTATTCTCAACAAGATTTGTCCAGAGTTGCTTTGCCTTTGTTTTCCTTGGAGTCTGAGAGAGTATGACTTGGCCAAGGTAACCCAATGGATTTCCATGACTGAGTGGGGATTTGAACACAGGACTTTGGGAGTCCTAGTCCAACATTCAATCCAAAATCTCCAGGTGTCTTCCCTTTACAATTTGGACCAAGATATAAAATTTGAAAAGCTACTCTACACATCCCATGGCAGGTGCTGGCCTTTCCATTCAGGCAAGATGAAGAAGCTGCTTAAATACAGCCCTCTTTGTTATTCTTTCTGAGATTCCCCTGGTTGGAAGACAGGAAAGTATCTGCCACAGAAATGAAGAAAGCGTTAATTTGCTGATTTCTATTTTAAAAATTGTCAAGCTTTTTAGATGAACGCTGACACTTCTGAACTCCTCTGTGGTCTTTTACGCTCTCTTTGATCCAATATTATTTTAATGTCAGGTAAGGTTTTGTTTTAAATAAAAGCACAGTAAGCTGCTTTGGGACACGGTAGCGGAAGAGCTGGTTAAATAGAGACGGTTAAATAAATAAAAAGTCGGCTCTGTGTTAGCTTCATGTATTTTTCCACTTCTTTCCCTAGCTGCCAATTTGGGCATGGTATTATTATTATTTTTTCCTAGTGAGTTTCTCTGGTAAGAATCAGGGAAATGGACAAACTTGCTAAAAAATGAAATCCACTCCCCATTTTTTTGTTGGCTCCCATGCAATCAGGGTAGTGAATCAACTCCGAGTTGCAGTCCACATTTTAAAGGATGTGTCCAAGGTTATATCCAGATGTATCCAGAGTTGTGCTGGACTATGACTTAGGAGACCAGGGTTTGATTCAACGCTCGGCCACGAAATCCATCTTGGGCAAGTGACATGCTCTCAGCCTCAGGGGAAGGCAATGGCAAACCTCCTCTGACCAAATCTGGTCAAGAAAACCTAGGATAGGTTCAACTTAGGATCTCAAGTTGGAAATGAAGGCACACAACAACAAAAAAATCTGAGGATACGCAGCAGAAAAGATGACAGGAAGAACATCAACTCATTTGAAATAAACAGGCCAAGACCTGGGCTGGCATTCCTCTTGGGACTGATGTCTTTGTAAATAGCCTTAGGTGTGCATAAAACTAAATTGCACACTTCCACCATGTCCGCATTCACCTGGGGTGCCATGATGTTACGACGTAGGTGCATCTATTGCACAATAGTGGCATGCCCTGATGTATCCTGGTGGCGCAGTGGTTAAATGCAGTACCACAACCACAAGATTGTGAGTTTGATCCCAGGGCTCCAAGGTTGACACAGCCTTCCATCCTTTCGTATTTCAGTAAAGTGAGTACCCAGATTGTTGGGGGAAATTGGCTTACAGACTGTAAACCACTGTGCAGAGTTCACTGACAGGTGGTACAGAAATGTAAATGCAAATGCTGTTGCTATTACCATCGCCTGAAATGCAACACAGTGCCCCTGATGCACATCCGGGCACTAGTTAAGAAGTGCTGGAGCACAACAGGAGTGCCAAATGTGCACCAGATGTACCCGATGCATGTTAGAATTGCCCCAGAAGTGTCCAATGTACAAGGAGGGTCTGATGCACATAGGAGCACTCTTGCCAGTTCACAGATGTGCATCTTCTCAATTCACTAATTTTGTGGATGCTTTGATTTGTAGTTCCTGCTTGGCAGGGGGTTGGACTGGATGGCCCTTGTGATGTCTTCCAACTCTATGATTCTGCAATTTAGCTGCAGCTTTGTGAAGTTAGAAAACACGGGAGTGTATCACACTGGATGGATCCTGTGCAGAAGCTTGATTTAAAATGAAAAACCCCTGTAAAAGTGGGTTGTTTTTCAGCTGATGTTCGGGGTTAAGCTGAACAGAAATTAGATATAACCTGCAAAAGTGGGTAGTTTTTCAGACGACGTTTGCGTCAATGAGAAATAACATGAATACAAAGTCGACAAAACCTGTTCCTTTTTACTTTTGGGAACTTCTGGAAAGTAAAAAGGAGTGTGTTTTGTCGACTTTGCATTCAGATTAATGTCGCATTATTTCTCATTGACGCCAACGCATCTGCAAAACTACCCGCAAAAGTGAGTATTTTGGAGATTTAAAAACCCCATTTCTGCATGGGATTTAACCAATTTGCCTCCATGTGATAAAGTCCATAGACTTTGAGGTAGGCTCTTCTTATGTAAAGAGGCGTTCAGCGTCCAACTGGTTGTGACAGAAGGATGCCCAATGGGTGTGCTGTATTTTTTTATTATGCAATGTGTGTTGAATGTGTTTTTAATTGCCACTAACTGCAAGCGCATGGTACAACCAGTGCTTAACTCTCTATGCAAAGACTCGTGCTACGCAACCTTGATGTTGATCTAAGCCAGTGTTTCCCAAACTTTGGTCTTCCAGGTGTTTTGGACTTAAACTTACAGATGTCCCAGCAAGCTCGGTCAATGATCAGGAGTTTTGGGAGCTGAAGTCCAAAACATCTGGAGGACCAACATTTGGGAATCACTGATCTAAGCCATCCCAGATAGCCATTTGAATTAGCCACCGTGGATAGCCTCAAAACCCATGGATGAAAACCAAGGTTATTGATCGCTGTGATTCTTTTCAATTGGTCTATTAACGTTCACCTCTTTTTCTCCCCTCTTTTCTTCTCCCCCCTCCTTTTTTAAAAAAAGCAGGACAAATAGATCAGAACGTGTTGACTTTGAAAATCCCCGGTGAAAGCGGTAATAATGCTTTAATGTATTAATCCCCCTTAATCCTGTCAGACATCCAAATAATTTCTACAGAGGCTGACAGGAAATCTCAGCCGCAGCAGCCGAAGCTTTCAAGGAGTGGGCGCCTTTTCTTTTTCTTCCTTCGCCTTCTTATTTTATTCTATGTTCTTTGATTGAGCTGTAATCGTTCTTCTCTCCTTTTCCGCCGTCTCCATGGTCTATAGGCATACCACGGAGGAGGCAGTAACAAAGATTCAGGGTGGGATTTTGCAAAATATTTCTATCTTCGTAGTTTTTTTGTGGGTTTTTCGGGCTACGTTGCCATGTTCTAGAAGAGTTTCTTCCTGACGTTTTGTCAGCATCTGTCGCTGACATCTTCAGAGAATGCTGGCATGGAAGAGAGTGGGATACATATATATATATATATACACACACACACACAGACACACAGGCACACACACAGACACACACACACACACACATATATATATATACTGTATGACCATAGGTCACAGAGACCCTCCTTCCTTAGGGTCAGACAGTATATATATATACCACACTCTGTTCCGTGCCAGCATTCTCTGAAAATGCCAGCCAAAGATGTCGGCGAAACATCAGGAAGAAACTCTTCATGGTTAACCGTGCTTGAAGGTTAACCATGGTTTAGCATCGTATTTCTCAGCTCTGCCTAAGAAGAACGAAACTAACTTCTTTCCATCTCTTCCCAAGTCCACGAACGTCCTTCACTCCATTGTAGTTTCTATTTTCCTTTTAGACAGGGGTGACGAATCTATGGTACATGGGGCCATGTGTGGCCTGAAATTCTCTTTTGGAAGCCCCAAATCCCCCAGGAATCTCTCAAAGCTTCCAAACCATGTTCAAAATCTGACAAGAGACTCAGATAGGGCTGTCCAAAACATTGTGGTTTGCCTTAATCTTCTCGCAAAAACATTGGCTGAAAGATCGACCAAGAGCAAAACTGGAAGTTCTTGGCAGTCACTTCTGATTTTGAGTATGTAGCATATTTCTGTTCAGAAACTGCTACGCTTTCTTGAACCATACAGGATTGTGACCATATTTTCCTGTGGCTTATAGTTCTTGGTGAAGTGGGCCACTTGTTCTCCATCTCTTTGCATTTCACATATTTGCCGAGGGGGAAAAATAACATATTTGGTATATTTCCTTCCAATTGGCTTCTCAAAGGCAGGTCACTTTGTTCTTTTCCTTCATCCCTTGGCAACGGACACCATATTTTCTTAATTCCCTTTTCACTAGCAGAAGTTGACATGCCAAAAAAGAAGGTGACCCAAGAGAGGAAGAGAAAACACAAACCTTACTTTTTTCTTTAAAAAAAAAGAGATTTCTTTTATGAAAAGATTAGCAAGATGGCATCGCAATACCCTTCCATTCAGCCACAGAAAAATGGAAATCATTCAGCATTGTGCAACATGGCTTTGAGAGGATGTCACCTTAAACTTTATTTCTTCTTCTTCTTCTTCCTTTTGGATGCCTTTGCCATGGGAAACAAGAAATCAATAATAATTCATGCACACATCCTGCTCGGGACATGAAATATATATATATATATATATATTAACAGAACTGAAAATTGGAAAGTTGTTTTTGCAGCGGAGGAGACATAACCATTTCAAAGGTGCTTTCACACACATTGAGCGACACCTCGGCCGAGATTGTACAGACTTGAAATTGCCACCTGATGGATGTCGTTTTTCTTTTTCCGTTTCTTTTCCCTTGGTTGGTTGGGTAGAGGAAATTCAGAAACTCCCTTCCTAGGATGACTTGCTTGCTTTCTGTCGGCAGCAAAAAGACTTTGAAAACAAAAACAAAACCCAACAGGCTTTTGAGAACTGGAGGCTTTCAAAGCCTTTCAAGAGGATGCTGTGCTGTTATAACAGCACTGCTACTTTAAATGGCTTTTTATAGTAGATATATTAAATATATATATATATATATATATATATATATATATAAATTTTAACTGTATATTTCAATCGTGGGGTTGTTTTTGTTTTGTGAGTTAGGGATAGTTTATTCCCTTTGGAAGCCTTTTTTTTTCCTCTGTGTTTTTGTTTGTCGTTGCTATGTGTCTCCAAGTCATTTCTGACTGATGGTGACCCTAAGGAGTTTTCTTGGCATGTTTCTTCAGAGGGGTTCGACATTGCTATCTTCTGAGGCTGAGAGAGTGTAACTTCTCCAAGATCGTCCAGTGGGTTCATATGGCTGAGCCGGGATTCGAATCCTGGTCTCCAGAGTCAAAGTCGAACACTCAAACCACTGCACCATGCTGGCTTGCGGAAATCTTATCCATTGAAACTCCTCCAAACAGGTTCCATCTCTCCTCCTCCTGCGCAAGCTTTCTACTGCCAACATGAAACTTGATTATTAATATTTTCTTTGCTTTTTTTTGGCACTCGTAAGGTCTAATCTAATTTTGGAGGCATTTAAACTGAAATCTCATTTCCATTTTGGTGTCCGGCAGAGAACGATCGGGGCTCTGGGGACCCAGGCGGAAAGGCGAGGTGTGACGTGCCACTTCCATATTGCGAGTGCGGGGAATCAATTTGCAGCCCGAAATATCTACGCTAATATCCACGGCGACTGGAGTGCATGGATAACGAAGACAAATTCCACGTCGGGCGAAGATCAATAATTCCCTGAAAGGCAGGGAAAGAGGAGAGTGAGGGAAGGTTATATGTGAAGCCTGTCCCAACAGAAATCTTCCCAACCTGCAGTCAACATTAAAAGCTATTGTAGAATTATTTAAGAAACCAAAGGGACAGTATGAAGTCGATCCCATCAATGGTAATCTATTTCCAAGATGTGATAGAGTTGTTCTGTGATTCGGAAAGCTCGGGGATCAGTTTTCTGTAGGGCAGCAAGTGGTCACCTGAGTTGACTTTAGGAGCATAGCTATAAGGAGGAACAAAATGGGATTGTAGACCCCCATTAAGATCCATCGCTTCAGATCGCAAAGCAATTTATTTGTAAGTGGGAATGCGGCCCTAGTGGTCTTCTGTAGTTGAGATGGAGGATTCGAATCCTGGTCTTTTGGAGTCTAATTCCAACACTCAGACCATGACACCATGCTGGCTTTCATGTATAAACTAGATATGTCTTAAACAAAAACAAATCAGATGTCCTCTCCGATTCATATCCCTGCATCTTAAATAAAACCCAAAATAAGGTGTTAACAAGCAAACATTGACCAGATGAAATGGGGCTACCTCGCATTCTTGTCCGACCTTCGTTCTTTGGAAGGAGAGGCATCGAAAGGGTTACGAGGTTTTGTCCTGACTCTCTGATCCCATTTCGCTGAGGTTTGAGAATAGGAGGAGCGCATTGATTTGAATGCAGCACGCTCGGTGTTTTGCTTATGTCTGGAAAAAAATGATTACATATTCCCCCATATTTGTGCTCTTTACAACTTGGCTGCTCAAGCAAATCCTTCAGCCACCTGCTCTGGGGGGAGGGAAAAAAAAAAGGGGAGATGCAAGGATTTTTCTACAGGTAAAAGAAAACGAGGGCAAGGATGAGAAAAAACAAGGCGCCGTTTTTGTCTTTCTTGCCAGAAGGGAACGGCAAGGGGTGCCAAAAAGAAAGAGGAATGGGCAGTTCCAAGAGTATTTTTGTGCGTGGATTTTTTGGGCTATGTGGCCATGTCCGAGAAGACTTTATTCCTGATGTTTCGCCAGCATCTGATCTCCTGAGCGAAAATGCCTGGCAACAGATTGCTCCAGCTCATTATATATATATATATATATATATATATATATATATGAATGAAATGGCTGGAGTTCAACGGCATTGACAATTGTCTTGCATTTCTTGTCACCTAAGGACAACTCTGATGAGAATTTTTTTAAAAAATTATCAAATCATAGACTTTAACCCTGTTTTCCGGTATCATTTCCTCTTTATTACCATGCAATTCTGTGGGAGGCACACGATGCCTTAGGCTGCTTTTGTAGTTCAATTTCCTGATTCGTTATAAATTACTCACCCGTTTATCAGCGAGAGCATTATGTCACACCGTTGTCTCTCTTTTGTCAGTTCAACAACCTCATTTTCATTATGTCCACTTCTATATTTTCTCTCTCTCTCTCTCTTGACACAATTGTACTGTTTATTGAATAGATTTCCTTTGCCCCAAGAAGGCAATGTATTAGCCAAAAAGCCTCATAAATAAATGCAAGGAATCTAATAGGTCTCGGAAGGTGCATTTGTGTTGCAGAAACAATGCTGTTGGATGCCGCTTTAAGTACTGTAGCACCATCCTGTAGTATCCTAGGAATTGTAGTTTTACACCGCCCTTTCTGCCAAAGAGCGCTGGTGTCTCACCAAACTACAAACTCCAAGATTCTGTAGGAGGGAGCCATGGTGCTTAAAGTGGTGTCAAACTGCATTATTTCTACAGTGTGGATGCACCCTAAGAGCTTGCGGACATAATTCATGAAAACAAGATGAAATGAAAGTGGAGTTTGCAAAAATAAGCAATGGAGAGAAACCGAAGCGGACCGATTCATCTACCAGGTAAGCAATGCAGGTTTAGAAGTCAACTGACTGGCAGAAGGTAACATTTCGGTGGATTTTATTGTGGATTTTGGATGCTATTGTGCTTTTCTGTGTCTTCGTGAATGACATTCTCCATCTCCTTGGTACTTCCAAGCCTTTAATTTGCTCCTTTTAAATCAAGACGAAATGTGCTCAAATGGTAATTCGGGTAGTGTCAGATGGGAGATGTTTCCTCAGCCTCAAGCCATCCAAGTCTCCAGAAAAGCATACCAAAGGAGGCAATGCCTGCCAAGTCATTTCCCCAAAAAACATACCAGGGAGAGCAGGAGAACATTAATTCTATGATGCTCCTTGGTGTTGGGAAGGAAGCATGTAACATTTATGAACGAGGCTCCATCTCATTCCTCTTTAATAGAACAGCCTTTCCTTTTCCCCGTCCTCGATTTTACCAAGTGAAGCAAGAATACGCGAGGCCAGTATCCCATCTGCTTCTTCCGAAAAGTAAGCTGATGCATGCAAAATGGGAGATCGCTGGAAGCCCACTGGGTTTACAAAGGGACAAGGAAAAAAAAAAAGGAGGACATGTGCCAGAAATTGCGAGTGTCATTTTGCTGCTATGTGTAAAACGCCATCTGTGGGTACTGAGACCTTTTTGACGGGGTGGTCCGTTTTGAACCTTGCAAATTCTCACCTGTAGTTTGCAAAGTTTCGGATTCATGGTTTTCTTATGGTATTAGAAATGCAACGATGTATCCCTGTTAGTTTGGGATATCGGTGCACAAAGGGATCTTGCAGCACCTTTGAGCGAAGGAAGGTGTAGCATCAGCTTTCATAGACTCTACTTCCTCAGGAATGATTTTCAGAGTTCAAGATGAATTCTTTCCTAGTCTGATTTAACCTCCTGGTAATCTTCCATCCAAGCCCTGAATATACAAGTCACAATACTTCCAATGAAATCCAACAAGATTGGGTGCATTCTGGGTTTTATGCTATAAAGACACGTAGCGGCTTGAGCATTGGACTACAGTTCTGGAGACCAGGATTCAAATTTCCTCTCATCTATGGAAACCTCTGGGTAACCTTGGGCAAGTTACACTCTCATAAGGTCTTTGGTATCATTTCCCCTTCATTGGGAAACTGCATTTGCCCTTGCATCCTTTACATCCTTTGTTACATGCTCCTACGTTTTACCCTCTGCTTATCCATGGGTCATATCAAAATCTGCCCTCAACTTATACATGAGGGCGACTTATAGTCGAGTATATATGGGTAGTTAAAATTCACCAAGGAGGCTTTTTCGCCCCTCTCCTGAATCTCAGCCAGGACAAACCAGAGCTTATCTGCTGTACCCTCTCCTAAAGCTAGAGCTTTATCTGGCAATGAAAGATACAGGTAATTAAGTGAAGGATGCCTTTCAATGAGTACCTCTTGCATGCTGTTGCATAACTAATACGGTTCCCTGCAGCAAATGGTGAGCGAAGTCCTTCTAAACCAGAAGGATCAACCTTCCAGACTGTCTTGATTTGAACATGGTGCTCTTTGCAGAAGGCAAGCAGGCAGGAACCAGGGCCTGATTCCCACTACCTTTTAAACCAGATCGCAAATTGGATTGAATTGGTTCAAATGACCCTGGTTCCCACTTGAATCGATTTGCTGAAGTGATTTGGAAAGGGGGGCCACTCGCTAGATCCATTTAACCCATGTCTTTTTGACACCGATTTCCCCTGCATCTTTTTTGGATAAATCAAATCTGCGCAAGTGGGAATCAGATGCGGATCGGAATCTGTTTAAATTTGCCCTTTGGCCGGCTGGAGCGAGTCCATTTTGAATGGATTCATTCGTCAATGTGAACCACAAGTGGGTTATTTCATTTTATTTCGCAGCAGGAAAATGCAAATGGGGCAAATGTAGTGTGAGCCACGCTCCAATGTCGAATCGATCTGTCGATTTGGATTGTACACTGATTTATTTGTGAGTGGGAAGGTGGCCCAGGTTCCCCCAAATGCAGCATTCTGCAAAGGCACAGACCAACTTGCAGTACAGTATATTTTCTCTCTCTACCAGGGACAGTCTTTTCTGACCACCAAAGAAGATGGCAGCTGGTAACTGGCACTTGAGGTCCTCTCCATTTGCCAGCAGGTGGGCCCATGCCAAATGAGAAGCTCATTTGCAATTTCAGCAGCAGCAGGGAACTCGTCGTTTCTCGGCTCCTCGCCCACCGAATGGGCTCGCCGTTGAGATTTTGACCTCGTAAAAGCAGCTGGAAATGCAGGACATAGCCAAAATGGGCAAGCATACAATTGTAGGACAAGTGTGTGTGTGTGTATATGTGATGTATGCCAGGGATGGGCCACCATAACACAATGTGGAATTGACCCCTAGGCCAGCAAAACGGTTGGCTACATCATTTGATGCCGATACTGCTCTTTCTCCGCCTTCTGTTCCTCCTCCTCTTTCTCCTTCTCTTCCTCTTCCCCATTCTCTTTCTCTTTCTTTTTCTTCCTTGTCTTCCTCCTCCCGTCCTCTTCTTGCTCCTCTTTTTCCTTTTATTTCTTCCTTCTCTTTCTTTCCCCTCTTCTTTCTCCTCTTTCTTCTTTTTACTTTCTGCTTGCTCTTCTTTCTCTTCTTTGTCTTCCTTTCGCTTCTTCTTTCTCTTCCTTCTTTCTACCTTCCTCTTCTGCTTCCACTTTTTCTTCTTTCTCTTCCTTGTCTTCTTTTCCCCTCTTCTTTCCCCTCCTTCTTTCTTTCTACCTTTCTTCTTTTTTCTCTCTCTCTTCCTTGTCATCCTTTCCCCTCTTCTTTCTTCTCTTTCATTTTTCTACCTTCCTCTTCCTTTCCCTCTTTTTACTCTGTGTTTTCATTTCCTCCTCCTTTTTCTTCTTCCGTCTCTTCCTTGACTTCCTCCTCCCTCTTCCTTCTCTTCTTTTTTCTTCCTCCCCTCCTCTTCCTCATATCTCTTCCTCCTTCTCTTTATTCTTCTTTCTCTTTCCTCCTCTTGTTTCCCATCCCCTTTTATTCTCCTTTGTGTAATGCCAAGGCGGTGGGGATACTTGTGGAATTTTCTCCCTTGGGAAGGCCGATGTCAATGACCATACTGTTGGGAATATAGGAAACTTTCCAATAGTGAACCAGCCTCTCACTCTCTCCAGCCTGATAGGATCAAATCTCCAGAGTCTTTCCTTTTCCTACATGGAGAGCATCAGTATCTCCAGAACCTTGGACTGTCTGCATATATAAGAAATACTGTGCTACCTTCCTGGAAGAATCTAGTCCTTCTGGCTTTGCATCAGATGTTGGAATGGTGAGGCCTTCCAGATGTTGAACTGAAACTGCTAGCAGCTGAGCATGAACAATAGGAAGGAAAGCAAAAAGTTGTGCCTCAATAATGCTTGGAGGTTGCACAGTTTCCATCTGTACCCTAAATAAATGGCTGGATTCAATAGGATTCTCAAGAAGCTCCTTTGGCTTTCTGGGCTTTCAGATAGGAATTTTTCTTAGCCCTACTTGGAGACACGAGAGATTGAACCTGGCACCGTTTGCATGCTAGACACACGCTCGACCCACTGAGCCACAGCCCTTCTCTGAATTTATTTTGCAGAGTGGTGGTTAATAGGCCAGAATGGTCTGCTGATGGGAGCTAATGGTTTGGAACTTCTTGACAAATGGTTTGCTGCTTCCTGACTTACGAAATGCCAACTGAAAATGCATCCTTCACAATCCAACAGGGTTGTTGAGTTGTGGTTGTGTCTGTCTTCATTTGGTGGGCAAATGGGGACTGCTGGTCCAGCTATGCCAATGTAACTTTGCCAACAAGGTTGCAGAAGGAGGATAAAGAAGATAAGTAAAGGATTCTGGCATAAATGTGCTGTTTGCATCATTTCTCCTGCATTATCTGTGGTACGATGGACTTTTCTTCCCAAGTAGCAGTCTACCACCAGCTAGCAGCCTAAAAAGACACTGTAGTGAAGTGGTTAAAATTATACTGGGACTTGGGAGATTTGAGCCCTGAAATTCATCAGTTGACCTCGGATTTTTGCCTGATCTACTTCGCAGGATGGTTTGTGCATATAAAGTGGGAGGAGGAAGACAGCCATATACACCCTTCTTGGAGAAGGCAAGATGAGATTTAAATTTAACTAGTAAATAATAACAGTTTAGTGAAAGGTGCCTCTCTGTTTTTTAGAATTCAAAGACATAGCCCTGTTAGTTTAGAATATCAGTGTGCAAAGGGATCTTGTAGCACCTTTGAAACTGAATGAGTGAAAGATGTTGTAGCATGGGTTTAGTAGACTTGGTCTATTTCAGATGCATGGAAGACACTTGGCCCTCATTCCCATTCATTCATTTATGAATGGGAACCACAAGTGGGTTATTTTACAGGGGAAAAATGCGATCGGGGCAAATGTTCTGTGAACCACGCTCCCCTGTCGAATCGATCCATTGATTCGGATCGCAAACCGATTTATTTGTACGTGGGAATGAGGACTCAGAAAGCTCCCCATTGAATCTGATGCCACTAGTTGAATCTGGATGACAGGTATAGACATTTCAGGGAAGATCACCCTCCTTTGGGAGAAACTCTAAAACTCTTGGTAGTTCCCCTTCCTTACTTCTCATTTTCTGAATATGCCTGTTAAAACTGGCTTATGGATCCGGCTGTGCTTGTGGCTTCTTTGTTTCTAATCCTTGCCTCATTAGTTGTACTGTAATCTCCTCAGGACAAGCGAACGTACTTATCTCTGTGTCTTTTGCAGCATGGATGATTCCATCAGAGCTTAACCAATGCTTGCAAAAATGTTGGCAAACTGTAAACAGGATCAATTTGTTCTTTTACAAGACATGGCTGCGTTGGGCCCAGAGGGTAACAAGCTGAAAATTGCTCGATGGAATTCAGTTTGCAAAAAAAATCCCCCAACAAACAACCCAGACGCGATGAAGGTGCTGTATATTTAAACCATGTTACTCACTTATATTTCCATAGTAACTAAAGGGCAGGGACCTACAACTCCGACTAGTCTCTTCACCCGCTGTGCGTAATTCTAATCATCCTTTTAGGCTTCTAGAGCCAGGGATGGGATCAGAATGAAATACTGTGCCTCAAAGTGGCAGCATTGGCGAATGCGAGTCTCAGAAATGGAAATGGAAATATTGCAGGGATGTGGGGAAGGTGGATCCAAAATTACTGGTAGAAATCTGAGGGCAAAATCCTGCAACAGGTTTGCGTTAGAGAAAGGTGGAGTTGCACTTTAAGGCTGCAGTCCCTCGTCTTGCATAAACATCCACATGCAGAGATCCTCTCTACCAGCGAAAAGCAATCCTCAGGCAGAATATCAACATTGGTTAATGCACATGCATGACTGGCTGCCATCATGCAATGTACGATGCACAGTGTGCCATGCACAACTGCAATGTGCAATGTGCAACCACAAGGAACAATGAAGCACCAAACTGTACAATGTTGCTCCGCTTCCATCACTGTTAGCAGCACATGTCTGTTAACAATATGGTGAATAAGTCATCTTGCACGCAGAAGGTGACCAACACATGCATATGTCACCAACAGGACGTCAGCTTAAGTGTGCTGTGTTGCCTGTGTTGAATGGCAATGGTGAGAAACTGAACCAGGACACCAAAATGTGGAACTAAATATACAAGAAATGCACTTAGTTGAGTGCTGGAGAACAGCTCTGGCAGCAAAGGTTTGAGTGCTTACTTGGCCATGGAGATCTACTGGATGGCTTTGGGTAGGTCACACTCTCTCAGCCTCAGAGGAAGGCTATGGCAAACCCTATCTGAACAGGTCTTGCAAAGAAAATCCCATGATAAAGTCACCTCATTGTAACCATAAGTCCGAAATACCTTGAAGGCACACGATCAATCAATCAATCAATCAATCAATCTAAAATTGGGCAACCAAGTTCTTTGTTTTGGATTTAGGAATACAGTCTGAATGGGCAAGTGATATTCTTCAGAGGAACGGTTCAGAATTAGTGTTGAAGTTTAAATATTGAAGACTGGAGACATAATTTTGAGCTGTGGATTTGATGGGGGGTATCAGTCCTTGGAGGCTTCTTGGAGCGAGAGGGAAAAATTGAATGGATGTACGTGTGTTTTGGAGGTGTGAACATGCTCTCACTTCTACAGCGCTCCACCAAATAATGTGCCCCCCAATGTGCTCAATGAGAGACAACAGAGCCTCCATCTCTGGTTTCTCCCAAATGTTCTTGACATCCACATTTACTTTCTTACACAGCTAAGATACACTTGAGGCATAGTGCTTGGGTCAATGAGAGATCCTTCTGGACCATCATCCTTTTCCCCTGTTGGCCACCAGATGTTTCTAAGAAACCGGAACCTGAAGGCAACAATGACCTTCGCCTTCCAAGCAACTGCCTTGGAGACATCTGAACCTGCTAGTGGTCCTCTGTGACTTTCCTTCTTGAGCCATTGAACCGCAAGAAAGAGGTCACAGAAGACAACGGAAGTGTGTGTACATGCTCTTATTGTGAAGGATATGTAGACTTGCTCACATCTTTTTGTACCTTCCCAGGGTGCTTCAAGACCTTGATCTGAACGGACATCTACAATGGAGATGTCCTTCCTTTTTGTTTCTGCTCGATTTGCCTGCCCTACTTTCCAACTTACAATCACTTATGAACTTCAGGCATTTTTAGGAAACAAAAGGGATGGAGGAAGAGAAGGAGGAAAAACAAATAGGTGAATGAAGAGGAGGAAGGAGAAGGAGAAAGAGAGACTTCATTATCACTTCTCAACTGCTCCATCCTTCAGGAGTTAGGCATGTAGTTCTCAGGCATGAAATTCCTCACCAATTTTCTTCTTGAATAATTTGATTAATTTTCTCCTCACTGAAAGGAAGGGTCATATTTGCAATCTGAGACTTATTCTGTGCAAAAATATCAAGCGGGTGTTATTTTCATAGAAAATAACATTTTCTGCACAGGTAACAGCATCCAGAAATTGGCTACTTATTCTGCGCAGAACAGAATGCACAGGAAACAAAATCTGCATGGAAAATACTGTTTTCTATGTAAACCGAGCGTACGTGAATTTTGCATAGAACAAGTCTTGAACTGTAAAAATTCTCATCAGTCCAGTGTTCTACTCATCAGGTTTCCTCGACGCTCAAGGGATATCTTTTTGACCATTTTGGAATATCTGGGAGTAGGAATCTTCCTCCTGTTGTCAGTTTTCCCATCCAAAATGCTGAGACACCTGTTCTTTGGTCAGTGAGATTTTGTATTTTCTTATTCAATTGAGGAATCCATCAGAGATCCAAAACAGATGGAAACGGGGAGAGTGGATAGCGCCTTCTCTTGGCAAATACAGCAGAGAGTGAACGCCTTCGTCTGTCTCTCCTCCGAGACGCCTTTCCCAGTGCTTTCAAGTTGCTTGGCCTACAGCGAAAATCAATAGACTGATTTGACAAAAAGCATGTGATTTTGATCTGGGTTTGACAAAAAGTAATGTGGATTTCTGTCAGCTTGCCATCTCTATCAGAAAATGTCTCTCGCTGGAGGGGAATCGAAACAATCAACCCAGTGCCTGTGCCATTAGGATTGTCTTTATTCTTGAAGTATAAAATGGACAAAGCAAAGAAGAGGCTAGCAAGATAAGCAGGACTTTAATTCAATAGCTCTCCATGTTGTCATTCTCAGGAACCGGTATTCGGAGATGTTGTGAGGGCCGGCCCTACTGTTTCGTGGTTGCAGAAAATGGTGGATGGTAGTGGTTTTTGCTAAGCACACTACACTGTACTTTGTACTGTATGTACTTGACTATAAGTTGACCTCATGTATAAGTCGAGGACAGGTTTTGAGGCCAAAATTATGGATTTTAATATGACTCATGGATAACTCGAGGGTAAAATTTAGGACCGTGTAACAAAGGATGTAAAGGATCTAGCAAAGAAAAACTATGCCAAATAACTTATAAAATTCCAGGAGGCATCACTGTTTGTACTCACACTAAAGTCTAGATGGATGAGAATGCAGAAGGGAGTATTGGTCAAGTTACGCTCTTGCCTTTCACCCAGAGATGGTTCCTTCTAAAATAAGGGTTAAAGTGCAGTACTTACATTGACCCGTGGATAAGTCCATTTGGTTTTTTTGGGTCAATTTTTTGACTAAAATTTCTAGACTTCTACATAAGTATATACAGTAAGTTATCCTGTTGCCTTCTGATATGGTGGAAGATGTTTTTCCATTCCCAGAGTTGAAGAAAGGTCCAGCTACCTATCCAATTGGCTTTGCACAAGGATGACTGGGGACTCCATTTTGTTCTCAGAAGTATAATGTCTTGGATTGGGCCCGGGCCAGTTGATATTGAAAAGGGACATTTTAATTGGTTGTGGTGGTCTGAAGACATTTCCTTCTTGGTTGTGTCCAATTTATTTATTTATTTGGTATCAACTGGCCAAGGATGAGATGGACATAGCCTTATGCTCCCGGGGTTATGCCGCCAATACGATACATTACACGAATTGCAAAGCTGGATGCCCCACCAAATGTGCATGTTCAGCTGCAGTCATTATGTGCATGCACATCCCTGCACTTATGCTGGCGCATGTGTGCAACTCCTCTTCTGTGGCCTTTGAGTCTCTGTTCTGCATTGGGCAAAAATGTCCAACCACTTTTTGCAAGGGAACCTATGCGTGCGAATGAAACCAATACGATTCTAGCCAATGTTGGCACAAGGGTCACAGGCCAAACCCAATTGCTTTGGTATACAGGACCCTTCTTGTCCTTTTCCCCTGCTGCAAATGCCTCGAATTGTCCTGGTTTTTATCACGGGCAAAATGCCATCCCACCTAAGCAGCCGCATAATCTCAATACCCATACTCAAATAACATCATAACATTGATCAACGGCTCCTCTTTCTCATACGAAACAGAACGTCTCTTCTTGATCACAGTCCCTAAAAAAGCAAAGCAAAACAAAACAAATGATGTTTTTCTTCCTCCTGTCTGATTTCATGAGACTTCCTGACGGCGTCTACATTTTCGTTTCATAAAGCTAATTTGTTCCCGACTCTCCCTATCAGAGCAGATCCCTCCTTTCTGCATTGGTCCCTGCTGGGTTCTTTCATTTTGTGTGTTTAAAAATGGCACTTTTTTCTCCCCCTCGAGCTGTTGATGTGTCAGAGAGGAGTTTATTATCGCCTGCAGATGCAGCATCTGGAACAGCAGGCAGAGGTATATGTATATATGTATTGTAGATAATGGGATACAGGTCGGAAAGGAATTGTCAAATGTGTTGAAAGGTGGCCTTCCTTCCTTCCTAGCCACAGTTTATTCTGCAATTTTGGGAAGACTGAAGTGGGGGGGTAATACAGTTCGAGAATATAAATATCTGGATTGCATTGCTAGTCCCAACTAGAGTAGGCCAACTGAATTGGTTCATTCTCTGAAGATGCTAAAGCCACAGATGCCGGTGAAATGTCAGGAACAAACTCTTCTAGAACATGACCACGGAGCCCCCCCAAAAAACTCACAAAAAACTATGGATACTGGCTGTGAAAGCCTTGGACTTCACATTGAATTGGTTGGATTGACCTATACGTCCAACACTCGGTTGAATGGGTTTGCTTCAATTGACCGACAGAGTGATCACCAAGAAAATCTGAGGATAGGGTTGGCCTGTGTTGGAGTAAAACTTGAAAGCTGAACGCAACGACAAATGGTCTTTTTTCCCCATTAGGATTGCCAAGGGAGTATGTGAGTTATTCCGGACCAACAAAATTCCAAGGATATTTTCTGCTTTCTAAATGCGACTTTGTCCTTGGAAATAATTGAAAAAAGTTCTCCCTCAAAGAAGAAAGCAACCTTATTACTCTAAAAAAAATATATTAAAAGATCTGCTTATTATCTTCCCATTTCCATTGCCTGGCTTTAACTTCCATCTATTAGGATATATATATATATATATATATATATATCTTGTCCTCTGCTAGATTAAAGAACCCTTCAGCATGCCATTTGTTCTCCACATATAGGTACTTATGCAACTGCAATCAAGTCACCTTTTAACCTCCCTTTTGATAAGCCTAGCTTTCATGCTGCTACGGCTCATATTATCTCCAAAATGAAACATGAAGAGCTTGCAAATATAGTTAAATACAGATTTGCTCTCCGAAATGTAAACAAATATTTGCCAACAAGTCTCCGCTCCCCCTCCCCAACCAGGCATTCATTTCGTTCTTGTTGTTGCAGGGATGATGTAGGAGAATGGTAGCAGACTCTAGGGCAGGAGTATCGTTTTTTTGTCCGCAAAGCAAGCAACCCATCCCTCCAAGACTTGGCTGCCTTGGTTGGGAATGTAAAAATGGCAGTAAATCAAGGGAAGATATAGACGTGAAAAATCAGTCAACCAACCAACCATCCCAGAAATTATTTGGTGCTGGATGGTCTCTAGAAGACCCCGTGAATACATAGCTGCGTTAGCCTGGAATATAACTATGCAAAGGGATGTTGCACATAGATGGAGTTTATCACACTGGGGCTAATTTTGGTATTAAAGAGAGATTAAAGTGCATTTAAAACATCATACAAATAAAGCGAAAATGGCAAGCATTTGCACAAATGATGATCACGCACAATTGTGCAATTAAAGTGATATTGGAAATGCATCGACGCTGAAATCCTGAAAGTAAAAAGATATGCGTTAATGCTTCTTTGTGACCACTTTAATGGCGGGTTTTGTGCGATGTCGTGTTAAATCGTTTTACGTAATTACGCGATTTTTTCAGGATATTCATGGGATAAACTCCCAATCTCCTCTGTGTGGTAAACTCCATATGTTCTTCTGGAATATCAGTGTGCAAAGGAATCATGTGGCACCTTTGAGACTCACTGTGCAGAAGAAATTGTAGTATGTGCTTTTGTAGACCTGGTCTACTTCTTCAGATGTGCATCCGGTCTGCTGTTCCTCACTGCTTTCTATCAACCAAGGATTTGGGGAGAGTTGGATAGGAGATTATTGTAGCTTCATGTTGTAGATAAATCTCCCAGTGTACAATCACGGCCAACATTTTCTGCTGAAAATATGTTTTAATACGGCTAGGTCTCTGATGCACAGTGGATACACAGTGTATTCAGTGACAGATATCGACAGGGATTTCCAGAGACTCTCCAGCATCAAATAACCTCCGGTTTGGTTAGTTGGTTGGTTAGCTGGTTTCTCACATCTCTGACTTCTCTGCTAAGTGTTTTGTCTACTATGACCACTATATCATTCTCACATGTCCTGCTTTCAAGCCAGGTACCAACCACCCCATATTTCCGTGTGTCATTTTTCAACCTCCTTCTAAGGTTTTCTTGGCAGATGTCCATTTTTTCAGTTTCTCCTTGGGTTTTCTTGGCGATACATCTTTGGAGAGGGATTGCCATTCCTTTCCATTGAGCCTGAGAGAGCGTGACTTTATGAAAGTCACTCTTTAAACAAATCATATCAGAATGGACTATTCCTGAAGTACTCTGGCGCCAAAGCTGCTCCGAACTGGAAGTTGAAGGCTTTCATGGCTGGCATCCATGGATTTTTGTGTTTTTTGGGGGCGATGTGGCCATGTTCTATAAGAGTTTATTCCTGACGTTTTGCCAGCATCTGTGGCTGGCGTCTTTGGAGAATGCTGGCATGGAAGAGAGTGTGGTATATACAGAGTCACACAGTACATATATATATACCCAACTCTCTTCTGTGCCAGCATTCTCTGAAGATCCCAGCCACAGATGCTGGTGAAATGTCAGGAATAAAGGGCAGAGTGGGGTATATACAGTCACTATCTCAAACTCTCTTCCATGCCAGCATTCTCTGAAAATGCCAGCCACAGATGCTGGTGAAACATCAGGAATAAACTCTTCTAGAACATGGCCACATAGCCCGAAAAACCCACAAAAATCTGCTCTGAATTTCCCTAGACACACATTCTGGAGAGAGACTGGGCTTTTCACCATTCAGCTTTCACAACGGGACATAGAAATTGGAAATACAATGGCCTGGATGATTCTGTCTTTGGTATTAAATGATGTATCTTTAGATTACTGAGATGGTTCCTACACGAAACAGTGTCTCCAAATGGCCTACATCCCATGCAAAAAGGATTTGCTGAGAGCAATCCCCTCCTCGCTGAAACCACTCTGAGCAGATCGCCAGCCGTTCCCAACTGTTTTGCAAAGAAAGGAAAGGCTGGTGACTTCATTATCTTGATTATTTATTATGACTCCCCCCTGCCTGCCCTTTATAATATTCTACTTGGTGGGAAGTCGCAAACAAATAATACACAAGTGTCACCAGGAGGCATCTCTATCTCTATGTCCTTCTCCCCCCCTTCACTTCCCAGGCCAACGTTTCCGCCTGAGATTGTCAAAACGCAAAATATCTTATTGCATTTCATATTAATAGCAGCATGGTGTTGGGCCATTGAAAATCCATGCGGCTGTAATATTTACCGTGATGACACCGTGATGTGTCAGAAAGGCAACCCTGCTGTGGTGAGTTTCCAGCCAGAGGTTTTGGGTACATAGCAAGTGCTATTATAAGACGGAGAAAGGAGAGCACTCCTTTCGCCGTCTTTAATAAGAAAGAAGTTTAAACAGAGGGCTGTGAGTTGTGAATTTATTAGTCGTTCATTTGTCTGTTTAGATCTGTGACCTACTTCATCCTGGAAAATTGGGGCAGGGAATACCTGCTGCGGCTTTTCGTTTTGTCATCTTTCTTGCTATCCCTCAACATTGTCCAGGTGCTTTTGATCATTGCTTTAAAAAAGGGAGCTGAGGAGAATAAGTATAAAGTCCATAAATACGGAAATAATTCTTCACTCATGTCTAATCTGCATTGCAGAAATATTGCAGTGTGATACTGCTTTAGTTGCCATGGCGCATTGCTATACAATCCTGGAATTTGTAGTTCATTGTGGTCTTAGAGCTTTCTGATGGGGAAGGCTAAATATCTCACCAAACTACAGATCCCAGAATGCCACTGCATTGAGACATGGCAATTAAAGCAGCATCACACTGCAATATTTCTGCAATGCAGATTAGATCTGTGTCACTTCTCAAAGGAAGCAGCGAGTGATTCTAGCAGTCTTCTACTTGGTGCAAAAAAGTCTTCGAAATGAATCCTAAGTTTGGACTTACCCCACACCAAAATCAAAATAAGTGGACTCTATCTGGAAATTTAAGTCCAGTTACATGGAAGGGAGTCCTGTTGAATACTCTGGAGCTTAACCTCTGAGTAAATGCACAGGCGTGTTGTTATTGTGTGCCTTGAGGTCATTTCTGACTTACGGAGAGCCTAAGGTGAACCGATCATGGGATTTTCTTGGCTGAATTTTCTCAGACAGGGTATACCCTTGTCTTCCTCAGAGGCTGAGAGAATGTGACTTGCTCACATGCCCCCCAAATTTCAATAAGGGATTGCAGAGTGAGCTTTAGAGCCACTGTAGTGTAGAGGTTTGAGCCTTGGACTACGACTCTGGAGACTAGGGTTTGATTCTTATGTCGGCCATGGTGAAAGTCACATGCTCTCAGCCTCAGGTGAGGGCCTTGGCAAACCTCCTCTGAACAAATCTTGCCAAGAAAACCCTGTGACATATAAGTGTCTATAGGTCGGGAAAGACTTGAAGGCACACAATGACAAATAGTGAATTTTTCAACTCAAAACGCTGGCCTGTGGACTGATAGTTTCCAGGAACAAAAGGAAGAGTTGTAGTCAATCAACACAAAAACAATACTGGAATTGCCTCCCTGCAACATCAGTTGACATGAAAAGCACCGCTCTAGACTGCGATTCATCCCGCATGGGACCTTCAGAGAAAAAGAAGCAAGCCTCTTACTCGCACTTTACTGGACCTCACCTAATTGCAAAAGTTTCTACCGGATGTATCCGTCTGATGTTGGGGCCGGTGGGAGGGAGTGAGGAAGGAAGAGAAGAAGTGTGTAGTAACAAGACCGCTTCTTCCTCTGGGGCTCAATGGCCTTTTCCAGAGGACAGTTTAATCTTTTTTCGAGACAGATGAATATGAGACTCAATAATCCGGTAATGCCAAGGGAAGGCGAGGGGAGATGGGGAGAATTTCAATCGAGGACAGAAAAGAGGAGTGGAATCCCAAGCTGCTTCCATACCTCTTTGCTTATAATAATTCCAGAATTTCATGCTGAGATATTCAGGCAAGGTAGTTACTTACCAGTGCTGACTGCACTTCCCTTGCTTGACCCAGATTTCTCCATGCAGTCCCTTCGGCTCAAGATTTGAAGATGCTTTAGAAGGAGGCACCGGAGTCTCTGTTTGAATGCATACAAATGCTGGACTATCCGTTTGATTTCCTCCATGCCCTTGGTCTGCCGTCGCCAACTGTGACAAATGTTCTACAAATATATAATGGCAGGCCTGACATCCATTGTCTCCAAGCAGAGTCCAAAAAATGCAGCCAGCTCTATTGGTCCATGCCAACAAACCAGTCTGAGCAACTGTGATCTCCAACAAGAGCAGGTCTTTGGTGATAATGTCCAACTAAGACCCAACATGTTCCATGAGAAGAGGGAAAATTCACAACAATGTGCCTTTTTCTGTGAAAATCCTTCCACCATAGGGTTCATGGATAAATTCATAGAGATGTTTGGAGATGAGGAAGTTGGAGGAGGGTGGCAGATGATATCTTCATCCTTGTGATTAAAAAGTCCTGGTTCTTTGACCCTGTAAGCCCAGATTCTACTACACCGCTGCTCTTTCTCTCCGAGAAGATTATGGATGGTTGTCGATCCATCTGATCCTTGTGAACAAGCTGGAATCAGACCAATATTGTCCCACCAAATATTTCCCTTTCCCACTAGTTCGATAGACTAATAGGGTCACCATGAGTTGAGGTTGAGGCCGAAGGCAGCTAAGAACAGTAACATCATGTCACCTCTCAGTCTTTTCGACTCAAAGCTAAGCATATCCAGCTCCCTTTTTTCCTAAGGCTCCTTGGTTTCCAGACTTGGTTGCCCTTTTCTGGACATATTCTACCCTGTCAACAGTTTTCTTGAACTTTGGTGCCCAGAACTGGATGCAGTACTCCAGATGGGTTCTGGTGGTGCAGTGGTTAAATGCCTGTACTGCAGCCACTCACTCAAAACCATAAGGTTGCGAGTTCAAGACCAGCATAAGGGCCAAAGCTCGACTCAGGCTTGCATCCTTCTGAGGTCGCTAAAATGAGTACCCAGATTGTTGGGGGGCAAATAGCTTACAGTTGTAAACCGCTTAGACACTCCTTAAGGGTATGAAGCGGTATATAAATGAAGCTGTTTGTTTGTTTTGGATATCTCCTTATTCAAGCATGTAAAATAAATAAAGTGCAATTGCCAGTATAACCCCAAATATACCAGTGTAATGCCCCAATATGATTCCAACCATAAAAACCTGAATGACCCCACAAATTTTGTCCTAGGACTTTATCGCATGCACTTGTAAAACCGTTTTGGGGACGGGGACGGGACTCGCGGGGGTGCGCATGAACGCATTTTACCGCACACAAAAGTGTCCACAAAGAGACCGTGTTCCAGCACCTGTCCCTGTCTCATGCTGAGAAGCATTAAATCTTATGTCCAGCTAAAATGGCACCCGCCGGCACTGAACAGGGACGGCTTGGGTACAGGTGCCAGAATGGGGCCTCTTTGTGGACGTTTACACGTGCGGTAAAATGCATTCACGTTCGCCCCCGCGAGTCCCTTTCCCATCCCCAAAACGGTTTTACAAGTGCATGCGATAAAGTCCCCAGATTCTGTCCATCGCCACGCCACAAGTAAACCTGGTATCCAGTGTCAAGTTAAAATCTAATCTCTCTGGCATAGCAAATCCAATCAGTGCAAAATACTGCTTAGATGCATTGCAACCTATAACCCCTGTAGCGGAGCTGGACTTCTCTCGCTGTTTTCATTCCAGGTTGGGCATTTTCCCTGTGATTAAGTCCAGCAATCATCTCCGCTCTTCTGTATCCATGCGTTTGAGCATTAAAAAAATATATATAGAATACAAACTCGGGCTGATTAGCAAAATGCACTTTGCCCTCAGGTTAATAGCAGATTTCGCAGTCTTGCTATGAAGTAATTATGACTTAAGGAGTCCTCGCAGCAGGGTTTTGTGCATATGTGTGTGAGAGTATATGTGTGTAACTTTCCAGACAGCTGGGATCCATTTGAATTAAAGCTAAGATGGAATATATATATATATATATATATATATATATATATATTTGCATGGATTTCAAAATTTAAAATTCAGATCCCTCACTCACACATGATAATGTGAATAGGAAGTCTCTCTCCTTTGACCCTCAATGCATGATGCCCCCAATAATGTGAATATTTGGAACCAATTCAATGTTGGAGGGGGAGAAAAGTCTGCTCCAGAGATCAGTCTTAATGTTAAGAAACTATCCGAGAGGTTAAACTGCTTTTGGGGATGGGGCTGAAGACCATGGAAAGTCTGAACTAAAGTCCGTAGTGGACGCATCACCTTGCTGACATGGAAGTCATGTCCTTACTTGTCTATTATTGAAGCCCAAAGAGTCCTTTCTTCGTAGAGATCTTTCAACTCTGCCTCTGGTTCTGAAAATGAAGACTTTGGAAACCAAACCCTTGTGCAAATTGTTTTTAACTGCAGGACTCTCCCCTTGCTCCTAAGGGTCTCGACTCCCTTGGCGCTGATTTTACGGCTGCTGCTTGAGCTCGGTTAAATTACTGCCGCTTTAATGGACTTATTTTATGTTGATTTGTATCGTGTTTTTGGAAACTGCCATGGACATTTAAAAGAGAGGGGGGAAAAAACAGAGGGGAAAATTGATGCCTACATTAAAAACAGAACAAATCATCCCAATGTCCAAGGTAGCATGAGAGGAAAGGGGTTATATCTCACAGAGGTGCACTACTTAGGGCTGAGCTAAGGCTGCGAAAACTTGCAATTTCATTGCGTTTCTCTAAATCTTACTTGCATTCCCCTTTCATACTTGCTTTGTATCAGGTTGCAAGACTTCACCCTTCTTCTTTTACATGGATCTGGGGAGGAAAAATTGGCCACTCACCCCCATGCATTTGCTCACCACAGTTTCAATAGGAAAACACAATGTTCACCCCTGTTATAAGGGGGGGGGGGGGATATATATATAGTAGGTCTACGCCAGAAATGAGCATCATAAGGCCATCTAGATGTGGTCGGATTGCAACTTCCAGTGTTCCTTACCGTTGGCTGTGTTGGTTCAGGTGGCTGGGACATGCAACGCAACAACTTCTGGCAGTTCTCATGATTCAAAGCATTGTCCTAAATCCAATGGCTACTCCCAGCCAGAGTTTGTTGCTGTTGTTGTGTGCCTTCAAGTCGTTCCTGGCGTATGGTGATCCTAAGGTGAACCTATCTTGGGGTTTTCTTGGCAAGGGGGGGTTGCTATTGCCATCTTCTGAGATGGAGAGAGGAATATGAGGGTTGTATGCTTTTTTAAATCTGTAAGCCACCTCAAATGTCATGGACAAAGAGGTGGGATATAATTATTATTACATGGCTGAAGCGGGATTCAAACCCTGGTTTCCAGAGTTGTAGTCCGACGCTCAAACCACCATACCATGCTCGCTTGCTTCCAGCCAGAGTATATCCACCAGATCAGTAACAGCAACAACAGCAGCAGCAACAACAACAGCAACGTTTCTTGATTAGTCAGCTGACCATATCAACAATAAATACAAAATGCATACACAGATGAACATAACCACTATCCTAAAACTCGTCTAAAAATTAACTAACTAAATAAATAATGCATAAAACGTAAATAAATAGTAAATCAGTAAGATTTGTCTATGGCTGCATCTACACTGTGGAAATAATGCCATTTGACACCACTTTAGCTATCATGGGTCTATCCTACATGATCCTTGGGTTTGTAGTTAGCACTCTTTGGCAGCAAAGGCTAAAGACCTTGTAAAACGACCAGTTCCAGGATGCCATAGGATACAGCTATAGCAGTTGGTGTCCAAACTGGATTATTTCTACAGTGCGGAAGCACCCTAAGCATTCACTTATTCGGCCATTGAGTCCATGGATCTACTCTAACTGGCATTATATGTGAAATGGTCTGAAGACTTATTCAATAAAGTAACTTTCAACTTCCAACTGGCATTAGCGACCAGATATCGGCCACTGATTTCCTCCCCAAGTTGGATCCATCCAACAGGGAATGGGATGAATCTTAACTACTCATATGAGCAAAAGAGAGAATTGTTCCCTCTAACATTTATCATCATTTCTGCCTCCAGGCTAATGAATACCGAAAGTGATTTTCTATTGCTCGCAATTCACCCAAAATGCTTCTAAATGACTGGAGTGGGCAAATTGACAGGTGAATATCAACCTTTTGCTTTCTGGCTTGTCGAAAGGGAGCCTGATTGTGGCTTTGGTGGCCAGCTGAGGGCCGTCGGCATGCAGACAGCGTCCTCTCTGTATTAAATCAACCCTCGGAAAGGTTGGAAACAAAGGAAGCAAAGGGGGGGAAAGAGGTGAGGGAAGCAATCATCCGATGTGGTGCTTGAATCTGAAATAGGTCAGGGCTTAATGGCAGCTCGCCCATGGCAAAATGACCTCTCCCGGCCCGAGATGGGAAGTGGAACTTGAACAGCTGCACGCCGGGCCAAAATTCAAAAGGTGAAGTGTTCCCCAGCATGGCGACCCATTGCTTCGGTTGCACTTAATGACAGACAATGAGCTACTTTGAATACAAATTAGGTCAAGGGGCAGATAAATGGAAATCGAATCGACGCATGTACATAGCCAATTTGCGCGACCAAAATGACCCAGCGTGGGGGCTCAACCCAATATTAATTCCAACTCGGGTTATGTCAACTACACATCTGAGGATGTAGACCAAGTTTACGAAAGCTAGCGCTATAACTTCTTTGGCACACTTAGTCTCGAAGGTGCCGCAAGATCGCTTTGCACGCTGTCCCTGTGAATGATCAGATTCAAACACATAGATGTGTTAGTCTTGAATATTTAAGAAAGTAGACTCAAGTCTACGAAAGCTCATGCTACAACTTCTTTGGCACACGTAATCTCAAAGGTACCTCAAGATCGCTTTGGGAATAATCAAATTCAAAGATGTGTTAGTGTTAGTCTGGAAATCAAAGATGTGTTAGTCTGGAAAATCTGGGGAAGTAGACTCAAGTCTACGAAAGCTCATGCTCCCAATTTCTCTCTTTCAGTTGGTCTCAAAGGTGCTACAGGATCCCTTTGCATGATGATGGAGGGAATGGGTCCCCCTACACCAAACTGGCTTTGAAAATGTCTTCGGAAACTCCTTCCACACTGTAGAAATAGTGCACTTTGAGACCACTTGCTGTAATTCTGTCATGACAGTCGAAACCAGCCACCATGATCAGGTGAACGGGAAATGGATCAAACGCTTCGCACAGAGATTTTTTGGGGTTAGGGTTCCTGGGTGCCAGGGGAAATACACTTCACCAGGAGCTCTGCAGTTCCAAAAGTTATTTTCTTAAGGGAAGCGGAGAAAGAGTGAGAGGCAAGGCAAAGTCAAAGGCAGAGGTGTAGGTCTGCAAAGTCTTTAGCCTTTTCTACCCAAGAGTGCTGGTGCCTCCCAAAAATGCATATCCAAGGATTCCATAGGATTGAGCCATGGCTGCTAAAGTGGTGTCAAACTGCATTATTTTTGACAGTGCAGATGCACCCTGAGGCTAAGAGTGGGTCACCCAATACTCTTCCACGGCCAAGGAGGGATTCTAATCCTGCTTCCGACATTGTGCAACACCACAAAGAACTTAGCTTTTGTATCCTTCACATAAGTCTGAGTGTAAAGTTACTCTCTCTCTCCTCAGTGGAGGATCTTGCCCTCTGGCCCAGATGTGCAGAAGACATCCCTGTTGTTGTCCTGTGCCTTCAAATTGTTTCTGATTTATGGCGACCCTAAGGTGGACCTATCGTAGGGTTTTCTTGGCAAGGTTTGTTCAGAGGAGGTTTGTCACTGCCTTCCTCTGAGGCTAAGAGAGTGCGACTTGCTCAAGGTCACCCAGTGGGTTTCATGGCTGAGCTGGGAATCCTTGTCTCCAAGAGTCGAGAATCCCATGTAACAACTGTAGCCGTGGCAAAAAGGCTGGGCAGCTCCCTATAATGCATCCCTATAAGGCTGATTAGCTTTACAGACTCGTCCCCTAACCCAGAAGTGACACATTAAATCACCAAAGTTTCCATAATTCTCACTGTATCTCCATGGAGATGTGCACCATATGGAGTTAATTAGTAGCGCAACAAAACAATCAATTAGTCCCTTAATTAGTTTTTTTCCCGGGGAAATGATAACAAACGCAAACAATGTAGTCAAACAAATGTCCAATCCGCATTGATGGTTTAGTGGCCCCATGAAAGAGGCGTCACGCTGAGCCCTCTTAGCAGGCTTCAATTTATTCCAGAGGCATCGAGAGGAGACTTCAGCTTCTGTCCAGCCACTGCCTTTAATCTTGAAGATCAATTATTTACAATATATAAATACAATGGAAGGGGGAGATAGTTGGAGGGGAACGTCTCATTAAAGAAAGGGAAAAGAAAGGAAAAAGAGAGAAGGCTACAAAATCCCTTCAGCAAGAAGATCGCGGGAAGCCAGAGAGCTACGGAGCAGCAATTTGTGGGAATGAAAACACACTGGCGGCGGTGGAATTGATAGAGTTTTCTACATATTATCACAGCATTTGAGGATCAGGTACAATAGCTGGACCTTCATTACTCACACAGATTAAGAAGATCAATAGCGGTTGTCTCATCCATTAATTTAAGAGCGAACAGCTTGGTGCAAAGGAAGCTAACAAACCCAACAGATGGCATATATGGAGGCCTGCTTGGGAGACGGTGTAACAACAGTTACAACAACAATTCGGGACAATATTGAGACACACAGGAACCTAAATCCTCTTGGTAGCCCCAATTCGAGCAGAACTGATGAATCAACCCTAGAATCGTAGAATCGTAGAGTTGGAAGAGACCCCCAGGGGCCATCCAATCCAACCCTCTCTGGCCATGTAGGAAGACACCATCAAAGTACCTCCAACAGATGGCTATCCAACCTTTGTTGAAATGCCTCCAAAGAAGAAGACTCCATTACTCTCCTGTCGAACAGCTCTTACCATCAGGAATTTCTGAACTGTATCTCAGGAAAGCAGGCCAGAGATCTTGAGAAGATAATGCTAAATAATAATAATAATAATAATAATAATAATAATAATTATTATTATTATTATTATTATTTCCCACCACTCCCTGTGGATCAAGGCAGGATTACAACAAAGATAAAAATACAAGAAAGCATAAAACCATAATAAACATGTATTAACCCCGAATACACCATCATTACAAATAGTAAAATTCAATAACAGTTAAAAATTATATCAATAATATAGCTTAAAATAAACAGGACAGGGCAGATTGAAGGCGGATGGGGCTTTCTTTCTTTCTTTCTTTCTTTCTTTGGGAGGTCTGTCTGGGAAGGCCTGATGGAAGAGATCCGTCTCGACAGCCTTTTGAAAGGTGTCTAAGGTGGTAATAAGATGGATCTCTTTCGGTTGATCATTCCACAGTTTCAGAGCAGCAAAGAAAGTCCTTTTGGAAGTTGCAGCCAATGTGGTCTTCTGTGGCTGCAATAAATTTTTCCTGGAGGATCTGAGAGTGCAGGGTGGATAATATGGGGAGAGGCGCTCCCGTAAGTAACCTGGATGTAGCTCCCTAAAGGAGAAAGTTTCCATGTAGAGTCAGCGGTGCTTTTTTTGGAGGCCTTTCCCCCCAACATTAATGGAGCTATCCAACAGGCTGGATCTTCCATGGGGACCCAAGACACTATACACAACCCCCCTAAGCAGGTTTATTAATGTAGTTCATTTATTTATATTATACTTTCCCTTCAGTTCCAGGCATCAGGACCTTTAATAGCTCCGTTTTTTTGGTTGGGACCAAACTCCAGACCAGATTCGGCAACCCCTTGGCATGGAAGCCACCTGTTGCCCAAGAAAGCAGATCCTTTCAAACAAATGGATTCAAACAGCAAGAAAAAAGATTCCCCCTAAATGTTAGGAAGAGCTTTGTTTAACTGGAAGAGTTGTTCAGCAATAGAACAGAAAGTGATGGCCCTTCTTCTTTGGCAACCTTCAAAAAGAGGTTGGATGGATGTCTATGAGGACTGTCTCCCTACATATCTCTTCCAACGCTAGGATCCCATGATTCTATTAAATCTCTCCAAGACCCTTTGAATGTCAAGAGGGTTCTTGCTAAATCTGCCACTTCTTGACCTTCTCCTTCCTTTGCTGAAATAATCTGGTAGCAATTCTTGTCCAACGAAGCTCATCCGTTGAAGGATTCCCTAGTTCAAAATGGTTTCTCATAGGGAAAGCCATGGTTTTGTGGGGAAGGAGGATAGTTGAAGCCTCTCCGCAGCAACTTTCATTGTGTCAAAATAAATAAATAAATGTGTGACTTGTGCCTGGGAGCCATTTCCGATCTTGGAAGAGCTCTCTAAAAAGGCGGCGCCTCTCCGACAGCCTTCTGGTTAGAATGCAAATATATGAGCTTCGGCGAAGTGACCTGGGCTAAGTGGTTTAATGCAAGAGGCTGCAAGCAGCTCATGAATTCTGTATTAAGGCACCCGAGTTTCCATGATGTTGCAAGCATCTTCCTAATCATGAAACCAGCCCAGGATTTATCACCATCTCTCCAGGCAAAGAGCGTCGATATTTTGCAAATGGAGGGGGTGCACGACGGAGCAAAGGGAAATGAACCGGTTGCTTTCTCAAGGGATCTCTCTGATTTGTCCCTTCCACCCTTTAAAACAGCCTAGGTCATCTTTATCCACCCGCATATGTATTAATAGACAGAGGAAAGTGAACGGGTATAATTTACACCGTATTTATTTATCCCCCCCCCCCCGGTCCTCTTCATTGGCAAGGGATAAAAGGGAACATAAAAAGAACTCACAGCACTTTATAGATCTTTCCCAGCACGGCAGGATCTCTCTTTTTTTGAAAATAAATGATATGTAGCAAAATCATCTCGCCAGCTACTCAATAGCTGTTCATTTTAGGCCCAAGCTGTATGTTATGCCGGGATTGCCTTGGTTGGAGTGCTTAGCATGCTTTGTTTTGGATGTCAAAGCAGCTGCCTTGCACCTGTTTTAATTCACAAACCACCTTGCGGTGCCTGCCTTGCCAGGCTTTCATGGCCAGGCAAAGACCTTTTAAGTTTTGGCAAGCTTTTGTGGGTCGAATGCTTAGGGGGAACGGGCCTTTCATGTGCCGTGTTGTTAAATTTCCCCGATCTTCTTTTTAATGGTTGGTATTTAACGGCTTTTAATTTCATTGTGAGTTCAATTATGTACTTAATTTAAAAAAAATTTTTTTTAGCTGTGTCTGTTTTAGCTTTTGCAAGTCATCTTGACTCCCGGTATGGAAAAAAAACTAGGACACAAATAGCATTGGACTAGGACTCTGGAGACCAGGGTTCAATTCCTGGCTTGGCCATGAAACCCATTGGGTGACCTTGGGCAAGTCACAAGCTCTCAGCCTCAAAGGAAGGCTATGGCAAACCTCCTTTGAACAAAACTTTCCAACAAACACCTGCGATAGGATCATCTTAGGGTCGCCATAAATTGGAATGACAATGACAAAAGATATGCAATCAAGATCTCAGATACATGAAATTCATAAATATCTTTTTTTCCCCAAGGGTAGAATAATATGCTAACCTTGATAAAACGATATTTATGAATTTCAATAAAAACAGACCAAAGGTCTAAACATAGGTCCACTTGCAAGTTGTATCTATATATAGTGAGTCCTTGGTATCTGCTACATTTTTGTTCCATGATTTCCCATGAATATCCAAATCCATGGATGTTCAGTTCCCTTTGCGTGGTGTAGTAAAATGGTGACTTTTCTATAAAATGACAAGATCAAGATTTGCTTTGGGGAATTTTTTTGGGAATATTTCCAAACTGGGTGGTTGTATCTGCAGACGCAGAAAGGCCGACTGTACCAATCTTTCAAACCTTGCAAAGTTTGTTAGGTCATCTGTCTGTGGAAATTTGGGGTGAAGCAGAGTTATTTTTCCAATACTGGAATGTCAATCTTTTGGCAGGTCAGGAAGGTGACCAAGTGTTAACATTCAAGACCTAGGGAAATTATCTAAGAAAATACGTACGTAGCTAAATATCAAAGAGCTGTCTAATAGAAAATTCACATGTTTAATGACTTCGACAAATATGAGACTGCTATAGGAGAGGGAAAAAATCCCTTAAATATCTTTGCTTTGGTATCACAGAATAGCAAAGTGGAAAGCAGGAGGTCAAGGTGCCGAAAGCTGAGACAGCAGCGGGAGAGGGAGGAAATGTCAGCCCTACTTTTACTTGTTTTTATGATGCTACTTAGGCCCAATAAAAGGTGTCAATTTTAGATGCAAACAATCCGAAGCCGGCCAGGTACGTGACAATGACATGACTGAAATGTAAGGCTCCCTACTGGGTTGCATTTTCTGACTGGCATTTAACTCACTGATGGGTCTGAAGGCCTCCTGATTCATTTCATGACCCATTTATCCAGGGACACTTTGTGTAAAGCTCTAGTTGTTGTTTCTATTTTGTTTTCTTCCCGCTGTTCCCCTTTTATGCCAAAGAGTTGCTCCAGATGCTATGCCTCCATCCATTTTGATCCTCAAACCCATGGCTGAGATCCTACTTCCATGGTCTACCTTTTTGAATGTTAGAAATTTGTAGCCAAGTTGCAGGAATGCGACAAAAAACTGTTAGTGGCCTCATTCCCATTTACAGATGAATTGATTTGTGATATGAATCGATGGATCAATTCGACAGCGGAGCGTGGCTCCCAGTACATTTGCCTCGATCACAAAATAATCCACTTGTGGTTCCCATTCACAAATGAATCGATTCAAAATGATTTGGTTCCAGCCGGCACTTTGGTTCCAGGGGCATTTTGAATCAATTCCAATCTGCATGTGGTTCACACTTGCGCAGAATCGATTTATCGAAAAAGCAGCAGAAAAAAATCAGTGTCAAAAAGATGTGGGTCAAATGGGTCTAGCGCATTCCCCCCCTTGGAATCGCTTCTGCGATTCGGATTAAGTGGGAACCAGGGTCGTTTCAACCAATTCGAACCGATTCATGATCCTATTTAAAAGGTAGTGGGAATGAGGCCAGTGAATCGAGACAAGATGTCCATCTGGGCAAGGGTGCTCCAATGCACATTGCGCATTTCTGTTATATTCTAGCACTTCTTAGCTATGGTCAAGATGTTCTCGAAAGAGTGCTCCTGATATGCATCCATGCGCATTGTGCCTTGAGACATGGCACCTCTGCCACTCCATTGACCATCATTCTCCAACAGAGACCCATAACATCACAGCATTTCTATACCAGTCTCCTTTGAAAATAAAACCTCTTTGGTTTAACTCTAATGGAAGATGGTGATGTTTCCAAGGACTGTAAGAAGGGACAATTAGTGGAGTATGGCTTTCCTCTGTCGATTCCTCTGAGTTCAGGCGCTGAATCCCCAAGTAAAGTGAACTGAGCCCAAACTTTTGCGTGCTGTTGTTCTTACAGCTTCCCGATCTCTTTTGTTTCTCTAGGGACTTTGGGCCCCGGTGATGACAATCCTCCCCATTCAGGAAGATTGATTTCTTGTCACATAAGTTCAGCGGTTAAGAAAAAAGGTGCCTGTCCCATTTTCCACACCTGTCACGTTGACTTCTATAATGAACCTGTTACACAGACCTCAGAAATGGATGGAAACCTTTTCTGACAGCCCTTGTCAAGTGAATAGGCAGGGAGCTGGGAGGGACAAATGTATTCAAGGCAGTGAACTTTCAGCACTTTTTGCAGACAATTACAAGGAACTCAGGCTCAGTCTTTATGCTGGGACAGAAGAGAAGGGGAAAAAATAGAAAAATTGTGGATATTTATTTGTATGGGGACTATTCTTTGGCCTGAGAAATATATGTGTTTGCAAAAATAGGGAAAGGTAGGCTTTTTTGATTGATGGCTCGTTGGGATAATTTGCATCCCAGCTTTCTTTTTGAATAAAACAATGCACAAGAAACCTTATGCCATATTGTTATAAGAAGAGCCAGACTGAATGAGCTGTTGTAGACTTCAGCCTAGTTCTTCAACATAGATCCGAGGAAATAGTAGGCTCGAGTCTATGAAAGCTCATGCTGTCACCTCCTTTCTTTCAATCTCAAAGGTGCTACAAGATGCCTTTATATTTAAATTTTAAATAAGCTGTTCATGGTGCTGAACCCGACTTTTCAAATAAGTCCAGTATCTGGTCAGCTCCTTGGGTAGATGTCCTAGGATGCTGAATTTATAGAGTGGTTGAGTTTAAACACTGTGGATAGTATCATAAGTCACCCTCTGGAATCTTAGGTCCAAAACGCACTGTAGAAATAATCCCGTTTGAGACTGTTTTAACTGCCCTGGCTCCGTGCTAGGGAATCGTGGGAATTGTTGTTTATGGTGGCACCAGAGCTATCTGACAGAGAAAGCTAAAAGTCTAACAAACTATAGTCCTAAGAATCCCCAAGTATTGGGCCAGGGCAGTTAAAGCAGTTTCAAATAGATTATTTCTGCAGTGTGTTTTGGACCCTAGCTTGCAAGGAGTTTTTGCCTCCAGGTAAATCCTTCTCTAAATCTGAGAATCTGGGTTTCTAAAGAAATTGAGATTGCTTCCTCCTCAGTAGGACTTGCCAGGAATTGAAGATACCCCACCCCCCATTCTCTTTTATTTCCAGTAAAGAGAGAAGGAGAAACTTTGTAAGAACTGCATGTTAGAATAAGCGGACTAATCAAACACCTGGCACCCAGAAGCAGCCACCTACAAATCTCTCAGCAGTTGCTGGGAATCCTTGTTGTTTGCAGTGACCCAGCTGCTGGAACTGCCCATGCTTTTGGTATTCCTGTGTTTTCTGGAACTCTTGAACCCTCAAATGGCTACATTTAATGACTTCTTGTATTGTCCTGTTTTGGCTTTGGATATCTGGACTACTGGCTTGGTGGAATGACCTCTAGACGGGCTGATACCTTGCCTCTTTACCTCCTTTTATCATCATGGATAACCTGTTCCTGACCTGGAGTGGATTGACTTCCTTGTACCTGTGTTCCGTAAGTGAATCAGTCTCTTTGGATTTGCTGCTAGCAGATATAGGACAGATAGCTCCTATCAAGTCCAAATTAAAAATCAGAGTAGATACACCACCACACTGATATGGAAGTCACCAGTGTCCACTGGGTGCATTTGAACAGAAATAAATGACATGCCAACAGGTAACATGTGCACTTAGTTGATCGGAAAGGTTACTGAGACTTGGATATAAAAGCCAAAGTGCTGTTCAGCACTCTTTTAAATAGCCTTGAAGGGAAACATATTTATCCTCCTCTCCAGAAGAAAAACAAGCAAACAAACCCTTGAGTATGTTTAAGAGTAAAGGATTTGTTTTGGGTAAAATTGTGAATATTGTCCTACGGAGCATTTGGGAATGGCAGTAGGATTGGCGTTGATTACGATGCCATTTTTTGAAATACATGAAATATCTGCTCTGTCTCTCATTTCCCCTTTGCTTTCATGCCTGGCTCTGCCAACACAGGCATTGTAAAATTTAAAGAGCTTTGGAATGGGCCATAAAGAGACATTAGCCCACAATTGCACTGTTGTTTTTGGTTTTTCAGAGGAGGCCAGCGGAGTAAGTGAGCCTGATAAGGCTAACCTTGGAATGGATGTTAACAGGGCAGGAGATGATGATCATGAAATATTCCCGGATTGCTGTAAGGCAATTGAAAAGGCTCGCAGGTTGCTCTGAATACCCTCGAAAAATCTCAAAGAATACTAGCTCGGATGCGTCCACATTGCGTAGTTGTAGCAGCTTAGTCCCACTTTAGCTGCCATGGGGGTGCCTATGGGACCCTGGGAGTTGTAGTTTCAATGACAATTTTGTCTTCTAATGTTCTTGTCTACTTCTCTGAACTATAGCACTAGCGCTTACTATGGTAGGGAAGAAACATTTTAATATATTTTTCAAATATGAAGACGAAGGCTTTCATGGCCATTATCCATAGTTTTTTTGTGGGTTTTTCGGACGATGTGGCCATGTTCTAGAAGAGTTTATTCCTGATGTTTTGCCAGGAGCTGTGGCTGGCATCTTCAGAGAATGCTGGCATGGAGAAGAGTGGATATATATATATATATATATGAATGAGACCCTGGGTATGTATATCCAACACAGTATATATATACCCTACTCTCTTCCATGCTAGCATTCTCTGAAGATACCAGCCATAGATGCCAGTGAAACATGAGGAATAAACTCTTCTAGAACATGGCCACAGAGCCCGAAAAACCCACAAAAAACTATCTTTCAAATATTTTGAATCGTTCAAATGTTTTGAATATTCTTCCCATCCCTTGTCCAGATCTCTAGCCAATGACATCTAGTGGGCTGTGAAACTGAATAGAACAGAAAGGGATAATGAATAATTACAGAAGAAAAAGATGCTGCCGAGCAATACTCGCTGTCCCTCTGGAGCACATCACCGGAGAATATTTCTTCCTCCAGAGAATAATAGCAAAAGGGCAGCCTTGGATCTAGACTCCTGGATAATACAGTGCCATTTTTGCACTGTGTTATCGGAGACGCTTCTTTGACTCCTGATGTCACGAATGCCCTCAGACCACTCTTCTGTTTTTGCAGGCGGCATGAGGAATGGCACCTTGTCAACCCATCTTATGCCATTCTGAGCTCTCATTGCATTTCTCCACTGATGCATTTCCTTCTACGCTGCTCCATCCATCAGGCAAAACATTTTGAGACAAGGGAACAAAACCTACTAAAGCCATGGTAGACCACAGCTGAGTGTGTTTTGAGTCAAGAAGTTCATCCTCCATTTTAAATCCCGCCATATGTTTGTGCTTTAAATTGCGCAGTTCGGAAAAACCTTCCTTGTTCCAAGGTGAGGAATATTAAGAAACCAACAGCAACATGAATATAATTTCTACTGAAGCTATTCTATGCTATAGTGCAAATCACCAGCCTGCTGCTGTTGAGACATTTTGAATGACAACTGCTATAATCCCCTACTGTCATGACCCAAAGTAGGGGATTATGGGAACTGTAGTCCAAAACATCTGGAGAGAGGCTGTCTACCTTCCATTAACTGATTACTGGGCTTCAAATGGTTGCTTAAAAATTCTAACCAGTTGATAACCAGAGACTGGAATCTTGCTGGTGTCTTCTGCATGCACACATTTCCCTATGGAAAGCAGTTGGAAAATGTTGTCAGGTGAAGAATTCAGCTCAAGGTTGTGTCAATGGTGTGCACACATTGCACATTGCACTTGGATGCACATTGCAGATTTGGCTGTTCACATGTTTGCAATATCCTGGAGCCAGTGTTTGGTGTAGTGGTTTGAGCATTGGATTTTGACTGTAGAGATCAAGGTACAAATCCCTATTTATGAAAACCGATTGGGTGTCCTTGGATAAGTCACACTCTCTCAGCCTCAGGGGAAGGCAATACCAAACTTCTCCTGAACCAACCTTGTGAAGAAAACCCCTTGATAGGTTCACCTTAAGGCCACCATAAATTGGAAATGACTTGAAGGCACACAGCAATGATAACAAGTCAATCCTTCTGGATGTTCAATTGATGCAATAGCTCTACCGTAGTTAGAACGAAATGCAAGGTATAATTTTACAGTGCGATATGAACCTGCTTCACATTCCGAGGATGTTGTTGCATCTAATATGTGTATGTGAGAGACAAGCTGGAAGGAAGAAAGCGAGAGATTGGGAACGAAGGGAATATATGCAAATGTATTTGATCGTAATACCCCGGGCTTTCTCTCCTTTCAAGACTATTTCCAACACTGAAGACTCAACAGGAGATATTCCAAGAAACAGATGCCTGCATAATTTTTTTTCCTCCAGATTTAAAGCCCATAAGGTAAACCTGGAAATGTGACTGACTACCCAGCTTGCCAATTGCTTTGTTTCCTCTCGATTTCGGAGGCTTTAATTTCCCGTCGCTCCAATCCATATTAAAGAGGATAAAACATCTGGAAGCGTACGTTTCCGGCGGGTCACGGAATCTAAGAAACAACCTGCACAATCTTCTGTACAGATTACAGTTCTAAGTTTGAGTTACGGAGAAGGGGAAAAAGGGAACCGAGCTGCGAGCAGAGGAAAGCAACACACACACACACACAAACACAAACCTATATGAGGTCCCCTGTACAGCATCACAATGCCTTTCTTCTTCTTCTGTTGTTGTTGTTGTTGTTGTTGTTGTCGTTGTTGTTGTTGTTGTGTGCCTTCAAGTCATTTCCAGTTTATGATGACCCTAAGGCAAACACAGAGGAACATGCAGTCTGCGCAACTCTGCTTCCACTGCCGTCTGCAGTACAATGGTGACAGTATATACTTGACTATAAGTTGACCTCATAGGGCAGGTTTTGGGGTCAAAATTATGGATTTTGATATGACTCATGGATACATCGATGGTAAAACTTAGGGGCATTTAATGAAGGATGGAAAGGACGAAGCGAAGGAAGACAATGCCAAAGAACTTATAAGATTTCAGCAGACATAACTATTTGTGCTCATACTAAAGGCTGGATGGATGAGAAATTAAAAGGGGGTCAGTGCTTCCAGGGCAGATTAAGCACCAGCGTTTCACCATATATGTGTGTATATATATATATATATATATATATGAGTTAAAATGCATTATTTACATTGACCCGTGAATAGGTTGACTCAGGTTATTTGGGTCAATTTTTTTAACCTAAATTTCTAGACTTATACATGAGTATATACAGTATTTCCAGGCCCACCAGTCAGTGCTCTGCTTCTTCATCAGACTAGGAAGTTTGAGCTTTGAGGATCAAAGAGAAGTACCTGCAATCTATCCAAAGAGCCGTCACCATTTCGCCATCTTCTCTATCATGCAAACTAATGAGCAAGGCCCAAATGGATACTTCCTTTGTTGAGCACCTTCAAGTTGACCCTGACTTATGGTGACTATATCCTGGCATCTTCTCAGCAAGGTTTCTTCAGAGTTGGATTTGACTCTGCCTTCTTTTGAAAAAGAGAGACTGTCACATTCCCAAGATCACCCAGCAGGCTCCTGGGGCTGAATGGGACTGTGAGCCTTGGTCTCCTTGAATCCTAGTCCAATACTCAAAACAATAAACCACATCAGCAATTGACAACCATGTTGGCCAGGGATGTGGATCAAGTGGTCCTCCAGATGTTCTCAGACCTCCCAAATTCTTAACTAGCACAACCATTGGCTCTCCGAATGTACAGATTGATGACCATGTTGGCCAGAGATGTGGATCAAGTGGTCCTCCAGATGTTCTCAGACCTCCCAAATTCTTAACTAGCACAACCCATTGGCTCTCCTAATGTATAGATTGACAACCACGTTGGCCAGAAATGTGGATCATGTGGTCCTCCAGATGTTCTCAGACCTCCCAAATCCCTAACTAGCATAACAGATGGTGAGGTATGCTGGGAGTTGCAGTTTATTAACATCTGTAGGGCTGTATGAGTTCCACCCTTGATATACATGGCCAAAAACTGAAAGATGCCACTATAGCCATCTTACTTTGCATTGCAAAGTGAGTCTACAGTGCAGAAGGAGGCTAAAGTTTCATGGAGCATGCATAACCCCCATGAAAAGTTTAGGGGTAAGGGCGCCTATTGGTACCAGAATGAAGCTATGGATGATTTCCAGTGACTTACATCCAGTTTGGAAACACAACCACTCAGTAAAGAATGCCAATAACCCTTGAGACAGAAGCAATTATTTTCAGTGGGGTCAATTCAGCTGCAAAACATTGAGGTCAGCGTTGTATAAAGTTGTATGTACCAACCCTTGGTGACATAACAGCACAAGAAATTCCAGAAGTTTACCCAAATATAACTTCTGCATTTATCTATTTCAACTTCAGGTCTCTTCCTTTCCCTGTTTTTTTTTTAAATAACATTTCTATATTTATTTATTTTAAAAAAGTCATGACAAGAGTAAGTTTTGTTCTACCTAGTGAAGAGCCTCAGGCTATGAGCCAAACAGCTGGGATTTCGCAGAGATAAAAAACGACAGCAAAACAAAACAGAGCAAAATAAGTGGGGGGAAAAAATGCTGGTGACAAGGTTTCTGGCTGGTAGCACAAACAAAATCCCAGGTCAGTGTGCTCTGGCTAGTTGCAAAGACTGTGCTAACAGAAAATGTTCCAGTGACAGCCAGAGGCTATATGCAATGGAAACAAAACGGGGGGAAAAATCAGTATTGCTCCTTCTGATGCTGCATCGCTGATCATGTCTTCTCCTATGCCAGGATGGGGATGCGCTGTAGGCAGCTGTCAAGAGGGGAGCAAAGGGCCTTGCCAGAAATTCAAAGCCAAAAAATGTTCAGAAACTTATAAGAAGAAAGAAGACCGTGGTTCTGAAGCAAGCCCCTATCCCAGAAAGAGGTTTTTGTACCCCTTTCTATTCAGGAAGACTCAACATGTTGCAAAAAGGTTCATACTCTGGGATTGAAACTGAAGCACCCACCATCCATGTTATAATGATCAGATGATCTTATTACTTTAGCTGTATATGAACATTGCTAGACTTCCGAGATATAGAAGTTTATCAGACGGGAGGAATTTCTCTCAATTGTGAAGGGAGCCAATTCGAATTCATGTAAATTCCTATTGCGTTCGGAACGCATTCAGAATGACTTCCCATTACCCGAAAATGACCCCCCCCATTGCCCAAAATTGCGTGAAATGCTTTAATTCGCAATAATGTGAAACCCCATGATTGCGTTCGGAATGACTTCCCTGTTGCCCAAAATTGCGTGAGATACTTTAATTCGTAATAACGTGAAACCCCATGATTGCGTTCGGATTGCCATTGGATTATACTTCCAATTTCCAACGTCTGATAAACTCTATAGAAGTGTTAGTCTGGAATATCAGTACGCTACAATATCCCTTTATAGGCCTTATTCCCACTACCGTTTAAACCAGATCATGATTCGATACGATCCGGTTTAAAGGGGCATGTTTCCCACTTAATTTGAATTCAGAAAGCGATTCAGAAAGGGGGGCCATATTTTTTGCCCATTTAACATGCATCAAAAAGATGCTGATTTCCCCCCGCTCCTTTTTCTAAAAACCGAATTATCGCATGTGGGAACCCCCATCACTTGCAGTAAGTCAACAACGGGAAGACAGCTACCTCTTTGGTTTGGTACCAAGGCTTCTCATCTCTCCAAACCTTTGGAGACCACCTCTCATAGGATGGCGTATGAGGTGAGGTCCAGAGCCTTTGTCCCTGACAACAGCATCACGAGCGATGTGTGTTGACACAGTTAACAGCTCTGCCTGTCTCTTACGGCTGCTGTGTTGCTGAATTATTTAAGTCCCGGCACTAGCCAATTATGCAAATCCGATTATCTGTTTAGGGAAGCTTAGCTGGAACAGCTTGTAGTTGTAATGCTTCATATTCCCCACCATCCTCACCACCCCACCCCAACCAAGCCCAACAAATTACGGTTGAAAGGGACTCGTTCAGATCGTGAATACATCCATGTCAGTTAACATGTCAGTTACCAAGCCTTGGGAATCGCGTAACAATCGTCCTTTTTTATCTTCATTGTATCACAACACAAAGGTGTCAGACATTCAGGCTGAGGACAAGCAGGGGGACTTTGGAAAGCCTTCGGAAAGCTGAAGAGGGCAGATAGATGGGAAGGAGGATTGAGAAGGCCCCTCAAGGGGTGGACATTTTCAATGTCTCTCAATATACCAGCTTAGAAAATTATAGATTTGTAGAGTTGGAAGAGACTAAAAAGGTCACCCAGTCCAACTCCCTACCATGCAGGAATACACATATACAGCTTATGATCTGAACACATCACCTGGGATGATGCACTGCATGATTTTACGCTCAGGGAGTTAAACTGTGGTTGTCACACTCCACCAGTTGTGACATTGTATAAGCAAGCGCACAACCAAATGGACATGCACATCATCATGGACAAGTCATGCTGTACCTCACCCTGCACAACATGCGATGGCCATCAAATTGCAAAATAGGCAATCTGCATGCACAGCTGCATCACATGCAGAACTTCTTTTTTGCAGCCTTCAACGAACACAAGTTGTCTGCCTCGGACAAAAAATGCCCAATCACTTCCACAGAGGAACCCATACATCTGTAAGACACCAACAGGATTCCAGACAGACAATTTTGCGTACACATCTGCCCTAATACTTGAATTGTTGCAGCAAGGTATACCTAATATTTACATTTTTCACAAGCATATCTCCCTAACATCAGGAAGTATGACTGAAGTTTTCTGTGTCAAGGGAATCAGCTGCTGACAGATCAACAGCTCCCAGGTTTCTGTCCAAGTCCATGGCTTCCATCCATATTAAGTGGGCAGTGGTTATCAGCTTTAAATCCACAGCAAAGACCAAGCAAAACTTGAAAAGCATGGGAGGCGTGGAGCCCCAACTGAACTGTGGCTCATAGAGTCCTAGATTTGGAAGGGGCTCCAAAAAGCGTTGAGTCCAATCCCATTCTCAATTCAAGAACTCCTGCTAGAGCAGTGGTTCTCAACTTTCCTAATGCCATGACCCTTTAATACAGTTCCTCATGTTGTGGTGACCCACAACCATCAAATTCGGTTCCTAATACCATCAGAAACATGTGTCTGGCTTCAAAGTGCAAAGTGTGTTTTCCGATGGTCTTTGGTGGCTCCGTGAAAGGGTCATTTGACCCCCAAAGGTTGAGAACCACTATGCTAGAGCACCTCCAGCAGGTAGCTTTCAAGCCTCTTTTAAAAGAAGTCCAAAGAATAATGTCTATTGTGATGGCTGTCGGGACCTCAAATCCAGAGTTAGCCATCATGCCTTCCTTTTAGGAGGACTACGGCCCTCCAGAGGTCTTCGTATCCCATGCTTGGAATTAACAGACCTAACTCTCCAAACAACCAAGAGAAGCATGAAAGTGCTTGGCCAATCCTCCTGCGGTGCCACTGAGAGCATAAAAAGCCTTCCTCTCCAGTGCACTTTGAAGCCAGACATCCTTCTTCCTAAAGAGCCTGGTGTATCCCATTGAGAACGGGAAGACTACAAATAAGCGGGCATTGATGGCGCTTCTAATTGCCCTCCTCATTCTCCCGGCTTTGTCTAACAGGCGGGACCAGCTAGGGTTTCAGTCTCGGCGCAACAAGCCAAGTTACTTAAGATCTCCTGCTCGGCGTGTCTGCTGTTATCTGTTCCCCCTTGTTACATGTTTAATTGATCTCTTCTTCTTCTTCCGTCTTTCCCCCTCCACCAGCTCAAATGACTGCTCTTAGGAACTAGTCAGCAATCAAATGCGTCTGTGCTTCCATGCGCCAACCCTCTTGGGGATGGTCGGAAACAGTGAAGGCTCATTGCAAAGAATCCAAGGAAGGGTTTATTCTTGCTTGGCCAATAGTAGCAAATGTCCAACTTGGACGATATACATGTGAAGCTTTCCTGTCCTGGAGTCGAGCCAAGGAAGCGCCAATGGGCCAATTCCTTATCTTAGGACCATCCAGGGGTCACAATATTACCCTGCTTGGAAAACTTCTTCAAGCTGGCTGAGGGACCAACTCTGATTTTCTACCCATGGATTTTAATACGTTTTCCAAAGGAGCATATGCATTCGGGAAGGAATCCTTCACTCGTGTTCTTCTTGAAGGAAGAAAGGAGTCATTTTAGCAATTTTAATTTTTAAAAAAACCAAATATCCTCCTGTAGAAAGGAGAGGGGAGACACTGGTGCACAGTACCCCTTCCACTTCTTCTTGGATTAGTTTCCAAATGAATCTCTCTCTACTGTCTCGTTGAGGTTTCTCCAAGGAAGTCAAATTGAGTTGTATTCATCTCCCACCTGCTGCTGGTTTTGGCCAAGGAGTCTTTCTATAAAACCTGAGGCTCAAGGCGAACATCTTTCCTCTGTGCCTCTCAACAGGCCTGTTTTTTTAATGGCGAATGAACCAATCTACCCACATGGAAGAGGTTGCCTGAAGCTAGCAAGGAAACACTGATGAAAAGAAGGAATGAGCCCACTTGCATTTAGAAGAGCAGAACTTGTATTTATCTCTTAATGTTGCAAGCACTTTGTGACATCCTTTCCCAACCTATTGGGAAAGTTGTTGGACCATCGTTCGCATTGTCCACAGCTGGTATGGCTACCACTCATGGGATGATGGGATTTATAGCCCAACAAACTCTGCAAGTCGACCATTGAGAAAAGATGAAGTCTAGATGCAGGTGAGAGAGAGCCAACCACCTGCATCTAGACTTCTCTTCTCAATTGTCATCTTTCAAAGATTTTTCTGCTATAAATCCCATCACTCCATGTGTTGTAGTGGTTTGAGTGTTGGACTACAACTCTGGAGGCCAGGGTTCAATTCCTGCTTGGCCATGAAACCACCGGGTAACCTTGGGCGAATCACACACTCTCAAGGAAGGCAATGGCAAATCTCCACTGAACAAATCTTGCCAAGAACAGCCCATGATAGCATCACCTTAGGGTCACTATAAGTTGAAAATGACTTGAAGGCACACAACACACACAGAGAGATTTAGATTATGGAATAGCCTGTTGGAGGAGATCCATGGCATCATGAATCTCGACAGCTCCAAAAGGGCTGTCAAGACGGATCTCTTCCGACAGGCCTTCCCTGAAGGATTCACCCGGTCTCCCATGAATATAGACCATCATAAAGAACACCCAAACCGCCCATTCCCTTAACTCTGTCTGGCTTGATGGTGTTATGATGATGATTCTATTCTGAATATTTAATAGTTTTAATTGTTGATTGTTTACTAATATTTTAATGGGGTAAGGTTGGAGGGGAGGAAAGTAACGGGATTGCTTTTGATAGGTTTGATGTTTTATCTGCTCTTTCATCAGATGTTTTGGGCCATCTTGATCCTATGGGAAAGGTGGCATATAAATACAACTTCATCATCATCATCATCACATCATCATCATCATCATCATCATCATCGGCATCATTATAGATTACTCTACCAGGGATTTTGCTGGGATTCCAAAATGTGCTTGTTTGTTGGGATTCCAGATTTGATTGTTTGGAATGAGCATCAAATCACCCCTTTTTTCTGGGTACAGTGATGGCTTCAGTTAGGTCTGTCATCGGAAATACTTCCCTTCATCTCATACCACTTTTTTTGTTTTTGTTTAAAACAGAACTGTCCAAAATGCCGTAAAATAAGTTCATCATCCTGGACAACTTTTACATTTGAAATCAAAGCTCGGAGCACATTTACTACACCATTGGCATCCGAGCCACCAACCACAGAGGGATGTAAACTAATATTAGGGCTGAGTGAAATTTTCCCCACATTTCCGTATCAGCAAGAAAACAGTAGAAGTGTTTGAAAATAAAGCAGTCTCATCATTCCTAACTAACAGAATTGATTTTGGTGGATGAGGAGATTTGTAGTCCAACACCAGAAGGGTTCCCTAACCTTCTTGCAAAGGTCCATTTCTGCATTTGTAGCTAGCCAAGAATGAGAAAATGAGAATCAGGGATCAGGGATAAAAATACACCTTTGTAGCCGTTTCACGGAGACATCAAGCCGTAATTAAAAATAGGAAACCTCTTTCTGTTCTGACGGATATTTTTCCTCCCACAAAGCAGCCGCCTGGCTTACAGAAGGAAACTTTTCTTCTCCTTCTCCTTCCAATATAGTTTAAATAAATAGGGCATTCTCATAGAATTGCCCAGGATTTTTTTTTTTAAAAGGCATGTTTTCTCTGTCTAATCCCACTAAGCTCATATTTCACAGATGACATTACATTGGGGATACTGGCAATGTAAAGCCCAACTAATAGACAAGAAATTGTATAATAGCGGGGGAAACAAAAAAGGAACCAATCATTATAACGAAATGTTGTCAGCCGAGCTAGTGGTAAAATAAAAAGCTTTGGATATCTGGCAAACTCTCAAGAGGTGACGGCGTTTTCAACCGACGTATGAATCAAGCAATTGAACTTAATGTTACGCTGGGTGAAAAAGGAGCTGCGTGTTTGTATACATATCCATGCATATATACACATCCAAATGTTTAAGTGTAAATGGATGACTAAATAACAGAGAGCACTGCTGTGATCATCTTACGGCGGGGGAAATCATCTCACAAAAATAAAATAAAAAGAAACATATTTCCATTTTCAAGAGCATCAAATGGCATCCACAAGGCTGAGCTCAGCCATCAGGCTAAACTTGATTTAGAATCTAAACTAGACTAGAACCACAGAATCACTAGGACAGATGCAAGTGTTGACTCACCATTCAACGATAGATTCAATGGGTCTACTTGAGTTGGGTCTACAACTAGACCTGGTTGTGTTGTGTGGTGTTGTGTTGTGGCACTTCCTGTTGCCATGTTGAGAGGGAGGGCAAAGGAACATGTAGATATTTGGGGGTGGTACATGATTCTGGGGTGTCTGGGGTTTGGGTTTGGGTGTGTTTTTTGCGAATTTGGGGGACTTTCTGCATTGTTTTGGAGCAAATCTTGCTTGAAAATATTCTGATATCTATCTATCTATCTATCTGATGGCCCCATTGTATCTGATCACTTAATGATATCTATCTAACATCTATCTATCGATCTATTCATTGATCATCTATCTATCTACTAAATTAGGGGAGTTGGGGGCTTTGAAGGACTGGGAAGAGGTTCAGGGACCACAAAATTGGGATCCGGGGACCCCAAGTCCATGGACTTCCCTATGCCAACCCCTGATATAAGCAAAGCAGCACATCTCTATTAGAAATGTTCTGATTCCAAGCCATGACTGAACACCGAGGTCCTTTAGCTCCAGAGCAAAATATCCAGGGACTTTCCTTGCCAACGGGAGACATCTGAGCCTCTGGATTTGCTCTCGCCGAACGTGGCAGAAGGGTTTAGACAAGTGGATTTAGTGTATTAAAGAGGCATGCCCTGGGTGTTGCTACGAGCAGCCTTTCCATTTTCTGCTTTCTCGCAATAATTGCACCGGAGCCAATCTAGTTTCTGCTAGCATCTCGAGACAGCAGAAACCTGAGAAGCAGATTTTACCAGCAATGCTAGCGTCTGGAGCAAAATCAAGAGGGCCACATGAGACGAGGGCCAGAATCTAGTTGATGCCTAGCGTTCTTGTCTGTTAAGGCAATTTTGGGGACTGGGTTACCAGTAGGAGTGTGGATGGCTGTTTCTGTTGTTGTTGTTGTTGTCTGCCTTGCAGTTTTTTCAGACTTATGGTGACTCCAAGATTGTTAGAGCTGGCATGGTATGATGGTTTGCATATGGACTATGACTCTAGAGATCAGGGTTTGAATCTTGGCTCAACAATGGAAACCCAGTTGGGCACGTCACACTCTCTCAGCCTCAGGGGAAGGCAATGACAAATCTCCTCTGAACAAATCTTGCCAAGGAAACCCCACAGTAGCTTTGCCTTGGGGTTGCCATAAGTCGGAAACAACTGGAAGGCACACAACACCATAACCACACTTACTAGAGGGCATTTGGGGACATTTGGGTGCAGTTTTTGATCCCAAAAGTTTCCGTTTAAAAAGACATCACATAACTATATAATAATACATCCATCATATGTATGCCCAGTTCACGTGTTTATTTTCTGTCCAGTAGATGCTCAGCTGCAGAAATTTCTGCAGTTGGGTTTCATATCTGTACAGATTTCAAGCAGTAAAGATCAGAATATGTATTATGATGTACTATGCATGCATTATTATATCGTGATGTGTTGCCCTTTTAATTTGAGACTTATATTTATAGTTACTCTTCATGTTTTTATATAGTCTCTGAAGAAGGCCTTTGCTTTATATATATTTGCAGAAATACATTGGTTTTCTTCTGAAATAAAAACAGTCATCCATTAAGCATATGTCTACAGGTAACCAGTTGTGCCAATATCATCTTGGTTGCCTTGAAACCAGTATTTTTATTTTTAAAGAAATGGACAAGGAAGAGTAAGAAAGAAAGAAGAAGAAAGAAGCAAGTGTTGGATTCGTCTTGCAATATTTCACAGCCCTTGCCGAAGCATTAATTATAAATAAAAAAGAAAGAGCGAGGCTTGTCAGAACTGACCCCTTCCCACTTTCTAGGAGATCTGAAACTTTCGTAATTGATCGCTCGGAAACTTTCTTTCATGTCCTCCCCGCTTCTGCTCCACCTTTGAAGAGAGGATCACAACTCAGGCCAACTTTGACAACCAAACAGACTTCCGTCCTTCATCTCAAGTCCGAGAAACGAAGGAAATGTCCAGCAACCAAAAGAAAAACCTTTTGCCACTTGGTCTTAGCATCGGTTTCCATCAAGTTGGAGATAATTAAGGGCTAGCGAGAAAGTAGGTCTTGCTGTCAAGATGATATTTAAGCATAAGCTTCCCTCCTTTCCCCCATCAGAAATGGTTTGTCCTCACTTGCAAGGATGAAATCGTCCAGTTTCTACATGCCAATAGAAGATCAATGTTGCTGAGATGAAGCATGGGCAGTAGAAGCCATCTCAGAAAGCATCATCTACCAACACTTGTCTGTCACTTGGATAATGGAGAAACTGGAACACATGGAAGAAGGGAATAGAGAAATCTGCACAGAGCCAAGACGTATGAGATGGGGTTTGCTTGGTTCGGGCTGGACGGGAGACAATACAGCCATCGTCAGATTCCTATCACAAGGATTCATCTTTGCTCTCATCCGGCAACCAATATATATTTGAGAGCATATCAATAGTACCCAGGAAGGGTGGTATGATATTAAATTACAGCTTTATTGCAAAAGTCAGCAGTTTGTCAGGTCAGGCGAGGGAGAGATTATGAAGCAAGGTAGAGAAGCAGGGATGTCATGTCTGGGACACACATTACTCAATGTGTCAGATGTTCAATGCGGGTGAAAGACCACCAATCGCCCAAAAATATTAACACATAGGATTTGGGGAGAATCAAATGAATCGCCTTCTTTTTTTCCCCTTTGCACTATGGGCTGCACATCAAGCTGTGCTCAGAGATGTTAAGTGCACAAGAGATGGGTTCAACTTGGGTTATATTTTATTAATCAATACCAATCAGGGCCTAAGATCTATAGCTAATCCCAACTGGAGTAGACCCAATGAATCAATGGAGTTTATGTAAGCGTTGTGTTGGTAAGGTGCCATTGATTCAAAGAGGCTAGTCTACTGGGAGAGATCCCGTGTGGTGTAGTGTTTTGAAAGTTGGACTATGATTCTAGAGATCAGGATTCAAATCCTGGCTCAGCCATGTGAATCCACTGGGTGACTTTGGGCAACCGCACTCTCTCAGCTTCAGAGGATGGGAATGGCAAACTCCCTCTGAAGCAACTTGCCAAGAACACCCTATGATAGGTTCACCGTAGAGTTGCCATAAGTCAGAAAGGATTTGAAAGTACACAACAACAACAACAACAACAACAGCATCAGCATCTTCTTATGATGGCCCAATGAATGAGAGACCTCCAATGACCCCGAAGGACTTGGAAACTCAAGGTTGCAGGGTAAAGCAGTTTTCATCTTATGATGACCCTAAGAATGAAAAACCTCCAACATCCCTAGAGGACTTGGAAACTCAAGGTTGCAGATCAATCCGTCTTCGTCTTACGATGACCCTAGGAATGGAAGACCTCCAACATCCCTGGAGGACTTGGAAACTCAAGGTTGCACATCAATCCGTCTTCATCTTACGATGACCCTAGGAATGGAAGACCTCCAACATCCCTGGAGGACTTGGAAACTCAAGGCTGCAGGTAAATCCATTTTCATCTGATCCTAGGAATGGAAGACCTCCAACATCCCTGGAGGACTTGGAAACTCAAGGTTGCAGGTAAACCCGTTTTTGTTTTAAGATGATCCTAGGAATGGAAGAGCTCCAATATCTCTGGAGGACTTGGAAACTCAAGGTTGCAGGTAAACTCGTTTTCGTTTTAAGATGATCCTAGGAATGGAAGCGCTCCAATATCTCTGGAGTCCTTGCAAACTCAAAATTGCAGGTACAGCAGTTCTCTTGTGTTCCGGCTGCCTTCCCATTGACTGAACATTGCTGGATTTTCTCTCCCAAAGAATCACATCACCTCACAAGATGTCCAAAGTATAATAGGCTTGATTTAGTCATTTGGACTTGAGGCTTCATTTGCTCTTGGATTCATTTAGTTATCATTTTGACAGTCTATGGTATCTGTAGTAATCTCCCTCCAGCAACACATTTCAAATGAATTCATTCGCTACCTATCAACTTTATTATTTTTTAATTCATATGGTTTTTCTATCCAAAATGTTGGCTCTGTTCAACAGCGATGGCAGCATTATCATGTACTTGAAAGCATTTATTCTGAGGCCTCAACAAGCACTCCAGTTTGAAAGAGACACAATCTTTATCACAATTTAGAGCCGATATTAAATAGGTCAGTAAAACGTCATGTTTCATTGGATGGTCATGATGCGCTTCAGGTTTTCTTTATTAATCACAATTCAAGCCCCTCTGATATAAATAAATACAGAGACAGAGAGATAATTTTCCTAGATTGAATCGCAATAATATTTCATTCCTACCACTTTGCCCTTAAAAAAACCCAACAACAACACTCCAATTTTTTTAAAATATAAAAATAGATTTCTCTCTCCTTGCTCGGTTGGTGATTTGTTTGGCTGTAATGCCGTTCATAACTCATACGTTGCGCCATTAAAAATTAATGCTCAGCCCTGACATAAACAAATGAAATTTGTATTATTAATGTTTTACATAGGTAAGACTTTGTAATAACAGATTCATCAAAACAGACTGTTTTAATTAAAAGGCTCACTCCTTCCCTAAACTGATTTCAGACATTTATTTTTGGGTTAGGTTAGAAATGACAGATGAGTGAGTGAAAGATGGGCCCAGGAATAGAAATCCTTTTCTCCTTTCGATTGGATGTGCGAAATGTGTGATTTAATTCCCTTCTTCCCACGAGTTCAGTTTGGGATGCTGAAATCTGGGACAACAATGACCAGAAAGAAAAGGGGAAAAAATCATTTCCATCCACTTTTGCAATGAAAACATCTCTGCAGAGGATGAGCATGACATCTGTTTGGACTAAAGTGGAACAACTCCACTCGAAAAGAGTTCAGGAACTGGATTATAATGAAAATGTAAAACTTTTATGCCCGGATGATGCATCAAGATTATCTGTAATCCCATGCCAAAGGTTTTTTTTTATTTTTATTTCAGGGAGTTGTAGCATGGGATGCATAAAGATGGCAAGGCGGGGGGAGAATTTGATACGTTTCCAAGAAAGCTTATGATTTGATTGGGTTTAGCTTGTAATAATAATTCTTAGTTCAATCTCCCTCCTGTGTCCAGGGAAAATCTGGGTTGCTTAGTTTGCAAGAGAGTTTGCATGATACAAGGGAGTTTACTCTCTTGCTTACTTTGCAAGAAAGTTTGCATGATACAAGGGAGTTTATTGGCAATGGTATGAGCTTGGAAGAATGTCTGGGGGACTCTGGGAGACATAGTACAAGAAAGCAACCTTGCCAAGATCAGGTCCTTCTTTACCGTGCCAAGTTATGGGAAAGGAAGGTTGTGCCGGGGTTATGTCAAAGGAACGTTGTGTCATGACTCAAGCAGTGTATCCCATTTTGATAGAATTTGATAAAGGCCTCTGGGGAAACAAACACAGATGGGAAATGTGACTCTGAGAGTCCAGTTTTGGACACAAGGTAGTCAAAAGAACTTAAAATTTCAGGATTCCATATGAAGAACCCATGGCCATTAAAGCGGTGTCAAACTGCATTAATACTGCATTAATACTGCAGTGTAGATGCAGCCAAAGTTTCTGAACACTTCTCAAAGGACATAGGAATCGCATCACTGCTATGCAGCATTATCTGAAATCAAAGAAATCAGTGTGGTTTGGGGACAAATAACATAGAAAGCCCTCCCAAGTGGTTGAAGACCCATGAAAACATGCCGAACCCCATAGCACCATTGAACCTTGTACTTTCCAAATGCCTCTGTTCTCCTGTGCAGTCCCTCCCAAAATGGTGATAGGATGTGATCTACCATTTTGAGATGGTCTGTAGAAGACTGTGCGCTTGTGGGGTGGGTTTTGGGATGGAAAATAGGGACAAATCATATTAAAAACCTCCGAAGTGAAGATCCATGAAAACATGCCCAACCCCATAGCACCATAGAACCTTGTAGTACTTAAATGCCTTGTTTTCCTGCCCAGTCCCTTTAAAAATGGTGATAGGAAGTGATCTACCATTTGGAGAGGAAACTGAAGGTATTTGGGTTCATGGTGGTACACGCAACTCAATGGGGAGGGACTGGGGATGGGAAATAGGGGAAAATCACACAGAAAGTCCCGCAAATGGTTGAAAACACATGACAGCATGCCCAACCCAATAGCACCATGGAAACTTATACTATTGAAATGCCTCTGTTCTCCTGCCCAGTCCCTCTCAAAATGATGATAAGAAGTGATCTACCATTTGGAGAGGAAAGTAAAGGTATTTTGGTTTATGGTGGTGGGTGCAGCTCAAAGGGGAGGGTTTCGGGATGGGAAATAGGGGCAAATCACATTGAAAGCACATGAAAACATGCCCAACCCGATAGACCTTTATATTACCCCAATGCCTCTGTTCTCCTGCGCAGTCCCTCTCAAAATGGTGATAGGAAGGGATCTACCATTTGGAGAGGAAATTGAAGGTGTTTGGGTTTATGGTGGTGGGTGCAGCTCAATGGGGATGGAAAATTGGCCCTTGTCTCCCATGCATTTGCCTCTCCATACAATGCAGGATGGAAAGCCAACAGCTTGAATGGTTCAAACTGCCTCCGAAGCACACAAATGTGGCCAGTTCTGCCATCATCTCCTCCGTCCTTCCAGGAAAGCTGTTTCATTCTGATCCCAAACAAATAGACCGCTTGACAAGGCAGCGGGCCAAACATGGATACTCTGACCTCGGCTGTGCTTTGCAGCAAGGGCAAGGGTTGGGGATGGCACGATGGGCGAGAGACCGAACGGAAGTGTTTGGCGACTGGGATACGCAGACGGGCACTGAAAATTAGATGCCTTTGCCGGAGGCGAGGGATCAATCTTCAAACCCGGGGCAAATGAGAGGAGGCCGTCCAAAGGCTGTAGGCATGCCAGGGAGTTTTTCCTAACCCTCCCTTGACTTTTGCATTTGACATGGACTCCTTTTCGGTTCCAGATCAGATTGTCAGAACTGATGCCTTTGCAAGCTGTCAATTGTGCTCATATCGACACTGGCAGGAGACTGGCTGGCAGGCAAGGAAGAGAAAGGAACGAAGGGAAGAAGGGAGATGCCAGCTCCGAGCATCATCCTTGGCACAACCCAAGAAATGATTCTTTTAAAATCAAGGGTAAGTCATGGGTCAGGAGGCAATGCTTGCCTCCACAATTCTCCGAGGGTCACACCGGTGCATTTGAGCTTACAGAAAGTGACTTCGCATAGTTCCCATTTGCTAATTTGGGTCAAAATTACAGCTACCAAAATTATATATATATTCTGTTTTGTTGGCTTAGGGGTTTCTGGTGACTGGGGAAGATCGACCAGCCAGGTTTACCATCTGCATTGTGGAAGAAATCCAGTTTGATGCTGCTTTAGCTACCATGGCTTTGTGCTAAGGAATCCTGAGATTATTATTATTACATTTATTTATATAGCGCAATAGGCTTTACATAGCGCTTTACAAAGACGAGAAAGCAACAATCCAAAATAGAAACAAAAGCCTGCCTATGACGCACAATCTAAAACCACAAACAAGATTACAAAATTAATAAAATATTACCAAAACAAAGTTAAAACAATACTATCGAAGAGTAAAGTAATACAAATAAAAAGAGATGTGTGGTTTGGGGAGACATTTAGCCTTCTCTCTCAGAAAGCACAACAAACTACACATCTCAGGATTCCAGAGCTTGGAGCCATGATACGCAAAGTGGTGTCAAACTGGATTAATTCTGCAGTGTGGATGCAGCCATTGATTGGGGTCAGGCACGAACCAGGGTTCAAATGACTTGGGGAGATTTCCAAGGTCTTTAGGGGCCATATGTTTGGTCTTTTAAACGGACTCCGTTCCATTCGCTAGCAAAGCCGCCTTAAAACCTTTGCAGGAGGATCACAGTATAGCAAAACCAACACACACAGAATTGGGATCAATGATTGAAAAATTACTCAGCCAGGCAAAATACATCAAAGTCCCCGAGTTCAAACAAACCGTTGACATTTGTTTTTGCAATGCGCAAGGCTTTATTGGGATCCTCGATTGAACGGCTGCCCTGGTGGTTGTGTGGGTGGGTGCTAACTCTACATGGGAAGCCAAAAGACCGAGGTGATGCTTGCTGGATGATAGAAACCTGTTCCTCAACAATTGGTGGAATTAAACCCGATTAAGATACCGGGTGTTTCACATCTCTCACAAATGCACAAGCTTGGGGAGCATTGAAGTTTGCAAGATGTTTCACACTTGAGGGTTTGTTGGTTTTTTTGAGCATCCGGTTTAGATGAAGAGTTGCTGAAACGCTGGAGCATTTGCATTTATAATTTGTACTGTATTGGGAAATATTGCATGATCTGCACTCTTGTAGTTCCATGCTTCCTAAGAGATATAGAGAGAAATAGTATCTCTATAGGTACTATTGGGTGCTTTTGTCCAGTGTGGAATGCCATTCGGTTCAAGGTTGCCGAAGCGGAGTTGTATATGCAGTGCTTGCAGAAGTGGAGTTGCATATGCGGTGCCATTGGGCATGGATACGCATTGCACACGGATGCACAATGAGCATTTGGTTCTGCATCCAAATGCACGTTTGTGATTTTGGCTCACTGGCGCAACATTGCCGTTCAACAAAATAGTCGCACAGCACAATCCATGCAGAGGTTTGTGCGATAAAACCCCAGTGCAGAATTTCTGCCATCCATGTATATATCTGCATCTACTCATCAATAATAGATAGACAGATAGATGATAGAGACAGAAAGACAGAATAGAATAGAATAGGATAGACAGCTAATATTCACATAGATTAGATATATGATATATGATAGATAATTTACAGATGGATTAGACAGACAGAAGATAGAGACAGATCAGAGAGCACATATAGATAGATGACCGGTTGATTGATCCATCAATTGATAGATAATAGAGACAGATAGATAGAAAAGATAGATAGATAATATACACATAGATTATATAGATAGATGATAGATAGATGACAGACAGATACATAATATCTGACAGCATACATAGATAGATGGCAGGTAAATATACAGATAGATGGCAGATAAATATACAGATAGATGACAGATAATATACAGATAAATTAGATACATAGGTAATTTGCAGATAGATTAGAGAGATAATAGATAGACAGATGACACAGATAGAACAGATAGATAGATGGATGGATATATCGGATAGCAAATAATAGATAGATAGATAGATAGATAGATAGTGCAGGTAGATGATAGAGACAGACAGGATAGATAGATAACAGAAAGACAGACAGACAGATAGAATATATAGAAAGGCAGATGGTAGATAATATACAGATAGATTAGACAGATAAACGATAGATATCTAGATAGCTAGATAGAGTTCAGAATGGTGAAGAGTAGATCGACCGACTGATTGATGGATACATAAAAATGGTGAGCACTCAACGCTGGCTGATACCATTTTGCACATTGCAATATTGCAAAATCAAAGCCTCGGAGACGTTGAACCCAACACTGCGGTTTTTCTAAGGGGCACGGTGCTACCCAAACCTGGCCGTCTTTATTGACTTGGCAAGCCCCGGCGAATGTTCATTTCCCTAATGCCGCATCAATAATTGATCAAACCGAAACGCAGACTTATGAGCTGCCAGAGCGGCTTCCAGGACTGACGGCTAGACCTCTCTGCCAAGCGAGTCCTGGATGGATGTCTTTTAAGGAGAGAGAAGTGCAGATAGATTCTCCCTTCCTTTCCTCCGAGCTGCTCCGTCAATCACCTCTTGTTTCTCCTTCACGTTCCCTTTTCCCCCCGGCAATGTGAAATCTGTTTTGACAGCAGGAATAGATGATATCATACACTGAAGGATAGACTCCAGTCTGTAACCAGATCTGGGGTAAGCGGAGGGGAAATTGGATTCAAAAGAGAGAAACCCACTGGGTGACCTTGGGCAAGTCACACTCTCTCAGCCTCAGGGGAAGGCCATGGCAAGCCTCCTCTGAACAAATCTTGCCAAGAAGACCCCATGATAGGTTCTCCTTAGGGCCGCCATAAGTCGGAAAGGACTTGAAGGCACACAACAACAAAGAAAGGGAAACCAAATATGGCTATTATTATTATCATTATTATCATTATAAAAATTATTATTGCTATGTATTATACAAACAGATTGTAAGGAGAATATCTTTTAATTGCTCTCTTTGTTTAGTTGATTTGATCTGTATCGATGTCCAGCGCACAGGGTCCAACTGTCACAATTTAGCAGGGACAATCTCAGTTATTTTATGTTTCGCATTTTATTTCTTTTTATTGAAAGGCACCCTGATCTGTAGCGAGAGGCAGGCTTAAAAATAATTGTATTCTTGTTGTTGTTCTTGTTGTTGCTATTCCTCTGCCATCCCATTTCAAATGTCCTGTTTTCCTTTTTCTCCTCCCGCTTTGTCCTCAGCTTCCTTAATTTGCTGCAAACCGAATTCAAAGTGCAAAAAGAAGTTTGCAGAGGAGCGAGGCAAAGGATCTTGATTGAACAGAGACAGTCTCAGTTTATATTCTCTGCCATCCCGTCCTTCCGACCACTTTTCAAATGTCCCAGTTTTCTTTTTTTCCTCCCACTTTCTCCCTTTGCTTCCGTCGCTGCAGACTGAGCTCAAAGTGCGAAAGTAGTTTGCGTTCAACCAACTCTAGAGAGGAGAAAAGGGGGTGAAATCTTGCCTTTCTCAATAGGCTTCGGCAAAAGCAAACTGCTGCAGCCTTTCCTAACTTGTGTGTTTTTCCTTAGTAATAATTTTGGCCATCTTGGCCACACTCTGATGTTGCTTGGCTGCATGTCTCCTGGTTTTCATTTTTGGAGACCAGGCTTTGAATCCTGGCCCGGCCATGGAAACCCACTGGGTGACCCTGGGCAAGTCACACTGTCTCAGCCTCAGAGGATGGCCATGGCAAACCCTCTCTGAAGAAACTCACCAAGAAAACCCTGTGATAGGTTCGCCTTTAGGGTTGCCGTAAGTCAGAAACAACTTGAAAGGCACACAACAACAACAACACATGCTGCTTCAGAGATGCTTTCAGAGAGCCATAAAGCAAACTCAATTCAAACCATTTATCTTAAAAATAAAAACATTACAAAATTTAAAACATTAAGCAAAATTGCAGTCGAAAAAAACCCATTTAGCTATAGAACAATTTAAAGCAACTTAAAGCAGTTACAAAACAATCCCACGCAACTTAAAGGCAGTTAAAAACCATGCGAATGCATGACGAAGACAAACATATTAGATACTAAAGTTTTCAAAATGGGGTTTCGAAGAATAAATTGTTAGATTGGCCCCGACAAATTAAATAGATGGAAACCTGCCTTAGGTTCAGCGTCTAAAATTTGTTTAGACCCCCAAACTAGGTCTGGTCCAGTAAATAAAAAAAGGATATAAAACCCACTGGGTGACCTTAGGAAAGTCACACTCTCTCAGCCTCAGAAGGAGGAAAAGGCAAACCCTCTTTGTAAAAATCTGACCTAGAAAACTCCAAGATAGGTTTGCCTTACAGTCTCCATAAGTCAGAAACAACTTGAAGGCACACAACAATATCCATGTGCCTTCTCTTTTTCTTTGCCTTTCCTTTTTATCTTTCTTTTTTGGTGTTTCTTCTCTTTATAAGCATAGTTTAAAAATCCAGTCGGGAGGTGAAACATTAAAAATTGGGGTTTTCAATATGTAACAGCAGGCCGTCCGCATTAGGGCTGCAAATCTTTACTTATTTCATTGTTGCCTACGAGTATCAAGCTTTTCTGTATCAAGTGTTTTCCCAGCTGTGGGTGATTATGAATTTTCGGTGCTTTTCCTCCATTGATTTTGTTCACGTCTCAGGACTGTTTTGTGAAAATTTTATGAAATATTTTTGGTTATGGAAAAAAAATCCATTATTATTATTATTTGTGCGTGCGAGTGTGTGCGTGCGCGCGTGTGGGTGCAAAATGCATCGATCTTGCAGAAGAAAAGTGTATCGATTGTGGCTGATGATGGATGGAAAAGGACTGGTCTCTTTGCTTTTTGCCTTTGACCGTTCCTTGGACATGGCGTCTCAACGTGTCGCGGCAATGTTTCTTGTCAAAAGCGAGAGAAACCAAGATTCATGGAAGGTAAAAGCTATTAGTGACTTCCGTTCATGCTGGCTGTATGTTATCACCAATCTCAGAAACATTGTGCCTTTGAATTGCTGTTGTTGTTGTTGTGTGCCTTCAAGTCTTTCCCATTTTATGATGATCCTAAGGCGAACGTATCACAGAGTTTTCTTGGCAGGTTTCTTCAGAGGGAGTTTGCCATTGCCATCTTCTGAGGTTGAGAAAGTGTGACTTGTCCAAGGTTACCCAGTGGGTTTTCATGGTCGAATTGGAGAACTCTGGTTTCCAGAGTCCTAGTCCAATGTGCAAACCATTATGGTGATCCTAAGGTGAACCTATCGCAGGGTTTTCTTGGCAAGATTCTTCAGAGGAGGTTTGCTATTGCCATCTTCTGGCATTGAGAGAGCATGACTTGCCCAAGGTTACCCAGTGGGTTTTCATGAATGAACTGGGGAACTCTGGTCCAATGCTCAAACCATTATGGTGATCCTTAGGTGGACCTATCACAGGGTTTTCTTGGCAGGTTTCTTCAGAGGAGGTTTGCCATTGCCATCTTCTGAACTTGAGAGAGTGTGACTTGACCAAGATTACTCAATGTATTTCCATGGCTGAACTGGAGAACTCTGGTCTCCAGAGTCCTAATCCAGTGCTCAAACCATTATGGTGATCCTAAGGTGAACTTATCTCAGGGTTTTCCTGGAAGGTTTCTTCAGAGAAGGTTTGCTATTGCCATCTTCTGAAGCTGAGAAAGCATGACTTGCCCAAGGCTACCCCGTGGGTTTCCATGGTTGAACTGGAGAACTCTGGTCTCCAGAGTCCTAGCCCAGTGCTCAAACCATTACACCACATTGGTCTCCAGGGCCTCAAGTTAGAAAATACTGGTTGATGGGAACATGAAGAGAAGGTGCTGTTCAACTCATGTCTTACTTATGGGCAACAGGTGAGGCACAGGGCCACTGTAAGGATGATGGGGTACATTGGCTTTTGGACTGATGCATCATGGCTCTTGTCGTGGCTCTGTTGTTCTGATGGCCAAAACAGAGTGTGTCCAAGTTCAGGGAACCTTAAACTTCAGGGATGCTGAGTCCTTCTTTGCCACAAGTCCATGGAAGGCGCGATTCTTCGGCTTCCTTTGAAACCAAGGACTGGTCTGATTTGTGGCTCCATAATGACATCAATAATTCAGCCACATCAATAATTCAAAGACAAATAATTATGATATAATGGAATCTAGGGGCAGCGTATAACCCAACCTTCAAACCCACAGTAATTGTTTTATTGTTTGCTCTCTCTCCCCAGGCACACGCCACAAGGCAACATTTCTCTTTGGACAGCTTTCAACCAAGGTCTTGACCTCCTTTGTTACATGTAGGGTTGAGATCATCCTAGATAAAATCATAGAGTTGGAAGGAATACATGCGGAAATACATATCTACAGCACTCCGAAAGATGTCCATCCAACCATCTTGAAAGACCTCCAAAGAAGGAGAACCCACTGTCCTTGGAAGCAACCTAATCTCCGCTCAAGCAGATCTTACAGTCAAGACGTTCTTCCTAATGTTTAGGTGAAACCTTTTCTTGTCATTTGAATAGGATCACCATAAGTGAAGGCACACAGTCCATTGGCTGATGTCCTAGTCAATGGAGCAGTAGGAAACAAGCTTTCTCCATCTTCTCCATGACATCCCTTCAGATATTTAAACATGTTCCTCACGTTACCTGTCAATCTTCTTATCTCCAAGCTAAACATATCAAACTCCCTGAGCCTTTCCTCATAAGACTTGGTTTCCAGACCTTAGATCATCTTGGTCAACCTTCTCTGGACATGTTCTAGCTTGGCAACATCCTTCTTGAACCATGTTGCCCCAAACTGGGGTTATCAAACCAAAGTAGTGGCAATACTGTTTCCCTTGCTATGGATCATATATTCTGGTTGGTGCCCCCCAGAATTGCATTTGCATTTTAGAAATGCATACACATTTTAGCAAAGGGGAGTGTGAGACGTTGTGCAATTCGGGAAAATGGCACTAATAAATGTGCAAATTAGGAAAAATACAGAATCCCAGAATCCTTTAACTGGCATCCTCTCTCATGGGGTGATTTTTCTGGTAGCTATTCCAGAAAGGAACTTTTCCAAGTTCTAGTTCAGAGCAGTTTACCAATTCTGGCTTTAAACCAACTGCTACTAGATGCAAAAGGTTGTTGTAGCTCCTTTGCGACGGACTGAAAGAAAGAAGTTGGTAGCATGTGCTTTTGTCGACTTCAGCCTACATTTTCAGATGCATGTTTTTGGAGCGGAGAATCCAAAGGCGGACCTATATAAGTCATTTGTTTGTGAGAACTTCAATACAAATTCAAAATCGTGTGTATGGAGGTGAGTTGGAAAGAACAGTTTTAATGTGTTAGTCTCCCAGACTAACATGGATATACCTTTCAATACTACTCCCAGTGTAAACCTAGTAACTCAGTAACAACTCCGTAGAGCAATGCTTACTTATGTTCCATCGACCCAATCGGTCTGTGCTAGTCAGGGACTTAGGTTGGATTTAGTCCTCGGTGTATTTCCCTTATTATCGATGGTTTTTGCTTTGCAAGCGTCTGTCCTGAATATGCCAAAAAATCAAAAACTCCGATACTGCCATTGCTTTAAAACCACACATCACAGGGCGAAAAGAAAATCATCAAGCCCAAAAAAAGATGACAAAGGGCTGGAAAACATAAAGGAGATGAATGCAATCTCTCCTGCTGAAACTGCCAAGAAAAAAAAATATTTAAGAAGCAGAAGAAGAAGAAGAGAGAGAAGTTTTCAAACAGCCCTATTTCCAGTCGGCCGGAGATATAATCCTCACAGTAATTTTCTGTGTCTGCACGATTCTTACCACCTCCCTTCTTCTGGCGCCTTTCTTCCTTCTTTTGAAACAGAATGGCTTTTTATTCTCGGCGTATAATAAGGTGAACCTAATGACAACGCTTCCATGTAAATGAATTTCCCTTCCAACTGGCTTGTGATAGAGAAGGAGGGAGAGGGGCACTCGGAGGAAAAAATGGTTTCTCCCAAGGAATTCTGCACCAAAGAGAAAATGCAAGGGTTTGGGTGGATGGAGGAAACATTCAAGAAAAGAGATTGGCGATGATGGAAATCACGTCTGGGAACTAATTTCAGTAAATATGGGAGTAATCCCATCATCATCATCATCATCATCATCATCATCATCATCCTAGATTGGTTACTTAGTTATCCTATTGCCTACTTATCATGCATTGGATTTATTCAAAGATAATAATAATAATAATAATAATAATAATATCCTTCTTTACTGTTACAAAAACAACTGGAGCGGCTAATATTGTCATGTTAGTCTTGAAAAACTCAAAGGTGCTACACTGGATTGGATTTGCTGTTGTTTTGGGGTGCCTTCAAGTCATTTCCGACTTACGGCGACCCCAAAGGAGACACCATGATGGGTTTTTCTGAGGCTGAGAGTGTGTGACTTGCCCAAGGTTTCTGTGGGCCCGGCATTGGGTACTCGGTCACAAACTTCTTACATTGCCTGTATATGTATGTATGGACCTTCGAGTGCCTGTCAACTAATGGCAACCTCATGAATTTCACATTCTTTTCTTAAGACAAGGGATACGCAGAGATGGTTTTCTCAGTTCCTTCTTCTGAAATATAGCCCATAGCAGCTACTGGCAGTTTCCCATCCAAGTAATAATCAGGGCTGACCATGCTTCGCTTCCAAGATAACTGCCCTACTTAGTTACAAATATGTTGATTTACAAACTGAAAGGATTGTTGTTGTGTACCTCCAAGTCGTTTCTGACTTATAGCAACCCCAAGGTGAACCTGTCATGGGGTTTTCTTGGCAAGCTTTGTTCAGAGGAGGTTTGCCATTGCTTTCCCCGAGGCTGAGAGAGTGTGACTCACCCAAGGTCACCCAGTGGGTTTCCATGACTGAGCTGGGATCTGAACCCTTGATCTCCAGAGTCTGGTGCTCAAACCATTAGACTGTTCTGGCTCTTGGTATGATTGCAATAGAGTACAAAAGGGGAATCTTAACTATAAGCACTACGAAAAGGGAATATTAATTATAAACACTATAGGAACCAATTTAAAACATACTTTAAATAGGTTACAAAGTATTAATTCCCAATCCCGGGATGATTCCATATGATGGAATCATGCCTCCAAAAGTCGAATCATAGTGCTATATTTGTGTAATGTGAAAGGACACTTGGCTTTACTCATCTCGAGCTATCCCACATTGTCAGTAACCCACTCCACATGTTGATGCCAAAGGCTTGGGCTGCTGGCACCCATATATGTATTTCAAAGTCTCCCGTCTGCCCTCCCTTTGCAATGGCAAATGCTTTGCTTTCTTGTAATGCAAATGATCTTATTTTCAGACTGCTGACAAGCTGAATTGTTGGACATGCTCAACAGTCAATGGGAAGGCAGGGAAAAATTGAACGGCGTGCCTGCGGGTTTGATTGAAACCACTTAAAGATACAAAAGGGTAATAAAAAGTGGATTTTTTCCCCCAAAAAAGGAATCCACAAAGAAACATTTGTCTTTTACCTTTTATTTTATTTTTTACAGTCACACGGCTCGAACCATCCCCCAAATGTCAGGATTTCATTTCAGCCACGCTCTGAATGGACGTGAAATGGGCATTGCTGGTTTTCATCATGCAAATGCCTCCCATTTAGATCATATTGATTTTCTTTTTTACTCCCTTCTTTTTCTTCTCCTCCTCTCTCTCTCTTTTGGAAATCACTTCTGATGTATTTGCAGAATTTGAGATATTGAGTGCAAATAAGTGGGATATAGAGCGAGGTCTCAAAGAAACTCAATATGTCTAGATACGCCAAGCGCCGGTGCTACTGGGTCCAAATTCAGTGGCATCCAGAGATTGGGAAAAAGTAATTACTGCTCTCAGAGTCCTCATACTGTCTAGGGAGTTCAAAAAAGTTACTTTTCCCAGCACCTGGGCCCCTTATCCATCCCATCCAGATTATACCAGAGGTACGGAAAGTATGACCTCCAAACCCTGGATTTAGGGGCAAGAACTCCAGATACAAGGTCATGACTTTCATTTGGCTTTGGATTCTGGTTTCTCCATTTCTCCAGATGTTGAATATCTAGAATAATCACCTCTGACTCTGAAGTCGGCTGTACATATTCTTGGGGGACCAAGGTTGGGCATCAATGAATACGTGATGACCCCTTCTCAGCAAATGTGACTTCCCTTCTGGATCATGAATGATCCCTGCTTTTCTGGTAGGTTCTCCTTGGTATCAACCTTGGGCACCACAATTCAAGAGGGATGTGGAGAATTTGGAGCATGTTCAGAGGAAGGTGACCAACCAAAATGTTGAAAGGTATGGAAACCACCAAGCCCTATGAGGAGCAGCTTAGGAAGCAGGGTATGTTTAGCGTGGAGACGGGAAGGTTAAGAGATGACATGGTAGCCAATATTTGAAGGGATGTCCTACTGAGGATGGAGCAAGCTTGTTTTCTGCTACTCCAGAGACTAGGACATGAAGCATTGGATTCAGGCAACAGGAAAAGAGGTTCCACCTTAGGAAGAACATCGAGATGGTAAGATCTGTTCAACAGTAGATGACACTGCCTTGAAGTGTGGTGGAGTCTCCTTCTTTGGAGATTCGAAACAGAGGCTGGATGGCCAACTGTTGGGTTGTGCTTGGATTGTATATTCCTGCATGGCAGAATGGGGTTGGTTGGAATGGCCTTTGGGGTCTCTATGATTCCATAATTCTAGTCTCAACCTCAACTATGAAGCCATTACTGTGACAGGACTATGACCAGCATAATATGCATCTTTTGAAGGAATGTATGAGGGAGGGGGAAGACTGCGTTCTCCTGCGCTGTCAATCTCAGAAACAGAAGGTCTTGCCAGGTCATACTTATTTAGGGATATTTTAAAATTAACCCAATGTGGAAGCATTAATAAATCATAAGAGCTGAATGATTTATGGGGAAATCAATGGCACAATCATCTTGGAATTGGCACCGTTTCCGTGCCTGTCAGACCTTCATGCTTCCAAGGAGGCCAACCCACTTTCCGACTGGCCGTTGTGTCCCATTATCCCCAGTCAGGTCAGTTGGTTTGTCAGTGGATGACGGGAGAGATGCTCCAACACATCACCAGTGTCCCTCATTGAGGAAGGTAAGAAAAGTAAGTCCCTTTGGGTATCATATATGCCATGGAATGGACACTTCCAGGTTTAGTTCACACTGAGGGAGTATCCACATTGGAGAATTAAAGCAGCTTGACCCCACTTTAACAACCGTGGCTCCATCCTATAGAATGCTGGGATTTGTAGTCTGGTAAGGTATTCGGCCTGGGTCTGTTGCAGAAAGGTGGTGCCTTAACAAACTACAGACCCAAGGATTCTGTAGGACAGAGTCATGGAAGGTAAAGTTCCTTTCCCCAAAAAATAGAAGGAACATGGTTACAGAATATATTCCCACATAGCTGTTGTCCTTATCATTTTGGGCAGCGAAGGAAGCCTTTCTTTCATACCGGAAAAACACTCTGCACATGCTCAGAGGCACTTTTTGAGTGTTTCCTCCTCAAGGGAAAAGGACTCTGCACATGCTTGGGTTGCACTGTTGCAAAAAAGCAAAAAAATGGAGAAACCTTAACAAGGGCAGGTGCAATGAAAGGGAGATGGTAACAGCTGAATATTTCCCCACCTTTTCCCTTTCAGCTCGCAGCCATCTGTTTCTGCTCTAGGAGAAGAACAAAAAGCAAAAGCCATTTTAAACAATCCTTGGAAACCTTTCAAATGAGGTTGACACCATTAGCGACGGTATTAGTCGGGGAGCAAAGCGAAACAAACACAAACATTGCCCAGGTGATGGGTTTCCCTTTCAGGAGACTTGGCGAAGACGGCGCGCTAATGATGAGTTTTCGGGAAAAATTCAAATCACTGTTGAGCGAAGAAAAATGGTTGGCAGGATCCATTGCCCTCCTGTAGCAATTCCCCGCAAATTGTGATGCAATTACCTGCAGGAGGTCAGAAAGTAATTAACATGGAGCCTGCACTCTTCTGCTCGCAGGCTATAATACATGGTGGAAGGAAGCCATCTTTTGCTTTTAGGAGAGAACTGGCTGTGCCCTTCGCTTGTAACGCTGCCACATGTTTTCCCCAGGAATGACCAGCCGGGTCTGTAAACCATAAAGCCCTATGAGGAGAGACGAAGGGAGCTGGGGATGTTTAGCCTGGAGAAGAGACGGTTAAGAGGTGATATGATAGCCCTGTTTAAGTATTTGAAGGGATGTCATATTGAGGAGGGAGCAAGCTTTTTTCCTGCTGCTCCAGAGTATGGGGCATGGAGCAATGGATGGAAGCTACAGGAAAAGAGATCCCAGCTAGACATTAGGGCTTACAAATTAATCAGTTTGCGATCCGAATTGATGGATCGATTCGACAGCGGAGTGAGGTTCACACTACATTTTCCCCGATCACATTTCCCCCCTGTAAAATAACCCACATGAATGAATGAATCGAATCAAAATGGACCTGCTCCAGCCGGCTAAAGGGCAAGTTTAAATCGATTCCAATCCACATCTGGTTCACACTTGTGCCGAATCGATTTATCCAAAAAGGTGCAGAAAACAAAATCAGTGTCAAAAAGATGGTTAAATGGGTCTAGCGCATGGCCCCTCTCTCTGAATCGTTTCAGTGATTCGGTTCAAGTGAGAACCAGGGTCATTTGAATCGGTTCAAAGAAGAACATCCTGACAGTAAGAGCCATTGGACAGTGGAACACCTTCCCTTGGAGTGCGTGGAGTTTCCTTCTTCGGAGGTCTTTAAACAGAGGCTGGATGGCCATTTGTCAGAAGTGCTTTGGTTGTGAGTTCTTGCATGGCAGAATGGGGTTGGACTGGATGGCCCTTGGGTTCTCTTCCAACTCTATTAGTCTCTGGTTCTTCTATGACCATGTTCAAAAGACACGCTCAGGGATGTACTTAGGTCTATGTACAGACAGAGTGAGAGCCAATGTGGCGTAATGGTTTGAATGTTGGACTAGGAGACCTGGGTTTGATTCCCACCTTGGCCATTGATGTCCACTGGGTGACCTTGGGCAAGTCACACTCTCTCAGCATCGGGGGAAGGCAATGGAAAGCCTCCTCTGAACTAATCTTGCCAAGACAAACCCATGATAGGTTCACCTTAGGGTCTCCATAAGTCAGAAACAACTTGAAGGCATGCAGCATCAAAGGAATAGCCGAGAAAACACATCACCATCTACAGTACCTTGTTTCTTTCTCACTCCTTCCCCCTGGTACCACATCAGACCAATATCATTATTTTACCATATAATAATAATAATTATTATTATTATTATTATTATTATTTATATACCGCCTTTCCAAAAAAGATCAAAGCGGTTTACAAAAGTAAAATTTTATATTTTAAATTTTATATTTTAAAAAATATAAAAATTTTTTATTTATTTGTATCCTGCTCTTTCCCCAGAACTGGGACCCAGAATGTCTCACATTATTAAAAGAACAGTACAGTTAAAAATATAGAAAAGGGGTACATTAAAAGTGGTACAATGCATTTGATGGAAACGTTGGCAGATTGGTGAGTTCTAGGAGCTCTGTGACAAGGAGGGGAAAAAAAGACTCTGGCTTAATCTGCAGTGCAGAAATAACACAGTTTGATACTGCTTTCATTGCCCCAGATCAGTGCTGCAGATTCTGGAAACTGTTGTGTTTCTTCAAGTTGTTTCTGACTTGTGGCAACCCTAAGGTGAAGCTATTACGGGGTCTTCTTGGCACGTTTCATCAGAGCGGGTTTGCCGTTGCCATTCAGTTTATGTGGCAGCACAGGATTCAAGGCTCCATAGTCATAGTCCAACACTCAAACCATGCTGATATAATCTTCTGAGTTAATTGACTGTAAACTAATTTTGCACTTTGAACTCTATTTGCCGCAAAGGAAATAAGCTGAGGACAAATAGAAAAAGTGAGAGGAGGAGAGAGAAACCGGGACATTTTAAAAGCAGCTGAAAAAGTGGGATGGCAGAGGATTAATTTGGACTGTTTTTGCCAAATTTGAACAATTGCAAGATATGCAAGAGGTGAATGTTTGGATTTGCGAGCACTGAGCATTACCCTCTGCTCCTGGGATGCAGAAATTTGGTCAATATATTTCTGAGCTCTGAAAATTTAGGATTTCAGCTCAAGACTTTGGCTGTTCCATCATCCCAGGAGGACAAAAATCCCCACAAGAACCAGAGGGGATAGGTCCCACTTTTAGGAAGAAACACATGGGGAAGGCAGCATGTTCTGCAATAAGCTTTCTCCCAGCTCAAAATCCTGGCACTTCCTTTATTAAAGTAGTGGTTTTGTTCATTCAGGGTACCCACCACGTCTCCGGCATAAGACCTCTAAAAGCCTCTCTGATAAACAACATTTTCTACTCCCCTCCCTGCCCACAGTTGCGCAGAAAGACACACAGAGAGAGATGTCAGACTTATTAATGTGCTTGGTTTGTCAAAGCAGCTTTTAGCTTCTTATCGCTCCATGTCCCTTAGCAGAGACACAAGCTGAATTTGAAAGAGACCACGGAGGCTGGCCATGGAGAAGCCAATATCTTAAAGCGACAGGGCAACCCATCAGAGCCAAGGAAGGAGGTCGTCATGGGTTAAAGTGTGTGAAAGAGAGAGACAGAGGTAGATGGTTGTGTGTGTCATGTGCCTTCAAGTCATTCCAGATTTATGACAACCCTTAGGTGAACCCGTCATGGGGTTTTCTTGGCTTGCTTTGTTCAGAGGAGGTTTGCCATGGCTTTCCTCTGAGGCTGAGAGAGTGTGACTTGCCCAAGGCCACCCAGTGGGTTTCATGGCCCAGTGGGAATCGAACCCTGGTCTCCAGACGAGCAGATAAAAAATAAAGAAGAGGAAGAGCTACTCCAAGGTGTCCATCATTAGGAAGAACATCCTGGTGGGAAGAACTATGAAATAGACTGTGGAGTAGACCAGTGCTTCTCAAACTTTGGTCCTTGAGATGTTTTGGACTTCACTTTCCAGAATTTCTGACCATTGACCCAAGCTGCCTGGGTCTGAAATCCCAAATGCTTAGAAGATCAAAGTCTGAGTGCCATTAGAAGACACTGCTTGAGAGTGTGGTGGACTCTCATCTTCTGGAGGTTTTTAACCAGAACTTGAATGGCCACCTTTCTGAGATGCTTTAGTTGCAGACTTTGATTCCTAACCCTGGCAGGAGGCTGGACTAGGTAGTGTTCCTTTCAACCTTAGCATATGAATCTCATCAAGTTGCAAAAATCTATCTAAAACGTCACTAGGGTGGCTAAAAGGGATTTTGTTTTTTGTGGGGAGAGTACTGGTCTTGTGTGGAAAGAGTTCCACCACTATGCAAGCATTTGGAAATCCCAAACTACATGGTCCAATCTACACAAATCCAATGAGGAGCCGAGAAACCTTTCTGGTTTCTCATACAGGATAAATACAACAGCTCTACATCCCTTGAACTTGGCATATTCAGAAATCCCAAATCCATGAGCAAACCAGATCACACTTGTATTCTGAAGTCCACACACATCACACACTGTGGCCTGGTCCCCATGTTCAACCTCAAAAATGGATGTGAAGATGTGCATCATGGTGGGAAAACCAGCCTGGTGGAGCAGTTTGAGTCTTGGATTATGACCCTGGAGATGAGGGTTTGATTCCCGGCTCAGTCATGGAAACTCAGACCTTGGGGGAGACACACACTCTCAGCCCCAGAAAACAGGTTCACCTTAATGTCACCGTAAGTTGGCAATCACTTGAAGGCATGCAATAACAACCAGAGGCCTTCCTTTCCTCCCCTTGCCCTGTAAAGTGTAGGTTCACGTTGCACAAGGCAACAGGTATTTTGCCCCCAAAGGACTTTCCAAGCTTGCGCCCATATTTGCAAAACTAGGATGCATTTACGGCAAGAGGAAAAACAACTGGACTGCAGAAGATCCCACAGGGGGCGCTGCAGCCTCTTTCAATCCTCCTTCCCTTCCCTCTCCCCCCCTTTTTTTCCTTTCCAAAAAGGAAGACATCTGATCTCATCTCCTTATTCATATTTCCCCAGAGTGGGCCCAACTGTATTTCAATATAAGCGCAACATTGTTAATTGAAATCAGTAATTTCGGCGCTCATTAATAACAAATCTCTAGGAAGAAATAACACCGCAGCCATTAACGATCAGGACGGAGGGGGGAGAAAAAAAAAGAGGAGAAAAGTCCGGGGCCTTTTGCAGCTCGCCTGCGATCTCTGGGTTCATTTTATAGTTGATTTGAGCACGTTAAACTTTGGCCCCCACTTCGTTGCGTTGTATATTTAATGTCTAGGGTTGGCAATCGGGGGAAGTTATCAACATTTCACAGGTGCTCCAGAGTGAGGTCAGCCAATGTCGTCTCATGCCAAATTGCATCTCGCAGCTATGTGGAAACAACCAGGAGAAGACAGGAAACAGGGGAATATTCACAGGTTCCTTCAAAGTGGGCAAACTGAGTTGAATGAAGTCTGGGGTCTACATCAGTCTCCCTAACCGGGTGACAACTTGGTCTGGTTCCTTTGTGATCAGAGTGTACCCAATATGCAAAGGGATCTTGGACCACCTTTGAGACCAACTGTGCAAAAGCTTTATCACATGAAGTATATCATGAGTTTATCCCATGAATATCCTGGAAAAATCGCATAATTACGCAAAACAATTTCACATGACGTTGGACAAAACCCGCCATTAAAGTGGTCACAAAGATGCATTAGAGGGCATCTTTTCACTTTCAGGATTTCAGCTACAATGCATTCCCGATATCACTTTATTTGCACAATTTTGTGTAATAACCATTCATGCAATTACTTACCATTTTTGCTTTATTTGCAGCATGCATTAAATGCACTTTGATCTCTCTTTAATGCCGAAATTAGCCCCAGTGTGATAAACTCCTTGATCTACATGTTCAGATGCAAGAAGTGAACTGGTGCCCAGGAAGGAGATTTATGAGCAGACTGTATTTGATAGCCATAGAAATGCAAAACCTGTGGATATGGTAATGAGGTGACAGGTTCGGTTTTAACTACGGTCACTGAGGAGCAAAGGCAGGAGGAAAGATCTTTAATTTTATGTGCATTAAATAAACACTCAGCTATGTGAATCTTTGCCATGGTGCGAAGGTACACAGCCCAGCTCTAGCATGATCGATTCAGCCGCAATGAAGTCTACAAAACAGAAAGAAGGTTTTCAATCTCAGCTGTAAGCAGAGGGATCTTGTAGTGCCTTTGAGACGAAATGAGAGAAAGAAGTTGTAGCATGAGCTTTTGTAGATTGGGTCTTCTCCTTCAGATGCATGGAGTGAGATGGTGCCCAGGACAGACCTTGATGGTATGACTGTATGAATAGCTATAGAAATGTAAAAACCTGTGGGTATGGTGTTGGGGTGGCATGTTCAGTTTTAACTATAGTTGTTGAGGGACAAAAACAGGAGGAGAGAGGTTGCCTAAAGCTTGGTTGGGTAGGTGTCCATATGAATGGTGGAGGGAAGTTTAGAATATGGTGGGAATCAGAAAGGTGATATGGACCTCATTTCCACTTACAAAAAAAGCAGTTTGCGATCCAAATTAATGGATCAATTAGCAGCTGAGCGTGGTTCCCATTCTATTTGCCCCGTTTGCATTTCCCCCTTTAATATAACCCACTTGTGGTTCACTTTCACAAATGAATCGGTTCAAAATGGACCCGCTCCAGTTGGCCGAAGGGCAAATTTAAAGTGATTCCGATCTGCATGTGGTTCACACTTGCACAGAATCAATTTATCCAGAATGATGCGGAAAACATCAGCGTCAAAAATAGACACGGGTTAAATGGGTCTGGTGTATGCCCCCCCTCACTGAATCGCTTTGGCAAATCCATTTAAATGGGAACCAGGGCTGTTGGAACAGAATTATGATCCGGTTTAAAACGTAGTGGGAATGAGGCCATGATAAACTGGTCAAGATCACCCTCATGAGATAGAGGTCCTATCCAAATTAAGTGCACTCAGATCAACACCTTCCTTCCTTCCTTCCTTCCTTCCTTCCTTCCTTCCCCTCCCCTTTAAAAAACTAAAAACCCATTGAATCATTTGTCACTGAGAACAAGACAATTTTAAACTAGTTAAAATGTATGCAAATCAATATGCCATCAGAGTGTTCTCAATCTCGTCCAATATATTGGGCTGGGTCCCTTGGAGAGAGGACAGGGAAAAGTCATATTACACTTTTAGCTTAGGATAAATACATGCCCACTTAGTTATGCTGGTCAAGAGTTCTTTGACTGGCTGGTCAAAGAGTTTTGAGGCTTTGCTTCAGCCATAAATCAAAACAGAAGCTGTAGCCAACAAATCAGTAGAAGGTTAGTACTTGAAAAAGCATCTAGGAAGGAACTAGATAAGATCCTCAAGTGCGAAGGTATATCATCCAGTACCAAAGTTACGATCATCCATGCCATCATTTTTTCCCCAATTTCTGTATTTTGTTGTGAAAGCTGGACAGTGAAGGAAGTTGATACGGAGAGAATCAACTCATCTGAAATGTGTTGTTGGAGGAGAGTTCTGCAGATACTGCGGACTGTCAAAAAGACAAATATATGGATCCAAGAGCAAATCAAGCCTGAATTCTCCCTAGAAGCCAAAAAAATATTTTTTTAAAAATGGAATCTTGGGGGACTGGTGCATATTTCAGGGACCACATAAGAGTCCTTTGGGGGCCACATGTGGCCCGTAGGTCAACCTATGCCTACCTCTCCTGTGCAAAATGGGAATGCAAACATGCATAAAAATGCAAGCTGATCATATTTCTCTCATAGCAAAATCTCAGGGTTTATACCTTATTGTCTTCACATTAAGGTGGCCCATGAAACCCAGAGCTGCAAAGGCAGTTTCCCATGCCCTTGTACTTTCTCTTCCCGTCGACAACCCATTAAAAGCAATGGCTCGCAGAACGGTTTCTCCGTGTTGTCAAGGCATAAAAAGGCTGGCGTGGTTCCCCACGGTCAAGCGGAAGTCCATCAATGCCAAGAGGAATGGAGATGCACACTGTGGTGGGAATGCAAAAGAGAACAAATGAGGACAAGGGATGCTGCCAGGTTGGAATGAGAGGACAGCGGAAAAAGTAAAGGGACCAAGTGGGCATTGATGGTGGGACACAACCAGTCTCTTCAGAGAAAAAGGAAGTGTACCTATCCATCCACCCCTTGCCAGTGTCTAAACTCAGAAAAGCAACAAAGATTTATTTTCTCGAGGACGAAAACAAGAAGTGAACTGGAGAAGCTCATCTTGGCCATGGCTTTTGGAGAAAAAAAGTCATTAGCATGGCCCAGTTAAGACGTTCTTTATTAAAGTGGCCTTCATTGTCTTAGATGGGATTTATTGGACAGGATGAGAGGGAAGGGGTCCAGAGCAAACAGGATTGCAAAGCCTGGTCCTTGTTCTTCCGAAAAGTTCTAGTTCCTGCAGGGAGGAGAAAAGGTGACTGAAATATTTTAAAGTCTCTTTTGAACAAATGGTAAGGGGAGGACGACTGGGTCTATCTCCATGGCAGTTTCTCTTGTCTCTTTGTCGTTGTACCGATGCAAACAGCCTTCCAAGAAAGGGCTGGAAATGCTAACAACTTGGGGAAGTTACTTTTTTGGACAGCAACTCTGTGGATGCATCGCCATGGTAGAAATAATACAATTTGACACCACTTTGCCATGGCTCCATCCTACCGAAAATATATATTACAGAGATGGCGATAAAATTTGCTTTGGCTGCAGTTAAGTGAAGAGCTAGATATCGAAATCATTCATAAAGGGTTTTATTGTCAGTTTACCAGAATAATGCTTTAAACTTGTGATATTTCTAGAGCCCTGGAAATTTAATCCACCCCGCCCTCCGCTGTTTCGTTATCTCTTTTTGTGCTAAATTTTAAATGTTAATATACTCTCTGGTGCTTTATTTAAAGTATGTGGAAACTTTGACGTCTTATAGCTTTTAGCAACAAAGTTTCAGTCATCCAGCCTATCGAATGGTGGGATTTATAGTTTTGGGAGGCCACCAGCATTTGTTGGATGAGAAGGATAAAGACGCAAATCCCTGGATTCCTTAGGAGGGAGCTACCAATTGCATTATTTCGAACAAAGACAGCAACAGGATTCCAGTTGCTGAGCTGGAAGGAATCCCAAAGGTCATGCAGTCTCTTGCAAGCACTGGAATTCGCACCTGAAGCATCCCTGAAAAGTGGCTGCCCAACTTCCGTGTAATACAATTGACACTATTGTATTTATGACTCACAAAACTGGAAAGCTCATTTCCTTTCCACAGCTTCTTTTGAGTTACAGGTCAGCTCTAGCAGGGAGCATAAATACCCTGTGCGTCATTTGACACCATGCGCATTGAACATTAGGCAGAATTCTAATCGTTCAGGCCTAGATTTCATTAAAAATTGTGTCGGCAAACAAGGAATCAGTTTCTAAACAAAATGAGTTTGTGTTTTTAATTCCTTCCTCCCCCCCTCCCTTGCCCACTCCACGTTTCGTCTTCGGTGCCAAAGAGATTATATGTTTTGAAAAGATGCACACTTGCTAATCCATATCTCTACCCATTAGGAGCATTATTTTTCTTCCATTTTTGTTGGAGACAAACAAAATATTGAGCCCAGTGTGGGATCATCACCCCTGCTGAAGTGCAAAAACAAGAAAAGAAGGAAAGAAAATGAAACAGGTCATCATAGTACAGCTACTGTGCAACAACAACAACAGCAAAACGGGGGAAAATAAGAACGTCCAAATAATTAAAATTGGAAACAAATGGCAATCTTGCTCCGATTTCCATTTTATCAATGCCCGAGGGGAAAGGAAAGACGGCCATTTCAGACAGATACGCTGTTTGATAGAGTGCGATAAGGACTAAGAAGAGGGGGGGAAATGGCAGATTAAACGGAAATAAAAGCGATGGATGTTTGCATTCCGAAAGCTATTAGGAACGGCTCAACCAAACAGGGAGAAACTTTTTCTCTGCATGTGAGTCTACTTGAAAACGGAGTCCATTTTCAGTTTGGCCGACCATAAATCAGCAGCCTTCTCGGCTGTGCAGAGAACGTCCTCCTTCCAGAAGATCTGTTTTGGTAAGTGTGAAAACTTCCTAGGCCTTCCTGGGACTTCGATGTATTCCGAGGTCGCCGTTGGCTCTTGCAGGAGGACCGTGTTGAATGCTTCCCACACGCTGTGAGTCAATGTACAACCATCACCACATACACAAAAAAGCAAGCCATCTGGAAAGAGTGGGAAGAGGGAAGACTTGTGTAGGCATGGTTTCTCAGCCTACAATGACTAATATCCAGCAAGTGTGGAGTCATGGGCTGTGACTTCGCAGTGCATCAGAGGCTTCGAAGGGTGTTGAGAGCGGTTAGACATCTGTGAAGCAAGACTGCTTTAACCAACAGAAGTAATTAAAAGGCAAGCCCTCTATTGGTAGAGCACCACTCTATTATATTAAGAAGAAGAAAAACACAGTGATGGTCATCTGGGGCCTGCTCCCCACTACCTTTTAAACCGGATCGCAAATCAGTTTGAACCGGTTCAAATGACCCTGGTTCCCACTTGAATCGATTTGCTGAAGCAAGTCAGAGAGGGGGGCCACGTACTAGACCCATTTAACCCACATCTTTTGGACACTGGTGTTTTCCGCATCTTTTTGGATAAATCGATTCTGTGCAAGTGTGAAGCAGATGCGGATTGGAATTGATTTAAATTTGCCCTTTGGTCAGCTGGAGCGGGTCCATTTTGAATCTATTCATTTGTGAATGTGAACCACAACTGTGTTATTTTGCAGGGAAAATTTGATTGGGGCAAATGTAGTGGGAGCCATGCTCTGCTGTTGAATCGATCCATCGATTCGGATTGCAAACCACTTTTTTGTAAGTGGGGATGAAGCTGCAATATGATAGTCTTTGGAGTAAACGGATGATGAGTTCAAAGACATTGCCGTGGAAAATCAGTATGCAAAGGGATCTTGCAGCACCTTTGAGACTAACTGAAAGAGAGATGTTGGTAACATGAGCTTTCGTAGACTTGAGTGTTGGCCTCTTTGGAAATTTGGGTCTGCATCGTACTCTTTAACCCAACTAGAGGAGGCCCATTGGATCAATGGGATATATTCAAGTATTGGCTCGTCTTTCAACAAAAGTCTACTGAAAATGGGACTTATCAGATCAAGGTTAGATTCCCATTGTTTTTTTCTATTAGAGTAAATCCAGTGAATCAACGTGATTCATGATAGCGTTGAGTTGATGTTCAATGACTGATTCAAAGGGAATATTTTGTTGTGGCACAAGAGCTCTCAGACACAGAAGGCTAAATATCTCACAAAACTGCAAATCCCAGAGTTCCATAACACTGAGCCTTGGAGGTTAAAGTGGTGTCAAACTGCATTAATCCTCGAGTGCAGATGCAGATCTCTAGAAGGGAAGAAAGGGTAAAATAACCCTATTTGTTTCCCTCTCTGTCTCTCAATAAAAAGTAAAATCTCATAACTGTGTAATACATAGTAACATGTGTAGTACGGCAGCTAAGTCTCTCCCACCACATCGGCGCACCGGATTCACCTATACAATTCCATTAAATGTCATGTTCAAAAGAGCCAGGTAGAGCCCGAAAGCAACTTCACGGTGATAAGTCCTGACAGCTCAAAACCTTTCCCAGCGTAGCCTGTCAATCTTCTTGACGCGCAAGTGTCACACCAGAGGCTCGCAAATCTTCTCCCGAGGAAAGTTTGGTTGTGCGCCAACGCATGTGTGTGTACTTCAGTCAAAGCTTGGACTCTTTGGTCTTCCCTTCCAGAATATTAAGCAGGAGTAAACAGTGCACTTATCAGTCAAAAGAGCTGGAACTACTGACACCGTTTCCTGAGACTTGAACACAACTTTTGGTACTGGAGAAGATTTATTTCTTGAAAAAATGGAGGCTTTTGGGAGAAGAAAGAGGCAGCGTGACAGACTGCTTGGTTAGACAGTCAGACTGAGGCTTGGAAGATCCGGGTTCAAGACCCCAGTGGGCAATTAAAGCTCCCTGGGTGACATTTAGGGGACAGTCCTCTGCAAAGAGAACAAACATGCCACAGATTTTGCAGGTCATTGCAACAACTCTGTCACCATCCATGTCTAGCATTCGATATATGTACCTGCACAGCTCTGCAGGCTTTCTATTCAAATTTGTTTGTCCTTGTGTGCCTTCAAGTTGTTCCCAACCTATGGCAACGCTAAGGCAAACCTATCATGGGGTTTTCTTGCCAAGGTTTGTTCAGAGGGGGTTTGCTACTACCACCTTCAAACCACTCCATGCGAAATGCCCACAAAAATGCCTGTTGTCCTCTTCCTGTTTGCTGAGCTCCAGGGCTGGCATCTGCTAGCTGTACCCCCAACTAGATTCTCCAACTTATACTATGTGCTCATGGAGAGCAGCCTTGCCAAAAATATTCACCAACAGGCCTCCTAACAGCAGACCCAAATGATCAGTACTGACCCACAAAACATAAGCTCCCTTTATTCTTTCTCCTCAGAGACTCTCCTAGGAGGTCTTCTCATGATGACTTCTAGAAAGGCTAAGACTTTGCAGATGCATTTCCCTTCAACTGTGGGCAAACTCTCTTGATGATCTTTCTATGTCCCAGACTGGCTTAGCTGACCTGCAATTGCTTCCTCGATTGTAGCCTGTCTCCCCTGTTTGCACTTGCTGCCTTAAAGCATAGGATGCACCATTACAGGCCATGCTGTTTGAGGGATTCTGGATGCTGCAGTCCATTTTTCCAAAGCTCTGGGTCTGTGGGCATTTCACTCTTCCAAGATGGAGAGACTCCAGTGGAGGATGACCAAAATGGTGAAAGGTCTGGAAACCACCAAGACCTATGAGGAGCAGCTAAGGGAGCTGGGTGTGTTTAGCTTGGAGAAGAGAAGGTCAAGAGGGATGTGGACAGGTTGGAGCACATCCATAGGAGGGTAACCAAAATGGTGAAAGGTCTGGAAACCACCAAACACTATGAGGAGCAGCTTAGGGAGCTGGATATGTTTAGCTAGGAGAAAGGAAAATCAAAAGGGATGTGAACAAGTTGGAACATGTCCAGAGGAGGGTGACCAACCAAAATGATGAAAAGTATGGAAACCACCAATCCCTACGGGGAGCATCTTAGGAAGCAGGGTATGTTTAGTTTGGAGATGAGAAGGTTAAGAGATGACATGGTAGCCAATATTTGAAGGGATGTCCTACTGAGGCTGGAGCAAGCTTGTTTTCTGCTACTTTAGAGACTAGGACATGAAGCAATGGATTCAAGTTACAGGAAAAGAAGTTCCACCTAAATCCTAGGAAGAACTTTCTGATGGTAAGTGCTGTTCAGCAACCGAGGACACTGCCTGGGAGTCTCTTTCTTTGGAGGTTTTGAAACAGAGGCTGGATGGCCATCTGTTTGGAGTGCTTGGATTGTATATTCCTGCATGGCAGAATGGGGTTGGATTGGATAGCCCTTGGGATCTCATCCAACTCTAGGACTCTATGATTATAAATATTAATTTTGTACAGGTATCTTCCCCCCTTCTCTGCCTGATATTAAGACAAGTCTAGGTGTGACTGAGAAAGATTTCAGGTGATCCGAAGCTGGGTAGGCAGCAGGGGAGTGTCTGTGTCCTTCTCCTTCACAAACAAAAATGGAATAAATTACAGGAAGGGAAAAAAATAAGCATCTATATGCAAATGTGCTTATTTTACATAACGCACCCAGGTTGCAAAATTAAACTTTTTCTTGGCGGAGATTGAAAATGGGCCTATCAGTGGCGAATTGGGAAGCTGTTAGGAGAAGATTATGCTGCGTCCTGTTGATAGGTCACAAAACACATCGCCACGATTGGTACTCGGGAGGCGGAAAGAAAGCCGGCGCACAGACCCGACACATGCTTTTAAGGCACTCTTTGCATCTTACACCTGTAGAGTCCTCTGCGTCTTTTCTACTGCAGCCGTTGGCATTTGCTGGTTCTGTTATCACAAGCCCTGTTGGGAATGGAAATTTTCTTTAAAAAGAAAAACACACACACCTATGAATGCAATATGGGCATCACTAGATGCCTGGCCTCTCTTTACTTCCATTCTTGTTTATGCGCAAGCAACCAATGGAAATCGCTCCCCTTCTCCCTCTCCTGTGCTCTCTTTGTCCTGATAAGAATCCAATCACGGACGTTGATTGAACCGCTTTGAGCTTTTCGCTTGCATTTACACTCTCTGGCCAACCTGAATTGTTTAATCTGCAGTTAGGGTTTAGAGACGCCCAACGACCGTTTTGATACATCAGGAGATCAAGCCGGGTGGCTGGAGGTTGTTGATATCTTTCTTTTAATGAGTCGTGCCTTATTTTATTTTTTTCTTCTTCTTAAAGTTATCTCTAGATTGCAGGACATAAATCATGTGTCTTGAAATCTTGCTTTGTCTTTAGGCAATGTCATAAAAAAAAAAATCAATCTATCCATGAAGAGAAAGTCAAGAAATTACAAAAGGGGTCGTAAGGAAATATTGTTTGGTTAAGAGTGGTGGTGGGGAGAGAGTTCTTTCTCAAATATCTCCAAAGGGGTACAATGTTGTGGAAGGGTTTCACAGAGTCCTGGGGACCTTGGTGAATGCTCACTAGAGATCCCTGGAAAGATATACAGTAGGCTCTCCACTTCCATGGGGTTTTTTGAATCCATGAATTCAACCATCCATGGCTTGAAAATATTCCATATGTGTGTATGTGTGTGTATTCCAAAAAGCAAAACTTGATTTTGCCATTTTATAAGGGACACCATAACGGGACTTGAACATCTATGGATTTCAGTATCCATGGGATGTCCTGGAACCCAACCTCAGTGGTTATTAAGCACCCACTGTATGGCTCTCTAGGGTACGTAAGGGGCATCTTCTTCATCTCTGATGCAAAACTGTACCCTAAGATTATACTGGTGGCCAATGGACATTGAGGTTGCCCCAGTTGAGGTTCTACATGAGGGATTCATTGCACAAAGGGATATTAGATAGTCATTAGTGAGTTCAATCCCAGTCAGGGGCTCAGGCTTGACTCAGACTTGCATCCTTCTGAGGTTGCTAAAATAAGTACCCAGCTCAATGGGGCAATTGGCTTACATTAGTTCAGTATGAAGGGGTATATAAATGAAGCTGCTATTGCTGTTGCCATTAGTTGACAGCCATTCTGATTTGCAGCCCAAACATCTTTCTAACCCCCCCTTTAAAGCCATCCACTATCTGCCATCACTTTATGTTGTGGGAGTGAGTTCCACAGCTTCACTATTTGCTGTGTGAAGAAGAGTGTCTGATCACATCTGTGAGTCTCTACTCTTTGGAAAACAAAACTCCTGTATCCACACCACTTGCGTGAATGCCTTCTAAAGTTCAACCACTGCCCAAGATGGCTTTTCTCCTGATCTTCTCAACCTTACCTGCTTTACCATGCTCTTCTTAACAGCAGCCATCTCTGCAGCTACCTGTGTCTTCCCCAGTTGTACTTGTATCCATATTTATTTAGGAGAAGAATCTAGTTTAATGCAAACACCGTTCTGCAGTAATCACATTTGCAAAGCCCCTCCTGTGGTTTCTGAAGCCCTGCCTGCATATGTGTGTGTGTTTGTGAGTGAGTGGCTTGTGTGTTGTGTTTGTCTAATGTGGTCTCAAGGACCTTTGGAGCTTGCTTCAGTCTCTGTAACTGGGGGCTGCAGCTCTCCCACCAAATCCTGCCTTCCAGTAAAATGTCATTAGCATCACTTTGCTAAATTAAATGGAATTAAAGTTGGAACCGCAGCTGGTGCACCGAGCACAGCAAACAAATTGGTGTCTGCTTTAAACGTAGCAAGTAGGCGGCCTGTTACTAACCGTGCTAACAGGGAAGAGTGCATTTTCATCACTGGGCACCAGCCATGTGTGGCAGCTTTCAAGGAGGATACATTCAGAACGGTCAGGGAATCGGTGGTGCGGTGGGATGTTTTGAAGGGCTGGTATTCATCACGACTCTTCACACCGCCACATCTGCATGGAGAATCCGAAACACCCAGACAGCTGTGCATCAACCGATCAAATCCAGCAGGAGCAGGGTTTGTAAAGTGAGCCGGGGATATTTATAACTCCCCTCTTGAAAGAGCTTTATTGGCTACAAATTCGTTTCAGGCACAATGCAAACAAAATGGTAGTCTCTGAAGCAGTGGCATCACTAGGATTGGCACCACCCAAGTGTGGTAGCTCATGGTGGCATCCCTAAGATGCTTGGCACCTCCTCCCCTCAGTCAGGCCAATGATTCTGTAGGAATAGGCTGCTGGGGAAGAAAATGGCTCTGGTCTACTTGCTTCCAACAGCTGGTGGACCGGAGCACCCAGGTTCATGTCCTAAACTGCTCCAGTCCACCTTCCTTGTTTGCAAATCCAAAAGAAATCCAGGCACCATTCAGTGATGGGAGAGGTCTGCAAGAGTTTGCCATGGCATGCTGACATGGCATCCGGGGCAGTCTCCTTGCAGTCTCCAAGCAAGTGGATGGTGTCCTTCCCAGAATCTTCAGTTTCCAAGAGTTCCGGTCTACCTGCGGAGAGGCATAGAGTTATCCTTCACATGATCATCATCATCATCATCATCTTCTTCTCCTTCTTCTTCTTTATTTATATCCCATGTCTCTGTTACAAAGACAACCGGAGCAGCTTACAATTTAAAATTCCAACAATTATATAAATAACCCACTCCTTCCTTCCCCCTTAAAATGACAATTAAACATATGACAATTAAAATAATCTATTAAACATTCCGTAAGTTAAAGTTATCCATAAAATTAGCAACTTTTTCAAACTGGGTGAAGGGGCTCCATTTGCGGCTGGAGTTTTCCTATTCAGGGAAGGCCTGCCGGAAGAAGTCCATCTTGACAGCTTTTTAAAAAGCTATCTAAGCTGGTAATATGACGGATTTCCTCTGGAAGGCCATTCCACAATCTGGAAGCGGCAGAAGAAAAGGTCCTCTGGGAAGTAGCAGTCAATGTGGTCTTTATAGGCCGCAATAGGTTCCTCCCAGAAGGGTGGATTATATGGAAGAAGGCGATCCCATAAATAGGTTGGGACCAAGCCATGTAGGGCTTTAAAGATCAAAACCAACTACACCTGGAAACCAATAGGCAGCCAGTGGAGTGATTTCAAGATAGGCATTATATGGTCACTTATATGTTATATGAGGTGTCACCCAGTGTGGTCTGCATCCCTTGCAACCCCCTAGAAAAATTGTGCATCATATCGTTCATCTCTGAACCTGAAGAAAACTGAATGTGGAGGTGGAATATCAAACAGAGCAAATGAGTGCCATCTAAATCCCATGGAATGGAAGAATTCTGGTTTCTTTCCGTTTTCTTGCCTAATTAAGACATTTCTCCCCTCTTTCTGCCCCGTGAGATTATTCTCCCCCCAACCTACTTTTGTCAGCTTCAATTTGTAGTGTTTGTAATTCAGGTAGAACATTGATTTTTTGGAAACACTCCCTCCTTCTCTAGTCCCAGTTAGATAAGACCGTGCATTAATTATGCACCAATATTGATGTCTGGGGTGTGTGTGCCTCTGTCTGTATGAGAGCGAGAGAGCGAGAGTGCAAATGAGTGACTAAGAGTCTCATGCCACTAGAGTCATATATGGCTGCATCTTGAAATTTGTTTGTTTTTTAGCCATCTAGAATGTAGCCTTGGAAAGACGTCACTGGATACTGTCAAGTTAGATGCTGGGTGAGTCTTACAAATAATGATGATCATGATGTGAAGTCAAAAGCTTTCATGGCCAGCATCCACAGTTTTTTGTGGGTTTTTCGGGTGATGTGGCCATGTTCTAGAAGAGTTTCTTCCTGATGTTTTGCCAGCATCTGCACCTGGCATCTTCAGAGAATGCTGGCATGGAAGAGAGTGGTATATATATATATATATATATATATATATATATACTGTGTGACTCTAGGTTGGGAGGAGTGATTTCCATGTTAATCTGTGTATTGTTCTGTTGTTGAATGGGAGGACCTTAGGGTAGGAGGATATGCAAGGAGCATTTGTGTCTGTATAATAAGTGGTGCCAATCAACAACAGAACAATACAGAGAATTGTTGGAAGCCATAGGGGAATGAAACAGGGCATGCAGGTAGGTGCAGACTCTGTGGGGCATCAATGAAGCCTCTGGCATTGCACATCCCTGCTGTAGATATGGCAAGAAACTTGTGATTGGACCTTCAGTGAAGACCCAGGTTCTCAAGGTGCAAGCCTAGGTTCATTCCTTGCCTGGGATGCCCAAGCTTTGATGATGGAGACAGCATATTCACACAGGTAAACATACCATTTCAATCCATTCTTGGAGATGTAGGATCTGAGCCATAGTGATGTATCCCATCACTATGTATGTATCTTATTTGGATTACTTCCTTGGAGGTCTTTAAAGAGAGGCTGGATGGCCATCTGTCAGGGCTGCTTTGATTGTGAGTTCTTGCATGGCACAGGGTTGGACTGGATGGCCCTTGGGGTCTCTTCCAACCCTATGATTATGTGATTCTATGACTCTGGCCTAGATCTTATTGTTAGTTGTGGCTAAAACAGACCTGTTGAATCAATACGATTTACTCACCATTCAACCACTGATTGAGAGAGTCTACTTTAGTTGGGACTAACCAACAGGAGGCTGGCCTCCATGTGCAGCCACCTCCAGAAACTGTCCAGCCATTGTAGTGAGCTCAAAAAGCTTTGTCCAAACAGTAGAATGGCTGCAGCAAGTAGCCATGTCCCATTTTATGAAAGCTTCAGAGCAGGAGTGGAATTTGCAAATGGAGAATTAAGTAGCGGGCTGGACTCAATAACCTCTGGGGTCCCTTCCGTCTCTGCAATTCGATGTGACTTCAATGTGCACCAGCTTATGATGATCTCATCCTAGGGTTTTCTTGGCAAGATTTATTTGGAAGAGGGTTGTTGCTGTCTTCCTCTAACATGCGCATAAAAAGACCAACCAAATGACAGCCTCATTTAAAAATAAACCAGGGAAAAGGGCTAAAATGTTCGGGCAAAGGCCAGACCCTCCTCCAGCTTTTGCCCAAATCCTTTGGCTACGGCTTTGCTTGTAGGAGAGAATTTTGGCTCGACTCTGCACCCTATTCCTCGGGGGAACTCAAAGGCAAGGCAGAAGTACGATAAAGAGGAGGGTGGAACGCAATTCCCCTTGCATTCTAATCTCCTAAAAATTGATGAAGGGAGAAAAAGACAAATCTCCTGGCAAGGCGGAGGCGAGCTTCGCTTGTTCACCTTCCCTGGGTAATGAGATGCGGTGGAACATTAAAACAAACAAACAGCTTTGGGTGTTTACAACAAATGTTTATGGGGAAGAGCGTGCACCAGAGGTGCTCCGTGGAACATCTGGAGCGCCGGTGAAGCGCCGGCGCTTTCGCAGATGTGTCGCATTCAGGCGGGCTATAAAATCTCCAGTAATGAAAGTTGGGAAAAGGACTTTTTGTTGAAATGGCGCAATTATGGATATTAAAATATATATCATATAGTTGGATAGATTTGTTATCTTGACAGTTCTCAGCCTTTCCTTTCCCCTCCTGCAAAATAGAAGCATTTGGGATGAAAGTCTTGACGTAATTGCCGAGCCTGTAAACACTTCCAAGCCTTCTGCTTCTTGGTGTGTTTTCCCTCTTTTGCATTCAACTGTGCATTGCGAGCGGGAATGGATCCTTGCATGGATATGGGCATGCAGTTGGAGTCGTAGTTAGCATGCTAACAGATCTCTTGCTTGGGTGATAACAAGCCCCGTCGCATTAGTAATTTGAAGCAATCGTGTTTGGATAAGATGCCGGGCCTGGTGCTGCATGGGGAAGGTTTCCTCAGGGGTGTGTTGGTGTGAACAATTTCATTTGTTTCACTAAAGAGAACATCGGACCCCCCCCTCCAGGGAATCCAAAGGGCCTCCAGAAATTATTGTTTTGCCTTCAAATGCCCCTAGGTGTAAGCTTGATTTGTTGGAAGTCCTCCAAAACTGAGCAATGATAGGATTTTAGCATGCTCTCTGGATCATTTCATGATCAGGAGAAGATCTGTTTCCAACAGAAAGGGACCCAGATATGAACTGTGTCTGCTGCCACATGTTCTAGATCAAACTCTCCACACAATTGAAAGGGAAGACACTTGGGTAGCATCCTATGAGTAACCTGGGGCTGAATCTCCTGCAGTTGGGGAAATTTGGGGTGAGAGAGATTGTCATAACACGCCAAGATAGCCAGAGCATTATAAAGCTGTGATACACAGATAAGCCATCTCTAACCAAAAAGCCATCCACAACGTAGATGATGTTCTGGGGTTTGGAACATCATCTTTTGACATGTGAAAAAGCCATCCACAACTGAGATGATATTCTGGGATTTGGAGCATTATTCTTTGACAAGTGGAGAAGCTGTCTGTAACTAAGCAGTGGTAGGCTGATACCATGATGCCCATAGCATCATCTTACGATATTTTGGAAGATCTTTATAATAAAGCAGTGGTAGCTTAATACAGTGGGCCCTAGAGCATCATCTTATGGGGTGTTGAAAGGTTATAACTGAGCGGTGGGAGACTCATAGCATCATCCTTTGACAGGAGAAGATATCCATAACTGAGCAAAATGATAGGATGCTGGGGCCCAGAACATCATCTTTGGACATATTGAGAAGTTATCCATAACAGAGCAGTGAAGGATGATGTGTCATCCCACCCCTGTTCAGTCATAGATGCCTTTGGCATGTCCTCATGCCCATTCTTCCTAAAACAAACTTTCCAGATTCTGAAAACTACATGCTGTGGGTGACTAGGGGCTTCCAACCTTGTCAGCTTCCAAACTAGAATTCAACTGAACTTTTCCCCAAGAGTGAGCCTTTTCCTGCTGAATATCTCTCTTGTCACACGTTGTTCCCAGATTATTATATATTTTTTTAACCAATGTAAAATCAAAGCACTTTTTAAAAAGTTAATTAACTCAGCCCAGCAGCACCCTCCGAGGAAGGTCAGTGTCATTAGCAGCATAGCACATATCTGGAAATCTGAAGTTCATGGGATGTTGAAAGGAACCCTGCTATGCCTTCGGTTGCAGGTGCCCCCGGTAGGCATGAAAGCCAAATCATGGCCTGACTGCAGAAATCCTAGCATGAGTCGTGTAATGGAATTCATGGGAGGCAAACACAAAAGTCGTGGGCATCCAGGAGGGAGGTTTTGTCATTTTTTGGTCATTCTTCCATGCCCTGATAAAATGGCAAGAACATTGGTCTCATTTGCGGAGCTGAGACAACCAGAAGCAGGACTCCTGCTGCCAATCCTTGTTGCAATCTCAATTGCTGGCAAGAAGGTTTTACAAACGTCTGGGCCCCCTAACACTTACTGATTGTGAAGTCGAAGGTTTTCAAAGCTGTCATCCATAGATTTTGGTGGGTTTTTTGGGCTATGTGGCCATGTTCTAGAAGATGCCAGCATTCTCCATGCCAGCATTCTCCAAAGATGCCAGTCACAGATGCTGGCGAAACATCAGGAATAAACTCTTCCAGAACATGGCCACATAGCCCGAAAAACCCACAAAAATATACTTACCGAATGGTCTGATCCAGTTGCTGGCTTTTAAGGTGGACAGGGGGACATTGACATAGTTTTACAGTAAGACCAGAGCTCTGAAGACCAGGGTTCGAATCCACATTTCGCCATGGAAACCCACTGGGTGACCTTGGGCAAGTCAAATGCTCTCAGCCTCAGGGGAAAGCCACGGGACACCTCCTCTGAACAAATCCTACCCAGATTTTCTACAACATTGCTACAGATTCATTAAGCTACAAATTTGAAGTTGGATCTCAGTTTATAACCTGCCTTTCTGCAAAACTCATGCTCCAGGTGATCAACAGTAACAATAGACAGCAAAGGCAAAACTGGAATTCAAACATACAGTCAAATCAATTAAAAGCCCTTTTGGAAACATCTTAGGGGCAGTGATTTGACAATATCTGCCGGGAGGGAAAGCTATTTTGAGAGATCTTGGAAATATTTCAAAATGATTGTCATCCCATTAGGGAGAGCTGGGAGATTGGTTTCTTTGGGAGAAAATTGTGGTGTGGGGGGAAGTAATCACACATCAAAAGTACACTGAAGCTGTCCTGTTTTCTGATCTTGTCTTAACAGATAAAAGCTCCAAGGATTGGGGGAGATTAATGGATAATGGAATGAGTCGTCTCATTCTGTCAAACATGGGAGGTTTTCTTTTTTAAACGGATTTGAAGTTTCTGGTGTCAGGGCCCTGGGGGATTTGGGGTGAGTAGAAAGAAAGGGGCAACCCATAGAGTTGGACAAGGTCAGAGCAAATGTAGGAATAGAAGAAGCTGCCTTATACCGAGTCAGATCATTGGCCCCTCTTGGCCAATATGGTCAACTCTGATGGGCAGCAGTTGTCCTCCATGGTTCCATTCATCATTCGCTATTCATGGCTTCTGAATAAATTCCCGGCTGACAAAAGAAAGGAAATCCAGCTTCTGACCCAACCTCGCTATAGCCACAGTTTATTGTTATTTGTGAATTTTAAGCATGTTTTAATTTTAATTTGTTTAATTGTATTTTAAGAGGGTGGGAATAAAGGTTTGGGAGTGTATATTTTAATGTTGTAAGCCACCCCGATTGCATTTCATAGAGGGGCAGGATATAAATTTTATTATTGTTGTCATTGTTGTTATTCCAGGCAAGATTTCCCCCCAACCCTACCCATAGGGCAGGTCACATACTCTCAGCCTCAGGGGGAGGCCATGGGAAACCTCCTCTGAACAAAGCTTGCCAAGAAAACCCTATGATAGGTTTGCCTTGTTGCTGCTGCTGCTGTTGCTGTTGTTGCGTGCCTGCAAGTTGTTTCCAACTCATAATGACCAAAAGTCATGGGGTTTTCTTGAATGTTTCTTCAGGTTTTGTTTTTTGTTGTTGGTCCATAGCCATCTTTTTTAGGGTTTGTCTTAGGGTTGAAATCCATAGAGTAGGATCACATCTGAGCTTGTTATCCCTACCATCCAAGCACTAACCAGGACCAGCCCTGGAGTGCATCCGTGCCATGCCATGATGGTGCAAGAAAAGGCAAACCTCTTGACTATACGAGCTCTTCAGCGGTGGAACGGATGGATATGAAGGGTGGTGGAATCTCAGGGTGAGAGCACTGCCTTCAACATTGTACATATGTACACATCCCTCATTTGTTAGACTTGGTTGGGTTAATTGGAATGGCATGCTCCATGCAACCGTGGTTGATGCTTAATGCATCATGCTTAATGGCATCACCAGGGATCACTCCATGTGACATCACTGGCGCCCATTGCCTGTGACATCCTAAAACCTCAGGTCCTGGAATATTCTTGGGGTGGTGCACCAAAAGTAGAACAGTGGCTCCGAGGGTGGTGGACTCACCATCCTTGGAAGTCCTTAAACATAAGTTGGTGGGCATCTCTAAGGAGTACTTTAGTTGCCTATTCCTGCATGGCAGAGCCCTCATTTTGCTTCTTGTAGCTACACTTTTCTGCAGTGAAAATATCTCTAGGGAAGATGACTGCAACATCTGTTAGGCCATGAGCACAAGAACTCTATTCCAAGAGTTCAGGGGTCAGATTATAATGAAAACGTAAAACTTTTATGCAAGGATGATGCATCAAGATTATCTATAATCCCATATTAAAGGTTTTCAGAGGGGGGTTGCTGGATAGGAGATATAAACCAATGGGGGGGGGGAGGTAGGATTCATCTGGTTCTAAGATAACTTATGAAGTGATTGGTTTTGCCTTTACTGCTGTTTCTCAGTTGATTCATCCTGTACACAGGTACAGATTTACACTCTGCTCCCTCGGCCATCTGGATCATTTGGGATTCCCAAATCCAAGGGGAAATACAACAGGGAAGAGCCATGGACCAGGCCTGTGATTAGCCATTTCAATATTATTTGGATCGGTTTTGCCTCGCTCTCCCATTCTCCAACCTCCAGCTGCTTAGCATGTACTGCCATTACTTGAGCTGATGGAGCATTTTGTTTGAACTCCAGAGTTGGAACGCCATAGGATTTTGTTACCTATTTCACTGATCTGAAGGGGTTCGTGAGAGATTAACACTCCACACACACACAGAGTCTCTCTGCGCCTGCTGAGTGCCTGCAAGACAGAACATAATTGGACTGCAAACTTTGAACTGGCTTGTACTTCCCCATCACAGCCGCACCCCCCAGTCTCTTGTTTCTTTTCATTTACTCTCTTCCTTTCTTATTTCTTTTTTTCCCCTTGCTGCTTGACTTGAGAACAATGATTGTAGTCATTGATTTGCCCATCTCCCCCCTTAGCCTTGTTAGATAAGTTATGTCTTCATTGGTGTTACAGAGAAGGCAGATGTGAAGAAGAGAACATAAGCAGAAACATATTGGATCAGTCCAAAGGCCATTTTGGCCCACAGCCCTGTTCCTCTAATGGTCAACCAGCATCTCTAGGAAGCTTGGACTTAGGACATTGTCCTTCTCCATTTGCAGCTCTTTCTAAGCTATGTTTAGCAAAATCAAGGGGTGGAGGAAGTTAGTCTCTGGTAGGGTTGGACAGCCATAGGAGAGACAGTTCAGTTCAGTTCATACACATGTGGCCTAGAAGGTTCTTCAAAAGTATGAGGAGATGTACAATTGATCAGGAGCACCTCTACATGTGGCCTAGAAGGTTCTTCAAATGTATGGGGAGATGTAGGATTGATCAGCACCTCTATCTGTGGCCTAGGAGGTTCTCCAAAAGTATGGGGAGATGTATGACTGATCAGGAGCACCTCCACTTGTGGCCTAGGAGGTTCTTCAAAAATATGGGGAGATGTATGTGTGGTGCGAACCGAACACCCAAACCCTTTCTTGTTTGCCCACCTCCTATCTCCTACTGAGGCACTGTTATCTTTGGTAGCATGTTTCAAAAGTTTAACAGAGGCCAAGCAGTATTTCAAAACATGAATAAAGTTTATTAATAAATTAAACAAATAAAATAGGATATATCTTTAAAGCTTTGTTTGTCTTGTTTCTTAGTTAACACAAGTTCCTTAACACAATAATACTACAGCCACTCAAGCAATCTTATCTCCATCTGTTATGGCCAAAATCTTTCTTAACCTACAGGCTTTTTCCGAGCCTCTCTTCTCTAGACTCCCTCAAGCCTATCTAGTCCCTACTGGGCTCCTCAGACCCTTCTCTGGTCTATCAACTAACCTACAAATGTTCCCTCAGAAACCCTAAGAGCACACCCTCCCTCCGAGGTGTCCCTTCCCTTCAAAACTCCAACCAAACAAAACCCACTTTCAGGGCTCTTTTATAGCCCTGCCCAGCCAGCTTCTCATTGGCTGGACTCCTGGAGCTCTGTGATTAGCTGTTTCCTTGGCCTGCTCACTACAGTATGACTGATCAGGAGCACCTCCACCTGTGGCCTATGAGGTTCTTCAAAAGTATGGGGAGATGTATGACTGATCAAGAGCACCTCCACCTGTGGCCTATGAGGTTCTTCAAAAGTATGGGGAGATGTATGACTGATCAAGAGCACCTCCACCTGTGGCCTATGAGGTTCTTCAAAAGTATGGGGAGATGTATGACTGATCAAGAGCACCTCCACCTGTGGCCTATGAGGTTCTTCAAAAGTATGGGGAGATGTATGACTGATCAAGAGCACCTCCACCTGTGGCCTATGAGGTTCTTCAAAAGTATGGGGAGATGTATGACTGATCAGGAGCACCTCCACCCGTGGCCTAGGAGGTTCTTTAAAAGTATCCAGTCCAACCCCCTGCCATGCCAAGACTGATCAGCAGCACCTTTATCTGTGGCCTAGAAGGCTCTTCAAAAGTATGGGGAGATGTTTGACTGATCTCTGGCCTAGGAGGTTCTCCAAAAGTATGGGGAGATGTCTGATTGACCAGGAGCGCCGCCATCTGTGGTCTAGGAGGTTCTTTAAAAGTATGGGAGGATCATAGAATCATAGAATTGTAGAGTTGGAAGAGACCACAAGGGCCATCCAGTCCAACCCCCTGCCATGCCAAGACTGATCAGCAGTGCCTCTATCTGTGGCCTAGGAGGTTCCCCAAAAGTATGGGGAGATGTATGACTGATCAGAAGCACCTCTACCTTTTATGAATTATGCTGCCATTTGTTTGCCCTCATCCAGTCCATTATTGACAGCCGCACAGATGTAGCCATGCCTCCCAAGGTTGTCCCATCCTACAGAATTCTGTCTTCATCCATTGTTCTAAAATCCAGTTTTGGAAGTGCAGGTGGACATTTGCAAGGGTTTTCACTTCTCTTTCTAACTTCAACCCCCATAAAAGTACATAAAATGGAAGAGACGATCTCAGTATGAAATATGCAACGTTGCATCACAAATCTTTTTGAGCATTGCTCCGAGTGTGCATGGACAGGCCCATGGAGGTGAAGCTCGACATAAATAATTTAAGTTTCCATTGTCAGTCATATCCATTATTAAATAGATATCCCATTTTCAATCCAGAACATGCATCTTCTTGCCCTATATTCCTGAGAAAGGATTGGAAACATGTTGGTATTGCTCCTTAAAACAAGTTGATTTGGACGCCCCAACCCTCACTAGAATGCACCAAATGCATCTGAAGACATAGATGCAAGTCTACGAAAGCTTTGGCTGCCAACTTATGTCTTTCAGCTGGCCTCAAGGGTGCTACAAGATCTCTTTACAGCAATGCAGAATACCAATGGATATTCTTTCCATCCATAGTGCAAATTTCGGCTCTGTGTTTTGTGCACAGTACATTGCTAATGCCGTGACCATATTCAAGAGTGAGAGAAGACCTATTCCGATTCCAATTCCATCTGCTTTTCATGTTACAAAAACCTCTTGAATTTTAAATTACTTCCATTATTTTTGAGCTGATTGTCTCCTAACTCTGCCAAAAGTCACTGCTTTATTGATTAATATTATTTATTTTAAAAACCTGTGTCTCTCCCATATTTATCCTTTGGTGCTGTGAAGAGGGAAATGTCACCAACGTAGAAAACAGATGATTTTGAGATCTCCCATCTAATGCTGGAGATAGTATGTTTGGGGACGTTTGTTTGTATAAACGGGGAGAATGTCAACCAAGCAGCAAGCGACTCGAAATATTCAGCTCTTATGCTGCGGGAATTAAAAGAAGCCAGAAGGAAAAATCCATATAATCGTTTCTAAATTAATATTTAGAAAATAACCAGAATGAGTCATACCACCAAGATCCAGCGTGAACTACAATTCTGGAGACTAGGATTCTATTCTCAGTTTGGCCATGGAAACCCATTGGGTGACTTCGGGCAAGTCACACACTCTCAGCCCCAGAAAACCCTGTGATGGGTTCACCTTAGCGTTGCCATAAGTTGGAAATGACTTGAAGGCAGACAACAAAAGCAACCGACCATCACCACCATCCTGGTTATTCTACCCATAGATGCCAAAAATGAAGGGGTTTGGAGATATTTTCAGGAATAGGGTGACAAATCTGGTGATGAATTTAACTATTTACTGACTGTTGTTGTGTGCCTCCAAGTCATTTTTGACTTATGGCGACAACTATGATGAGCCTATCATAAGGTTTTCTTGCAAAGTTTTTTTCACAGTGAGTTTGCTATTGACATCCTCTGAGGCTGAGAGAGCGTGACTTGCCCAAGGTCACCCAGTGGGTTTTTATACTTGAGCAGGGATTTGAACCCTGGTCTCGAGAGTTGTAGTTCAATGCTCAAACTATGACACCATGCTGGCTCTCTCAGCTATACTTACATCACATATATCTTCCCGTGAGCTCAATGTGATACGCATGGCTCTTTTCCGTCTCACATGATGCTCATAGCAACCCTTGGAAGTAGGTCAGACTGAGATACAATATGCACCAACCTGTTTGTGAATATATTTTACTGCAAGGATGAGTATTATATGGAAAGCACCATTAGATTATTTTTTAAAAACTGGGCTGAGATATCAAAACGTCCGCCTACAAATCAGATCCGTTTTGTTTGCATTGCCTTAGAAAAGAGCTCCAAGGAAAATGGAACCATTGGGACCTTGTAAGGTCAATCCCTTCCCCAGATTTGTTAAAGTAATGTCTTTGTGGGACAACATTCAAACAACTAACAAACAAACATTAGAAACAATAAAACAACTAACATCCTTAATAACTGCGACTTCTTTACAATTATGCAGTGCACCAATCTGAACCCCAAAGGCATGTCTCCGAGGAAGAACCTTTATTGGCTTGATTGCTTCTGTTCTGTTAATTCTGCCTAATTACTATTTTCTTCCTATTAGATCCTAATTATATACACTATTTTCATTATAAAGTGTAATGTCTCCCAGAGAACCATGTCAATTGCTGAGGCGATATTACCGCAGGTCTTGTCTACTTCATTAAACCAGGGATCAAGAGTGGCGCATCTCATTAGATTAAAAAAGACACCCAACTTTGGATAGACATTTGCACCCAGATCTTTCTTTCTTCCAAACGGTGGCCATGAAGAATGGAGCTGTAGAGGTAGGCCTCATCCTGGAGCTTGACTGGTGAAACTTGTGTAATATATTCCTATTATTAGTATTAGTATTATTATTATTATCTTAGTCTCAAGATGACTCACAGTTTGGAAAGAACCATGCGCAATGCACAAAGCGTACATCCAAACGGAATCAAACTGTTCCCAGCATGAAAATAATTCAAGCCAACGGCTGATGCAATCAAAAAGATGAAAACCTATGAAAAGTTTGAAACAATAAAGCGCCCCTTGTTGTTGTGTTGTTGTGTGCCCCAACTCATTTCTGATTTACGGAGAACCTAAAGTGGAACGTACCATGGAGATTTATGGGCTTGGAGGGAATGGAGAATCGCCTGGCTGTGTGCACACTGTTGAGATCATTTGTCAAAACCCAGGGAGGACCAGGGCTGAATTTACACTATAGAATTAATGCAGGTGGACACAGCTTTAACTGTCGCGGATCAATGCTATCGAATTCTGGGATTTGCAGTTTTGTGGGCTACTTAGCCTTTTCTATCAGAAAGCTTTGGTGAGCCACCAAGATACAAATCCCAGGACACTGAGCTGCTTTGTTTCTGCAGTGCAGATGCAGCCAAGGAGGAATTGCTAAAGCATTAGGGCTTTCTTAGTTCAGAAACTACAGAGTAAGAAGGATGTGTCCGAGGTTCTGGATCTTGATGGTAGATGTCCTCAGTTTGCATGTGGCTATGGGACCATAAAAACAGTCCCACTTCAACATCAGCAAATGCCACTCAGCCTGCATCCACACTGGAGAAATAACCCGTTTTGGCACTGCTTTACTCTTTCTGGCTCAAGGCTATGGAATTCTGGGAGTTGGAGTTTGGTTGTGGGGCCCAGAGCTCAAGGCTTAATGTCCTCCATTTTACCAGGGTGACCAGACGTCATCCTTTATCCAGGTGGACATGTCCTACATTTCTGCCCACGAGGAATTTCAAAATGTCCTGGTGTGTTCGGAGAGTTTGCCTTTGGTGACTTGGGTGTGTGTGCGAGTGTATGTGTGTGTGCCTTCAAGAGGGTTTCTTGAGAGGTTTGTTCAGAGAGGGTTTGACTTTGCCATCCTCTGAGGCTGAGAGAGTGTGACAAAGGCAAACTCTATCTGAACGACCCTTTTTAAAAACCTAGGGAAGAATATAAGGGTGTGGAAGGCTCAGCTGGTTATTTAAGGGAGGTCGGTAAGCAGGAGAAGAATATGACGATCCTTTTATGAAACTCTCGACTCTTTCAAACGGGGAGGAATTTCTCCCAATTCGGAATGGAGCCAATGCGGATTCATGTAAATTCGCTTGTTTAGCGAATTTACCTGAACCCCTGCTCCGTTCGGAAGGCGTTCGGAATTACTTCCCATTACCCGAAAATAACACCCCTTGCCTGAAATCGCTGAGAAGCTTAAATTCGCAATAACCTGACACCTATGATTGCATTCGGAGTGACTTCCCTTTTTCCCGAATTTGCGTGAGAAGAATTAATTCGCAATAACGTGAAACCCCAGGATTGCGTTTGGATTGCCCTTGGATTATACTTCCAATTTCCCACGTCTGAAAGAGTCCTCTGTGAGCAGGAGAAGAACACTACTTTTGAATTTAACAGAGACACGTTGAGTGAGCTGTGGATTTGATAGTTTTATACACATTTTATACGTATTTTGCATACTTACGGGCCACTGAGGAAGACTGTTGTCGAAACGCGCCTGGCCTTGAGTGCTATTATTTCAAAGTTGGATTTTGCCTATTTTTAGCATTTGTTTAATATCAGTGGGGGACTGCTACCCTTTTATAAATTTAACTGGTTCTTTTTGCCCTTGAGTTTATTTTATTTCTAATAAGCTTTTCACATTATTGTCCTTTCATATTGGGAAGTGTGATATTGATAAAGTGTTTTTGGGAGGGTTTTTTTGGGTAGAACCCTCTGGTGAAGTTTTTGGTTTTCTCTTGGGTTTTCAGCCTACAGGACCATAGCCAGACACCAAAGTTGTCCTATTATTATTATTATTATTATTATTAGCGCTGTAAATGCACTATATTTACGTATACTACATATATTTACGTCCTACGATCCATTGGCCATGGAATGAGCATTGGAGGGTTGCTATCATGCAACGGGGCAATTGGTGACAGTGGGACTGTAATAGGGTTCTTTTACATTATGTACAAGCATGCTGCATCTCAACCTATGTGTCTTCTGTGCAACATCTATTATTATTATTATTATTATTATTATTATTATTATTATTTCTTTCACCGAAGAACTGACAGATTCTTCTTCTTCTTCTTGTTATGTGCCATAACAAAGGCGAGCCTATCCATCTGATCTTCTATAGCCGATTCCAAGGAATACCCCCACTTCTGAACTCGATAATATGGATTCAGACAACGACTGCAGGGTCGGCAGAAGTAACGTTGTAGCTGTTTTTAATGACTGATCGTATTTTTAGATAACTATTATATTATGATTTTGTAATGTCGATTTTATTTTTGCTGTAATTCCACCTCGATCTGCAGGGACAGGTGGAAATACAAATAACATTTATAATTATTATTATTATTATTATTATTATTATTTCTGACTTATAGTGGCCCTCAGGTGAACCTATCATGGGTTTTCTTAGGCAGATTTGTTAGAGCAGGGGTTACCATTGCCATCTTCCGAGGCTGAGAGAGTATAACTTGCCCAAAGTCACCCAATGGGTTTCTATGGCTGGGCCGGGATTTGAACCCCGGTCTCTCCTAGTCCGATGCTCAGATCCTTGCACCCCACTGGTCTCCGTTGAATTTTCCAGGATGCAAAATGCTGCAGAGAGCGTTCCCTACATCACATGTATTCTAATTCATCCCCCGCGCCTGTGATTTAATGCTATAGTTAACGGTTTTGATGTCAGCCTAAGTGAGATAGAAAAGTTTAAAAATTCATCGCTGACCTTTCCCTGACACATTTAGCTTCGGCGGGGAGGAGCGCACGCCACGCGCATTGGCGCACGAACGGAGCAGGAGGCCTGGGCCCTTCCTTGCATTGCCTCGCTCACCCTTTGCCTTGCAAACAGGAGGTAAGAAAAAGAGATATAGTGTAATGGACAAGGGAATCGGGAACGGAGGGAGCGATGCAAGGAAAGGTAACCCAGAAAGAGAAATGCAAGGAGCTCATGAAAAATAGATGCACCTCTAGCAAAAGGCAAGCAGAATACAAATAGGATTCCTTTTTTAAAAAAAGTTTTCGATGCTTTTAAAACAGAGGATTTTAGGGAGAAATAGGGGGAGGCTGAGACCGAGACGAAGGGAATATGTCTCTTAAATGCCTCCAGAGCTCTTTCTCCTCCTCCTCCCGACAGCCTGCAGAGCCGGGTTTGTTTATTAGGAGATAAGATAGTGAAAAATGTATTTTGCAGAGAGAAAATAGTAAAGCAGCTTCCCCGACAGATAAGGAAGCCAAATTTCTATTTTATGCTCAATTGAATGATTCGGTTACATTATCTGAGAAGCGGCGGTGAAATCGCACCCTTTGGAGGCAAGGCGCTGGGGATAGGCAAACCAGTCCAGGGGATGATGGGACTCTCAGTTTTGTGATACGGTTGGTAAAGTCAGAGATCCTGGAGAAGAAGCCGAAGGGTTACCGGAATGTCAAAGGGCTCAATCCCTTCTCCAGAGACCCGTCCGCACTGCAGAAATAATGCAGTTTTGACACTGCTTTTTAATTTTTTATTTTATTCACAAAATTTACATTTATCCGGAGCGACAAAAGTACCAAATATAAACCTATTATCATACATGTATGTTTCTAAAGTTTTCCGTAGCAAACTATCATTTGTATACGTTAACAAAGCAATCTTTCAACCCATATCCAATCATTATATTTACCCTCATAAAGAAATTAATGTTTCTTAACCAACCCGTTTCGAAACATCTTTCAAATAAACTTGTCACGGCTTTCCAGTCCTTTCCCCATTAATCATTTTTATTTAACAGTGATGTTAACCTAGCTAATTCCTTCATTTTGAATATTTTATTTCACCGATCTTCTATACGAAGTGTAAATTAGATTAAATTCTATACAAAGTGTAAATTAAATTTAGATTGTAAGCCTGAGGGCAGGGAACCGTCTTAAAAAATAATAATTGTAAGCTGCTCTGATAGCCTTTAGGGCTGAAGAGCGGGGTATCAATAAATTAGATAAATAAATAATAAATAAATAAATGGTATTTTCCGGGTTTTTTTCTACTATCATTCTAGCAGCTGTTACTAAGTATAGTAATATTTTCCAAAACTTCTTTTCTTCCTCCCGGCTCTGTAATTGTGTCATATTTAAAAGATATAATTCTGGCTGTAGATCAAAATCAATTTTTAACACTGCTTTAAGTACCATGGCTCCATTTTTAAATTTTTTAAAAAATGATAATACATAGAAGACATATAAAACAAACATTAAATTGCAGGTAAAAACCTACCTACCTACATCCATATATACAAACAACAACTCACAGACTATATACAAATTATCAGAGATATTATACAAAAAAAGTCATTTGGGAGGTTGCAACCGATCTGGTCCTCACCGGTTGCAATAGATTCTTCCCAGAGGATCTGAGGCACGGGGCGGATTGTATGGAAAGAGGCAATTCCTTAGATAGGTTGAGCCTAAGCCATGTAGGGCTTTAAAGGGGATCACCAACACCTTGTACTGTGCCTAGAAACTAATGGGCAGCCAATGGAGTGACATCAACATCTGGAGTTCTGGACTTCAGTTCCAAGACATCCTAGCTAGGTTGGTCACCAATGAGGAATTTTGGAGTTGAACACCAAAACATACGGAGGACCAAAGGTTTGGGAACCTCTGGATGGAGGAGCTGTTGCACCAAGGAGGTGGTGGATACCTCCTTTTGCAACGAACCCTAAAGGATAAATGCAGGTGTGATTTGGCATCGTGTCTGGGTACGCCACCAACAGACAGCATCAAAAGGATGCATCTTGAAGGCAAAGAGTGAAGAAGGGAACAAACAGGTGGACTGTTAACATCTTGACCAGTATTTATTTTTTAAGGAGAGTCAAGCCATATAGGTAGTATGGGGCAGGAGCGCTGGGTCCTTAGGAAGGGCCTTCCTCCATCCTTGCTTTATTCCAAAGCGAAGGCGCACTTTCTAGTGACATTCGAGAGCCCTTGATGAAGGTTCCTAATGGAGAGGCAATGACCTTAATGGTCCTCCTGGGGTTTTGCCTGCATCGCTAAAGAGTGCTAAATAAATATTTACTTTCCCTTCACTGCAGCACTTTAATATAATTAAGAAAAAAATAAGTAAAGTATTTGTTTCCTCTCTTTTTTTATCCCCGCCGGCTAGGTTTTCCGTAAAAAACCTCCCTTCAATGAGGTGAGTAGATCCCCCAGGAAGGCGGAAGATTGGAAATTAAAGAATCCATTTGCAGCCCAGCAACCTGCCAATGAGTGGCAAAGCCGAGAGTGTCGCAAGGCCGGGAACGGCATCCCTCTGAGGCCCAATTTGCACGTACACAGCTTCCGTCACAAAGCCCCTTCCACCGGATCAGCTCCTGTCGGAGGTGCCAGTCACCCAGCGGATGTGGTTCAGAAACCAAGCACTAAGAATTTTTATAGGGTTGGCTCACATTCTCTTCGGAAGCAGCGCTGCCTTTCGGTTTCCTTCAGAGCTACCTTCACCTGCTGCAGAAGAGGCCTCTATCTTTCTGCATCAAGTGAATTGGGTATGTTTAACTCAGAATATATTAACAGAATTCTCCATGTCTCCATACTTTCCAACTGTCCCTGTTTGTGAAGTCGAAGGCTTTCATGGCCAGCAACCATAGTTTTTTGTGGGTTTTTCAGGCTCTGTGGCCATGTTTATTCCTGATGTTTCACCAGCATCTGTGGCTGGCATCTTTAGAGAATGCTGGCATGGAAGAGAGTGGGGTATATATATATATCTCCAGGGTCAAAAAGATATATAGAATTATAGAATCATAGAGTTGGAAGAGACCCCAAGGGCCATCCAGTCCAACCCGCTGCCATGTGGGAACTCCCAATCAAAGCATCCCCAACAGATGGCCATCCAGCCTCTGTTTAAAGACCTCTAAGTATATACCCTGCTCTCTTCCATGCCAGCATTCTCTGAAGATGCCAGCCACAGATGCTGGCGAAACATCAGGAATAAACTCTTCTATTTGGATTTGATGGTGTCTTCTTGCATGGCTGGATGGCCCTTGGGGTTCTCTTCCAACACTATGGTTCTATACATTCAAACCAGAATAGATCCATTGAATGAATTATTGAATTGGAATTAACTCAGAGACCACTCATTCAATAGCTGTGTTCACATTTGGGACAGACTATAGGATTCAAGAGAGGCAGTATGGTGTAGCGGTTTGCGTGTCAGACTATGACTCTGGAGACCCGGGTTCGATTCCTGCTTGTCAATGAAACTCACTGGGTGGCCTTGGGTGGGTCACACTCTCTCAGCTTCAAGGGAAGGCAATGGCAAACCTCCTCTGAAGAAACCTGCCGAGAAAACCCCAGGATAGTTTTTTTTGTGGGTTTTTCAGGCTCTGTGGCCATGTTCTAGAAGAGTTTATTCCTAACGTTTCACCTGCGTCTGTGGCGGGCATCTTCAGAGAATGCATTCCCTGAAGATGCCAACCATAGACGCAGGTGAAACATCAGGAATAAACTTTTCTAGAACATGGCCACAGAGCCCCCAAACCCCACAAAACACCATGGATGCCGGCCATGAAAGCCTTCGACTTAACAGCAGGATAGGGTATCTGTAAGTCAGAAATGAATTGAAGGCAACAATGAATAGGATTCAGGCTATTATCTTAATGTGTTGAGCAGGAAGGGTCTTGGAATATCTCCATCAGGAACGACCAAATTCCTCCACCAAAACCATCCGCCTGGTGGACTTGGAGGCTTTGGTTGGCACAAACCACAGAGGCTGGCTCTGTATGCCACTTATTGCATTACAGGAGCAGGCTGAGTTTTCCAGCTTTCCGAATTGTCAATACTGTCCCCTTTCATCACCGCTAAGTTAACTTGAAAGAAAGACAAAAGAAACCCTCTAAAGTCTCCTAACTCAATAAAGAGAAGGGCCTCTGGGGCAAAAGAGCATCATTCCAGGGCATGGTTTTTTTTGGTCCTCATTTATCGCCTGTCTCCAACAAGATGAGAGAGCAAACAAGGCAGACAAATCCTTCCTTTCAGGTAGACGGAGGCTACAAAACATTGATGGCTGAAAGACCTTGGCAAAGGCATCATTCGGGTCATGATGATGAAAGAAGAAGAGGTGGAGGACAACTGCGATGGAGAGAAAGCTGGAAAAAATCTTTCAAGAATGTTATATTGCCTTCTACCCAGCCTTTATTTAATTGCGGACTTATTTATTTCTCTATCTATCGATCTGTTTACAGGTTGAGTCTCCCTTATCCGAAATGCTTCAGACCGCAGTTGTTTTGGATTTCCGATTTTTAAAAGAAGACCTGTATTGCCCATATGTACATAATAAGATACCTTGGAGATGGGACCCAAGTCATTTGTGCTTCATATCCACTGTATTCACATAGCCTGAAGGTAAGATTACACAATATTTTCAACAATTTTGTTCATGAAACAACAATCGGTGTACACTGAACTGTCAGAAAGCAAAGGCGTCATTATCTCAGCCACTCATGAAAAAAAAAAAAAGCATTGGTTTTTGGGATATTTCAGATTTCTGGAATACCATTCATTTATTTGTTATGCCTCCTTTCTACCGGCATGGAAACCAAAACTGAAAAACCTAAATATTAAATTTTGAGAAAAACACAGGGTGCATCTACACTGTAGAAATAATGCAGGTTGACTCCACTTTAAGTGCTGTAACTCCATCCTATGGAATCCTGGGATTTGTAGTTTCACATGGTCTTTAGCCTTTTCTGCTAAACAGTGCTAGCGATACGAGTAAAACTACTAAATGGAGGCATAACTAAACTAATAGCATGAATCAGAATATATATTGTGTGGACCAATATGTACAAGCGGGTTCATTTGAGTGAACAAAATACGTATTATTCTGGCTATTATTGTTTACCAAAAATCTTCTAGCGTGAAAAAAAAGCACAAATAATGTTCTGCATGTGGCAGAGTGGACAAGAACATTGGACATGTTCCCATGCGTTTGGGGTGGATTATGCTCCATTTGCACATCACTAGTGAGCAACGCGTGCAACACAAGTCCAATGCGTTTCGCCTGCCCTTCGCTCCATATCTGGAGCCATTCCCTTGCCTTCTAAGCCCCTCTCCATTACAGAAGGCAGTATTTATGAGCTCCTAATAACCAGCAAGCCAGTAAATCCCCTTTATTCGCCGGCGTTACCTCCTGAACACAGCGTTTTTGAAAGTTATCTAAGCAGGTTTATGAGAGGAATAATAGATGCTCCCATTATCATTTTCGGCATTCATGGGAAGTGTGTCTATAATTCTGTATAATTATGTAGACTTAGCAGTGATGAAGGATGACAACACCAAAGAGCAGAGGCTTCCATAAATCCATAGGACCAGTTTTTTTAAAAAGCTGGAAAAAAATAGCATCAAGAAAAACACCAGTAGTAGCTATCTAGGATGTGTCTTCTCTCTCCTTTCTTCCTCTTCCTCCTCTCCATCTTCTTTCTCTCTCTCTCTCATCCCCACTTTCTTTGACTAAGATGGTTGAAAGCTGAGAATTAATATCTCTCAGTTCTGCTTATGACTTACCTTTTCACAATTGACCTTGTTCTGGTTGTCGTGTGCGTTCACGTTGTTGCCAACTTAGGGCAACCCCAAGACAAATCTCCCACAGGTTTTTCTGGGGCTGAGAATGTAAGACCCTCCTAATGTCACTCATTGGCTTTCCATGGCTGAGCAGGAAAGCAAAGCATAATCTCCAAAGTCATAGTTGTTGGACTCAATGTGGTCATTGGTCTATGTTGTAGACCTTGGACTTAAGCTGGTACACTGCGCTGATGTGCATAAAATTTAACCGAGTAGTTTTACAGCATCCATAGTCACCTAGGGGATACCACGATGTTACCATTGTGCAATGGCAGCCAGGGAAGTGACTGATGCACCACACCCTGATGCACAATGCGCACCCATGCGCATTGGGACACTCCCCAGTGCTCTTCCATACACCAGCTAGGAAGGGCCAAATGAAGAACAGGAGCAACCGGCGCACATCGGAATGACCCAATGTTCATCAGAAGTGCTCACTATGCACCAAAGAGGACTCTTGGTCCATACATCCCAAGCCTGATGGGTTGCTTCCACTGATCACTGGATGAACTCCAATTTCTCTTCAAATATGGCTCTCAGAACTGGACACAATGCTCCAGTTGTGGTCTAGCCAGATCAGAGTCGCTTGTTGGATTCATATGTATGTTTTGGTCTCCATTTTTGGAAGTCTGATTCCTCTCGCATCTATGACTCTACGTCGGGGATCTTTTTCACACTGCACAATTATAGCACAAGGATTCCACCTTAATTGTCACAGCTCCATTTTATGGATTCCTGGGGTCTGTAGTTTGAGGAGGCGCTAGTGCTTTCTGTCTGAGAATTCTTAATACTTTTCTAAAGTGTTTTCTGAAGATGCTGGCGAAACATCAGGAATAAAATCTTCTAGAATATGGCCACATGGCCCAAAAAACCCACAAAAAACTATGGATGCTGGCCATGAAAGCCTTCGATTTCACATCAAAATACTTCATTGGAAATCCCAGGATTCTAAGGGATCTAGCATTGCCAGTCAAAGGGGAACTATGATATTATAATTATGTAGCTAGGATGTTCATGAAAGATCTCAAAGGGACAGAGTATAAATAAATTATTATTATTATTATTATTATTATTATTATTATTATTATTATTTTAAAGGAAGTCTTTCCTCAACATCACATTTCTGTGCATATAATTCACCCCAACCATTTCCTCCTCCCAGCCATATCCAAGATTCATTCCCAGAAAGCATGGTAGCAAAACAGAGGTTGGCACCCCTTTTTCTACTTACCTGGGAGTTAAACCCTACGATACACCTCTGAGTAGGCTTAGAAAGGCTCGTAGTGTGAATCTTTATGGCACGGAGGTGGCACAACTCCAGACGTCAGTAAGATTAAGGCATTAACAATGAGATAGGTGGGTAGAAAATGCTGGCGCAAAATCGGCTGGAACAAATCAAAACTCTGATGGACTTCGGGGGGTCAAGCTCAAATGTTCCTTCGGAAAGGCCTTTTTGTTTCCTTAAACAAAATACTGCATAAGCCTCCACGCTTCCCTCCCGAACAGGCATTTGCAAGGATATGGGGATGCATGAGAACATATTTAATTGCAAGAGGCTGTGACATTTTAATGGTATTAATGTATTCATGCAGCCTACCCGTGGAGCACCGAGTGCTTGTCAAGGTCGGCAGGTATTTTGTTAAGAGTCTGGGTATTCTGTGTAAATAAACAGCTTTCAGGGCAAGTATGATGGATATCCGAGTTCATTCCAAGTCTTTCAATTGGAAGCCCAGAAAGTATGCGCTCACTGCAGGCACCGAGTGAGGTTCTTTAGAATTAACAGCTGATTTAGCTGCCATTAACCTTGGGCCAACCTTAAACGTTTTCCAGCCTTTCCAAAGAGAAAGGAGATTATTATTGTTTTTCGGGACTGGCGAGGTATAAAATTACATTGTTGGCGGGTAATGGTGGACACTCTTTCGTGGTCACTCTCTCTCTCTCTTTCTTTTTGATGATTAACATTATATATTCATAATAAGATTACCATGATGAAGATGCAGTATGGCACAGGAGAGGGACGAATATGCTGGAACTCAGTGGGGAGTATATTGTGAGAAAATCACAGCATTGGTGCGTAGATGAAAGACATGTTTACCAAAGGTTGCTGGTGAATTTGTTGCGAAGGGGTGGCGAATATACTCCCGGCTTTACATTTATTCCTTCCATAGCTGGGAAAGATCCCTTTGTACAATCCTGGGAGCCGCCACCGATCTGGCTCTAAGCTATTAGGATCAGGAATATCTGGATAAGGTCATATCTAATTTTCAGGAGGGTCGGAGGTAAGTGAACATCCAAGCAGACAAGAGATCAAGTTGAAGAATCAACATATATATGGGGTATAAATGGTCTTCTCCAGAATGGGGAGCTGCTGATGGTGAGGAGTATACCTCTGTCTTTATAGGGCTTCGTGGACTAGGACTGGCTAATAATAATAATAATAATAATAATAACAACAACAACTGCAGAAGAGTCAGGGGTAAACAGGTTGGGCTTGTATGCTGCCCCAGTTGCTGTGCAGAGGGGTGGCTTAGAAATAAAATATTATTATTATTATTATTATTATTATTATTATAATTATTATTATTAATTATTTTGGTGGCTGGGTATTTATTCAGGAAAGGCCGGCCAGAAGAGATCCATCTTAACTAGTGTCTCTAGTGTCTCGGTCAGCGTTTCCCACACTTTGGTCCTTCAGATGTTTTGGACTTCAGCTCCTAGATTTGCTGACTATTGGTCAAGCCGCGTAGGGCTTCTGGAAGTTGAAGTCCAAAACACCTGGAGGTCCAAAGTTTGGATACCACCGGTGTAAGATATGGGTTGCACAAAGTGTGGCCCTTGAAAGAACTCCCTGACAAATTCCCCAGAACCACCCCAAAATTTAAACTATCCATAAAGAAAACCAGAAGTGCTATGGCTCAATTTTGGTTTCAATTTGGACTCATTGTTGGACAATGTTGGGGGGTGGGTTTCAAGGTGCACGGTGGGCTTGGAGAGCAAACTTGCCGTGTTTTGGAGTGTTTTTTGATTCATTGATGTGGGGAGGGGGAATCAGTAAATAAAATTTAATGATTAAATAAGAATAAATAAAAATATCCATTTAAAAAAAGTTTCAATGCATCCTGCTGGGAAGGAGAAAGAAAATCATTCCTTGTATACTATGAGGTTGCCCTCCCTTGAACTATATGATGTGAAAGAGAAAAAGGTGGTTAATATATGTCCTTCCCTTTCCTTCCCTTCATGCTCTGACTTCCTTTCCTTTCCACTCTGCTTTAAAGATGTTATTTAGGTAAGGAAGAGGGAATTTGCTCTGAATTTTAAATAATGACTGCTTCCAAAATGTCGCCGTGAGCAGCAGCAGCAGCAACGGAAAGCAAGGCTTGGTCTTTTTGAACTGCAGAGAAGAGGCAAAGTTCAACCTCCAGGAGATTTTTTCCCCTATTTTTTAAAGAAGAAAAGCCCACGTACGAAAGCCTAAGGTATCGTCAGACTATTCTCTTGGAAATACCTTGAAAAGGGCAGGATATTGGAATTTGAGACAACGGGGAGAAAAATGATCTAGCACGGAAGTCTTGCTGGCATTATAATGAGAAAAGGTTATTCTGGAGGGAACAAGGAACTTGCATAAAGTAGAGTCAAGTCATCTTCAGTATGCATTTTGCAAGCGATGCGCTGGATACGATCCTGGGAATGGGGGTGGCTGCTTCTTTCCATGTCAGTAGGATGGCAGATCCATGCCGTGTTTTAATGAACTATTCTCGGTGCTGAACTATTTTGTGGATAGATGGACTGACTGATTGATTCAAAGATATATATCCTGCCCTATAAAATGTGTTCTCAAAACATCATGCTGTGGGTCCTTAGTATCTGCTGGAGTTGACATAAGTTGAAAATGACTTGCATGCACACAACAACAACAACAACTTCCAGATGAAAAGGGATATGTCTCTGAATGAGTAATAGTGCTGCCAGTCAGGGGCCTAAATCCAACATCTCCACATATCCACATGTAGTCCTATACTACACTGAGCCATATATCACCACCACCCTGACAGTAAAGCCCAAATCTGCCTCACATGGACATTTTATGGTGGCCCTGGTTCCCTGTCATTCAGATATGGGGGATCTGGAGCCTTCAAGATGTCGATGGACATTTACATCCATGTATCAATGTGGTTAGGCTGGCTGGGATCTCAGTCTTCAGTTAAGAGGGATCTGTAGCTCTCCAGATGTTGATGACCATCTACAACCACATATCAATGTGAGAAGGCTGGTTGGGATCTCATGCTTTAGTTGAGAGGGATCTGCAGCCCTCCAGATGTTGAGGAACATCTATGTTCCCATATCAACATGGGGCGGCTGGCTGGGATCTCAGTTTGCAGATGAGAGGGATCTGTAGCCCTCCAGATGTTGAGGAACATCTACAACCATGTATCAACATGAGAAGGCTGGTTGGGATCTCATGCTTTGGTTGAGAGGGGTCTACAGCCCTCCAGATGTTGGCGAACATCTACGACTATATATCAACATGAATAGGCTGGCTGGGATCTCAGATGAGAGGGATATGTAGCCCTCCAGATGTTGAAGAATATTCGCATTAGACACAAAGCTGGACCTGATAAGAAGAACAACTGGAAGGGCATCAGGTCTCTTGGCCTTACTCTGACCTTACTAAGCTCCGTCAACAAGCAGTTCTTTTACACAACTCTTTGGCTTACACTCACTGTAGATTAGTCACCGCCAGAGAGAGAAAAGGGCCTGAATGACAGAAGGCCGCTGCAAATGAGCCCCCATTAGCTTCTGCTGTCTATCTCGGGTAGCGGAGACCCGGTAAACAGCTAGCACTTATCTCTCTGGCTCAGCATTTAGATGATTTCCATAATAGGCTCCGTTGAACTGAGAGGCCTAGAGGTGTCTCCAGGCTTGGGGAGATGCAACGCGTTCTCTTGAGCTGATGCCTGTAAAGGTGACGGCAATTGTTGTTAACAAAAAAGGGGAACACGATCAACATAGAGTCTGGCATGGCTAGGAAGGCAGGCATGTCTGAAGTTTCCCTTCCATACGGGTAGATTTTGACAGCCATGGGCTACACGCTGTGGAGAAAGCAAGGAGAAGCTTGGGGGGGGGGAAACGGAGAGGATTGCCCAGGGAATTTGGTTTTGAATTGTATGCATATGTGGCTGCATTCAAAGAAGCTGCTGTTTGCGTCGATAAGAAAGCCATTAAAACAGTGGTGAGCAGAGTGCAGCCCTGGGGCCATATCTGAATGTCGTCTCAGGACCATACATGGCCCCAAGTGTATTTTCATACTTCTCCTTCTTGTTGTTGTAGATGTGCGCATTCGAGTTGTTTCTGACTAAGGTGAACCTATCATTGGATTTTCTGGAGAGTGGTGTACATGGGTCACATGCAAATTGCACATGTTTGTACATTGCAAACATTGCATAACTTCCAGAGTGTAAAGTTACGTGCTTTCTCCTCAATGTAGGATCATGGCCCTAGTTTAACATTTAATGTCGGTTCTCAGAGAGCATGTTGTGCACTTTAGACGCTTTTTCTCTTCCTTTGCATCTCCCCCACCAAGTGGCATTCAGCATAAATGTATTTCTGGACTCAAATCACAAGGTCCAATGATGTCTGATGATAATCACAGGCTTCCAAACAACAGAAAATGGTGCTGCGGAGGATGATAAAGGTTTAGGATGGTTGCTTTGTTTACATGCCTAGTGTTTGTTGCATATTGAATCTCATTGAGCAGAATAGCTGGGGATGGATCTGTGTAGGCGATGCTGAAATATGATAATTGAATGTAAACCAGGCCAGCACTGATTTCATCTCTGTCAGGAGCAAACAGACAAAAACGGTTGTTTCCATTCAAAAAGTAAATATAAATCCCACTGCTGTTCCGTGTCTTCCATTTTCAGCCTTATTTCTCTAAATGCAGGACTGGTCCCCAGGTGATGGCTGCTGGCTCTGATGGAAGTATGGATCTCCATTGGGAACTATGAGAGGTTTTGAAGCTCCAAATAATCTCTTTGAACAACATCCTATGCCTAGAAGCAACAAGTACCAACAGAGGCAAGCTATAGGAAGGGTAAAAGGTTACCATTACGTCAAGTCAGGTCATATCCAGGGAATCGAAGGATTTCACTGAAGATGAAGAAAGGTGCAGAAGAAAGGTTTGAGCCGTTCCAGACTCCCAACACCAGATGCCAACAGACACAATAACCCAAGTAGAAAGAGAACAACCAAAGCCGTAAAACGTATGCCATTCCAGAGATCAAGAAGCCAGATAAATCCAGAAGAATATGCCCAGTACTGAGAGCCAGACACAACAAACCTTTGTGAACAACTGGGGTGGGATTCAGAGACATAGTCATCTCAGTCTGGAAGAACACTTCTGCAAGATATCCATCCCATGTTTGTATAAAGACGTGCAATGAAGGACTGTGTAGACATGTGTAGGAGGGAATTCACATCTAGATGGGCAATGCACATCTGGTACAAGGTGCATCCATGAGTGATATGTCACTCTATGTGCAATGATGCCTCTACAGCCTTGAACTGGATGTTTCCATTATACAATCAGTTCTACACATTTGTGACTTTGACTTTTGTGGCCTTGATTTTTCATAGATTAAAGTAATATCTCCTCTCTAGGAATCTCCAGCATCCCATTCCCACTTACAAATAAATCGGTTTGTGATCCAAATCAATGGATCCAATTGACAGCGGAGTGTGCTTCACAGTACATTTGCCCCGATCACACTTTTTCCTTGTAAAATAACCCACTTGTGGTTCACATTCACAAATGGAGTGATTCAAAACGGACCCGCTCCAGCCAGCTGAAAGGCAAATTTAAATCAATTCCGATCCGCTGGTTCATATTTGTGCGGAATCGATTTATCCAAAAAGATGTAACCCCCCCCCCAAAAAAAAACAGCATCAAAAAGATGCGGGTTAAATGGGTCTAGCGCATGGCCCCACTCTCCGAATCACTTCAGAGATTTGGTTCAAGTGCGAACCACGGTTATTTAAACCGGTTCAAGCTGATTTGAGATCTGGTTTAAAAGGTAGTGGGAATGAGGCCTAGCATGACTCTGCTGGAAGTTGACCATAGAGTCATGACGGAAGACCTAGAGATTCTTAGAGCAAACACTTCTCTAGGCATTTGTAGGTCCTTCAGTGTTATTTTATGGTTAACTTACATTGGAGTTGCACTGGAGGACCTAGAGATTCTTAGATAGGTGTTCATTCAGGTAAAAAAAAAAAGTGGCTTTTTATTTGTGTTTTTCCTACTATCATGGGGGTCCTGTGCCCCTAACCCCAGTAAATGTGGAGGGTCCAATATATATCATAGCGAAAAAAGAAAAACAAGAAAAAGTCCAATCGTTTCCACTGGGCAACTTAGTATGTCACTAATGGGATCCTAGCCTCAATACATGCACACATGTCATGTAAACAGAAATCTGAAATTTAGGATAATTTGGAATCAACCACGTTGGCAAATATGCCAAGCGGTGCTTCCTGAGAAATAAGACCAGACACTAGGGTTCCATTCCTCTCGCGCTGCGTCATTCCAGGCCATTCTTTCATTAGCGGGAGATCTATAAGGGATTGCTACCATTACCAGAGTCCATTAAATGAAATGCATGTGGGAAAAATCATCGTTTGATTTAGTCCAGCAACACGGCGATATTGGCAAGATAATCACATAAAAGTGACACCATTTATGGTTGAGCTGTTTGATTTTATGTCAGAGTGTTTCAATTTCACACATTTTTATGATCACATATAGGTCTAATGTATGCATTAACCGGCGTAAAGGTTAGATAGATTGTTTTAGCATTTCAGCATAAAGATCGGCGCGGATGCACTGAATCTGAAGAATTATAATCAGAATGCAAAGTGCTGGTTGCGCCTCCATAAGTGAGGTGTGCAAATGTGTTTTCTCACTCGCGTCTAAATTGCCAGCACAATGCGATCCGCCAAAGAACAAAGAGAACAACTTGCCTCCCATTCAGAATCCCAAGGAACAGCTGGAGCAGGTTATGGAATGTTAAGAAACACACATTTCTCACTTACAGATGCATAAAGGATGCCGCGCTAGAAACCGTGCGTAGCCGATCCTTCAGAATCCCAGATGGTTTGTGTGTTCCAGCTCTGAAAGACATTGCATCAAAGTGTTTGCTGCCTGATCATGTACCTGCAAGAAAAAAGAAGACAAGGAACAAAAGACATGGAACAAGGACCCTTTACAAATGTTGGTGGTCAGCACACAGGTCTTTTTGTTAAGTAGCCAACCTTTCTTCTGAATACCTCCACTTTTTGTTCTGGATATCATGTATTTTGCTACAATTGTTGAAGCCCCTAGAGGCTAATGTTAATCCATCTTAATAGCTTTTCAAAAGGTGGTAATATGATGGATCTCCTCCGGCAAGCCGTTCCATAATCTGGGAGCGGTTGCCGAAAAGGTCCTCTGGGTGGTTGCAGACAATCTAGTTTTCATTTTACTTTTTTCCCTACAAGAAGCACCTCCCTGAAAAACATGGCAGATGTGGTTTCCTTACCCTTCCACCCCACTCCACCCCTCACCCCCCGTTCTGAAAGAAAATACAATTGCCTGTTACTGGGCTAAATCCCAGAATTGGAGGTGATATGACTTTACATCCATTCACTGGGCCATGATGGTTTAGCCGTGATGGGGAGGAGGTTGCGTAGGAGAAATGCCCCCCAAATCCTCCACCGTTGATACATATAAATAAAATCTTTTTACAACAGAAGTTGCAAAGACAGGTCATTCAAGCGATCAGCCCACATTTTTAGTACCTAGATGAAAATTCCTTCGGTGTCTCAAACTGCAAGGACAATGTTCAAGGACAACCCCTGTATCCTATTTTTCCCCCCATTAACCATTTTTTCCCTCTCTATTCTATTCTTTTCTTTCTTGGTAATCTTGATGGCTGCCAGTAACTCAGCACCTTCAATTTGGTGGGAGCTGTCAATAGCCTGATTCGGTCAAAGCGTCTGGGTCTGGCGGTGGCCGCGAACGTAGAAGAGACATTGATCATCCCCGAGGTCTAATAGATGCTGACAGCTAGCAGAAGATTACCACTGGCTGGCTTGTTTCCGTCCCGCTCTGGACAGATGTTGCTTTGAGAAGTTAAAAAGTGCAAGCCTGCAAGCAGATGTCAGTCTCTTGAAAGGCTCTATCATAGCTTAAGGGCTTAAGAGCAGAAGGTCGCGGGGGAAAGAAAAAGCTTCGGTGGACCATCACAAGTCTATAAGCCAGGCGTGGGCCATTTGTGGCCCTCCAGATGTCACTGGTCTGCGGTTCCTTCCCATAAGTCATACCTTTCCATGCAGAAATATCCTTTCTTGTGTAGAAAAGGCAACCTCCTGCACAGAAAATGCTGTTTTCTGTGCAAAGCAACCATGCGTGAATTTTGTGCAGAAGAAGTCCTGGGACTCAAGTCCAGGGTTCTTCTCCTCAGGGTTACTCAACGGTCAACATATGTGTTTGTTGACCATTTGGGGTATATTTTTGGAGATCCTTTCCATCTTATAGGATTCGGCCTTATACATACTAACATGCAACTTATATGGAGCTGTCCATGTGTCTGTTGAAGGCTCTAGTTCATAATCAGATCTGTAAAGTCCTCATGTGGCAGATAGTTATGGATTTTGAGTAGCGGTTATCTAACATGGCTTCCCGTTTGGCAATGGCTGTCCATTAGGAATTGGGAACTGTGAAAGATCTCCTCCAATGACCAGCTTTGGTGTCCTAAATGATCACTCCAAGACCTAGATTTCAAACTCCTAATTTGCTCAACTTAAGTCACCGACATCCTCCATTCATCTTCTCAACTATGAATCCATTTCCCACAATCTTCTCTTTCCCCTCTTTTTGCTTGTTTCTGAAAAGCTTTCGAAAGACTAATATTATACATCCAGAATGTAATTGGTGTTTTATTTTATTTTTTAAAAAATCTTCATCTTCTTCTTTGGTGATAGATTTTTTTTCCACCTCTCTCCTCTCCGAGTCTGAAGAGATTACTCTTCCCTTTCATTAAGGGAATTCAAGATGGCTCTTTAAATCTCTTTTCTCCCCCCGCTCCCATGACACCTCTTTGTCTTTTCATTTCACCTCATTTAAATACGCGGCCCAATTTCAAAGCTTAATAATGATGAATAAGTGGGAGATTAGGGCATAAGGAAGCATGTTAGGGAAAGATTTTTCATTCTATTTCTGCAGGTCTCATGGTTGAAATGATCTGGCAACCGGCCACAGACTGGTGACTCCAAGGATCTTCCCTCGGGTTTCTTCAAGGTAGTTTCTTTTTTCTCTCTCCAAAGGTATAAAATGTCTCTACACTGCACAAGTATAGCAGTTTCATACCATTTTGGCTGCCATGGATCCAGCCGATGGCATGCTGGGATTTGTACATTAATAGGGGGTACCTCCAAAACCCTATATAGCTTGGGTCCAGACTTTCTGAAAGCCCACATCTCCACAAATGTACCTGCCCAAGTCTTGCAATCTTTGGGGACAAGACTTCTCTCCATCCCACCATCATCTCAGGCTTGTCTGGTGAGGACACAGGAGAAGGCCTTTTTGGTGGTTGCTCCGAAGCTTTAGAGGTTCAATCTGCCCCTTCTCTGCTATCTTTTCAGCAACAGGCAAAAGACCATCTTGTTCTAGCAAACCTTCAGCCTTAACTAAACTAGGGTTGACTGGTATGAAAACCGGCTACCACTCAATGGTTCCTATGTACAGAATTGATGGGTTCAAAGCAAAGTCATCTGAGTAATATGGAATTTCTCACCAACCTGGACATTTCTCCACTCATCATATGTCTCAGTTCTGTGTGTTGTGTGTTGTGTATCTCCAAATCGTTTCCTGAATTATGGCAACTTTAAGGCAAACCTATCATGGGGGTTCCTTGGCAAGATTTGTTCAAAGGAGGCAAGACTATTTCTCTGCAGAAAATGAAGGGGTTTTTTGTGCACAACGACCAAGTGAAAATGCAGCGTTCTTCTCAGCAGGGTTTGTCAACACTCAAGAATCATGGTTTCTTTGGGCCATTTTCCAAGTATTTTCAAATATTCTTCCCATCAACAAAGCGATTCTGCCGGCTGTGAGAAGGAGCAAGAAGGCGCCACTTGAGAGGCTGCGGATCCATGCGCAAGCCACCTGTTCCTTTGAAGGTGGTCAACAAGACTCTTGCTTTTGGCAGGAATGTGGTGAGTTCTGGAACGGAGCCACTGAAACACATGGGCAACCTCCGCAGTCCGTGGCCAAGTTCCTCCATTTCCAGTGATGCCAAATGATGTGAATTTAATTTACCAACTGTGTATCGTGCAGGAGGGAGCCATCAAATTAGTCCTGTTTCCAACAACTCAATCAGCAGCAAACTTCAATGGCTACTCAGGGTATTCCTGGAAGAACAGCTGACCCGTCCCCTTTGTTTCCTCTAACCATCTTCATGGGGCTAGATTTCTATGATTATTTTTTCATCTCTAGATAAGGGACAAAAATAATATCTCAGTGTTAAATGCCTGATTTTTACTTGGCTGACGATTTGACGTTTCTCGTCTTAGATCCCCCACCCCACCCCAGGCAATGTAAATCTGCTGAAAGTAACATTTTAAATGCAAAGCACACTGGTGAATAAATATCTCCTATTTTTTTTTTAATCAGGCTGGAACACAAACAAAAATGAATATCTATTATGATACAGAGAATGTTACCGGTGGTACGTTCTGGTGAGAACTATACATCCCAGCATTCCATTTGACAATTGATATTGACAGGCTGGAGCATGTCCAAAGGAGGGTGACCAAAATGGTGAAAGCGCCAGAAACCATGCCCTACAAAAAGTGGCATAGGGGGCTGGGTATGTTAAGGCCCAGGAAGAAAGGTTAATGTGGGGGGACATGATAGCCATGTTGAAATATTTGAAGGGACATCATACTGAGGTTGGTTCAAGCTTGTTTTATACTGTCCTAGAGACTAGGACATGGAGCAGTGGGTTTACACTACAGGAAAAGATATTCCAACTCAACATTAGGAAGAACTTCCTGATGGTGATAGCTGTCCGATACTGCCTCAGATGGTAATGGAGTCTCCTTCTTTGGAGGTTTTCAGACTGAGACTGGTTGTCCATCTGCTTTGGTTGTGTATTCCTGCATGGCAGGGGGTTGTACTGGCTGGCCCTTGGGGTTTCTTACACTCTATGATGCCACTATTTGAATGGGCAGCACAGATGGACAACTGGTAGTAAGGGCAACCCAACAACGTAAATCCTGTTCTTAACCTGTTCTTAATCTTAACTAAACCTCATCCCCACTACCTTTTAAACCAGATCATAATTCTGTTTGAACAACAGTTCAAACAACCCTGGTTCTCACTTAAATCAATTCACTTGAAGCGATTTGGAGACGGGGGCCATGCACTAGAACCATTGAATTCATGTCTTTTTGAAGCTGATTTTTCCCCGCGTCTTTTTCACCAAATCGATTCAACACAAGTGTGAGCCAGACGTGGATTGGAATCGATTCAAATTTGCCCTTCGGCTGGCTGGATCTGAATCATTTTGAATCAATTCATTCGTGAATGGGAACCACCAATGAATTATTTTGATGCCAGAAAATGCGATCGGGGCAAGTGTAGCATAAACCACGATCTGATGTCAAATTGATCCATCAATTCAGATCGCACACCGATTTATCTGTAAGTGGGAATGAGGCCTAAATGGAGGTATTGTTGTTTTTTGCTATGAGGACCTGCCCATAGTTGGTGCTTTCAGATATATTATTGCTGCTGGTGACAAAGCCCCAAAGAAGAGGTAACTGAAAAGGCACTTTCATGAGATCCCCTTCTCTTTCCCATTTGAACTGGGAGAAACCTTAAGAAACAGTTTTGGCTTGGCCCTGGCTTAGCTCCAGCTGTGTCCGGACATAAAAGAGATTGGAACTCTAAGATCTCCTTCTCTGTCACCTACTTTGCAATTCTGCAACCGTTCGCAGCTGCAAAAGCAACATCTGAAAGTAAGATGTACCAAGAGAAGCCATCCCGGGCTGACACCTTGCCACGGCTTGTAACAAACCCTGAAATCAGTTCTTTCACCCTTGTTTGGATGATCAGGTGTAAATATAAATTTTAATTATTGACATAATTAAGCCGATAACGTCCTGCCTGTCCAAAATGTTTGACGATGTTCGGGTGCCATCTGCTTCCCTAATTGAATTTAATTTCTAAAAGATGTTGTTTTTGGGGAGGGAAAATCAACAACATAATAATTATCGAGAACAAACCCATCTCCCCTCCCACTCTTTTAAGCATTGGATCTTCCAATTATTTCTTTTTCCCCTTGGAGAAAAATAAATAAGGAACTGAACAAATAAACAAGTGCACAGATGTGCAGCCCTTTCCGCAGAGGGATGTTTAGAAGCAGGAGCCAAGAGGCATGGCAGAAGATGTGTTTGATTTTTTAAAATTATGGTTCTGCTTTATTTGTGACTCTTTCCAGGAGCCGCTTTGGTTTCCACTTTGGGGGAAAGGCAGTATACAAATGAAATAAATAGATAAATAAATATTTTTCAAGTCCCACCAAGTCTACCCTTTCCCATACTTGGCTCCTCCCGCGCACTCCATTTTCAGATCACAGACAGTGACAACCATTTGGCATTTCAGCTGAGCATTTATCCAAACAAAGAGTCTTGAAATTCAATGGAGTGCAAGATGCTGTCTTTAAAAATGAAAAAAGCAGCAATGAGGGGAATTTGCATCGGACGTTACTCTTCTGTCACTTTGAAATCTCAGTCTGAAAAGCTGCCGCACACTTTCAAGGAAGTGGTTTGCAATGCTCACATGTCAATTGTTTTCTCTCCACTTAAAACCCAGCATTGAAATGCATGAACCAGAAAACCACCGAAGAAACATTGTCCCTCTGCTGATGTCAAGATAAAAAGAAGAAGAAGAAGAAAGAAGAAGCAAGGATTGTTTTGTGTTTATGACGGCTTATTCACACATACCATCCTAAGAACATTCGAACATCCGCCCACAGCTGTCTTGTTCCAAGGAAGATCAAGGCTGGATGACTTCAGGAAAAGGGACAATGGCAAATTTATCCATGCTTAAATTGTTGTTGTTGTTATCTTTATATAGGTATAGTACCTTCTCCCATCTCCAAGAGTGAGACTCGCCTTAAAAACATTTGGAGGAATCCTGTTGGGGTCTTACATCTTCATGAACGGACATTCCTCTACCGGAATAATAATTGCACAGTTGTGGAGCATCTGCATCAGGTAGACGGCTGCTATTACAACACTATGTAGCAGAACTGCCAAAGTGCCCAATACACATTGGTGCATGATGTGCACCCGTGTATGAGGTGCATCACACAGTGATTGCATTTTGCACCCATGTACATCGCACTGTAGAAGGGATGGGGTGGCTTAGTGGTTTAGATGCAAATTCTGACTATTGTATGGTCAGATGGTTGGCAGTTTGGAGGCCCAAGTGCTGCATGACAGGTGAGATCCCATCACTAGTCCCAGTTTCTGCCAACCTAGCAGTTCGAAAGCATGCAAATGCAAGTAGATAAATAGGTATCACTTTGTTGGGAAGGTAACAGCATTCTGTGCAGTCATGCTGGCCACATAATTACCTAAGTCGTCTTTGGACAACGCTGGCTCTTTGGCTTATGGAGACGAGCACCACCCCCTACAGTTGGTTATGTCTAGACATTTATGTCAAGAGAAAACCTTTACCTTTACATCACATTGTTACCCCAAGATCTAGCTCCCTGCAACCCTCTCCTTTTTCAATATCAAGTTGATATCAAAAGGGATGTTTTAGGCATGTAGCCAAGAGTGCACCCCTAGTGCAGAGAACTAACCATGATATAAGGCGATCTGACTGGCTCAGCATTGGGGAAGCTCAAGAGCCCATAGCCAGGATAGATAAATCAAGATCAGAATAGGCACAATCTCTTCATTGATGCGAGTGATGGTGGGTGATAGACCTTGTGCTTGCAAATGAACAGAAATCCAACTACATCTCTCTTTGGAGGAGATACTCCATTCTCCAGAGACATTAGCACTGATTGTCCAATCATTTGCAAGAAACTTAAATCCCAAAATTTTTCCAGGGGTACATTTTGCCCTATAAATATGCCTGCCAAGGCACCCCCAATTTGATCTTGCTTGAGATTCAGACAGACACTCTGTTGGTATCTCGCTTGACTTCTCAGCATTACTGGTGGGTTCTGAGCCATTTCACTTCAGATCAAGCCTGAAATCTTGGAAGCCAAGGTGATAAAAGTAAGGCTCTCATGCTTTGGCCACATCATGAGAAAGCTGGAGAAGAGTCCCGAGGATACTGCGGACAGCCAAAAAGTCAAGCAAATTGGTCCTTGAACAGACCAAGCATGAAAGCTCCTTGGAAACCAAGATGATTAAGTTGAGGCTGTCACACTTTGGCCACATTATGAGAAGGCATGACTCACTAGAAAAGACAATAATACTAGGAAAGGTAGAAAGAAGTAGGAAGAGCAGAAGATTACATATTAGATGGATAGACTCAACCAGGGTAGTCATGGGCCTGAATTTGCAGGACCTAACCAGAGTAGTAGATGGCAAGGGATCTTGGAGATGTCTTCTTCACAGGGTCTCCATGAGTCAGGATCAACTCCAAGGCAGTTAACAACAAGAACAGGCTCAACTAGAGGAAACATATTGAATCAACTATTGAATGGGAAGTTGATGCATATGTAACCCCTGTTAAACTATTATGAGATATACCCTAATTTTCCAATGGCAAAAGAATGGAAGGTTTGAAAGCAGTGCGGAATGGTGACTCCCAAGTCAGAGGGCCAGAGAATGGATTCACTGCCCCATTGATATAGGAGTCTCCAGAAACCATTGGTTTGAAAGCCAACGGACCTTGGCTTGTGCATGTCTCATTGCCATCTCAATGGACATATATCCTAAAAGTTGCCAGATGGGTTTTTTGTATTGGAGAGCAGGCCTTTCTCTCTTTTCCCCTTTTACTAAAGTAAATCCCATGTAGGCGACATGTTCCTTTCATTCCCGATAAGTGATCGCATCCCTTTATAGAAAGGACGAGCTGATGAAATCAAAACAACTCTGAGTTGTTTCGGGCTCCAAGGTTACTTTATTTTTATTTTCTGGTGTTATTTTTTCTTCCCTCCTTCTTCTTCTTTATCATGAAGAAAGCTGCTTTGGCTCTTATCAGCCAAATGGAAAGAAAAGCCTCTTTTTTGATTAAAAAGGGATTTCTTTTTTGGTTGAGCTGTTTGTCTCTGACCTCAGTGCCAAACACACGCCGGGCAACGAAGAACCAAAAAAGGAATCTGCTGTTTTAAAGCTCTTTTAAACATTTGGTTACAGCTGTGCAGAGGACATGAGAGGACATGACTTGCCCAAAGTCACCCAGTGGGTTTTCATGGCCGAGCGGTGATTTGAACCCTGGTCTCCGAAGCTGATTTCCAAATTCCAAACCGCTGCATGATATTAAACAGAAATTGAGCATAACACAACAGATTACTCATTTAATACATATAAATCTGGACCGACGCTAAGTCTAATACTCATCTCTCTCTCTTTCATTCATATTCTAACTAATGCTGACCCTGACTCTAGCTCTTCTAACTACTCAGACTCTTAAACTACCTTCTTCTAACTAATCCAGGTTGACTGGTTTCAATCTCTTCTCCCCTTCTTTGACCAATTGCCATACCAGACTTTTCAAATCCCTATAGAAACCCCACTGATCAACATTCACTCCCAAATTTCCATTTTCTCACCTCCGTCATAGATCCTTAACCTTGTTTATCTTACAAATGCAGTATTCCTCACCCAAACATCCATTAAATCATGGAATGTATTCATTATAAATATATCAATCCATCAGCCAATCCCTTCTTGGACCTCATTCCCACTTACAAATAAATCGGTGTGCTATCTGAATTGATGGATCAATTCAACAGTGGAGCATGGTTCACGCAACACTTGTTCCAATCTCATTTTTCCCCTGTAAAATAACCCACTTGTGGCTCACATTCATGAATGAATCGATTCAAAATGGACCTGCTCCAGCCGGTCGAAGGGCAAATTAAAATTGATTCCAATCTGTGCCTGGTTCACACTTGCACAGAATCGATTTATCGGAAAAGATGGGGAAAAAATCAGCATCAAAAAGACGTGCATTAAATGGGTCTAGTGCATGGCCCTCCTTTCCGAATCACTTCAGTGATTCGGTTTAAGTGGGAACCAGGATCATTTGAATCGATTCAAACTGATCTGGGATCCAGTTTAAAATGTAGTGGGAATCAGGCCCTTCTCTCTCCAAGGAAACTAAGGTTGCATCCGCACTGCAAAAATAAAGCAGTGAGACATTGCTTTAACATTGCCATGGCTAGAGAAGCTAGAGACCTTGTAAAACTACAAACCCTAAGATTCCACAAACCCTATTGTGTAAATGCACCCATAGAGACACACACATGGAGGAACAAAATTGCTCTTGTTAGGCTACTTTTCCTTTTAAGCCATGGCTCCAAGCTTGCAAAAGAGGAGGCAGAACTTCGACATGTTGATGGGGGTCCAAATGTTGCTTGATCTCTCTCCTGCTTTAAATAGGAAATGCATGTTTTCACATGTTGGTTTTATCCAGCATGTTCTCCAAGGTAGCAATCTATCAGAGTTGTTCTCAAGCCGTATGGTCTTCATTTAATGTGTTAGTAACTACTTTCTCATTGAGATTGGGCAGGTGGGAGGAATACCCCCGTTTCACCCAAGAGCTTTACTGTAAAATAAAATTATGGGTCCTTGCGATCCTCGTAAGCAAAGAACCCCATCTTGTTGGGAAACAGAACAGATGTATGCTACTTCCAAGAAGGAAAACTTCTAACATTTTCTGCATTTGAATTTCTCCCCAGATTCCAAAGTGCCAACTTGGTCTTCTTTTCTTGTCTGGAATCCACACAGGAGAAATTCTCCGCTGCACGATCAAAATAAATAAATACATCTGTGCTGCATACCGAGCATCATACATTATTTGCTATGGCTTTTAGTTCCTTTTGCTCTTTAGGTTTTCTCAACAACATCAGACCTAGGCCCCATGCCATTAAACCCAGGAAAAAAAGTGGGGTGCGTTAATACAATATGAATGATAGCATGAAGATGCTTTTTGCAATAGGGTCAGGTGGAATTTTTAAAAATACTCAGAAAATGGACAGAAATGTGTTTCTCGAGTGGCAAGAAACACCGTTGAAGAGAATCCTGGACTGACAAGAATCTTAATTTTTCAGGAATTTTTCTATACAAAATTCGCTTATGGTTATTTTTTGCAAAAAACAAAACAAAAACCTGGTATCTTGTATGGAAGTAAGGCTGCATCCGCACTGCAGAAACAATGCACTTTGACACCACTTGAACTGCAGCAGCTCAGTGCTGTGGAATTCTGGGATCCGTAGTTTCATGGGACATTAAGTCTTTTCTGTCAGAGAGCTCTGCTGCTGTGACAAACTACAAATCCCAGGAATCCATAGCATGGAGCCACTCTTGCATTAACAGTTTCAACAGTATATATATATATATATATATATATATATTGACAATGGTTGTAAGCTGCCTTGAATCCTGTGCTGGGAAAAAGTTAGGAAATAAATCAAATCAATAAATAGTTAAGTAAATAAGTGTATTTGTGTTAATGGATATTTATACATAGAGATGCACGGAGAAGAGAAGGCGAATGTCTGCACTTCCAGGCTCATCACGAATCCCATTTTGGGAGAAAGATGGGATATAAATCTAACAAATAAATAAAATACGGAGATGGCTAGAGTCGAGATAAACCCTGGTAACAGCAAGATTCATTCAAATCCTCAAGTATTCCCAGACCTACCAAGCTTTGGCAAAGTCTGAGCTTGGAAACCCGATTATTAAAGCTAACACATTAACATTAATTCGAAACATAATTCACGGACATTAGACACTTCAGTCAATATTATAAAATTAATTTCTTATGCTAATCGTTAGCAACATTTAAGTGATGTGTTATATTTAAATTAAAAAGTGGTTAAAAATGAATCAAAATGGCTCCCAGTAGGAGGGGAGACAAAAACCCCTCCAAAATTGCCTCCAAAAGTCTCATTTAAAGTATCCTGAAACATCGATCCTTACTCAGACATGGATGATTGTAAAAAATGATTAAAATGATAAGTTGAAAATCATTGTGCGAAGGGATCCTAAAGGACTCCATACATTTGAGGAAGCAGACCGAGTCTGTGGCTGCATCCACATTTCACAAAATAACCCAGTTCGACACCACTTGAACTGCCATGGCTCAATGCTATCGGATTCTGGGAATTGTAGTTTTGTGAAACATCGAGCCTTCTCGGTTGGAGACCTCCGGTGCCACAACAAACTATCCCAAGATGCCAAAGGATGGAGCCATGGCAGTAAAAGTGGGGTCAAACTGAATTATTTCTGCAGTGTGGATGCAGCCTATGAAAGCTTATGCTACCACGTATATTCCACCCTGAATATACCAGTCAACCCATGGAGTTCATGATCGAAGACCATCAGATTTCAACATACTATATTTTGGGAAGGGAATTCTTGGGGCCTCACCAAACTACAAAGTCCCGGATCCCTTCGGATGCAGCGCCGATCATTAAAGCAGAACCAAAGATCTCTAATGGAGTGGTGTGAAAGGTCCCTCGGTTGAAAAGGAGGAATTTGATACATAAATTAGATGCAGGGAACATTAACTAGAGGAGATTATTTTTCTCCCAGATTTGTTTCATCTCCAGTCCATCTCATTAGTTGAAGCACACACATGGCTTCACTTGCAAACTCAAAGGATCCACATTCGCTTCTCGACGCCTCCCCTGATCAAAAACAGAGACTCACATCAAATGCGAATCAATGACCGGCGTTGATCGTTCTCCATTTCCATAGCTGTATACATGAACTCCCGACGACAAAACCACCTTTTTTTATTAATTCTTTCCCGGCACAGTTCCTGCACACCATATGGCACGTTCTCTATCTTTCCTAACCCCCCCCCCCATCATCCACAAATGCAATTTATATTTCGTTGCGCCTTCCCTGGAGAGATTCATCTTAGGCTGTAATGATAGTGTGAAGCCAGAGTGGAGACCTTATATGAAACTTTATTATTGTTACAATAACGTAGCTAATTTCCACTCTCCGCATGGGGTTCGGCTTTGGCAAATCTAACAGGGACAAAAATTTTAACCCCATAGGTAACAGCGATGGAGAAAGTTGGCTCTTGGCAAGGTTGGCATGTGGTCTTATTCGTCCAATAAGAGTGTGGACCATTGGTGTGTATGAGAAAGTGATGTGAATAATTTTCTCATTCTTAGATGGAATGACATAAGGCCTTCCTTCTATCATTTCTCTTCTATATAGGGGTGCTAAAAGAGGTGGGTAAAATGTCATCTAGGGGCCATATTTGGTCCTTGGGACCCCAGATTAGAAGCGACCCAACAAGCCCTCCTTTGAGTCATGCATCAACTGAAATACTATTTGGAGACTTTTGGACTCCTAGAGGCACTGTTTGATGGCACTTGCCTCTCTTACGCTTTCAGGTTTGAGCTAAAGGGACTAGTTATGCCGATTATGGCTTTAAAGGCTCGGATCAATCTGTTACGAAAAAGCTCAATTGTGAAACAGACAATATATTAAGAGTGCATTACTTTGGTTCTCCATCTAGGCAGCCATCTTAAATCCTTTTCAGGCTGGACAGGACAAAGTCATAAAGTGGAGTCTTAGGCCAAGATCCATCAAGGTTATTCAATATGAATATCCGCATCCATATTTATGTTGAATAACCTTGATGCAAGATCTTGGTTTAAGAACGGCCAAGGATATTCTGCCCAGTGTAGATGAGCCCTCGGCTGTGGTGGGCAGCATTACCATTGAACACAAAGGTTTCATGGCACAATTAATCCATAACAACGCATATGGGTATCTATGTTGATCTAAACCTCGATGTCAGATCTTGGCCTAAGAGCAGCCCAGAGTATTTTGTCCAGTGTAGACAAACCCTCAGTTGTGTTGCGCAGCATTGGCATTGGACTCAAGGGTTTCATGGCACCATTAATCCATAACAATGCATATGGATATCTAAGTTGATGTAAGCCTTGATGTCAGATCTTGGTCTAAGAGCAGCCCAGTGTATCCAACCCTCCGTTGAGTTGCGTAGCATTGCCATTGAATGCAAAGGTTTCATGGCACAATTCATCCATAACTCTCCATGTGGATATTTATGCTGAATATCCTTGATGTCAGATCTTGACCTAAGAGCATCCCAGGGTATTCTGCTTGTTGCAAACAAGCCCTTGGTTGAGTTGAGACCAAGATCTTACATTAAGGACATTCAGCATAAATATCCACATGCAGAGTTATGGATTAATTGTGCCACAAAACCCTTGTGATCAATGACAATGTGGTGCAACTCAATTGAGGGCTTGTCTACAATGGGCAGGATATTCTGGGCTGCTCTTATGCCAAGATCTGACATCAAGGCTTACATTAGCATAGATAGATATCCATATGCATTGTTCTGAATTAATGTTGCCACGAAACCCTTGTGTTCAACGGCAATGTCACACAACTCAATCGAGGGCTCATGTATATTGGGCAGAATATGCTTGGCCATTCTTAAACCAAGATCTTGCATCAAGGTTATTCAACATAAACACACCTGTGGATATTCATACCGAATAACCTTCATGGAAGATCTTGGCCTCAGACTCCACGTTATGACTTGGTCCTGTCCAACTGAAAAGGATTCAAGATGACTGCCTAGATGAAGAACCAAGGTGAAACACTCTTAATATACTGCCTGTTTCACTATTGAGCTTTTACTTAACAGATTGATCTGAGCCTTTAAAGCCATATCGGCATAACTAGTCCCTTTAGCTCAAAGCTGAAAGCTTAAGAGAGGCGAGCACCATCAAACGGTGCTTCTAGGAGTCCAAAAGTCTCCAAAATAGCACGTCAGAAGGCTAGGAGGAACACTATCTACTTCATCTTCTCCCCTCCCTTCATGTATCTGAAGGAGTTTTGCATCTGATTATTATTATTATTACTGCCTCTGCTAGCTTTGTGTCTGTGGAAGGTTATTCCTCTCTCTTTCGCCCCCCACCCCCATCATCTCCCTTTGCTTCCCTTTTTGTTTTTAAGCTTCCACTTAGCGGATGCATAATGTGTAGCGCAGTGTTCAAAAAAAAGCCCACCCCTCCCTGGTTTCTGTTATCTGATTTGGAGTTTAATGTCTAAAAGTCTTCAAGCTGCTTTATCTAAAGATCCTGCCTGTATAATTGTGTACTTAGAATTCAGCAGCTGGCGTGGAAGAAGGGAAGCAGGCGGGGAGGGGAGCCGCTCTATATTCTAGCTGGCATCCTGGCCCAAAAATAAATGAACTGGTAAGAAGAAGCCGAGGGAAGGAAAAGGGCAAAGAAGGCCCCCAAGCAATCTAAAGGTTTGTTTCTGATGGATCCAGCCCCTCGGTCTCAATGGGGTTGGAAGGAAGGCAAGAAGAAAAATCTAGATCTTGTCTTTCCTATAGGATCTTGAAGATTTGGGATGGTGCACAGCGAAAACAACTGAAGTGGTCAAGGAAAGTCTTCCATTGAACATTGAAGGAGGAAGAGGAGAAGGTGAAGAAGATGAAGAAGGAGGAGGGGAGGAGGAAGAGGAAGAAGAGAATGAGGATGAGAAGAAAAGCTGAAGGAGGAGGAGGAAGAAAAAAGAAAAAAGAAGAAGGAAAAGAAGAAGAAGAAAGGAAGAAGAGGAACAGGATAAAGAAGAGGAAGAAGAGGAGGAGGAGGAAGATGAAGAAGAAGGAGATGAACAGGAGGAGGGACAAGAGGAGCAGGGAGGAGGAACTGAAACAGAAATTTTCTTGGACCAAATCTCTTGAGTAGTTTCAGCTTACCTTGAGCCTCATACTGATATTTCTATGAAATGAAGATCAACCCAGGACTCACCACCACAGTGCTATAATAGCTGTGTCAGCTTTGAAAGTTTGCAAAGAAACCAATTATCCTATAAAAATCTCCTTCGTCTCCTCTCCCCGGTGTTCTCACCTCCAAAGGGAAATCATTTCGCACAGCCTATACTCTGAACTTTCCACTAGTCCTAGGAAAGTAGAGCAGAAAAACTTCATTGAGGATTGCCCAGAATGGAGGGATCCCAGAGGCTGGTCATCGGGGTGATTTCAGCCGGGCAGGGAGTTGTAATTTGTAGGTCTCATGCTTCCTTTGGGGAGGGGGTCTTCAAAGGATGGAGTAAAATCCCAGGTTGAAGGACTGAGGTGGGAAAAGAGGTCATTATCTGATTTATTTGAATGTCTTTGCTATTCAACCCATGCTCATCCTTGGTGCCAGATGCGCATGTTGTGCACCAACATATGAAAAGGCAACACTGGGACTTATGATTTTACTCAGTGAATCTGTGATGGTAGAATTCATTCAGCTTCATTCAGTTCTACTTCTTTCATCCCATTGCCACAATGCATTCTCCATCTCCATTTCCATCTCCTTCTCTTTCTCTTTCTCTTCCCCCTCCTTTAGAATACGTGTGAATTGTCCACACTTGTCCACAAACTGTGTCCTTACATTTGTGAACAAAAGCTGCCCACGTATTTCAAAACAAGTGCAGCTTTTGTTCACAAATTTAAGCACACAATTTTCTGTGCACACCTCACCGAGCTACGAATCCCATGACCTCTTAGTATGGAAAAACCACAAACTAATGGCTGAGATCTTGCATCTCACTTGTCTACCGTAACTATTGTTATCGCTGTGTGCCTTCAGGCCCTTTCTGACTTCTGGCGACCCTAAGCTGACCTATCATGGGGTTTTCTTGGCAAGATTTGTGGAGAGGAGGTTTGCCACTGAGAAAGTATGGCTTGATCAAGCCCAAAAGTGGGGTCTATCTATTGATCGTTTGATCGATCAATCGATATATTTGTTGTTTGTCTCATATGTGTGTGTTATATCCTTCATTTCAAAAACTTGGAAAAGTTTTTGATCATTATTATCTCCACTCCATCTCTCCAAATGCTCCCCAGCAGCATGACTGGAAGGTCTTGAGATGATCTTGTCATCTCAAAGCTAGCTTGCCCAAGTTCTCCTTAATTATACGTATTATTTTATAAGGGCATAGATATTGATGTAACACGGAGCAGACTATAAAACCTAGGAACTGAAAATAATTGCTACCGTTCCCTCCTTTATAAAGGGGAAATAAAAAAAGCCCAGTCAAAGCACGCGCAACAATAAGCCGAGATCTGAAACAATTCAGCGCTTGTTTAGAAGGATTCTTCTTTTGAACCGATAAAAAAAGCACCCTTTGTGGGCTTTGTGAGCCTTTCATTTGCAACTTTCGTCAACCATCAGAAGGGTGGAAAATTACCAGGAGAAGACCTCCACCCTCAGGCTGAAGCATCAGATGAACTCCTTGGAAAATGCCCCATGCGGTTTTGCTAGCCAGAGATTTTTGATGCTCGCAAAGCCAAAATGCAACTCGGTTGAACCTGAAGTTAAAATGAAAACTTCGGGTTGAGAAGAATATTTACATGCAAAACAGTTGATAGGAATATATATTCTATTTTATTTGATCTCTCTCCTTTCTTTCCCTCTCGGTCTCTTTCCTCCTTCTCTTTGAATTTTTGTATTAAATATGAAGGGCTCCATAATCAACATACCGTGTTTTACAGGACTGCAAGGAATGGAAACCATGGTGAGCTCATTCTGCTTGTAGCATCGAATAATCCAAAATGGTACATGCTTTTCTAACTGTAAAGTCCCCTTGAATCTGTGGTTCTATGATTCTGTGTAGTTCAACACAGTGGACGACAGCTCTCTACCAGAAAATTCAGAATACTTTCTGTCTAAATACCTGTCTTGGCAACATCCCATCGAATGGCAGAATTTTATACGGTGGGCCCTTCGTATCTTTTGGGGTTTGGATCCAGGATCGTCTGTGGATAGCAAAATCTATGGATGCTCAAGTCCCATTAAACACATTTATTTATTTATTTATTTATTTATTTATAATTTATTTATTTACAATGGTGTTCCTTACACAAAATATCAAAATCAAGGTCTGCTTTTGGGGAATATATATATATATATATATATATATGAATATTTTCAAACTGTGGAGGGTTGAATCCATGGATAAGGGATCCATGGATATGGAGGGCCAACCGTATTTTATATTCTGGGTCATATGGAATACAGATACTCTGTTTCCCTGAAAAGAAGACATCCCCTTAAAAACAAGACCTAGTAGAGGTTTTGCTAAACTGCTAAATATAAGGCCTCCCACAAAAGTAAGACCTAGTGAAGTTTTTGTACATAAATATATAGAGAGTATATAATAAATATTCATTGTTTTTGTTCAACAATAAATGTGAATTCTTCATCATGGAAAAATAAGACATCCCGTGAAAATAAGACCTAGCGCATCTTTTAGCAAAAATTAATACCAGACACTGTCTCATTTCCGGGGAAATATGATATATAAGAAAACAAAGGGGTCAATATTGTACCGTCTATTCAGTTCCTTTCCCCTTTAAATGCATAAAACTATTTTTCAAGTTCACTCTCTCTGTTGCCTGGAAAGGGGGGGGGGGGGATAAAATATTTATTAACAAGTTTCAAGCATGTGGAATATTTATTGGGGGGGACAAAGGTTAAAAGATTGCCCAGGTTTCAGAAGCTCTTGAATACATATTCAGCCAAGCCTTTCGCCTCGTCCCTGACCACTAATCAGGAGCCATCGAGAATCACGCGGACAGCCAATTCCAAAAAGCCAGGCGACCTTTGGCTCTGGGCGAAAAGATCACAGCCTAAGCGGTACTTAAATCACTTTCATTCGATGCAAATGCACAGGTCGTCTGATTGCTGCGGAGGACGATGGAAGTCGCAGTGGAAAATAGGGAAACGTAATTACCCCCCCAGATATAAGGGGCAATGTAAAAAGAAGTGTGATCCCTGCAGAAGTTATGGTGTGCATACTGAGGACATTGGAAAGGTAAAGAAGAAATTGGTCCTGGTTTGGAACAGGTAGGCTGGTATGAGGAACATTGATCTAAACGTTAGACGGAAAGCTTGTTGGTGTTTTAGGCCCAGTGGCTTGAGTTTTGGATTATGACTCTGGAGACCAGGGTTCAGTTCCCTACTTGGCCATGAAAACAACTGTTTGATTCACACACTGTCAACCCCGGAAAACTTAATGATAGATCTACCTTAAGGTCACCATAAGTTGGAAACAAGTAGAAGGCACACAACACCAAACAGATCTATCGACAGGGTGGCCAGGGCCACCTTCCCACTGACAAATAAATCACTTTGCAATCCAAATCGATGGATCAGTTTGGCGGAGCGTGGTTCACACTACATTTGCTCCAACCGCATTTTCTTGCTGCAAAATAAAACAAAATAGCCCACTTGTGGTTCGCATTGACGAATGAATTGATTCAAAATGGACCCGCTGCAGCCGGCCAAAGGGCAAGTTTAAATCGATTCCGATCGGCATCTGGTTCGCACTTGCGCGGAATCGATTTACTCAAAAGATGCGGAAAAATCAGCGTCAAAAAGGCACAGGTTAAATGGGTCTAGTGCATGGCCCCCCTCTCCAAGTTGCTTCAAGTGCATACCATGGTCATTTAAACAGGTTCAAACTGATTTGGATCCGGTTTAAAAGGTAGTGGGAATGAGGTGTCCTTGACACCAAGGAGGATGCTGGGCACCCAAGAAAAATGTAAGACATTGCAAAAGAAAAGCTACAAACATTTCTATAATGATAAATTCATGCTTCTTAGTCCTGCTCCAAACATTATGGAATTCTTCCTGGATAGAAGGTGGAAATGTAGGACATGTTTTGGAAAAGGAGGATGCATCTGGGCCCCCTGTCTATACAAGGTGACTGGATATTATAACCCAAAATGGAGGAGAAGGCACTGCAAAATGGAGGGCACTGAAGCAAAATGGTGGAAAGGGTCAAATAAAAGCTAAAACCACTCATATAAAGATAAATTCATGCTTCTTAGTCATGATTAAAATGGATGTCATTATGGAATTCCTCCTGGACAAAATGTTGAAATGGAGAGCCATGGCCTGGAAAAGGAGGACACCTGTATCTATAGATAGATGGATAGATAGATACAGATGGTGGGCTTTCCATTGGCTGGACATTGTGTGAAGAGAGTATTGGATCAGGTAGGCTTTTGTCTGATCTAGCAGAGCTTTTTGTATATCTCCACATTTGTGCGTTCTTAGTTTGATGATAGGCCCATAAAAAAAATTATACAATGGAGCGATAAAATGATGAAATAGCCACATTATTTTATCCCGAGAACTACCAGAGAGATGGGTAAACCTGAGCGCAAAGGCAACGGGCCTAAAATCAGACAGCGTGTTTCAAGGTTAACTGGAGATTTGGAGGCTCCCCAAGTCCTAGTCCAATTCCAGCCACTAAAACATAATGGCCCTCATAAACTTGATCTCTTACATCTCGTCGCCGTTTCACTAAGTGGATGCGCATGGATACACAATGCCAGGTATCTGAGGCTCCTTGCAAATTCTGAGACAGAGGATGAGAATTGGTTTGTTTTTTTTTCTAAATCTGGGGACAAATTCAAATTTAGGAAGGGTCACTGGGGGACCTTGAGTAAGTCACAAACTCTCAACTCCAGAAAACCTCATGATAGGTCCACCTTGGGGTCAATGTCAGTTGGGAATGACTTGAAGGCACACAACAAATATATCTATAGCTAGATATCTGAACTCAAACTATCTGAAGCTTCAAAACAATGATGCCTTTATTGGATCAACCAAAATGACATGTTGCAAGTGTTCAAAGTCACACTGGCTTCTTCATCAGGCAAAGAGGAGAAAGAAATTGAAGATGTTGGTCAAAGGCCTGCATTTTCTGTTTCTGGTCTTAGTCCAATAGCCAACATGGCTACCCCTAGATGTTTATGTGAAGCTTGTTGCAGATGTTAAGGCAGACAATGGGTACTGGGGTTGTTGTTGTTGTTGTTTTAAATCAGGGACAAATTAAAATTTAGGAAGGGTCAATAGGAGAAATTGAGTGAGTCACACACTCCCAGCTCCAGCAAACGCCATGATAGGTCCACCTTAGGGTCACCATAAGTTGGAAATGAAGGCACCCAGCAATCACGTAGGCCTGATCTATACTGGCACTAAAGAGAGCCTTTAGGGCTCTTTGGTGCACGATTAGGGTTAGGGAGGGTGCAACGTCCACACCATAAAGCGTATGGGCACCGCCATTTTAAAATGGTGGCATCCATACAGGCTCAACAAACCAACTCAAGTCTCTACAACCAAAGAACCCAGAATGTATAACCAAAACACCAACCAAAAGGGTTCTGCCAAAAATAATAAATGAACAGGAGAACTGTGATCTCACTTCCCAATATAAATAAAACAACTTTATAAGGAATAAACAACTAATCTAGGGAGCAGAAAAAACAGTGTAATTTCTAAACGGGTAACTACCCCAATGAGAATAGTGCAAAATGTCAAAAGCAAATAGAATAATAATAATAATAATAATAATAATAATAATAATAGATCCAAACTTCAGGCCAGACACGTTTCGTTACTGCCTGCCTATGAAATCTTAACTATATTTAAACAAATTGAAATCAATTCTTCAGCTCACACACTGTGACTCTGCTAAACCAAAAGGTAATAAGGTTCTTCCTCTGCTCCCAGAGTCTCTTATATAACCAACTGAATTGGTTTTGGGAAGGATCCTGCCAAGACTCAGGGGGAAAAAGAAAACCTTAGGGAAAATGAAGGGTGTGGAAGGGCAAGGAAAAAGTCAAGCTAGCTAATGTACATATTCCTTTAAGCCCCCCAGGGATTCAGATGATATGACTCTGTTTAATTTCAGGATAATAATATTCTTCTCCTGTTTCCAGAGTCTCTTCAATATCCAGCTGAACCAGTGATAGGAACGACCCTGCCAAGACTTGGAAGGACAAAGAAAAGCTCAAACTAACCAGTTCAAGTTTTCATTTAAGCCCACCAGGGATTCAGATTTCAAATTATGAATCCATTTGAGTTCCAATATTTGTAACTGTTTTATGTTCTTAATATTAGATATCCCATCTATGCACCAGAATTTGAATGAATCAAATTTTTCCCCCTGAGTCTTGGCAGGATCCTTCCCACAACTACTTCAGTGGGTTATAAAAGAGACTCTGGGAGCAGAGGAAGAACATCATTACCTTTGGATTTAGCAGAGTCACAGTGTGTGAGCTGAATTAATTTAAATTTGTTTAAATATAGTTAATATTTCATACATTATTATTATTATTATTACTATTACTATTATTACTATTTGCTTTTGCCATTTTGCACTATTCTCAGTGGGGTAGTTACCCATTTAGAAATTACACTCTTTTTTTCTGCTCCCTAGATTAGTTGTTTATTCCTTATAAAGTTGTTTTTTTATATATATATTGGGAAGTGGGACCACAGTTCTCCTGTTCATTTATTATTTTTGGCAGAACCCCTTTTGGTTGGTGTTTTGGTTATCCATATGGGTGCGCCATCATAGTGTCATGGCGCCGCAGGAGGGTGCCAAGCACACCCTTTCCATGGTGTGGCAGCTTTGGCCCCATCTCGCCCTTTCTTGAAACGAGAACAGACCGTCCGTTTTGGGCAGTCTAGAAAGCCCCTTAGATAGATAAACGTCTAAATGCAAATTATTTGAAGTTCATTGCAAATGTTAAGGCAGAGGATGGATATTGGGGTGTGTGTTTTTTGGCCGGGGGGACAAATTAACATTTGAGAAGGGTCACTCGGAGAAGTTGAGTGAGTCACACACTCTCAGCTCCAGAAAATCTCATGATAGGTCCACCGTGGGGTCACCATAAGTCGGAAATAAGTCGGCAATCACACAGCAATCACATAGATAGATAGATAGATATCTCAATGCAAAGTATCTGAGGTTCATTGCATATTGGGTATGCAATGGGTATTGGGGTTTTTTGGACAAGGGGACAAATTAAAATTTGGGAAGGGTCATTGGGGGAACTTGAGCAAGTCATACACTCTCAGCCCCAGAAAACCTCACGATAGGTCCATGGTCGGTCCGCACTTGCCTTCGCTACTTTTGTTTCAGAAGAACCCCCAGCCTGAGAGTATTAAAAGTCTGCTAATTATTTGGTAACTTTTTTGATCATTAATAAAAAGATTATCTTGTCAATGTTATGAGTTTTTTTCCTCTCTCGTTCTAATGGACAAATGGGGCTGCAAACATTAGGCCAATTAGCTGGAAAGCTTTATATGTATTTTTTTTTCCCCTGTCCTTTTTTCAATGCAAAATCATGAATTAGTTCCCCCCAAGGTCATTTTCTCTCGCAAGTTCACATTGAATAGACAAAATGATTAGGTGGCTTAACCATTCCTGCTCCATTGCAAAGAGCGTGTCGCTTGACGAAACAACATTCAGCTTCTGCCGCAGCCGTTGGTGATATGCAAAAATAAAAAATTCTATAGGTCTATTTTCACGTCACAGTTGGAATTATTTCTTGTAAACAGTACTTCATAGTCTGGGGGCTGGTTTACCCATAAGCGCATTATGTCAATGGCTGTGGAATTTTGCAGATACTCACTTTCTTCATTTTCCTGCACAAATTTGTACCGATTCTTGCACCGTCAGGCTTTTTCAAACTGCTTTTACATGCGGTGTAATTCAGGTTCTAAGGTTTGCGTAGAGTTTTTAATACCTTTTAATTTTTAATATGAATGTTTTTAACTCTTTGTTTTTTAAACTTTGTATCTCCTTTTCAATGCTTTTCCTTTTAACTTCTACTGTTTTGCATGGGTTGTTAGCTGCCTTGAGCCCCTATGACAGGAGAAAGGCAGGATATAAATAAAGTAAAATAATGTAAAATAAAATAAAATAAATATTTGCTTCTTTGCACTCCCCTCTGCCCAAAATCCATAGCCTTCTGAATCCAGATGGAAGGTCACATGTGCAACAATGCGTATTTCTGCAGACTTCTGCAGATACTCCGATAAAAACTGCGAAGCCTTTTCCCGCAGAGTTTAAGGAGTTTTTTGCCTTCTTCCCTGAAATGTGTCCAAATGTTTGCAAATTGCCCGTGGCCAGATCAAATTCTATTTCTCAGGAATGAGGAATGTTTTAAATATGTAAACTAGCCTCAAGATTGCAAGGTCTTGCAAAAACTACCTTTTCAAAAGATGGTGGTCCGCGCGGCACAACAAAGGAGAAAACCAACTAAGAACTTCAACAGCAATAAGGCAAATTTTTAGCCATTTTAAGAAGGTACTTTGGAGCTGTCACATGGAAGGGGGGGGGGGAAGAATTGAAACCAATTGATTTAAAACCCACAGCGAACATCATTTGAAGGCGTTTGGAAATTCCTCCCTTCCATGATAAATGGCAGGGGGAGCCATTCGAGGCAATGCCACCCATTGGGTATTTTGATAAAGAAGTGTTTCCAAACAGCCAAGACATTTTGCTTTGGAAATTAGCTCCTCAGCAGGCCTGCATTAAAATTAATTTAATGGTGTGTAAATTAACACACTTGACATTTCCCCCCCGATCATTTTTCCCCCCTCGAGCTGCTGACCAATGGAAAATAAAAAGTTTACCCCCTTGCGAGAGTGGGACATTAAAATGTTGCAACTTGGTTCTTCTCGCTCTCACTCTCCATCATTTCTGGAGTTCCCAGTGTCCCAAATCCTGTCCGCACTGCAGAAATGCTACAGTTTGACACTGCTTTAACTGCCCTGGCTCAATGCTATGAAATCCTGGGATTTGCAATTTTGTGAGACATTCGACTTTCTCTGTAGGAGAGGTCTGGTGCCACGACAATCGACAAATCCCAGGGTGTCAAACTGGCATCAAACTGGATCATTTCTGCAATGCAGATGAGGGCCAAGACTCTTCAAATGTTTAGCTCCAGTGTAAGAATTTACAGTCAAAGTATCTCACTCCGAGAGAGAAAAATGCAAAAAATAAACGGGAAGACGTGAAAGCTTATTTAAATTAATCAAACTACGAATGATAGAATTCAATTATAAATCAGAGGTTTTAATAAGAAAAAGATTTGGTTATGCAGGTGGTATAGATTGTTAGCTCATTTTAAGCCTCTTTACGTTGGCTTATTTTTGGAGATGGAATGGAAAAATGATACAACAGAGTTATGTGGGGTTCACTATATATTTGAGTTAAAATAACAAAAGAAAAAGTAAATGAAAGTTATTATTGATAAACTAGAGATTGAGCAAGTTTGGAGAGGAAGCATATAGGTTGTATGTTACCGGGACAGTGGGTTTAAATGTTGGTTTGTGTGCACCAAGTGTTTGGTTTTTTGTTTGGTGTGTATTAGCGGTAGATCGTTTTATTGTAAATTGTATAATTCTTAATACAGTTTATGACTAAAAGAGTCTCGCTCTACAAATGTCGTTTTTTTCCAATCAAAATACGAAATAAAACCAGAGGGGTATTCGTCTCCTTTTGCAACGGGGAGAAAAAAGGATCGTAATGATTTGTCCTTCCATGGAAAGATGAACTAGGAAAGGACTGACATTGCTACAAGGAGCTACGATGTGCCGAAAGGAGGTGGGACGCACACCAGGGTTTGCCTCCTAAATTTACAGTAGAAGTTAATTAAGAATGTGGAGAGTTTATTGCAAAGATTTGTTGAACAGAACAGGGACATATTTATGGCCAGAGAGGCAACACCGAGGAACATTTGATATGTTGATAAATATTAAAGAACGTTATTAGGTGTTTAATTTTTTTTTCTCTCTCTCCTTCTTCTCTTCCTCTTGGATTTTTTTTTTGGATTTTTTTTCCAGTGGGCAATAATAATAATAAAAAATAATAATTTAATTGTCATTGTAAAATGGCTCATAGTGGCGGCTGATTAAATTGCCACAAAAAAGCCATTAGGGAAATTCATGGCCCCCCATAAATGTAAAGTGTTTTGCCGACGGGCCGTAAATAACGCCACTCTTTCCCGCGATGGGAAGTGGGAGAAATAAATCCACACAACCACAACAGAAGTGGACATTAAGGTGATGACAATTTTCTTTTTTTTCCCCATCCATGAGAGAGCGGCTCGTACGGCAGATGGACCAAGAGCAGAGACAAACTCAAGGTTTAATTACGGTCACCTTGGTAAATCACCCCAGGGATGTTTGGTGCCATTTTGATGGCCTTCAAAGATTGCTTTGGTGTCCAGCTCAATAACTACCGATCATGGGAAAGGAAGTGTCATTAGACGCAAATGGAGTTAAGAGTCTTTGTCACACAAACATGCAGCTGGAAGGAAGATCCCAAGGAAGGAAAGAAGGAAGGTCTCAAGGAAGGGAGGGAGGGAGGGAGGGAGGGAGGGAGGGAGGAAGGAAGGAAGGAAGGCAGGCAGGCAGGCAGGCAAGCCCCTAGGAAAGAAGGAAGGAAGGTCTCAAGGAAAATCCCAAAGAAAGTCCCAAGAAAGGAAGTTCTCAAGGAAAGAAGGAAGGAAGGAAGGTCCCAAGGAAGGAAGGAAGGAAGGAAGGAATGTCCCTTGGAAGGTCCGAAGGAAGGAAGGAAGGAAGGGAAGCCCCAAGGAAGGAAGGAAGGGAAGCCCCAAGGAAGGAAGGAAGGAAGGAAGGAAGGAAGGAAGGAAGGAAGGAAGGAAAGTCTCCAGGAAAGTCCCAAGAAAGGAAGGTCTCAAGGAAGGTCTCAATGAAAGTCCCAAGGAAGGAAGGAAGGAAGGTCCCAAGGAAGGAAAGAAGGAATGTTCCAAGGAAAGAAGGAAGGAAGGTCCCAAGGAAAGAAGAAAGGGAGGTCGTTCGTTTCTGGTCACTTTTAGACATCAGAAAAAGGGTTTTAACGTAGGGTCTTCCAGTTGAAACACAAGAAAACAGCAGATAGAAAGTCCAGCCCATTGTTTTGGTTGGATGGGCCTTAGACACTCAAACTGTATCTGCACTGCAGAAGCAATCCAGTTTGGCAGAACTTTAACCACCATAGATCAAAGCTATGGAATTCTAGAAGTTGTAGTTTGCTGTGGCACCAGAGCTCTTTGGCAGAGAAGGTTAAACACCTCACAAAACCACAAATCCACAAATCTCACAAAACTACAAATTCCATAGTAAAATTGATGCCAAACTGGATTATTTCTGCAGTCTGGATGCAACCAGAGTCCTCACGGGCCTCTCGAAATAGAAAGACCTTCACTTTTCCATTGTGTAAGACTATGAACGGTGCCAGCTTAACCTGGTCTGGATCCACTCGATTTGGGACTGAAAGTTTCATTCTAAAGTTACCTGTTGTTGTTGTTGCTATTATTATTATTATTATTATTATTATTTTTCACCTCTCCACTGTTAATGGAAAACTCTTGCAAAGCTAAAAGAGTGCAGCTGGAGCTTTGATCTGGCTTGATAGGTGCAAGAAGGTGGAAGAGGGTCCTAGTGGGTGGGAAGAGACAATCCTTAACAACTTAATTGTGTCCGACAGCAACATCTGCGGCAAACGTACTGAAGGGATAAACAATGCAGCTGCTAGAGATTTCCTACAAAGAAGGAAACTGGTTGCCCATCTGCAATAATGCATTACGTGGGCTTAATTGGATAGGATCCTTAATGCATTTAAGAAGAGAAAGAAGGCAAAATATAACAATCAGCAAAGACACCCAGTCAGTTTGGCCATCCCCAAGTCATCCATCAGGCTTACTTCTGCCTCCGTGAGCCTCGGATCAGATGGCTTCCCATCTCCAGGGCCCTGTTAAAAAGGTGCGCATATGGGTCTACTGATGGTGTCTTAGATATTTAGCTCACAGCGCAAATACGAAAATACCCTTAATGTGTCAAGCAGGCACTTCCAGTGTAAATCTTTGCACAACCAGATGCCAGATGCCCCTGGATTGCGAGACACTTGCAAGCCAAGCCGAAATCCGATTGCTAGGTCCATCCAATGTTGACCTTTCCAAGAAATGAGAATCTGATGTTCCCTTGATTACTTATGTTCTTCTCCCCCTCTAAAAAAAACAATGGGGTTTTACTTATGGGATTTTCCCCTGAGGCTGAGAGTGTGTGACTTGCCCAAGGTCACTCAGGCACACTGTGGAATGAATGCAGCTTAACTGTAATGGCTCCATCCTATGGATTCCTGGGATTTGTAGTTTGGGTGTGGACCGCAGAGCTCTTTGACCAAGAAGACGAAAGGTTTTGCAAAACGACAAATCCGAGAATCCACTGTATGTTGGTCACTGAGCAATAAATAAGGAATAAGTGCAATCATCAAAACGAGTCGCATGGTTTTCTTTATAGCATAGAATATAGAATTCTACAGCATTGAGTCACGGCAGCTAAAATGGTGTCCAAGTATATTAATTCTGCAATGGTTTTCCATGGTTGAATGGGGATTCGAACCCTGGTCTCTAGAGCCAACATTCCACCAGGCCACCATACTGGCTCTCTTTAGTCGACCACAGAGCCAAGATTTCTTTCTTTTTTTATTTTGGAAAATGAGTGTTCAGCTATTCCCTTTGTGGAGCGTCTCATCTCGATCTGGACTTTTTCCATGTGCCCATGCTGAATTTTCTTTTGGAGAAGGAACGGGTCCCTTCTAAAGCAAAGCCAGCCTTTGATAGGAACAAAACCACAGGGAAAGCTTGGCCGGTCCTAGTTTTGAAGGTGGAAGAGTTGCTGATAATGATTCCAGCCAACGCAAGGCGTGATGGAGAAGGGAAGGTCTTTGGGATGGCTCTCTCCTGCTTTGACAGCCAATTACCGCTTGAACCGACCATGTTGCCTCTCTCACAGCATTTAACAAACGCAGCAGGGGCTAACCTCCGAGACTCGGCGGCCTCCCTCCTGCAGACATGAAATAAAAACAAAAGAGATTCCTCATTAACAACTTGGAAACCAAGGCAGGCCTCGGAAAATCAGTCAATTTCGCCGAGATCTGGCCGCCTTTCTCGGAATAATCGGCTTGCGTGTTAGCAATGTAAAGTCGCGTCCTTCTGAAATAAATTCTTTTAAAGAGAATATCAAATATAAACCAACCAACCAACCCTCCTTCCCCCAGAAAGCAATTTTGCACTGCAGACTAAAGGAAACCATCTTGCGTTGCAAAACAAAATATTGCAAGAGGAGGACATCCTATATTGGAGGGACCACGTTGGAAAAGACCCTAACCTCTGTCTCCATTTACAGTGTTATGCCAATTGATAGGACACAGAAGATGTCCTCCCTAGCAGATCCTAATGCTTGAGCATATGCAACTCTGGAGACCAGGGTTCGAATCCTGACTTAGCCATGAAACCCACTAGATGACCTTTGGAGAAGTCACACTTTCTTAACCTCAGGAGAAGGCAATTGTAAACCTTCTCTGGACAAACCTTGCCAAGAAAATCCCATGTTAGGTTTGCCTTAGGGTCGCAACAAGTCGGGAGCTACTTGAAGGCACACAACACACTTGCGCACGTACATCTAAGCAATATCTGAACAAATCTTGCCATAAGTCAGGACCAGCTTGGAAGCATTTCAACCAACCATGGCTTGAAAATGTTTTTATTTGCCATTTTATAGAAGGGATACCGATTGTGACATGCTCATGTATGTCAAACTGGTTGAAGCCATTTGTGCTGAACATCAGATCAACCTGATAAAGGTTGACGACAACAAGAAGCTGTGTGAGTGGGTAGGTCTCTGCTAGATCGACAGAGAAGAAAAACCCCACAAAGTTGTGGGCTGAAGTTGTGTGGTTGTGAAAGACTATGGCAAAGAATTTTTATTTAATGGGCCATTGTATTTAATGGGATTTGAGCATCCATGGATTTTGGTATCTGCAGGGAGTCCTGGAATCAAGCCCCAGCGGATGCCAAGGGCCCAGTACCCTGCATAGTATTGCATTGTATTCATTCCCTTATATCGGCTAGAAATCCTTTCAAAATTTGCTCAGTTTACATTAATGGATATGTCGAACCCATGCTCAGCTCTTTTATCTTTTGTTTCTTTACTTTGCAATCAAATTTCGAACATCCAAGTGTTTTTCCAACTGAATCCAAATGGTTAGTCCCAACAGGTTTAGCTTCACAAAATCAATTCTTGAATGGCAAGTCAACACATAGGTGCACCCCATAGATTCAATGGGTCTTATTGGGGCTAATAATTGGGTACGGCTCATTATATTATATTACAATCTTCCTCTCCTTTTTTCACATCAGTCTTCCTACATGTCTCCCAAAGCAGGTCACATCGGTCCAAAATGAAACAAAAATCTGACAGTAGTCAGTGTGTATAAATGACAATGAAACTCAGGCATTCCTGCCCTCAGGCAAAAAAAGTGAAACAGGCAAGTTTATGGACGGGGGAGAATTTTGTTAGATTGGCGTTTTTAAGCAAACCGACCTAATTTGCTTTTCCAGACTAATCTGCAGTTAGTGGTGCAATTATCCTTCAGATTGTGAATTTCTCAGTTTCCTGATGCACCCCTTAAGCCCCAAAATGAATATGTTGGGGAAAAGTGGGCTGCAACCTTTTAGCGATGTGCATATGCTTAAACATGGCTTATGTACATGTGTTTCTTTTTGGATGGAACGTAAAGCGAAGGAATCAAGATAGTCAAAGATTTCCCATATCTTGGATCGAACAATATGTAGACAGCTGTCAACAAAGACTAGGAATGGGAATGTGATGTCGGTGGGAGTGAGAGAAGAACCTCTACTGAAGATCTCAGGACCTAGAATGACTCTTATTTATTCATGTATTTATTTCATTTTTGTGTTATCTTTCTCCCCAAAAAGGGACCCAAGTTGGCTCATAAGAAAAACACTTTTACGGGGAGATATGGTCTCATATATGGTCTCATATGGGAAGATCTGGTCTGCTAAATAGCCTGGACATGAGCCATATACTCTTCGATGGTCATTTGACACACCTCCCTTAATAGCTTCTTCCCTCTAGATTAAAAATCCTTGGTTTTCCTTCCTTTACTTTTTCTTCCTGTTGTCCAAAACCCTTCCTTGTCCTCCATCCTTTCCATTTTACTTTCTTCCTGCCCGGTCTCCTTGTGTGTTCATTGCTCACTCGAAAGCCTTTCCAGAAGCCAGTGGGAAGCCTCTAACCTTGTTCCGTTTGATTCTGAATCACGCAAACATTAACACAGAGGAAACTTTTATTTACACTAAGAAAGAAAGAGAAATGATTCAGGAGCATTCTCGCCAGCTGGAAGACGTTCCCAAGCCCAGACGGAGATGAAATTATGGAGACGGTGGTATCCGCACCATTGGGATGCTTTGTCTCTCCGCATACTTTGCAAGCTTTGTATGCACACACTGTAAATATTTTTCTTTTTTCTCAAAGATTATCATGCTGTTTACCCTTCGTTCGGTGATACACAAATGCCCGGTTGGTCTTCGGTAGCTTATTACAACCGCCTTCTCTCCCTCACCCTTATCATCCCATGTCTTTGTTCTGAAACTCCAGGAAAACAATTATTCCAAGGCTACAGGAAGGTTCATTAACAGATCTGTTGACTGCATGGCAACAAATACTGGAAGCTTGTGTTTTCTGTGTGGATGCCACTGAAGAAATAGATGTCGTGCAAAATTGGAGAAGTGAATTCACCTGGAGACACATTCCAGTTTATACGTGTATATATTTGCTTCTGTAGGTGTAGAGATCTGGGGAGCAAGTAAGAATAAGAACACAAACCAATGGGTTCAAATTCCAAGGCATTCAACCTAAACATTATCCAAAACGTCTTGCCTGTAAGAATGGTTCAACAATAGAATAAACTGTCTTTAGAGGGTGGTGGACTTTGGAAATCTTTGAGCAGAGACTGGATGGGAATCTTTTAAGGGTCCTTTAGTTGTGTATTCCTTCATGGAAGGGGTTTGGACTACCTAACCCTTCAGGATCTATGGTTCTGTGATTCTTCATCCCCCAAATTTCCAGCATTTCAATAACAGCTGAACCTTTAGAAATGCAATGTAGGCACCCAGAGCAAAGGGGTAGCAAGGGTAAGAAAGAGGAAATCATTAGTCCAATACAATGAAGCTCCAATTTCTTAACGTGTGAATGAAGCCATGTTTAATTCTGAAGTCTGTAGTCTTTCCTCTTGTTTGTGTGTGGGTGCAGGTGCGAGAGAGCGCATGCATGCATACATGTGTTTGCAAAGTACCAGGCCCTTTAATTTAAAAAGAGACCCACCATGTCTCACTTTTCACAGCTAATTGGGAAATCTTGATGCATTTGCAATTTCAAAACCATCTGCTCCGCCATAAATATAACCTAAACAACTATAGATTTCCATTCTCTTTCAACGTTTTTAATCTTAACTAGACCGAAAAATGACATACGGCACAAATTCATCAAAACTTCAGGTTCCACGTCCCACCTTTTGCATCTCAAATAGTTCCATGTTGTTTTCTTGCTTTTCGTTTGAAGTTTGGCTTTGGAGGGATAAGCTGTGAATTGGGGCAGGGTGTGTGTGTGTGTTGTGTGTGTATGTTTAGGAGAGCTCAAAGTTGTGTCTGGCTGACAACATAAAAGTGTGATGCTGCAACATTCACTCATCTCACTTCTTATCTTAAATTGATAGACAATTTATAAGGAAAGGGAATCACTTCCTATCACCATTTTGAGAGGGGCTGCAGAAGAAAATGGAGGCTTTTTGAAGTTCTTTTGGGAGGTAATTTTATTCCAGATTTAAAACAGATGGGGGTTTAGGTGAGTGTGAAGTGTTAACAATAAGAGCAGCATCCAGGGTCCATATGTGGACTACAGATTGCACTTTACTTACCCCTGCAGTTGACAGACTGGGCCAAACTGTTTGCAAGCCTGGGATCCTGCTGGAGCATGACACCAGTTTACCAACCAAAATGTATCCCTAGAATACTGTTGGTACACTTGCTACGCCAGTTACTCAATTGTAGCTGTTTCCGCTCAGCATCCTATTGGTGCACTCCCGCACATAGTTATGCAATTGTAGCCCCTAATTTTGTTGGTGCACAATAGCGAAGCAGTGACTCAAGTGCAGTTGTTGCGAGCCTTGAACCCTGTTGGTGCACTACGCCAGCGTAGTTACTCAAATGTAGCTGTGTCAGCCCCTAATTCTGTTGGTGCACAATATTGAGACAGTTACTCAAGCGTAGTTGTTGCGAGCCTTGAATCCTGTTGGTGCACTATACTAGCATAGTTATTCAAATGGTGCACAATATTGAGACGGTTACTCAAGACAGTTACTCAAGTGTTGCGAGCCTTGAATCCTGTTGGTGCACTACACTAGCGTAGTTATTCAAAAGGTGCACAATATTGAGACAGTTACTCAAGCGTAGTTGTTACAAGCCTTGAATACTGTTGGTGCGCTAGCGTAGTTACTCAATTGGTGCATAATATTGAGACAGCTACTCAAGCGTAGTTGTTGCAAGCCTTGAATCCTGTTGGTGCACTACGCCAGCATAGTTACTCAAAGGTAGCGGTGTCAGCCCCTAATTCTTTTGGTGTACAAAGGTGAGACAGTTATTGTACTCAAGAGTGGTTGTTGCAGCCACTTACTCAAATTTAGCCTTTCCAACTTGGACTCCTATTTGACCATTACTCTGGTGTAGTTACTCCAATGTAGCTGGTTGCCAGCCTGGGATCTTGCTGGCATAGTGGCTCAAATGCCATTGGTGCATGCATAGTAACCATCCACATAGTGCATTAGCAGGATTCTGGACTGAAATGGTTACATTGAGAGACCTCTCCTCCATCTTGACTTCCCAAGCAGAATCTTCTTGGCTTCACATCTCTACAGAATGTTTAAACTCACCCTGGAAAGCGCTCCATCTCCCTCCCTCCTGCTCTCTTTCTTTTTCCGGATGTCATGTTGAATATGGAAATGAGCATGCCCTCTCTCTCTCTCATACGCACACATACACACGCACAATGCCTTTGCCCTGTCCATGCCACATGAATATTTATGAAGACACTAAACGGAGACTGCTAGCCAACGTTAGCAGCTGAAGGAGGCTCCGTTTGGTGCCAGAACTTCGGTGGCTTTCAGCATCCAAGCTGAGCTGGTGGGTGGACAACCGCCAGATGCTGGATTTATAGGAAAGTGCAGGGTTTGCACTGCAGCTTGGACCGGAGCCCACCACCTCTGTTTCCAACCCTCCGTCGGCCTGTCTTTGCACTGAATTGCTGATGAATCATAGACTCAGAGAACTGGAAGCCATTGAGCCCAACCTCCTGCTTCTTACAGGATCTCCATCTTAAGCATCCCCAGCAGGTGGCTGTCCAGCTTCTTTTAAAATCCAGAGAAGGAGAGTCTAAGTAATTGGTTCCATTTATTTTTTTTAAAAAAGTTTATTATTATAATTATTCATTTATTATAACAATCATATATACATACAACATCACTGCCACCTCCCTATCATTCCCCCATCCCCATCCCCAATCAAAATTCCTAATATAATACAAGGAGCAATGCTTAGTTTTATTATATTAAGAATATTGTATCTTGTACCTAAACCTAACCCTTGTACCTTAAACCTAATCGTATACAGTGGGCCCTTTCTATACATGAGGGATCCGTTCTGGACCCCCCCTCCCCAAACATATGGGAAAAACCGCCTATGCTGGAATCCTATGGATTCCTATGGCGGCACGCTCCTGTGTGTGGTGGCGCATGCATGTGCATGCGGCACCCATGCCATTTTGTCCACTAGGGCTAGAAGTCCAGGTGAAGTCAAGTCCGTGGATGGCAAGTCTGTGAATGGCATGGGGGCAGACTGTACTATGTCATACCTCTACATATCCCTAACTACCCCTTTTTAAAACACTTGTTTCTTAATACTTGTTCCTATCTATTTACCCATACATACTCCTTCTCTTTCCTTCCTTCTTGACAGTAAGAGCCATTCAGTAAGTAACTGGTTCCTTTGCTGAATGTCTCGTACTATCACGATGTTCCTTTTAGTGGTCAATCAAAACATACTCTTTTGCAAGTTCAGTATATGAGATCTGGTCCTACCTCCAGGGCAGCAGTGAACAAAGCTGCCCCCATTTATCTGTGACAGCCATTGAGGTATTGAAAGAGTAGAGTCATATCACTTCCTCAGTCTTCTCTTCACCAAGGTGAACACCCCCAGGACCTCCAACCTTTCCGGATACGTTTGGCTCTCCACACCTCCTCTCGATCTTGTCCTTCTCTGAAGCCACTCCAACTGGTCTAACATCCTTCTTAAAATGATGCACCCAGAACTGAAGGCAGGACTCCAGATACAGCGTGAGCAGCACAGAATATAGTGGAACGATTACTTTCCCCAACTTCTTTTAAAGTCAGGCTGAAATAGCATTTGCCTTCTTTGCCGCAACACTCTGCAAGCTCAGTCTCGATTTATGATCGACGATATTCCCCCTGAGAGAGCTAGTTCAGGCATTTGTAGTGTTGCTGCCAAACCTTTTCATGACCCTGGACTCTGCAATTGCACAGAGAGGTCCCAGGTCCAGTCACCAGTATTTCCAGGTAGGTTTGGAAAAGTTTCCTACACCTCCATGAAATGCTTGTGACTACGTTTCATTATTATTATTATTATTATTATTATTATTATTATTTTGCTGGGGTTGCTTTCTGTCCTTTCCTGCTGCTAACTAGGATTTTTCAATTTTTTTATTAAAAAAAAAATAACAGCTGGTTGGGAAGCCATTAATTAATTATTTGGTAATTGATGCTTGTTCTGTTCTGCTGTTCTTGTTGCTGCAACTGTTGCCTTATTAACGTGCCATGTCACCGAGGCTTGCTTTGTTATGCTTTTGCTATTGATGCTTTATTTATTTGTCATCCCACTGTTTCTGCTTTCACTTCACAAGGGGTACAGAGCCATTTTTCTCTCTGGCTTTGTTGTGAACCACTTTGCGTTTATGGAAAAGCAGCATTGCCATAAAGTGATTGATTGATTGATTGATTGACGATTGACTGATGGATGAGGCAGGGAAAGAAAGCTGGGTAGACTGCCTTCAACCCACCTGAGGAAAGTCAGCCTATAAATGTAATTATCAACTAATAATGCAATCACAAATATCTATTGCCAACCACTGGGGAACTACTGGTCTATACCAATCGACAGTCTGATTCAGTCTAAGGAAGTTTTCTGTGTTACTGGAATTAGAAATAGAAATTGGTCCAGCATGTGATGTTCAACACTTTCACAAACTGAGACTGTCTCTTTCAGGAGTTCCTCTTCTGTTCGGAGTGGAATTTATTCATGGCTCATAATCCACATGTTGTTTGTTTGCTTGTTTGTAAAACAGCATCATGAACCCAACAGAGATTAGAGAATCATGGAATCAAAGACTTGGAAGACACCATCGAAAAACACCCGATCCAGCCTCTGTTGAAAAATCTCCAAAGAAGGTGACTCCACCACCATCCAAGGTTGTGGAACAGCTCTTACCACCAGGAAATCTTCCTAATGGTTAGGAGGAATCTCTGTTCCTGTTGTTTGAATTCATTGCTCCAGGTCCTATTCTCTGGAGCTGCAGAAAACAAACTTGTTCCAAAAATGTGGCCCTGGGGCTTCAGGTGGTGCTACGGTTTGGTTTCTCGGCCCTTCATCTCACCGTATTCTCCAAAACTCTCCTTTTTTGTTTTATTGAGCACATGAGACCCAGAGTAGTGCCATGGTTTGTGTTGGACTTGGACACTGGGAGACCAAGGTTGTGTGACTTCAAGTCATTTCCAACTTATGGTGACCCTACGGTTGTGTGTCTTCAAGTCATTTCCAATTTATGGTGACCCTACCATTGTGTATCTTCTAGTCATTTCCAACTTATGGTGACTCTAAGGTTGTGTGCCTTCAAGTCATTTCCAACTTATGGTGACCCTATCATGGGGTTTTCTTGACAAGATCTGTTCCGAGGAGGTTTGCCATGGCCTTCCCCTGAGGCTGAGAGTATGTGACCAGCCCAAAGGTCACCCATGGCCAAATGGGGAGTCAAACCCTGGTGTCCGGAGCTGTAGTCCACTAGTTCAAAACAAAACTGGCTCTTCTCTTCCAGTACCACATTTCAAATGATTTGATTCCTTTCCTACTAGCTTTCTTCAGTCACCGCCTTTTACACCCAGACATAGAAATTGGAAATAGGATGGTGTGGTTGATTCTGACTTTGGTATTCAATGCCATATCTTTACACTTTACACTTGAGGAACAGATCTAGTTCCTTCTTAGGGGCAAAACACTGCAGAAATAATCCAGTTTGACGCAATTTCAAATGCCTTGTTTCAGTGCTGTGGAACTCTGGAACTGTAGTTTTCTAAGGAGTTTATCAGATGGGAGGAATTTCTTTTTATTTTGAATGGAGCCATTTGGAGCCAATTCGAATTCATGTGAATTCACTAGTTTAGAGAATTTACGTGAATTCCAATTGCATTCAGAATGTGTTCAGAATGACTTCCCATTAACTGAAAATGACTGCCCATTGCCCAAAATTGTGTGAGATGCTTTAATACGAAATAATGTAAAACCCATGATTACATTCGGAATGACTTCCCTTTTGCCCAAAATTGCGTGAGATACTTTAATACGCAATAACGTGAAACCCCACGATTGCGTTCGGATTGCCATTAGATTATACTTCCGATTTCCGTGATCTGATAAACTCCTAAGACTTTTAGCCTTCTATATCAGAGAGCTGTGGTGCAACAATAAACTAAAATTCTCAGAATCCCTTAGCATTGAGCCACGACTGTTAAAGCAGTGTCAAATTGAATGATTTCTGCAGTGTCTTTTGGCCCTTAATTACCCTCCCAAATTTTAGGCTGCATTTGCATGCAAAAATAATCCAGTTTGACAGCACTTTAAGTTCCAGGGCTCAATGCTATGGAATCCTGGGAACTGTAGTCTGCGGAGACATTTAACCGTCTCTATCAGAGAACTCTGGTGCCACAACGAACTACAATTCCCAGAGCCGATACAGCCTTAGTCTTCTGATTTCTTGACTGCCATCAGCCATCATCTGCAGACCCTTGAAAGCTTTTCAGAGCCAAACAGATCTTCTTTAGGGAGAAATGGTGATGGAATCTCTATTGGAGAAGGAGGAAAGAAACAGAGAGTAAAGGCGGATGAAGCACCAAGTCTGGGAATGAATTTTATTGATTCGTATCACCCTCCACGACTCCATGTCCAACAAGCCGAGAGGCCTTTTGGATTCCAATCTGATTTGATAAGTGGAGGGAAGCGTTGGATTTTTTTTTTATGGCCTGGGTGAACATAAAAATTGATTTTCTTAAAGCCTAATCATCTGCCAGAGCTGAAACCAATCCAAGGTTCCTTTAAAAAACCCCACAACTTATTTTATTATTATTATTATTATTATTATTTTTTAAAGTGCCATCAGTTGAAGGACAGAGTGACTATCAAACAGGCCAAGGAGGAAGAAATAAAAGTGGCACAAGTCAGGGATCTCCAAGAAGTGACAACAATTTTCTCAGGTGCAAAGAGCTGACCTTCGGATGGATGTCTGAGGAATCCACTGTTTGAAAATCCCAAATTTTAGCTAAGCGGATCCCAGAATTATGCCACCAGGGCTAAATGTGCAGATCAGTACAAGTTGCTCAGTAGCTTTTGCAATTTTCAGTATGTTCCAGCATAGAGGAAAAAAAATAGTATCAGACTCTGCTTTGAATATATGGTTAGTCGTCTTGAAAGCCAGCATGGTGCAGTGGTTTTGATATTGGACTAGGACCTTGGAGACCAATACTTTTTTTTCAACTCTGTTGCAAATAGACCACACTTTGCAAAGTTGAAGTGCCTGGCAGTCTCTATGCTTATGTGGTCCCCATTCCCTCAAGTGTTGGGAAAATCCAGATATAGTTTCTTTTGGAAACACCTGGAGAGACTTACGGCGACTACATAATCCTTGCTTACGAGTGAATAAACCGGTAAGAGAGCCAGCATGGTGTAGCGGTTTGAGTGTCAGACTACTGTTTTGGAGGCTTCAAATCCCCCCATTCAACCATGAAACTGGGTGACCTCAGACAAGTCACGCTCTCTCAGCCGCAGAGGAAAGCAAAGGCAAGCCTCCTCTGAACAAATCTTGCCCAGAAAACCCCATGATATGGTGGCCTTATGGTCACCATAAGCTGGAAATGACTTGAAGGCACACAACACTGGTCTCTCGGGGTCCTAGTCCAACACCGAACCATGGCACCATGTTGGCTCTCAGATTACCAAACAAAAAAGAGACTACCGGGGGATGCAGGGCCACATAACCAAACCTTGGGGCCACCTGAATCTTGCCTTAGGGTTGTCATTAGCTGGAAATGACTTGAAGGCACAAAACACAACACACAACACTGCCTTGGAGAGTGGCGAAATCTCCTTCTTTGGAAGGAAACAGAGGCTGGATGGCCATCTGTGCTTTGACTGTATATTCCTGCATGGCAGAATGGGGTTGGATTGGATAGCCTCTGGGGTCTCTGTAATTAATTTAATGGGTTTTGTAGTCTTGCTGCAACGTAGCTATGGATCCGTAAAGCTTCGAAATCTGGCTGCGATGTAGGATCTTCGCTTCCGCGGTTTTAATCACAATTGGTCCAGATGGAATTTTTTAAGAAATGATTTTTCACTGTTTTGATTTGCTTCGTGTGCCTCTCAAATTTGTGTTTAAAGAGAGTTTTCTGGAGAGGGAGGTGTGCATGGCTTTCATGAGACCTCAATAAAGATGAAGAGCCACTGCTTTAGACGTGATACCAAGCCCGATAAGGCGCCTTGCCTATATTTAACTTTCACCGTGACCTTAAAAATTGCTTTTATTTCTTCTGACTGCACAGAGAATCAACACAACTTCCAATGCAGCCACCCTGGTTAATTAGCTTTGTTTGATTCTGCATTTTTTTCCTTTCCTTTTCATTTTTTCCTGAAGGATCATTTAGATTTGAATTATGGTTTAGGCAACTGCAGCACTTTCTTTAAATAATAATATTAATTTTTTTTTCTTTTTTTAAAAAAAGCAAACCCACACAGATGGTAAAAAGTTCCTCCGACATAGGAAACAAGTCATAATTTACATCACAGACAATAAATAAGGATAACACAATTGCTGACAGTGTAACAAGGGCTCCTGTTTTTCCTTCTTCTTTTTTCTCGAAGCGCAGCTAATAAAAGGGAATGAAAATCTCAGCTAAAATACTTAGCCTTAATTAGCTATGATAATGTTGTTTGCTTTTTGCAATATATATATATATATATATATGCATACATAAATCTAAAAGTACTCAAAAAAGATGAGTCCGATGGTCGAAGCAACTGTGGCTTGAGAAGAGGTGAACCTTCAAGCTGTAGCAACAACAGCAACAAACTTGGAAAAGTTACTTTTAGAAATGAATGCATTGCAGTCGTAGAACCAATCCTCCACGTATCTACAGTTACAAGAAGTAATGCTCTCCTTTCTATCCCTCTCTCTCGATCTCCGTAATCCATTGTACACAGTTGTGCTGGTGGTTGCGCGTTTCGTTCCGCCTATGTTGCCTTGGTTCAGGGGTGCTATGTTGTCGTGCAACACAAATGGCTGTAGAAGACAATTCTTGTGCGACTCCGCATCTGGACGTCCTACACCACACAACTTGGATGTTTGCTATCTCAACCAGTGGCTTCTCCAGGAGCCAAGATGGTGAACTTTGTCCCTGGTCCTGGTGATTTATATTCTGCTAAGTGCCTTGCTTACACAAAATGGGACAAATGCAAATCAACCTGAAGAAGTGCTGGAGCCAGCGAGGTGTGCAGCCGTAACAAGCTCCCGGGATTGCTTTTCGTAATGTAGTGTTAACAGAGCTACACATGGCTGCGCACAATTTTTTTAGCCATGAAAGTCTCTTTCTCTCTCTCTCTTATGTGTATGTGTGTGTGTTTGCAGAACAGGAGGAGATGTATACAGACAAGCACTGGTTGTGTCCTTGACAGATGAACTGGGGTGAAAGTATACGTTCAAGGCAGGGATGGATCAGGAGAAAGCAACTGGGTCAAGACCAAAGACCATTTTCTTCCATGCTCCCCTCTTGGGCCACAATCTCCCCCAGCAAACTTCTTCAGGCCTTCTCAAAATAGCGACATACCCTCAGCTTTTCTCCGTCGCCATTTTGAGAGAGGTTCCCTATGGAGAATTTCTTTTTTAACGTGAAGTCAAAGGCCTTCATGGCCGGCATCTATAGGTTTTTTTTTGTGGGTTTTGGGGGCTATGTGGCCATGTTCTAGAAGGGTTTATTCCTGACATTTCACCAGCATCATTCTCTGAAGATGCCAGCCACGGATGCTGGCAAAGCGTCGGAATAAACTCTTCTAAAACATGGCCACATAGCCCCCAAAAAACAACAACAAACTTCTTTTTTGCCCAACTTAATTTTTTAAATCACAGCTTAGCAACTTAAAAACGAGTCTTACATTTTGTTTCTCTGTATTGAACATATATTGTGCAATGATATTTCTTGCTACAAACAAGCCACAACTCCTATAAACTCAGTTTCCGTTTCTGAGCATCCTATTTGTCCCCCTAGTTTGTGCGACTGAGATCTTTACCATTATTCACTTCTATTTCTCCCCTGCTTTATTACGTCTAGCTGCGGGGTGTTATTGATTTCTTAGTTTCTTGGAGATTTTTGCATGATCTACTCAATTACAGATATCCATATGCATCCATATACACATGCGTATATAGACATCTGGAGAACGTCTCAAAATGGTTACAGGGAATGAAGGTGTGCCTCTTCCTATCACTGTTTAGAGAGGTACCAACAAAGGAAACATTGATATCTAGGGATCCTATGGGATTCTGGGCTGCTTATGGTGGCGGGTGAATTTTCATGCATTTCATGCTTTCTGAGCAATTTCAGGACAAAGAATGACTCCGAATTGAGCTATTTTAAACATTTTTGCAGGATTGGGGGGCTTTAGTGATGGTAGGGGGCACTGAAGGCCTTAAAGTGGGCCCCAGGGTCTGCATATGGCTTGGAAAGGGTCTGACCTTGCCCATTCTTGATACAAATAAAACCTATCCATGACCAGACGTATCTGTGAACCAGTCCCTGCAGTGGCTGCATGCAACCTTCAAAACCTTTTTAATAGAACTTGAGCATCCAAAGATTTTGGTATCCATGGGGGGGGGGGGGTCCTGGGACCAAACCCCAGCAGATACCAAGAGGCCACTGTATCATTTGGGAACACCATTTGGAAATTTCCAACAGCATTTATGCACCCAAACCCCTGGAGCAAAGTCACTTTCTTTCCGCTCAGGTCTAGAGGCAGCGGTGCAATAATACTTAGGACTTCATGCTGGAAGCCTTCTGCAGCCCTCTCGGAATTTCAATCGCTTTTCCATTTGCAGAAGTACATCTAAAAATACCTTATTAAAACAGATCCTTGCTAGTTTATGGTAATTAAAAGCAGTAAATATCTGTGCGCACAATGCTGTGGACCTTGAATAGCCAATGGGTCAATAATGCCTTCCTGGTGAAGTTAGATCATAAATCGTGATTCCTTCCTAAATGAAAACAGAAGTTCTCTCTTCCTCTCTCTCTCTCTCTCTCTCCTCCCTTCCTCTTTCTCTCTTTCTTATTCATTGAATGCATTTGGTGACTTTTTGGTGGGATGTTGGAAAGCAAGTCTTTTCAAGGCAAAATCTTGTCCTTACCAGACACAGAGTACAATCAAAAGGGAGCATTGCTAAATGTAAGAGAGGGTTCCAATGAGACATTTCTTGCTGGAGGTTCAACTGCTTTCTTTCTAAGCCGTCTCCATTAGTTCATGCATAAGAAAGAGAATACAGCTGGCCAAGAAGCTGAGATCCCATACATGCACATACCTTGGCATGTGGAGTTCCTTGTCTTCCCACCTTCTAGAAGCTGCCCAGTTGCTTACTGGTGGAGAAGGATGGGATGAATGGTAGTGATGTAGTCCATAGAGAAGTAACTGGTCTCAGCTCAGTGATGGAGGAAGAAATGAGGTACTCTTTCAAATGGAGAATACAAAGATATAGCTGTGTTAGTCTTTAGAATCAGTATGTAGAGAGATCTTGTAGCTACCTTTGAGACCCATTTCTTTCTGTCAGTTAGTCTCAAAGGTGCTGCAAGATCTTTCAAATGGAGTGCGCCCATATTCTTTCTCCTAGGAGCCTTGAGCAGCTACATCTTCATCATCTTCATCATCTTCATCATCTTCATCATCATGTCAAGCGTGGGAGGTTTTTGGACGGAGCATGAAGGCACGAAAATGGTCCTCTATGTCTCAACCTGCAAGCCAGGGAAATACTTTTCTTACAGATGAGTCTAACTTCATAGATTTTTGTGGGTTTTGGGTAGCTATGTGGCCATGTTTGAGAAGAGTTTGTTCCTGACATTTCACCAGCATCTGTGGCTGGCATCTTCAGAGAATGCTGGCATGAAAGAAAGTTGGGTATATCTTCCATGCCGGCATTCTCTGAAGATGCCAGCCGCAGATGCCAGCCATAGAGCCCAAAAAACAACGGCTGCCAGCCATGAAAGCCTTTGACTTCACATTGGAAATCTCTAAAGGGAGAAACTGTTCCAAGACACCCCACTCACTTCCATGCCAGCGTTTTCTGAAGATGCCAGCCACAGATGCTGGTGAAACGTCAGGAATAAACTCTTCTAGAATATGCCCACAGAGCCTGAAATATCCACAAAAAATCTATGGATGCTGGCCATGAAAACCTTCGACATCACATTAGAAATCTCTACAGGGAGAAACTGTAGATGCTCCTCCCTGCCAACTTTGTGAAAACTTCGACGTTCCCCTCCCTGCCAACCTGGAGCACAGCAGCCGTGCGCCGCAAAATTCATTTGAGTTCTTTTAATTATAATTTTCATCTTTCATACACAAAACACCCTCAAATACCCATACGCCAGCTGTCCAGAAAAAAAAGAAAGCGAGAGAGAGAAGAGCTGTAGGTTTCTTTCCACTTAAGATTAATTAAAGTCAGAAAGTCACTCAGCAATTACCAATTGGCCATTCTAGGCACTGAGGGGTTGAGAAATTAGATTTCCAGGAAATGACAGCTTGTGGGCCCAAACATATGGTTGTCCAATAAAAAAAATCCCAACATCCTTTAGACCGCAACATGCTGTCGGCGTCGTAGTTTTCCCTCCTCTCCCAGCATATAACACGGCGTGATTTATTTTACTTTTTTCCTCCCCGCCTCCTCCTTTCATCACAGAATCCTTTACATGGAGGGAGACAAGAGGGTAAATGTTTGGGGTGAAAAAGTAAATGCAGAAGGAAACTAGGAGCTTTGGGTAGAAGCAGGTGCCTAGCTGATAAAACAAAGAGGAAAAGAACAACAGGTATAAGCCGGAACCAGGGGCAGGGGATTACGTTTGCTAAGGACAAGAGAAGAAATAATTGCTTTCTACAAAGTTGGAGATTTTTTGACCAAGAACAAGGAAGAAACAGCCTATCACCTTGATGGATGGGATATAAAAGAGAGCCCTTTGAACCATGAAGGAGCAAAAAGTTTAGAGAACATTCTGCAAATTCGCCCTTTTAATCTGGGTCTGGGATGGGGAGGAAGAGGTCCTAGAAGAAGGGCAATACCATATGTACTCGACTATAAGTCGACCTCCTGTATAATTTCAGGGCAGGTTTAGGGACCAAAAGTATAGATTTTGATATGACCCATGGATACGTCAAGGGTAAAACTTAGGGGCATGTAGCAAAGGATGTCAATGGTGATGCAAAGGAAAATGATGCCAAAGAACTTAGAACATTCTGGAGAGCATAACTGTGTTCATCTTAAAAGCAGGATGGGTGAGAGAGCAGAGGAGATCCATGCTTCTTTTTGGTGCTCCAACAATGGAGTAAGCGCTCGCCTTTTACCACTCTGTTCAGAGAAAGGGGATGCCTCCTTTTTAATATATATATATATATATATATATATATATGAGTTAAAATACAGTACTTACACTGACTTGTGGATAAATCGACCCAGGTATTTTGGGTCAAATTCTTGACTAAAATTTCTAGACTCATATTTGAGTATATACAGTAATTTCATCCTCATAGAGTTACGTGGCTGATAAACATGGCTTCCTTGTGCATGAATTGTGAAACTTTGCAACCCAATATGCAAGTGACTGTTTAGTTGCATCAAGCGCCATGTGCAATGTGCATACACAAGGAGCATCCAGTGCAATGTTACTGCATAGGCAACTTCTCTTCCACAACCTTGAACTGAAGATGGCCACCAAACCAAGATTATACTTTGGGCATATCATGAGACGGCATGAACTGTTGGAAAAGATGATGATGCCCGGTAAAATGGGAGATGGTCGGGAAAGAAGAAGGCCATGTTACAGGTGGATTTAGCCAAGCAAAGAAGCCATGGCTGCCCAAAGCATGGCTATTTATGATGGTGGCTCTTGGAAAGCTCTTATTTATGGGGTTACTCAAATTCAACCCGAAGACAATTTACAACTGATTCGACCTCAGAAGACAATATTCAACTGCTTCTGTTGGGGAAACATAATGCATGCATAAAACACCGACAGGATTCTGGCCATAAGAGGAATTGAGGGTGCACAATTAATGCAATTTGACTCTGCTTTAACTGCCATCGCAGGTAGGTGTGCATTGCCTGGTGCTCATGGATGTGCCTATGTTTTCGTCTCCATTTGGTACCTTGGGTTGCACCAACACTGCAGGATGAATGTAGTTTGACACCGCTTTAACCGCCATGGCTCAATGCTACACTATTCTGGGGTTTGTAGTTTTGGGAGACATTCAGCCTTCTCTCTTTGAGAGAGTTTGGGTGCTGCAAAAAACTACAAATTACTAGGATTCCCTAGGATGGAGCCATGGCAGCTAAAGTAGTGTCAAAATGGATTCATTCTGCAGCATGGCAGCTACCATAGACTCTGAAAGATCTCTCCAGAGAAATTTGGGCTCGACTGTACCGTTTCCTTCGTCCCCTTCAGCCTGAGTGAATCATTTTCCCCCCCACCTTCTCTGTTGGTGGTGGTGAAAATGGGAAAAGCAGGGTGCATATACAGTGCGTGCTCTATTCTGAAGTGTCCCGCTTTGCCCAGATTCCCTGCTGAGTGAACTATCAAGTTCCCTGCCGTTTCAACGAAGGAAGTTCTATTTGCTGTGGCTTCTTCTCACCATGGTTGTGTGTTAACAGTCTGGCTCCTTACCTAAGGAGTTTTTCCCTTCATTTTATCATCATCTGAAACTGCCAGGGAACTAACTGAACTGAAGTGTGCGAGTTTCTTTCTTTTTTCTTTTTTAAAAAAAGCAACCCATGAAATTTATAAGAATGTGTGTGTGTGCATGTGTGCGTATTCTATGAATATATATATATATAGAGAGAGACACATTTGGCTAAATAAATGTTAAGACAGGAGACAATTTCAAGGAAGTTTTTTCTGGGTTTTTCGGGCTCTGTGGCCATGTTCTAAAAAAGTTTATTCCTGACGTTTCGCCAGCATCTGTGGCTGGCATCTTCAGAGAATGCTGGCATGGAAGGGAGTGGTATGTATATATATATACTTTGTTGGATATATATACCCAGGATCAAAAGGAGATATATATATATATATATATATATATATACATATACATATACATATATATAGTATATCCCACTCCCTTCCATGCCAGCATTCCCTGAAGATGCCAGCCACAGATGCTGGCGAAACATCAGGAATAAACTCTTTTAGAACATGGCCACAGAGCCTGAAAAACCCACAAAAAACTATGGATGCCAGCCATGAAAGCCTTTGACTTCACAATCCCAAGGAAGTTTGGGAAACATTCTCCAGAGGTCTATTAAGTTGTCCTCATGATGAAAAGCTGATGCCAAGTTCTTATTAGTTGAATAATTACTTGGTTGTATAATGCAGTCAGTGGACTGGTTCAGAGGAAACTTGCTGCCCAAATACATCCCAGGTTCATTCCTGCTTCCAGCAGTGCTCTGGCAGCCATTTTCTTAAGATGGAAAACTCCTGGATCCAAAAAGAGCCGCAGGTGGCAGATTCGGCAACAAAAACCTTTCCAATAAGATCAGGATGCAGCCCAAATTAAGACTTAAACCAGATAGAGGTAAAACTGATTATTAAGCCATGAGATAAACTTCTTTAATTGAGGTGAAGAACATCTCACATGGCTTCTCTTTCTAATCCAGTTGTCCCCGCCATGATTTGTTTTAAAGAAATCCTTTCATGTTGATAATTTGATGGATTTCTCATAGAATCCTGGAGTTGGATGAGACCTCGAGGGCCATCCAGTCCAACTCCATTCTGCCATGCAGGGAAACATAATCCAAACGCTCCAAGCATCTATTTAAAAAGCTCCAAAGAAAAGGATTCCACCACTTTCCAAGGCAGCCTATTCCACCGTCGAAGAGCGCTTGACATCAAGACATTCTTCCGAATGTTTAGCCGGAATCTCTTTTCCTGTAGTTTGAATCCCTTGCTCTCTGGAGCAGCAGAAAACAAACTTGCTCCAGCCTCGATATGACATCCCCCGGGAGAGGTCATATTGGGATTTTCCAGAAGCAGCGGTGGGTTTTACAGGAGCTTGCTAAGGTGTTGAACTTGTTCTAGGAATAGGGTGCAGCACCTTGGATAACCTGTGTCAACAACTACCATAAAACATTATGTTACTCCTGTAATACCAAGTGTGGTTTCATTATGTTGAAGACACGGATCTCTTTTTCACTTCTCCCTCCAGTGGAAGAACGAGACAATTACTTTTTAGCTAATGCACAAAAAAAGGTCTCTGCATTCAACTGGAGTCATTTTGCTGTCAAAGAAACACACACATACACACAGAGAATAAAAAAACGGAAGCACTCCCTGGTTTGACCCAAATGGCTCATGGCTTTAATTGTTTTATCCTTTTTTGCTGCTTTAACTCGGGGATCGGTTTAATATGATTTCCCTCTATTTAAATTATTTCATCATTTTTATCTATAAATGATTGAAATTATTGGCCAAGATCCCACATCTTATACAATGGGTGGGAAGATGAGGTGGGAGAAAGGACTTGGAGAAACACGGGATGCGTTGTGGAGGCCTGTCTCCATCTTGCACCTGGATCCTGCTGTTACTTCCAACTTGGGTAGATCCATTGATTCAGTGGGATTTACCTCTATGTTGACTACTACTGGATCAATGGGTCTATTCTACTTTTTGTGATGTGGAATGGCCCCCTGGGAAAGGTTCAACAGCTAAACTTACTGTCTGAATTGAAAACAGTTGTAACAACCTACCATATATACTCGACTATAAGTCGTTCTCATGTATAAGTCTAGGGCAGGTTTTGGGGCCCAAATTATGGATTTTGATATGACCAATGGATAAGTCAAGGGTAAAACATAGGGGCATATAACAAAGGATCTAAGGGATGAAACTAACAAATAAAAATGATGCCGAATAACTTACAAAATTTCAGCTGGCAAAACTTTTACACTCACACTAAAAGCTTGACGGATGAGAGATTAGTGCTTCTATGATAGATTGCACTCTTGGATTTTACCTTGCTTTTATAAGAGTTAAAATACAGTATTCACACTGACCTGTGGATAAGTCGACTTGGGTTAATTTTTTGACTAAAATTTCTAAACGTATACATGAGTATATACAGTATCTCTTTTGGCATAGTTTTAAACTATGAATTTTAAATTGGAATTTTTTTTCCATTCACGTCTGGATGATTTTAATGTGCAATGACCATCCTAATCCTATGTTTAACCTATGTGCTTAAATGGTTCCATGTGTTTTAATCTATGTTGCCCCCCACCTCAAGCCTCGGGGCAAGGCAGGTAAGAAATAAAAATATATTACGACTATAACTACTACTACTACTATTTGAGTTGAGACTAACCATTAAGCGTCAGGCTCCCGTTGTCCTCTCCAGGTCAACTTGCCCATTTTGCGCACAAATAATTAACATTATTTTACCCCCGAAGCTGATTTGTGTCTTGCTTTAGTACAATTTCATTTTCTTTCACCTTGAACAGAAAAAATAAAATTAGTGCCAGATGTAATTGCTGTTGATCTCTCTGTTAGCAAACCATGTTTAATAATAATAATAATAATAATAATATTAACGATGGGATTGGGGACAGATTGGGGGGCTTACATAGATATAACACATAACATAACGGTGTAACAAAATAACATAAAAATAACCCATTCTTCCCCTTATCGTAAACAAATCAAAAAACTTAAATATACCAAACTAAATACAGTAACAATAAGCATATGATAACAACATTAAAATCTTTAAAACCCATAAAATCATCAAAACTATCAAAGACTCGGCTTTATGGAGTGTCATCAGGGCAATGTTTGTGAAGTGACTGATATTTTTTGCCTCCGTCTTAAAAAAGTTCTGGGCTGGCCCTCTAAAAAACAACACAACAACACCATGAAAATGAATGGATCCTATCTCCATCGCCATCTGAAAACCTCCCTTTCTACCCACCTTCCAAATGACACAACCGCCTCTCATCAATCTGGGATCATATGGTCCACATCATTACGAATCCAATCCCCATATCACCTGTACTTATCTAAGGGAAAACTGTCACCATCAAAAGCCGAATGACTGGCAAAACCTATTACGTTAAACAGAATATCACCCGCAGGTCCAGCAAAGCAATATACGTTCTAGGAAGCAAACGCCCCGGAGGCCGTATGAAGTATGTTCGGAAAACAACAGCTACCAACCTTTGTACCCAATTGCTGGAGCCGCAAGCCCGCAATCACAACAGCGGAAAGGTTCGGCAACCCGTTGCAGGGCATTTTAATTTAGATAAGCCACAACCTTTCAGAGGGGAAAGAGTTCCAAAAGACAACACCAACACACAAACACACACAAACATTAACTTTCCAGATGTGGGGCATCTTAAAGAAAAGATGCCTATCTCTTCTAGATTTACAGACAGAAGACCTTGAACAAGTTGCAGCCTTAACGCTCAGAACACAGAAATGGAAAACAGTATTGTGGGATTCCACAGTCTCAACAATAGTAGGGTTGTGAAGTGCTTCCAATAGTTTTTGCAGGAGGAAATGCACTAATAATAATAATAATAATAATAATAATAATTATTACTACTATATTTATTCTTATCCTGCCTTTCCCTTATGATCGAGGTGGGTTACAGTAAAAAGTAAATAAAAACACATAGCAAAATGTAACCAAAATGGCACAACCCAACCCTCCACCTACATCAAAATAAAACAATCAACTACAAATTCAAGATGATCATGTTTTTACTCTTCAGCAAGGCTGCTTCTGAGAAACCGAGGGTGTCTGAAACAATGCACATATTGTAATGTAAAATGTGTGTAAAATGGGCGCAATTGCAACTAAACAAGAATCACCAACACACTTTAGTCAAAAAAGGGAAATTTGCATGAACCTCATATAGTCCTCGGCTTTGCAGGCATGTCAAGAAAATCAAGGCATTGGAATAGATCCATATGATCCAATAGATCCAACCGAGCTTATCATGGAAGAGTGTTTCACAACTTGGGAGCAAACACCAAGAAGGCTCTGTCTCCTCTCTTGGCACCAAATGTGGGTTCGATGGTGTCAGGAAGGAGAGCAAGCTCGCCCCGGAGATCCTAAAAGTCTGGCTGGTTCGCAGAGACTGAATCTCACAAAATGCAATGGTCAGAAAGAGGAGGAAGACGACGCGAAGGAATTGCATGATCCGAGACACTCTTTGAAGAAAGAATAAGTGTCCTGCTAGGAGACTTTTTAAAAATGTATCCCTTAGTGATGAATAGCGGTCACCCCCCTTTTGCTGCAATTCTTGTCATTGGCTTGGGCGTCTCCAGAGGGATCCATGAACGCCGGCCAACCGCCGTTGGTCTTCTGCTCACTGTGCTGTTAAGCCTACCGTAAATCCTGCCTTTTAAAAAAAAACCAAAAACTTTTATATAGAGTCCACCTATCCATGTGGAATAAATCAATTGCTCTAAATTACATTCCACAAGACCTGGCCCTGTGGTGCTGCATTCCTGGCATTTGGATTTATTCAAGAGATGAGAAAACAGTAATTTCTAAAGTCAACTCCCTGACCCCGGCTTGATCCATCTGGTGGATCATGATAAATCTAATTGTCCACTTAGAACAAGTAGTTGCTCTGCTTTAAAACAGTTATAAGGGGAGTGTCCCAGAGAAGAAGGGAGAATGAAAGAGACAAAATTAAAGCAAGAGACGTTCAGATCGGCTTAATTTGCAATAGGATTGTGGCCAGATATTTGAGGAGTGTTGTCTTTGGTCCAAAACACACTGTAGAAATCATCCAGTCTGAGACCGTTTTAACTGCCCTGGCTCAATGCAAGGGAATCCTGGGAACTGTAGTTTATTGTGGCACTGGAGCTCTCTAACCGAGGAGACTAAAGCAGCAGCTGCCACTTGCAGAGATTTCCGGGCAATTGGATTTTTTTATCATAAAAGAAATTTTTATGATTTCTGAGCCAAATTAATCCCACCGGAGACAAATTTCCCCCCACAATTATACTGATGTAGGTTGATTCCAGGTCTTCTCCGGTGCGAGCGTGCGCATGTTTGAGAAAGACAGAGCGAGAGACTATATTAAACCCTAAAGTAAATGAAATTTGCAGTAACGTGGGTTAAATCTGGCAAGAGAGCAGAGTGCGTATTATGCAGAACATTCAAGTGCTTAACTCCTTTGGATTTCAAAGTAGAACCCCTGCAAATTTGCTCGCTGGCAGCCTGAAGACGCTACACACCGCAGCTGCCAAATGCACAACCTCTTATGAGTTTCGACTGTCTTCTGCCTCCTAATGCCACTCGGGATAAGGAGCTTTGTGTTTGGCAGGAACACACTGCCTTTTGTCACACAGATTTACTCTGAGGAGGTTGTTTGCACAAATGCCGAGACCGAGCAAGTCCCAGCTTGCTTGGACCGCTGTTTTAAAGCCTCCTCCTTACTACTATCTGGACAGTTGAAAATCTTTACCTAAACCTATTGGATTCACTTGCATCCATTTCTTCCTCAGCTTGACCTGCCTTACAAGGTTGCTGTGAATTGCTCTAAATTACATTTAGAATGGGGAGGGAGGAATAAGGATGCAAACCTTCCCATATTTCATTTTCGAACCCGAGAATGAATGATTGCAAAAGTTTTCTTTCTGTTGGTGCAAATATGAGCATTTCTTTTGACATGGTTTCTAATCACTTTACACATTTCTATATTCTTTGAGGATATTTTGTTTTTACAAACACACTGCATTTTTTTTGGTGCAAAATTTCAACAGTTTTGCACAGAGAGCAATGACCTGAACATTGTTTAGTCCCATCCATAGTTGAAATATTGAATCACTTGTTGCATGTCGGTAAATCCCATCGATTTAATGGATCGATTGTAGTCAGCACTAGGAATACATTAAGGCCAATGTATTTTGTGCAAAACCTATTGTTTTCTTGGCAACAACACTGAGTTTTTGCACGTCGATGAATTTTTCACTCCAAAGGTTCCGAATTATACAACTTGAACCAAGGCACCAAATGTGAAACTGAATGCACAACCCAATGCAGATCCATCCTCAAGGTCCAGAATGCACAACGCAAATGCACAAACCTATTACTGCAACATTGAACCGAGCGGCGCATTGGCCAAAAATGCCCATGCGCTTCCAGGAGGGAATTTCGACATGTGTGAAACACGAACAGGATTAGGACCCTTATTTATATCCCTGGAAGGAGTCAAATCTACTATCCTCGATTAGTTGGAGGAGAAAGGATGGCTTTTTAAAAAAATAAATAAATCCAGAAAATATCACCCTGGGCTCCTTGTAGGATGGGTGGAGTCGAGATGCAATAAATAAAAAACCTTAATTACAACCTTTCCCTGTTTGCCTTCCAGCGTCTGAGTAATTAAGGAGTGAAGGTTAAAAAGCCCGTTGTAAAATGAATACGTTCCAGACCCAATTTCATTAGGATGCCGGGGCTTGGTTGACTCGGGCAGGTTGCGGGAGATGGGAAGCGACACAATTAAATTCAGCTCACTCCAAAGGCAAGCGTCCCTTTCCCTCTCTCCGTTGCACCTTGCTGCGGCTACCATGTTGAACCAAAGAGCAAAGTTGACACATTTCATTAGAGAGGGTCTTTAAAAAAAATCATTACAATGACAATATCACTTTTATTTATCTGGCGTCACTTCCAAGTCATCCCATAAAACATATTGAAGACTTCTCGGGGGAGATTTGGGACGCACCGTTGCTTTCTCTTGCAAATATAATGCATACAGACAACCGGAGTATATTTGGGGACCACACTTGCCTGCATGTTGCCTTCAGATCTACAAGGGCCACAGTCCCTCCTCTTTCTTTTCAAATCAAAAACCATTTTTCTAGATTAAGAAAATATTTAATTTAACGGTAGGGGCAGACCCAAAGCCGTACGTATTAAATGTGATAGATGATGAACAATTGGAAAGAAAACATGGGAAGCTGCTGTTCTACATGATAAGTGCAGCTAGACTACTATATGCCTCTCTCTGGAAAAATCATGAAATTCCAGATCTAGATTCTTGGTTATTGAAAATATATGATTTTATGGAGATGGATAGATTAAGCCATATAATACGCACAAGACCATTTCAACCCAAATTGGGATCCCTTCCTAACAATTTTGAAGAAAGAGAAAGGGAATTATATAGGTATAGTATTTGACTGATCTTTATTGATAATATGTGAATCGAATGTTAAATATAATTTGTTTGGCGATCTATACTAAGAAATAATATAAAAAAGAAACCAGATGACTTTAAGGATTTTAATAAGATGATCACATAGAGATATTTCATTTTTGGTAATTTTACGAGAAAGTTTGTTTTAGTATATATTGGTCATACAGTATTGGAACGAAGTAAGGAAGTATTAGAATTAGAAGTATTGATATGTATGGAATGATGTATTTGTATACATTTAGTTAGATATATTTTTTAGTTTATTTCTATGTCACTTATACAATTAGATAGTATTGTTATGTTTGTGATTATGAAACTAATAAAAATATTTAAATGACAAAAATCATTTTTCCATTTTTGAGGTGTGGGACGGATATCTCGGGCCTGAAACAAACCCCAAGAAGAAGGAGGACAGGGAGAGACTTGAAATGGTCAGTTTTATTCATGGAGGCATCTGTGGAGACAAGGAAATTCAGAATTCAAAGGGAACTCGTAGCGTCTTTGAGACTCGGTGAAAGAAAGAAGTCGGTGGCACGAGCTTTCGTAGACTTCAGCCGCTTTCTCAGATCTTTTCGCACCTTTGAGACTCAGTGAAAGAAAGAAGTTGGTAGCATGAACTTTTGTAGACTTCAGCCTAGTTCTTCAGATGCGTTTGGAAAGTGGAGGTAGACTTGAGTCTACAAAAGCTCATGCTGCCAACTTCTCCCTTTCAGTTCATCTCAAAGGTGCTACAAGATCCCTTTGCATACCGATTTTCCAGACTAACACAGCTATACCTTTGAATTCTACTTCCAGGGATAGAAAGATTCTTCAAATATATTTTTTAAAAAAACTGTTTCTGGAGTATTGAGAAACCCTGATGAGAAGGATCCTGGATCAATGAGAATCTTCACGATTCAGGACTTATTCCGTGCAAAGATTGCATGCTGTCGTTTTGCACTGAAAAGAGTGCATAATAATCCATCCTTTTCTGCACCAAAAATAATATTTCAGTGCAGGAAAAAAAAGGTGTTTTCTGCCAAGAAAAAGTTGCACTTGGGACACTCCATGCAAAATGGTCGATTTGCTGGAAGCATTTGCAATCTTGCTGAATTATGCCCAAATCCCTGCGTTGCTTACCTGCCATTTTAGCTACATTTTGTGAAACTCTAATTTAATAATTAGGAGAACAATTAGGCAAAAGCCCCGCGGATCGCTCATGCCAGATTTGGGAGTCTCTGTTCATTTCTACGCTCTTGTATCAAGGTGAAAATAAATGTATGTTTCCTAGTTAATAAAAGACTATGTCCCTAGTCGAGATCCCCAAAGTGAGGTTTCTAAACGGTGTATCGAGGAAAAACAGCAAAGAGGCTAAGTCATATCATAATGCAATATTTCCATTACACGAAAGCTTGGGGGCCCATTTAGGGAATGATTCTCTGTAATATCATATCAGCTTTCCTATCCGTTTTCAACAGGGACAGGAGAGAAATCATGCACATGTCCGTAAGATACGTGTGATATATCATACGAGAGGTTGCGTTTCAAGACGATTCAGTAACTTTGTTTGGAGTACTGTGGTTATGTTGGTACCCATGACCTCGATATGATATATATACTATAAATGATACTATATGATACAATAAATGTATACGTGTGTGTATGAGATATGATACTGGTCGTATCTCTCCTATATTTCAAGATCTTCAGTCTGAAGAATAAATGGATCTCTATGGTCTAGCACAGCTCTGCCCCATGCTCCATGCGCACTAGAGACGGAAATAATATTCAAAAATATTTGATAATTATATGGAAATATCTGGTGAAAAAAAGTCAAAAGCCACATGAGACCAGTTGTGTATCTACAACTCTGCTTGCTTATGGTCCAGTTCTGTAATAGCTTTTTCCAGCAGCACATAAAATGTGGCTTGAAGGCACCAGCAAATAGTTGCAAATAGTTGTACCCGAAAGGAATGCACAATTGCATATGCAATGGGTCTGTTTGTGGGATTCCACTTACATATGGAGATGGCTATGCTTGTGAAATTCCACTTGTGCGATGGGTACGCTTGTGGAATTCTGCCTAAATACAGCAATTCCAAAAAATTACCACTGCTTGTAGAAGGAAACATAAGTGTGCATAAGGGGACTTTGAGCCTTGCAGTCCCCAAAATAACTCATCCAAGCACTAACCAGGAATGGGAAGCGGTGGCCATCGACAGCTTTGAAGCAACTTAACTAGGACAAATAATTGCTTCCTAGAGTCGGTAGGAAACCCCCCATCCTTTCCGAATGAGCTCTACTCCAAGCCTCGCTTACCTAAGAGGTCTATTTTATGGTTGGTCGCGGGAGTTTATTTGCTCGATCTGCCCGTCCAGGCTGCTAATGGCCCCCCTGTGTCCCAGCACTATCTTGGAACTGGGAGGCAGTGGTTCCATTCGGGGAGCCGGGACGTTTGCACAACGAGTCTCCCGAGACCATTGGTCAAGGATAATTGACATCGCTGGGACCGTTTCCCTTCCGCAGCTCCTGATTGGCCAGTTGGGATCAATTTCCCAGGCTTCCAAGGGAGGCGGCACAGAAGACTAATTCTCTTTGCTATTGTCTGGATGGTCAATTAGGAGGAGGCACGGCGACTGTCCTTCTCTCCTGGGCCAAAGCGCACAAACAGGGTTGAGAAGTAATGGGATTGCCAAATAGTCACAGCAATAGCCACTTGTTGTATTATCGGAAGCTCCCAACTAACAAGATCTAGCGCAGAGTCATAAAGAGCTAGTCCTGCAAAACACAACATACAAAGGACCCTCCTAGTACCTTTATTTGACCCCCATGACCCATCACCTCTAATAATAATAATAATAATAATAATAATAATTTATATCCTGCTCCCAGATTGAAGCGGCTAACCGTAAAAGCATCAGTAAAATACTGATAAGACTAAAATACGATAACACTTATCTTTGTTATATCCCAAACCCTCCCATCCACAGTAAAATGCAATTAAACCATTAAACTATTATGAAAACTATTATTATTATTATTATTATTATTATTATTATTATTATGCTTTATTTATATAGCACTGTAGATTTACACATTGCTGTACATACAATCAATAGAATGGATAAAAATAAAACCTGTCTATGGAGTACATTCTACAGGATAATAACAAAATGCATAGAAAACAATAGAAAATAATACAAGATAGAATTAGATAAAATAAGCAGGCAACACATTAAAGACATCAAATACCAAATATCAAATAACAGTCACACGACGCCTGGGAATGCTTCCTTGAACAATGTAGTCTTCAACTCAATTTTTATATATATATATATATATATATATATATGGCAGGGGAATTAGGCAGCTGTTGAGAAATTGATTAAATTAAATTAAATTAATTACTAATACATAAGATGTAGAAAGCATACTGGCTCTAGGTTAGGCATGAAAACATTTTTATTTTATTTATTTATTTTTATTTTTATTCCCGCCTTTCTCCCAAAGTGGGACCCAAGGCGGCTAATATATATAAAACACAATTAAAATTGTACAATTAAAATAATAAAAATATAAAATTACACATACAAAATTTAAAATACAATGTGAAAATAATCTAAACCAACCCCCCCCCCATCCTCCAACAAAACCAGCCCTGCATGATTTTAAAAAGCTTGTTGGAATAAAAAACGTCTTCATGTGCTGGTGAAAAGCAAGTATATGGGCACTATATTGCCCTTGTTCCTTCTCTTGATCCCCATAGACCTTCCCTGACCCTGATATATATCTTTTAAAAATCAACTTTTGCTTTAATTGCTAAAGTTTACCTCTAAAAACGATTTGGGGGCCACCCCTAAAGAGCCCCGAGTCGTGCCAGATTTGAGCGAAATATCATTTTGCAATGACCCAAATGCGGGATGTGCTAGATCCAAATGTGTCTACTCCAGTTGCCGTTTGACTTAATATTCTGTTATTAAGAAGGAATAATAAAACCTACCAGACATTTCTCTGCTTGTCAGGCAAAGGATATTAATTGCGGTGGGCAGAGAGCAGAGAGGAGCTGCCGAGGATGAGCTTCTCCCCTGCTGGGCTGTCACCTTCTCCGTATCACTCTGGTTGCTCTCCTTCTTCATGGCTGAAAGAGTTCGAGAAAGGGCTCCGGGTAACCGCAAAAACAGGCCTGGCACTTGCTGCAAATGTCTTCCGGGTAACTGCAGGAATCTTGCCTTCTCACTAATTCCGTTTGCATTTTGCAATGAAAGCAACACTCTCATCTGTTATGTGCCCCTCAACATGCAACACAACCAGATCTTCCAACCAGATGTATGGGACCGGAAGGAGCTGTAAGGCTGGATGACAAATGGAAAGGTCCATCACCAAAGTTTGGCATTGCCAGCCACTCGTCTAGGCCTCCAGATTGTGGCTACGTACTCACAGGAGTTTATCATACGACGGAATTTGGGGGTATACTCCAATGGCAATCCGAACGCAATCATGGGATTTCACGTAATCGCGTATGAGTGTATCTCACGCAATTTCGGGCAATGGGAAGTCATTCCGAACGCAATCATGTGGTTTTACGTAATTGCGTAGTAGAGTATCTCACGCAATTTTGGGCAACGGGGAGTCATTTTCGGGAAATGGGAAGTCATTCTGGATGCATTCCGAACGCAATTAGATTTCACGTAAATTTGCTAAACCTTCCTTCCGTACCCATTCCCCTCCTCTCCTTCCTTTCTATACTCTCCCTTCTTTGCCTGAATTTAAAATCTCCCTTCCTCTACCTCTTTCCATGCTTGCTTTTCATCTGGCAGAGATGCCAGAAGAAAACTATCCCTCTTTACCACCATCACACTCTTTGGATGAATCAAATGTGACTTTGCCTTGTGAATCATTTACAGCCTCTCTTCCCCTCAGAAGTGTCGGCTACATCCAAAAAGTGACATTTTATAGCCCTTTAATGTGCTGATGAAATATCCTTCCATTCATAATTTAGGCCGTGGCATCTGGAAGGTAGAACAGAGGTGCGCCACTGGCACCGGTGTCTGGCTCCCTGGGCATCCGCTTCCATTCTAGGCCCTGGGAGGAAAGGACTCAAAGTAGATTTCCAGGACAAGATCCAAAGTGCCTAGGGTTCTTCCAAAAATAGCAGATGGAGACAGTGGGACCCAAGATGGCATGCAACTGCAGGGGGCACCATGACTCTCTCTGTCCCAGAAACAGTGTTGAAGCCACAAAGACTCCAAACAGAAATCATGTGCCTGTCCCCAAAAAGGTCAGATCTTCTAACTAGGGTTCCTGGATCTCAAGGAAGGGCCCTCCATCTCACAGAATGGCCATTCCAGCTCTGGTGGAAAATTGTAGGTAATGGTGGCCTTGGAGATGTGTTTGTCTATGCTCTATAGCCAGGTGCAAAAAGATGACAACTTCCATGGAGACCTACCAAATGGATGACATTAATGGATAATGTCATCAGTCTATGGACTTTATCAGATGGGAGGAATTTATCTTTATTGTGAAAGGAGCCAATTTGAATTCACATGAATTCCCATTGCATTTGGAATGCGTTCAGAATGACTTCCCATTACCTGAAAATGACCCCCCATTGCCCAAAATTGTGTGAAATGCTTTAATTCACAATAATGTGAAACCCCATGATTGTGTTCAGATTGCCATTGGATTATACTTCCAATTTCCGACGTCTGATAAGGTCCTATGTCTGGCTCTGGAAACATAACCAGGTATGCCTCCAATCCCTCTCATTCTCCGTCAACCATAGAGTGACCATTCATGGGGGATAATTCAGGAAAACCATGAGTCCTTGTGGGATTTTGGTCATTGCAGAGGAAGGAAGGGAATGCCAGTCTTTTTGCAATGAAGAAAAGAGATATTCAGGACTGTTATGGACTTACACTTTTGTACATAGGATGCCAGTTTACAGGTGTTATACAACTCTTATGGGGAATCTCAACATTGTGCAACTAAACTAGGAGACCAGTCACAGTACTGCGCTACACTCACAGTACTATTATTCCACTTTTACTGCTACGGTTGCCTTGTGTAATTTTGGGATTTGCAATTTAGGGAGGATCATTTTGAATTTTTATCCAGAGAACTCCTAGGCGTCACGGAGCTACAAACCCCAGAATGCCACAGGAGGCAACCATAGCAGTAATAATGGAATAATAGTGCTATAACAATGTGGTGAGATATTGTCTCAAATATGGACCCCAATATACAGCTAGACGTGTATAGCTATCCATGGGCAATGTGCTCGCATGTGCAGAATGATATACATGCCCAATGGTGTAACGTGCATCACTTCCCTTTGCAACTTTGAACCGAATGCAGCCATATTCCATTGGTTAAACCTGCAACAACTTCCATAGAGGAACGCATCGGTGGGTAAGTTGTTTTTGTTGCTTTTGTGTGCCTTCGAGTCATTTCCAAGTTATGGCAACCCTAAGGTGAACCTATCCCAGGGGTTTCTTGGCAAGTTTCTTCAGAGGGGGCTTGCCATTGCATCCTTTGAGTCTGAGAGAATGAGACTTGCCAAGGTCACCCAGTGGAATTTGAATCCTACTCTCCATATTCGGGCAGTCTGTCTTGGGCCAAACTCTTTCCAGCACTAAAACCACTACACCATACTGGGTTACCAAGGTAAGACACCAATAGGATTCCGTCCCAAATCTTCTATTTCTCCATGCTAAAAGTATCAAAGGCCCGGGACAGACGGGACCGAAGCGGCGTGCCGGCTCAGCAACCGTACGGTCCAGAACCCTAGTCTGTACAAGCAGCGGCATCATGGCAGCATCCCGTCCGAACGCCATGATGGCATAAGGGATGCACAATGTACAGATGTTGCTGCATGTCCCTTATATCACAGGTGCACCAATGGCACACTTGTGCCATGTGCCGTAAAAAGAACACAGTTTTTCTGGGTTCTTTTTACTCTGGAGGGACGCTGCACAGTTTGGCTGCTGCAGCATCCCTCCAGAGTTAAAATGGGCACCTTTGGCCCACCGTTCTCAGGCAGTCTGTCTTGGGCCAAACTCTTTCAACTTTTCCTTGGAAGACTTGAATTTTCTTCCCAGACCTTCTCAGCTGGGCAAGTCTTTCAGCACTCCCTTCCACTCAGTTTTCTCAGTTTAGTCGAAGACCCAGATCAGTTTTGCTTCTGGCCGCAAACAATTTTCATGGATATTTCATTAGCAGTTTGAAGGCAGAGCTCAAATGTGCTAATGATGCCTTAACATTTCATAAACACAGCCCAAGAGTTTTACAACCTGTTCGCTCATGAGTGGTAGTAATTAAGCCCAAAAATGATAAATAATTAAGGACTAATTACACGATATTGGTAATTTCATTTTCCAGCAGAGCTCACTCCATTCATTTGCTCTGCTGATCGAGGGCTTATCCGCAGGAACAGTTACCTCGCTGGTAGGTGGATGGCAAGGCTGGATCTTTACGGCTTTGCAAAGGAGAAAAATAAGACGGAAAGTGCTCCCTTGTGCCAGGAATTGTTCATTTGCTTTCAGAAGACAAGTACCACCGAGGCTATTGTCATGCATGAGTTTGGTGAAGGAGAAAGCAAAAACATGAGTTTTAAAGGACTTTTATTTCCTTATGTAGCTAGACAGCTTATGAACGCAAATATACGAGCTTGGGGGTATCAACCCACATTTCAGTCTTGGGAAAAAATCTCAGCTTCTGATAGGTTCTGGAAGCCCTCTATACAAGATGACGATAAATTGTTTTAACTAGTTTTATACTGCTTTGTTCTCACTTGTCAAATGGTTTAATACACTTCTAGCCTCACTTTGAATGGTTTAGGTACTCAGAATAAGAAAGGCTAAATGCTTGAAATACTTTTGCACCCAACAGTGGAAAGTTGGATGGCTTTGGGGCAAGTGACACACTCTCTCATCCCCAGGGAAATGCCACGGCAAACCTCCTCTGAATAAATCTTGCCAAGAAAAGCCTAGGATAGGGTTGCCATAAGTCAATCTTTAAGCTATATACAACAACCACACCCATAGGGTGGGCGAGGACAACAGAGGAAGACTTTTTCAGGCCAGGTTGGAAGGAGGAAGACGGAGGATGACTTTTGCAGGCCGGGGCGGAAGGAGGGAGGCATAGCTAGGGTGGAGAGGCCAGGCAAGCTGGGCTGCCGAGGCGGATTCAGATCCACCTGTTTCCCACTTGGGCTGAATCAATTTAGTTGAAAATAAATCGATTAACCCCAAAAGACCCTGATTTAACCAGTGTCTTTTTGACACAGGTTAAACTTATCAAAAGCGTGGTCCCCCTTTCCATGTCACTTCAGCGATTCGGATTAAGTGGGAACCATGCTCGTTTAAACCAGATTGTATTGAATCATGATCTGGTTTAAACAGTAATGGGAATGAGGCCCTGGTCACGTATTTTTCCAGGAAACGGAATCTGTTGAAGTCATCCGTGGATGGGCAGAGGTAAGACAATGCTCTGTGACCCGGGAGATCATCCTAACATTGCTCAACCTATGGGTGACTTCATCATGATATCCTGTTAATTCTTCTTTTAAAAAATGCAACAACTTTCCAAGTGTTGGTTGTAGATGAGATGCTCTGAAACCTCTAGAGACTGTTCCGCTGTTGCACAAACAGCATTTCAGGATTTTCTCCCCTGTTTATCATCAGAGAAATTGAAAGGACCATTTCCTCTCCTCCCTAATGGATACCTTGGTGTGCGCTTTGCTCGCGTACCCTACAGTTTAGGGCCATTTGCTACAGAATCCTAGCCTCTCTACCTTCACTTATAGGACAAAACTGTGCCCAGGCAAAACGTTTACCCTCTGATACAAATTGAAATGTTGCGTTTTGGTTTGTTGTCGTTGTTGTTCCTGTGCTTTTTTTTTTTTTAAAAAAAAAGAATCAGTGGACCGTTGTGAATGCACCGCCTCTTTAAACAAAGTTGATGGCTTAAAAGGTGATTGATTTCCCTCTTTTTAAAAAAGGAACCTCAAGGAAAGTTGCTTAGATGAGAAGAACATTGACAAGTGGAAAAAGAAACCCAACACACTGGGCTACAATCTGTTGTTTAGTCTCAGCCAGAGTAGATCCGTTGAGTTGGAGTGTCAACACAATGGAGTCGTTGGATCTGCTCTAGATGGCAATAAGAAAAAAGGGTCAGGCCATGGTTGTGTGTGTTGTGTGCTTCCGTTTTTCAGGCCTTCCAGCAATGAGCTGGACTATATCATTGAGGAAGGTGTATTTATTATATATTTATTTGATTTACTTTCCGACGTTTCCCCAAAATTGGGATCAACGCTAGATCCCATGTCAGTAGGGTGGTGAGTCTAGGCCAGTTTTTAGAGTGAACTTTAAAGGATCTTTTTTGTGGGACTTAAGGGGACTAGAGCTTTGAGGACACAGAACTGTGCTTCATGAATAAAAATCACAGATTTTGAATAGGATAATCCCCAGGCTGCAAATAGCTATGAAAAACAGCACAGGTTATTTATTTTTATTTTTATTTTTTTGCAGTGGAAAGAAAATTCTTAAAATGACTTGTTGGCTCCTTTGAGAACCAAAATAGTGACGAATTACTTCTCTCCTTGTACAACATGTTAGATTTTGCCGGCATCCAGTGGAGCAATGTTTCAACTCCATAACCATGTACAACCAAGGTGTAACTCAATGAGTATAAAGTTATAAATAGGCTGACTCTTCCTTTTCAGAAGTGTTTTGGGTTTTGGATTCTTTTGGATTTTGGAGTGTTTGCGTATACATAATGAGATGGCTTGGAGAAGGGACCCAAGTCTAAACATGAAATTAATTTGGGTTGTACCCATAGACTGAAAGTAATTTTAAATACACTATTTTAAAAATAATTTTGTTTATGAAATTAAATTTGTGTACACTGCACCATCAAAAAGCAAAGGTGGCACTTATCCATGTAGATAATTTTGGATTTTGGAGTATTTTGGAGTTGGAAATCCAGATGAGAGAGGCTTAGCAAGTCCCATCTTCTTGAAGTGGGAGTTTCACCGCTTTGTACATGCTCAGAGCACCATCCAACAATGTGACAAGTGGGCACTATGTGTATTCCTTCCTTCCTTCCTTCCTTCCTTCCTTCCTTCCTTCCTTCCGTCCTTTCTTCCTATGCTACAAGTGGGTACTATGTGTCTTCCTTCCTTCCTTCCTTCCTTCCTTCCTTCCTTCCTTCCTTCCCATCCTCCAGGGAAGGCTCCTCACACTTGCCCCCTAGTGCTAATATATTTGCAAGCTTTGCAGAGACAATCAAATACATTTTTCTAGATTTTTTCTCTCTCCAAAGATTGAACCTGAACTGAACACGTCTAAAAGTCCTAATTGCATCAGGTTCCATTGTACGGTGAGCCATTTGGGAAACAAATAACAGATGCACCCCTTCCAGGATTGGTCAGCGCACAATGCGTCGGACCGCAACAGCCCCATTACGAGTTGCTTTTTTTCCATAGAAGAGAACAAAAGGGCAGAGGCTGAGAGGTGGCACATTAAAGGAAGACAACGAGGTCTCTGTGAAGTCATTAGCTGTCTATTGTGTCAGCTTGGCAGCCGCTTTGTATCTCCTCTCTAAAAATATCCCCTCGTTGAAATGATCATGTTCAATATTCAACATAAAGAGCCGCAACACCTCCTGGTCCTCCTGTACAACCGGGAACAGGAGCAGTGGTAGTGGCAATGATGATGATGGAGATTACCGTTATTAGCATTTCAAGGCAAACTGACCTGGTTTCTCACACCCGACACGCAAACCACAACGTTGAGTTTTCAGGTTGTCAGTTCCACTTGCCATTTACACATACCGTCTTAGCAGGAATCTTATCCTTAGTCCCTGACTAGAGTAAAACCATTAAATCAAATGGATTTACCCCCTTGTTGGATCACTATTCCACAACCGATTCAGAAATGATGCAGTTTGACGCTGCTGTAGCTCCGTCCTATGGAATCCTGGGATTTGTGGTTTTACAAGTCTTTTCACCTTCTCTGAAAAAGAGTGCTGGCGCCAAAGCTATGAATCCCAGGATTCTGCAAAGATGGATCTGTGGCAGTGAAAATGGCATCAAACCACCTTATTTCTATAGTCTTAGCCTGCATGCACACTGCAGAAACAATCCAGTTTGGCACCATTTTAACTGCCCCAGCTCAGTGCTATGGAATTCTGGGAACCGTTGTTTTGTCAGATATCTAGCCTTCTCTGCGAGAGAGCTCTGGTGCCACAACAAACTGCAAATCCCAGGATACAATGGGGCCATGCCAGTTAAATTGGTGCCAAGCTGCATTAATTCTGCAGTCTGGCACCAGCTCAAGTCTCTCTATCCATCCATCCCTTTGATGCCATTTAAATAAAGAAGTGGATTTCTTTTAATCTAAGGAGGATGGGTTAAGAAGAAAGTAGAAATGCACTGTGTATAGCCAAACTCATTTGATACAATTTAGTAGAGAAAAGGGGGAATTAGAAACTCACTTACAGGCAATTGAAATGTATTCTTAGCCTTCTGGGATAAAAGATTTGGATAAAATGTACCTAGCGAAATCATAGAATCATAGAATCATAGAATCATAGAGTTGGAAGAGACCACAAGGGCCATCCAGTCCAACCCCCTGCCATGCAGGAACTCCAAGTCAAAGCATCCCTGACAGATGGCCATCCAGCCTCTGCTTAAAGACCCCTAAGGAAGGAGACTCCACTACACTCCGAGGGAGTGTGTTCCACTGTCGAACAGCCCTTACTGTCAGGAAGTTCCTCCTAATGTTGAGGTGGAATCTCTTTTCCTGCAGTTTGCATCCATTGTTCCGCGTTCTAGTCTCTGCAGCAGCAGAAAACAAGCTTGCTCCCTCCTCAATATGACATCCCTTCAAATATTTAAACAGGGCTATCATATCACCTCTTAACCTTCTCTTCTCCAGGCTAAACATCCCCAGCTCCCTAAGGCGTTCTTCATAGGGCAAGGTTTCCAGACCCTTCACCATCTTAGTTGCCCTCCTTTGGACATGCTCCAGTTTCTCCACATCTTTTTTGAAATGTGGTGCCCAGAACTGGACACAGTATTCCAGGTGGGGCCTGACCAAAGCAGAATAGAGTGGCACTATAACTTCCCTTGATCTAGAAACTATACTTCTATTGATGCAGCCTAAAATTGCATTGGCTTTTTTAGCTGCCGCATCACACTGTTGACTCATGTTCAGCTTATGGTCTACTTGGACTCCTAGATCCCTTTCACATGTGGTCTCATTCAGCCAGGTGTCCCCCATCCTATATCTGTGCATTTCATTTTTCCGCCCTAAGTGCAGAACCTTACATTTCTCTGTGTTAAATTTCATTTTGTTAGCGCTGGCCCAGCTTTCTAGTCTATTCAGGTCATTTTGAATTTTGATCCTGTCCTCTGGGGTATTAGCTACTCCTCCCAGTTTAGTGTCATCTGCAAATTTGATAAGTATGCCCCCAATTCTGTCATCCAAATCGTTAATAAAGATGTTGAACAGCACTGGGCCGAGGACAGAACCCTGTGGGACCCCACTGGTCACTTCTCTCCAGGATGAAAAGGAGCCATTGTTGAGCACCCTTTGAGTTCGGCCAGTCAACCAATTACAAATCCATGTAACAGTTAACTTGTCTATCCCACATTTTGCAAGCTTGTTTGCAAGAATGTCATGGGGAACCTTGTCAAAGGCCTTACTGAAATCGAGGTATACTATATCCACAGCATTCCCTTCATCTACCAAGCTGGTAATTTTATCAAAAAAAGAGATCAGGTTCGTTTGGCATGACTTCTTTTTCTGAAACCCATGTTGGCTTTTTGTGATTATGGCATTGGCTTCTAAATGTTCACAGACTCTCTGCTTAATGATCTGCTCTAGAATCTTTCCTGGAATTGATGTCAGACTAACTTGACGATAATTGTTGGGATCCTCTTTTTTTCCCTTTTTGAAGATGGGGACAACGTTTGCCCTCCTCCAGTCTGCTGGGACTTCTCCTGTTCTCCAGGAGTTCTCAAAGATTATTGCCAATGGCTCCGATATCACCTTTGCCAGTTCTTTTAATACTCTAGGATGTAGTTCATCTGGTCCTGGAGATTTATATTCATTTAGGTTAACCAGGTATTCCTGTACTACCTCTTTACTTATTCTGTGCTGAATTTCCTCTATTCTGTCTCCTGTTCCATTATCCTTAGGTTGAGCACCCTTTGCCTTTTCTGAGAAGACTGAAGCAAAGAAGGTGTTGAGTAATTCTGCCTTTTCTCTGTCCCCTGTTAGCATTTTGCCATCTTCTGCACGCAGTGGCCCCACTGTTTCCTTCTTCTTCCTTTTGCTGCGGACATATCCAAAAAAGCCCTTTTTATTGTTCTTAACCTCTCTAGCAAGCCTGAGTTCATTCTGCGCTTTAGCTTTTCTGACTTTACCCCTACATGTGCTGGCTATTTGTTTGAATTCCTCTTTCGTGATTTCTCCATTTTTCCATTTCTTATACATGTTCTGTTTAAAACTTAGCTCAGTTGAAAGTTCCTTAGTCATCCATCCTGGCTTCTTGAGACATCTTCCATTTTTCTTCCTCATTGGAACTGTTTGAAATTGTGCCTTCAATATCTCCCTTTTGAGAAACTCCCATCCGTCTTGAACTCCCTTTTCTTTTAGTATTCCTGACCATGGGATCACTCCCAGTATTTCTCTAAGTTTATTGAAATTAGCTCTCCTAAAGTCTAGAGTGCGTGTCTGACTATGCCTTGCTTCTCCCTTCCACTGTAAAACAAACTCCAGGAGAACATGGTCACTTCCACCTAAGGATCCAACCACTTGCGCCCCATCAACTAGGTCTTCCCTGTTGGTTAAGATCAGATCTAAAATGGCTGATCCCCTTGTTGCCTCCTCCACCTTTTGGACAATGAAATTGTCTTCCAGGCAAGTGAGGAATTTGCTAGACTTTGAGGATTTGGCTGAGTTTGACTTCCAGCAAATATCAGGATAGTTGAAGTCACCCATCACTACTACATCTCTCTTTTCTGAGTATGTGATTATCTGTTCTAGAAAGGCATCATCCAATTCCTCTGCCTGAGTCGGGGGTCTGTAGTAGACTCCCACAGTAACATCCCTGTTATTTCCCTCTCCTTTAATTTTTATCCAGATGCTCTCCACCTGGCTTCCAGTATTGACTTCCTGCATCTCTTCACTGGTGTAAATATCCCTGACATATAATGCTATTCCTCCTCCTTTCCTACTTGGCCTGTTTCTCTTAAAAAGGTTATACCCCTCTATTTCTACATTCCAATCATGAGACTCATCCCACCAGGTTTCAGTGATGCCTATTATATCATATTTCCCTTGTTGTGCTAGGAGTTCAAGTTCATCCTTCTTATTTCCCATACTCTGTGCATTAGTGTAGAGACATTTAAGACCATGTGTCCTCTTTACTTGCTGCTTTTGCACATTTTTTTGCCTCCTACTGTTGGGTCCTTGCACTGTTTGCCTTGTTCCCTCTATGCCACTTGGACTATTCTCTCCATCCCTTTTGCCTTCCAGTATAATGTCTCCCTCCCCCACATAACTCAGTTTAAAGCCCTCCTGATCAGATTCTTCAGACTGTTGGCAAAAACGTTTTTGCCAACTGGCGTGAGATGCAGTCCATCCCTTGCCAGAAGTCCCTCCTCATGGAACCGCAGCCCATGATCCAAGAATCCAAACTGTTCTTGGCGGCACCATCTACGGAGCCAGTTATTCACCTCTGCTATTTTCCTCTCCCTTCCTGGACCATGCCCTTCTACGGGGAGTAGAGATGAGATGACAACCTGTGCATCCATCTCTTTCAGCTTCCTTCCCAGAGCCTCATAATCCCTTTTGATATTCTGAAGGCTGTGCCTTGCAGTATCATTGGTTCCCACATGAACCAAAAGAAGGGGGTATTGATCAGTCGGCTTGACAAGTCTTGTCAGCCTCTCCGTCACATGATGGATCTTTGCCCCAGGGAGACAGCACACCTCCCGAGACATCTTGTCAGGCCCACAAACCACTGCTTCTGTACCCCTCAGCAAGGAGTCCCCCACCACGACCACGCGCCTCCTCCGAGGCTTAGCAGTGGCTGTTCCTTTTCGTGATACTCTCAGGCTCTCCTGCTCTGTCCCTGATGTCTGTCCCTGCTGCTTTTCCTCATCATCTCTGACAACAGAGAGAGATTCAAAGCGATTCTGTAGCTGCAAGCCGCTCACAGAACGTTCCCTGGTTTCCTTACTTCTGTGTGTGACCTCCCTCCAAGCATCTACCTCTGTTGTATGTGGAGTGACCTCCTCCACCCCAACAACTTCCTCTGTCTGTTTCCCACCCAAGACATTCTGGCCTGTTCTGTTCAGGAGATTCTCCTGCTCTCTATGATGCTGGAGTGCAGATATCTGCTCCTCTAGCTGCTGTACTTTCTCTTCCAAGAGGACTACCAACTTGCACTTGTGGCAGGTGTAGTTCGCCACCTCTGTAGGCAAGAAGACAAACATCCCACAGGTGTTGCAGGTGACTGCAGCAGGGCCTTCAGTGTCCATACTGAGAAGTCTTAAGGAGGCACTGAAACAAGACTGTGGGCTTCCCTTGCTAGACTTGGCCTTTATTCCCAAGCTCTGTCACTGAGTTCAAGTCACGGGGCCTATAGTTATGTAGAGAGCTCCTGGCTAAAAGCTCCTTCCAAAGGCAAGTCTCTGATTCACTTCCTCTGATGCTTCAGGCCGGCTCCTCTTCTATTCTCTAAACACCTCCTTGACTAGATAAAAAAAAAAATCAAAATTCGCGCGCCGTTAGGCGCGCGCTTCTGCTAGCCTTGAGTAGCCTTAAGTAGCCTCCCAGCACTGGCTCCCAGAATGCAATGGCTGCTCAAGTGTAAATTAGATTAGATCTCACCCAAGCACATGGACTACAGCCTCCTCCTTTTCTTTCTCCTCCTTAAAGGAAATGGAGCTTCTGCTAGCCTTGAGTAGCCTTAAGTAGCCTCCCAGCACTGGCTCCCAGAATGCAATGGCTGCTCAAGTGTAAATTAGATTAGATCTCACCCAAGCACATGGACTACAGCCTCCTCCTTTTCTTTCTCCTCCTTAAAGGAAATGGAGCTTCTGCTAGCCTTGAGTAGCCTTAAGTAGCCTCCCAGCACTGGCTCCCAGAATGCAATGGCTGCTCAAGTGTAAATTAGATTAGATCTCACCCAAGCACATGGACTACAGCCTCCTCCTTTTCTTTCTCCTCCTTAAAGGAAATGGAGCTTCTGCTAGCCTTGAGTAGCCTTAAGTAGCCTCCCAGCACTGGCTCCCAGAATGCAATGGCTGCTCAAGTGTAAATTAGATTAGATCTCACCCAAGCACATGGACTACAGCCTCCTCCTTTTCTTTCTCCTCCTTAAAGGAAATGGAGCTTCTGCTAGCCTTGAGTAGCCTTAAGTAGCCTCCCAGCACTGGCTCCCAGAATGCAATGGCTGCTCAAGTGTAAATTAGATTAGATCTCACCCAAGCACATGGACTACAGCCTCCTCCTTTTCTTTCTCCTCCTTAAAGGAAATGGAGCTTCTGCTAGCCTTGAGTAGCCTTAAGTAGCCTCCCAGCACTGGCTCCCAGAATGCAATGGCTGCTCAAGTGTAAATTAGATTAGATCTCACCCAAGCACATGGACTACAGCCTCCTCCTTTTCTTTCTCCTCCTTAAAGGAAATGGAGCTTCTGCTAGCCATGTTCTAGAAATGATGCGTTATTGATTTTGTCGGGGCATGTGCTTTATTAACAGTATCCATTATATCCAATACTTCCATATAGGTCTCTGTGTATAGTTTATTTCTGTAAATATATTTTTCGAAAAAAAATAAAAATAAACTACATGGCCATAAATTTATTACTTGAAATACAAGGGGTTGTTATCGTGCAATATCTACTGCAGTGGCCATGCCTTCCAGAAAGTCATCTAGATAACAATTTCTAGCTAGGATTACTTGGGAGCAATCCTCATTAAACTCAGTAGGTCTTATTTTGACTACAAATCCAGCACTCAAAAGACTGAAACACTGCACAACCTTTCTGTGTCTATCTTTGTATTTATTTACTGTTGCATTTCTAAGATTCGGATCTTAGGAGATTCAAATCTCCTATCAAATGTGAAAGCAGAAGGGGCAGATCGACTTGGGAAGAAAGAGCAAAGATAAAGGAAAATGAAATACTAGCACTTTCCTATCTGGACTGGATACATTGGGTAGGATTCGGAGCCACACTTTGTGCCCCACAGTGCCAGTTAAGGGTCCCATCAATGTGAAGTTAAAGGCTTTCATGGCTGGCATCCATCAGTTTTTTGTGAGGTTTTTGGACTTTGTGGCCATGTTCTAGAAAAGTTTATTCATGATGTTTCACCATGATCTGTGGGTGGTATCTTCAGAGAATGCTGGCATGGAAGAGAGTTGGATACGTTTATATACTGTGTGACCCTGGGAAGTGAGGAGTGAGACACAGATTAACATGGAAATTACTGCTCCCTACCAACTCTCTTCCATGCCAGCATTCTCTGGAGATGGCAGCCACAGATGCTGGTGAAACGTCAGGAATAAACATGATCTTCTAGAACATGGTCACAGAGCTCAAAAACCCACAAAAAACTATAGATCCCACCAATGTTGAGATGCTACATTACTGAGCATTGGATAAAAGTTCTGCATGTGGATTTATAATATACTGTAGATCCCTTCTTTCCAACCCCACAGCCAGGACACACTTCTTAGACCTTCAGCAGCTGGCGGGGCATCAGAGAAACATCTCATGATGTTTCCACAGCAGATTTAGACTAGCAACAACATCTGGCAGGCCTTCTGGGGGTCTTGATAGATGTCATAATTCAGCATTAGGCTGATGGGACTTAGCCAGACGCTTCTCCAATCTTGTCCCCCTTCACTCTCCACAGGTCATGGAATGGTTATGGAGAGGGTCTATCACAGCAAAATCATGAGCCCTAGGAGGATTTTGTCATTGTAGGAGGAGGAAAAGAATAAGTGAAAGCCCGTATCTGCCCATCCAAACCTGCCAAAGTCTTATGATCCTGGGGGAGACCTTTCTCTCTGTCCTATCACTCTTCTGGGCTTGGCTGGTAAGGACATGGGAAAGGGCTTTCTTGGTGGCATCTCCTAGGCTTTGGAGCTCCCTCTTGAGAGAGGTTCACTCGGTCCCTTCTCTGCTGTGTTTTCTCCAGCAGGTAAAGATCTTCATGTTTAAGCAGGTCTTCAGCCTTTGCTGACCAGGGTGAAGCACCGTTGCAATTAAATGTGCCATTTTTGGTATGTAATGCATTTTAAATCCTTAGGCCTCATTCCCACTACTCTTTAAACAGGATCTCAAATTGGTTTGAATTGGTTTAAATGTCTATGGTTTGCACTTCAACTGAATTGCTGAAGCGCTTCGAAGAGAGGGGCCATGAGCTAGACCCATTTAACTCAGGTCTTTTTGATGCTGATTTTTTCCACGTCTTTTTGGATAAATCGATTCTGCGCAAGTGTGAACCAGATACGGATTGGAATAGACTTAAATTTGCCCTTCGGACGGCTGGAGCAGGACCATTTTGAATCAATTCATTCATGAATGTGAACCACAAGTGGATTATTTTACAGGGAAAAAATGCCACTGGGGCAAATGTGGTGGGAACCAAGCTCCGCTGTCAATCGATCCATCGATTCAGATCACAAACTGATTTATTTGTAAGTGGGAATGAGGCCTCAATGTCTTAAAAGTCATGCTTTAATTAGACATGTTGTTTACTGTTTCTAAAAATCCATCTTGTTTGAATTTTTAATTTCTATGGAAAGCTGGATTGAGTCTTGTGCAGAAAAGTGGGATATAAATCGAAGAACTAAACAAAGAAACCTGTTTTTCAGGTGGATTTCAGTACCTTGGACAACTGCTTGGAACAAACCCCCAGAACAGATTAGATTCCTCATCCATTTGACATTGGAACAACCAGCCTCCATTATTAGAAAGAGTGTCATAAGCTTAGAAAACCCAAGGTAATTCTCTGTCAAGCTGTGGAAAGGTAATTCCGGAGGAGATCATCACTTCCTAGCGCTCTTAATAGAAGCTGATGTTCATGGATATCCTTTGGCAACCAGGTAGACTGCGAAAGCCACAGGGAAGGAAGGACCACATGGATGGTTCTCCAGATTTGCTTTTCTGTCCCTCCGAGCCTCCTAATTTTGATAACTGTGGGGGTCTCCCTTTATGACTCCTGGAAGGAGGCAAACTCTTCTGCTGTTGGAATGAGCCGAAAGCCCTGACGAGTCTCTCCTTAATTAGCCTAATGAGCCTTTTGGCTTCTACATGACGACAAGCAAATGAATTTGCCCTTTCCCTGACAAGTTCTTATGGGAATGATCTGAAGCGCTTTGCGCGACAATGTATCAAAAGCACCAAGTCATTAAAATCAGTTGCCCAACTATGAAATTAGATATTGATTAATATTGCACCCATCCAGCCATATTGTTTGTTCCAATCGCAAGGAGAAAACGGACCCCGTCATACATATTTCACTGTATGTGCGAACAAGGGAAGACGGAAACTTTCCTCCAGTCCTAATGTTTTTCTCTTTTGGAGGGAGGAGATCTTCAGGATGGAGAATGGCAAAGCCAGAGCCAAACTCGCAAAATGCCATTTGGAAGACATTTCCGTGTTGCTTGAAAGAGCGGGATTAGAACTGATGGGTAGGAATGACAGTGAAGTGGATTTGGTAAAAAAGTATCCTGGCACAATGCCTGAGATCCTAGACCAGACATATACAAAATCTATCATCATCATCATCATCATCATCATCATCATCATCATCACAATTGGTTGATTAATTATTATTAAAGGATTTATCTGTTTCCAAGTGGACAAAGTTTAGTGGAAAATAGAATTAAGGCCATGCTCAACAAGGCATTGCTGTGATGTTACAGATGAGGCACCAAAGTGACCAATACATAACAAGACCAAGGTACAATAGGATATTCTTGCAGGTACTCTTATACAACAGATTGATTTCTGGGAGATCCAGGAGTGATCCTAATACACCAACACTGAAATCACTGTATGCCAATAGGTGTCCATGCAAAGTACAAAGTGTTGGCTATGACCTTTAAAGCCCTACATGGTTTGGCATCACTTTAAAGCCCTACATGGTTTGGTCACATTGAGAACACCAGTGCCCTTTCCCACAAAATTGCTGAACCCTGTTTTAGAATCATCTCCGTAACAAATTGTCCCATTCCTTCTTCAAGGTGTTGCCCATAGCTGTGTGTTTATTTTGTGTGCCTTCGAGTGATGTCTGGCCTATGGTGACCCTAAGGCAGGACTATCATAGGGTTTACTTGGCATGTTTCGTCAGAGGGGGCTTGCCATTGCCATCATTTGAGGCTGAGAGAGTGTGACTTGCCCAAGCTCACCCGGCGGGTTTGCGTGGCCAGGTAGGGATCCGAATCATAGTCTCCAGAATTGTAATCCAACACTCAAAACAATACGGCATGTCGCTACACACCCAGAGAATAGGAGAAACAGGTTTGCTCCTCAAGCAGTATGTTCTTCTATACTGAATGCAAAACAGTAACAACTGAACAATCTAATACCACCTCCCACATCTTACCCCAGAAAAATATATTAATGCATTGTGCTTGATCTGAGCAAGAAACTGCTTGCTAAGAATTTACCTTATGATCTGGAAGGGATTGGCTTGTCTCATTAAGAGTAGTCCATTTTTATGAAGCTGAAAACCTCGCTTGACTGCTCAAGGGTAAAGAGGCTTTATTTTATTTTATTTTTAAAAAACACCCCCCTTCCCCAAAAGAAGAACATATTAATGTGACTTTTGGAATGTATGTTGGGTACAATTAAGTTAATAATGCATGGGCGGCTATCAGTATTCAAAGCTAAGTCGAAAAAGCCGGAAGGCAAGGGATGTTTTATGTCGGAGAAAGAAACGGGAAAAGTGATCTTACTAGGAATGGGTGGTGGGGTCATCACATGCTTTCAGTCTTGGGTGCATCGATCCAGACGTCTGAAGTCCAGAATTAACATGCTGGGGATGGAGAAATACCCCAGCGGCTGTGCAATGTCTATGGGATCCTTATCCTGTCCAAAAAAAATGGCAGCCAAGCTATTGATCAAATGAAGAATTCCTTGCAAGCACATAGTCTGAAATCTCTCTGGAAGCCAAGATGATCATGTTGAGGTTGTCGTACTTCGGCCACATCATGAGAAGGCAGAACTCATTGGAAAAGACAACAATGCTAGGAAAAGTGGAGGGGAGCAGAAAGAGAGGAGGACCACATGCTAGATGGATAGACTCTATTTGGGAGGTCATGGCCGTAGAGTCTATTAGGGAAGCCATGAATCTGCAGGTCCTGAGCAGAGCAGAGGAGGAAGTCTTGAAGATATCTCATCCATTGGGTCACCATGAGTCGGGGATGACTCAAAGGCAGTTGACAACAACAATGTAGTAAACTAGACATGCAAAGCAAGAGGTTAATAACATTGGTCTACATGACTTTTGGAAGCTGGTTGCTGATAAACTCTGGCTGGAATCATTTGGGTGTCTTATGTACGTATCAGTTCTCAAACAGAAGTGGTTGGACGTTTTGTCCAACAAAGAATGGCCACAGCTCTCTGTTCCAGGTAGCGGAAGTGGATTTGCACATACACCGTTATTATGGATAGGTGTGCATCATCCATTCCTCATAGATTTGCACATGCAACATTATTGTGCATCATGTGATGCTTATGGATTTGTACACGCAACATCCCATATTGCACAATTAATGAAGTTTGACATCACTTTAACTGCCATGGCTCCATCCTATGGAATCCTAGGAATTGTAGTTTGTTGTGGCAACAGAGCTCCCTGGAAGAGAAGGCTAAATATGTCACCAAACTACAGATCCTAGAATTCAATAATATTGAGCCACGGCAGCTAAAGTGGTGTCAAACTGCATTAATTCTGCAGTGCAGGTGCAGCCAAAGACACCAAACTGAACCAAATGTACATGAGCAACAGATGATGCACACCTATGCACAATAATGTTGTGCTCGCAATTCCATGAGCAACAGATGATGCACAATAATGTTGCACGTGCAAATCCATGAGCAACAGATGATGCACAGTAACATTGCACACACAAATCAATGAGCAACACATGCTGCACAATAATCTTGCATGTGCAAATCCATGATGCACAATAATGTTGCTGTGTAAATCCAGGAGTAAACAGATGATGCACAAAAAAGTCACATGTGCAAATCCATGAGCAATGGATGATGCACACCTATCCACAATAATGGTGCATATGCAGACCCACTTCTGCAACCAGGAACAAAAAGCTATGGACATTCTTTGTTGGACAAAAACACTTTTATTTGAGATTGTATATGTACATAAGATATCCCAGTGATTCTAGCCAGAGTTTATCAGCAACCAGCCTCCAAAAGTCATGTAGACCAATGTTATCCATCATGGCAGCTGAAAAATATGCTCCGGGCCACAGAAAAAGAACTCGAAGATGATATTCAGAGCTTCAGTGCACATGGAGATTGGAAATCTCTTCTTAAGGAGAGATATTTCTTCTGCACTGGAGAACAAAATAAAACAGTTGGGAGTCTCTTTGAAATCTTGGGTGAAATAAAATTTGAGTGTCTCACTAATCAATTAACAGGAGCTTAAGTTGATTAACTGAAACAACAGTAATAATAATAATAATAATAATAATAATAATGTTTATTTTTCCCCCCTGTCCAAGAAATTGGATCCATATCAACAGGATTTTCCAGACATTTAATGGATAGATTTCTGGGTAATTGTCAGTCTATTAATTCATCCCAATTACCTCTAAGTAAAATTTAAATTAAGCTAAATGGGAGAAATTAAAAATATTTGAAAGCTCCTTGCCTGGCAGCCTCGAGGCATCGTAATGTTGTCGTTTCTCATCTTCCGCCTCGTTTATACAAAGGCCTAAAAAAGCAGCCCCATCAGCAACTCTTCGGCTGAGATTCCTAAGCAGATTTTAAAGCTGTGCTTTTCAAAATTGCAAGCAGATGCTGCCTCTCACCATCCCTTCACTCCCTCTAAAAATAAAATAAAATAAGGAATTATTTGGAAGCCTTAATCCTCAAATTAGACATAACTGGAGTTGGATATTTGAATAGGGGTGAGCAAGGAGGTAGTTCCAGTGGCAACTGGTCTATGGTCTTCCAGTGGTGGATCTTGTCCACGTTTCCATTTGAAATTAACATTAAACTTTAATAAATAATTAAATTATGTTAGCGATCCTTTGCCCATCTCTATTCTTGCAGGTACTAGGGTTGCCAAGCCAAATAAAACACAGGGGTCCTGGCCCATTAATATGGAACCGATCATGGAGAAGGAAGCAGATACGGACGGGATATTTTGCAAATATTCTGAAATATGGTCAAGGCATGTGTTTCTCAAGCATTGGAGAACCCTGATGAATAACCATAATGGATAACCATGGACATATGAGACTCTTCACGACTGCACAGTTCTGTGTGAAAATTAGGTATGGAATTTTTTTCTGCAGAAAACAGCAGTTTCTGTGCAGGAAACAGTATTTTTCTGCATGGAGATATTATGCCCTTGGCAGAAAATGCTGTTTCCTGGGCTCAGAGGCTATATTCTGTACAGACAAAGTCCAGAAGTGTGAATAGTCTCAAAGCCTGCACAGTATTTTTGTAGATTTCCTTGTAAGTGGAGGGAAATTGCTAAAATCACTGGTTGCTTCCTTTGCAAAGAGAAAACAAAATGCAACCAATTCCAACCCTAAAAGGAAAATGGAGCCTTAATTTCCACCAGGTACATCCACTATTCTTTACCATTGGCTTTACTGGGTGAGGCAAATGAGAGTTGATCTGGAAAGCATCCAGAATCCAAAAAATTCCCCTCGGACAAGATCAATAGCAGCAGAGTACTATAGTCACAGCAGAGGCATGACTATACCATGAGTTTCCGTTTGTTATCGCCCCTTTCTCTCTCCGTTGCCTGTTTTCGGCCTCATTTTCATTCAAGGCCAAAGTCATCTGAATTTGCAAAGCTAAAGCTTGGTTATTATGAACAAACTCTTCAAATGTAGGCTTTTTGTGATTTTTTTATAGAGTTGTTTTCCCCCCATTGAGTGAAAGCAGATTTAATATGTGACGATTCCACCTACACATCCATTCTGCCAGAAGCAGAGAGGTTTTCCTCGGCTTCTTGTTTTTATTTTCATTTCTTTTTAGTGTGTGTGTGCATGCCTGTAGAGATGCAGAGAGAGAGAGAGACAGAAGAAAGAAAATGCAGAAATGATTTTGAAGCCATTGACTCGAGCGCAGAAAGTACTAGAAGTTAACCCACGAAGTCAACCAGCCCTTAGGCACATTCTTTGCATTCACATGCAGCCGGTAAAGAAAGCAGATGAAATTATAATAAATACAAGGACAGATCGTGGAGTGTAGACTTTCATCAAAAACTCAGGAAACTACTTAGAGCCCTGTAATTCATTCTCTCACAATCCAGAAACCAGGGGCCATGACAAATGCCACCTTTCCCTGAAAATGCATGGCTGAAGAACCATGGATTCCTTCACGTTTGCTAGCAGGGATGGAAAATATGTGGGAAATGGTTGAAAACAATTTTTTTTGAACATCATGAAACCATTCTGAGAATGATGCCGGCCTGACATTAATATATATTGTTCAATCTGCACAAATTATCGCATGTGGCTGTGATGAGCAGAAAACCGGATTTTCTGTGCAGGAACTTTTTTTTCTTGCACATGGCTGTTTTCAAACAGGGTTGATCCATAATTTTCGGCAAAGGCCATGGTGCAACATGGAAAGCTTCCTCAGATACAGTTGTGCAACTACCCTTAGTTCATAATCCTCGCTCATTATAGTCCGCACTGACTTGGAGCAACAAAACTCTGGGATTTTAGGTAGGAGACTTTCCCGATAGTACCTCACGATATCATGGTTTGAACCAAGGACCTTCTTGTGATCCGACGCACCCAAATCCAGAAGCTGATCTACTACATGGACTCATAGATTCGAAGATTTATACCTCTGGAAGGATTCCCAAGAGCCAAATAATCCAAATTGCTGCCAGTGCTGCAACTCATAACTGCATGATCCTTGTAAAGTAGCTATCCAACCTCTTCTTTAAAAAACTTAGTTGAAAACTTAGTACCCCCCTGGGTAACTGGGTACTATTTTTCTTTCTCAAACACCTATGGCATATATATGTCTGTCCCTGGTATCTACTCCATCAAAAGCATCTGAGGAAGCAGACTGACATCTACGAAAGCTCATGCTGCCAACTTCTTTCTTTCCATTAGTCTCAAAGGTGCTGTGGGATCTCTCTCTATACTTTTTCTCACCTGTTTTCAAGGGAAGGAGGGCAGGATCGCTCACATCACAACTAATTCTTCAAAATGTTAAACCCCCCCCCCCCGAAATGTCGAACGTCACCATTGCTCTCCCTCCGTATTGGCTTCACGATGATACAGAATAGGCAAAGAGCTATAGCTATGGGATCATGGCATTTGAAGTCAAAGCAGAGTGAAGACAATGTGTCTTACCCACAGTTTGGAAACTTGACTTTTTTGGTAGCCTCCTCTTTTTTTGGAAAATAACCTTGAAAAAAGAAGGGGAGGGGACATTTGCAGCCTGCAAAGCACTGCAACAAAGTTGGAAAGGCTCCAGCGCCGCCAAATTTCGACGGAGCCTTATCTGTTTAAGGAACGTGTCGTGCAATGTTATTTAATCTGCATTAATGGTAGTATTAGCCAGAGCGGAGGTGGAGTTACATTTTCTTGTTTAGCAAAGAACATTAGAGAAAGCTTTTCTAGGGTGATGTTTGGGGGTTTTTATTGGGAGGGGGAAAGAGGGGGAGGAGGAGGAGGAGAAATCTCTCCAGCCGTCCTCCGCACTGGCTTTCCTTGCAACATAACTAGAGACTTAAATACGATTGAGTTAATCTTGGAGGAAAATAGAAAATACTGCAACAATAAAATGCCGTAACATGGATACAAATGAGAGCTACGGCTCCCTCCTGCATTCTAAATTCCAAGGATAATTCTATGGAGCTTCATTACTGGCGCATAATTGTGTTATAGAACGCTAAATCACCCCTCTACACTTAACTGGCAATAACATTACGATAGCACAGATATTCATTTTAATTAAAACATAGCCCCAGACTATTTCTTTGTTTTAAGAGACAAAAGCTAAAAAGGGAAAGACAGCAAGAAACAAAACAGAAGCCAAACAATCTAATATTGGAAGATCTCGTTCCTTGCTGGTGTCGCTGTGGGCGCTCATCCATAAAGGGAAACGATGTTAGGTCTCCATTTGGTGTCAGGAGGTTTCCTACTAGAATTGGTTGCTTTATCTTCTCCGTATCCAGACAATGGGTCATGGTCCTTGGTTTCATGCCCACTACCTTTTAAACCGGATCGCAAATCGGGTTAATCTGGTTTAAATGACTCTGGTTCGCACTTGAACTGAGTTGCTGAAGTGATTCGGAGAGGGGGGCCATGCACTAGACCCATTTAACCCGCATCTTTTCGACGCTGATTTTTTTCCGCATATTTTTGGATAAATCGATTCTAAGCAAGTGTGAACCAGATGCGTTCAGAATTGATTTAAATTTGCCCTTTGGCCAGCTGGCGCAGGTCCATTTTGAATCGATTCATTTGTGAATGTGAACCACAAGTGAGTTATTTTATTTTATTTTGCAGCCAGAAAATGCGATCAGGGCAAATGTAGTGTGAACCACGCTTCGCTGCCAAACCGATCCATCGATTCGGTTCACAAAATGATTTATTTGTAAGTGAGAATGTGGCCCTTGTATTGGAGCCGACTGTGTATACATACACAATAAGGATAATTCTTATACTATGTTGTATTGGTCTGGTATCTCTACTGGGTTGAATGCTGAAATGAGCATGGCAATTCTTCCTAAGAAGAGCCAGAAAACTACTGTTAAGCCCAGTTAGAGTAGACCCATAGAATCCATGGGACTGACTTACGTGGTTGAGTCACTTTTCAACAATTGATTTATGGGTCTGCTTTAGTAGAGTTTAACTAATAGAATTCAAGCTGATGTGTCTATCAGAAATTAAGCCCCACTGGGATTTTATGTTCTGGAAGCTTGTTTTCTGCGAAAATGTCATTTTCTGGGCAAAACGTCCATAGGAATTTTCTTTGCACAGGATAAGTCCCAAAATGCGACTAGTTTTGCCCATCTGGGATTCTCATCAGTGTTTCACAGAAACTCATTTTTAACAAGTTTCCAAATGTTTTCAAATATCCTTTTCATTCCTATATCCAGTACTTACCACCCATTGGGGCAATTGTTTAGGCACTGTGTAATGGGTAAAAAGCGTATCTCATTCAAACCTATGGAAAGACGGTATGGTTCTCCTCTGATTTGGCTTTGTATCTTTGTTCCATGAGTAAAAATGGCCATCATGACAAAGTGATATCAGGGTTGGACTATGACTCTGGAGACCATGGTTCGAATCTCAGCCCTGCCATTAAACCCATTGCATGACCTGGGACAAGTCAGAGGCTCTAAGCCTCAGGGAAAGGCAAGGGCAGACCTCTTCTGAACAAATCTTGCCAAGAAAACTCTATGATAGGGTCATCTTAGGGTTGCCGTTAAGTCGGAAATGACTTGGAGGCACACAACAACAACTAGTGCTAGTATCTCTGAATAGTTAGACTATACACTCAGCAACAAAAAACTCTGCCATTCTGCTTCTCTCATTTTCATACAAAAGGAAATGCTGCAAACAAGAAAAAGAGCTGCTTAGAAACAAAAGGTGGGACAATGTGAAATCGAAGGCTTTCATGGCCGGCATCCATAGTTTATGGTGGGTTTTTCGGGCTATGTGGCCATGCTCTAGAAGAGTTTATTTTGAGAGTTTATTCTGTGGCTGGCATCTTCAGAGGATGCTGGCAAGGAAGAGAATGGGGTGTGTGTATGTATATCCTTTTGACCCTGGGTGCATATATCCTAAACAGTATATGTATACCTCACTCTCTTCCATGCCAGCATTCTCTGAACATGCCAGCCACAGATGCAGGTGAAACATCAGGAATAAACGCTTCTAGAACATGGCCACATAGCCTGTAAAACCCACAAAAAACTAAAAGATAGGACAGCTTTTGTTTTATTGTGGTTTGACCAGGATATTTTGGAACCCCTCTTCCTACCAAATTCATTTGAATGCTTTGGTGGCTAAGCAGGAGGCAGGAAATTTCAATGCCTGGCTGAAGGACTGTCTTGCAAAACTCAGCTTAGCCCTAGGACACATGTGTCCTGGAATAGAAAGAAAAAGAAAAGAAAGGAAAAGGGTGGAGGAAGAGATCTATCGCTTTCTGTCCCAGTAGCTCAGACCTTGCGTTGCAAAATCCTCTTTGAGCCAATTCGCTTTCGGTGACCTAAATCTACTGAGCTCGACGTCGAGGATTACCACGGGAGTTGAAAGGTTAAGATTTCCTGCTTGGTTCTCGCTGCTTCTTTTACACTTCTCTCCTTTTCCCTTCCCAAAGGGTCTGACAGGCCAGAGAGGTGTTAAGTTAATAGCAGGATGGATTAATGGCTCTTTGATTGACTTTTGTGTTGTTTGATGTGCTGCAGATAGTCCATTGCCGCTTCTCCGACGTCTTTATCTTGGCTTCGCAGTCACAAAGTTGGTCTCTCTGGTGCTTTCCATTCCGCTCATCGGAGAGACATTTAAGCAACGCATGCAAAGAATCAGGGCAGAAGCTGGCCTTACAAGCAAAACGCTGCCAGTCGGTGGCAGAAGAGACAGAGCAGGTGTCTGGAAATACTTATCTCTGATGGCAGGATCTGCCCATGGTTATTGAGTAGATGATTTGCACATCGGAGTCCTGCAGAGGGTTAATGCATGAGAAAGGAGTGAAGCCAGGCCTCCAGGCTGTTCCTCCATCCTCAATGCACCTTCTGTTACTACCATCCCCTGTCCCTGTCCCTGGTCCAGCTCAGCTCCTCTAATGTCCACTTATTTGGCAGTGGTCTGAAAAGAAAGCCAGCTGTACTCATGTCAGATCTTCCATCTGCTCAAGAGCTTAGGTTCCTCTTCACCATGAAACACAGGGATGTTTTGGGCTGAACTCACAGCTATTTTGTAGAACGTGCAAAACGAGGGCAGTGGGACTGCTATGTAGTCCAGGCCTCGCTAGCTCCCTTAGTGAGTGATTCATAAGTCCATTCCATGGTTGACTCCGCCGCCATAGATTTGTCCTCCTGGCCATGCACAGCCTGTCATAGCAATGAGAAAAATCAAAATCCCATCACACCAGCTGCCGGCCTCTGATGCACATATGACATGTCCATAGCGCATGATCTATGCTTTCCCACTCAGCCATGGAAACCCATTGGGTAACCTTGGGCAAGTCACATGCTCTCTTCCTCAGAGGAAGACAAAGGCAACCCCTCTTTGAAGAAACTTGCCAATAAAACCCAGTGATGGGGTCACCATAAGTCCAATGTGGCATAGTGGTTTGAGTTTCGGACTACCACTCCGGAGACCATGGTTTGCTTAACCATGAAACCGATCTCAGCCTCAGGGGAAGGCCATGGAAAACCTTCTCTGAACAAATTTTGCCAAGAGAACTGCATGACCGGCTTGCTGCAGGGTGACCATAAATTGGAGACAACTTGAAGGCGCGCACCAACAACAAACACAAAGCCATCGTGGCAGACACACATGCCTTCAGATGGGAGGGGAGAAGTCACTTTGCTAATTATGTTTTACAATCCAGGAGTGACAATAGCAATACAAGAGATGCATCTGGTCAATTCATGCAGGAAGTGGAAGAGGAAGAGGAGAAGGAGGAGGTGAGGGAGGAAAAGGTGCTTCTGACCTTTTCATTCCACCTTCTGCTTGCAAGTACATCCCTAACCTTTCTCTGATGGGATGGAAAGTTCAATTAAGGTGTTTTGTTTTTGCTAAACTCAAAAACCTGTCCATGTCCCAGAGAACAGATTAGGCACTCTGCGACTGCAATTATCTAGTACTTCTTCAGTAATAAGAGAAAGAGAGAGACTGGTAGATTTGAGGGATTTCTCACTCTTCTCTCAGGTTGCAACATCTATTTCTTCCTTGACAATTCCAGAATTCAAGATCCTCCAAAGAAACTGTCAGTAGATGTTGGCTGGCATTCTGTTGGGGAGTTATGATGGTGTACGTCAGACATATGCCATCACAACTTAGTTTGATGGTTGTGACATAGGTCAGAGTTCTGTTCCGGCCATGCAATGACCAAAACTCTGCCCCCCAAACCCATCTTGTAAGTTGCACAGCTCTTTCAAAATGGTTATTTCCATGTTGTTGGAAAGCGAGGAGGGATGGTGCATCCAGCTATTTTCTTGCAGAAGGAAGCATTGCAAGGATATCACCTGCAGAAAATTCACTAGGATCCTGGAGGTCTCTGCAGATGCCTGTTGCAACATGTCCAGCTGCATTAAAACAGCTGGATACACTTCCCTTTATCCTCCTGCCCTCTAACAACATGGAAATTGTCACATTTGGGGGGCTATGCTGTTCAAATGATGGTTTTGTGTCGGGAGATGTAGCCATACATGGTGCAGCTAGGTGATCCATGTATATCTTCCAATGCAGGCTCCCTATAGTTGTTTGATGATGAAGAAGATAATGATGACGATCCTTTCTTCTTCTTTTTTCCAATTTTTTTTTTTACAAAAAAATTACAACACATAAAGATTTAAAAACACACATGAAACTCCACGAAATTGTTGTTAGACAATCAAAATTATTTACTTTCATCAGTTTCACAGACTAACAGGTGTTACCGATTTGGACCATTATTGGTTTTGGAGTCTTTCCAAACAATGTAGGAATGTAGGAAAATATGACACATCGCTGGATAATGTGACACGTTTCAAGCAGTGTCGCTTTTTGTAACTGTGCTCCTGTGCACCTTTTTAAGGCAATTTCGTTCATGTGTTTTGTCAATCCATTTGGAATTGATTCCAGAGAACCTATTTCTAACTAACATCCAGGAGAATAATAACCAGGTTGGGTATAAGATCCCTAGATGTCTTGCAAGAAATCAGTTTAAACAATTAATTATAAAAATAATGGAACAAAAGGTATTAAACAGATAAACAATTGAAAAGGTTTTTCACAGTTTAAAACCAGGGTCTGCATCCGGTTTTATTCCTCATTGAAATGATGGGATGTTCCTATGTGTTGACTCACCCCAACAATTGATTCCATGGATTTATTTATTCCAATTGGGTTTAACCAACTGGGTTCAAGCACTGATATATGCACAGGTTTAGGTGAAACCATGAGTTCCCAATGGCTTTACCAAAATTTACTGATTTCTCCATATCCAAGAAGGAGGAGAAAAACCCTAAAGGCATTTTAAAAAAAGAAAAAGGAATGCAGGACAAAGTGAAACTGACAGATCTTCCCATCCTTCCTTTCTGTCTATGGTGATAAATTCTCTCTTCTTCGATCTGCAGTGATAAACTCTACCCTTTGAGTGAAGGTCAAGAGAGGATGTTGTTGATGGCTCTACTTCCAACCACAATCCGGGAGAATGATAGTGGCCTTTGCCCGTCTTGGGCACCGAGAAGCCTTGTCAAGGGGAGGAATGGTTTCTCATGGTACCTTTAATGGTCTTCATCTGTGTCTGCACGCTGATTTATCGGTACACACTTCCTGCATTTCTAAGGAGGATGAGCAGTACCTCTTGGAAATAACTCAAGCCCTGTCAGGCAGCAGCTAGCTTCTCTCTCTCGTTCCCTCTTACTTTTTTTTTTGGTTAAAATTATTGTTAATTTCTCCGAGAACAAGTTGTGTGAAGCCCTGGCAAATAATTCATGCAATTACCGCAAAGACGAGGCACTGACAAGGACAAAGAGCATCAATCATCCGGGTGGATCAATAATACCTGTAGAACATGCAATCAAACCTAATCAACCTCACATAGCCCCACGATTAAAGAACATCTTGGTCCCTCGCTATCAGGAGAACTGTCATAATGGCCAAAGATGGACTAACGTGTGTGAAATCTGATCTTCCTACCAGGGCGCTTACGGTCGAGATGCTTTGTTTTGGTTGCATAGTGTCAACTTACACCCACGTACTTCTGCAGTAGTTGGGTGACACCATTCATTTGAGGAACGCCAGCATGGTGCAACTGGTTGAATGTCTCCCAAAGTGCTTGCTTGTTCTCCCATCGCCTTTGCCCTGTTTGAAAGGCAGTAAGCACTCAGGCAAAATGGAGGCTGTTGTACTTTGGCCACATCATACAAAGGCAGGGATCACTAGAAAAGACAATATATGCTCAAGAAGGTAGAAACCAGAAGATGGAGAGGAAGGCAACACTGCAGATGGTAGACTTAGGTCCAAAACACACTGCAGAAATAATCCAGTTTGACCCCACTTTAATTGCCCTGGCTCAGTGCTAGGGATTCCTGGGTATTTTTGTTTATTATGGCAGCAGAGCTCTCTAACAAAGAAGGCTCAATGTTTCACAGAACTACAGTTCCCAGAAACCCATAGCATTGAGTCAGGGCAGTTAAAGCAGTCTCAATCAGGATTATTTCTACAGTGTGTTTTGGACTTTAATCAGGGAAGTCACAGGCCTGGATTTGCAGGATCTAAGCAGAGCAATGGAGGACAGGAGGTCTTGGAGATGCTTCATCCACAGGGTCACCATGAGTTTTGATCAATGCAAGGGTAGTTAACAACAACAGCAGCAACAACAACAACAACAACAACAAAGCACCCAGGAGAGTGTTCTTCCAGTCTCCAGAGTCTGACCAGGGGGAAACGAGTCCAGTCCTGAGTTAATGCTGGTGTCTGTAGAAGCAGAAATACAATCTAGAAAATCCAGAGTCAAATGAAGCAAATAGTCCTGAGTGGAATCCAAAACCGAGAAAAGAGATTAGTCCAGTTTCAAGCAAAAGGTCAGAGATACATGAAGCCAAGGATCTCACACAAGGTTACCAGGAAACGCTGCATCTGTTGTCCAGAGTACCAAAAAAGTCTTGTCTGGACTAATTCATAGCCAGCAGTAAATTAACCCAGCTGGCCTTATTAACTTGGCATAGTTTACTTAAGGTGGAGGAGATCATCTCTGGTGTTTCTGTTCCTTGCTTTTGAGGTGCTGACAGATGAGGTGCAAAGTCTCCATCTCCTCCTCCAAATCTGCAAATGATACCAGGAATGGACAAGCAATGCTTCTGTCATGAGAGGGTTGCCAGCCTCCTTTGACCCTGGCTGGTGATGTTCATCCTGGCACTCCTCTTCACCTTCTTCATCCAAGGAGATTTCCTCCAGATGAGGGATGACAATCCATTGGGCAATAGACATGTGGGGTTATCCATTAACGTACTGCACAAACTTTCTGTTGTACAGCGGTGTTACACAACTGAACCAAGATCTAAAATATGGAACTAAGTGAATCGTCAAATACGCACGGACAATGCACAATGTTCATCCTTTAGCAATGTTCATGCACTTCCAAGCACAGTGCACATCTCTGTGAAATGGCACGCATAACTCCATTTCTGCAACCATGAAATGAGTGGGGACATTCTGGACTGGACAAAGATGTCCAACCACTTCCATAGGGAAACCTACACAAGGTTAACACAGCCACACAACTACAGCCATGCTCTTAAAAAATGTGCAACTCTCTTTCCTCTCTCACTGTCTCAAGGAGAAACATTTTGAGATGTTCCATTCATAAGTACAAGAAGAAGAGAAGTGAGGCTTCATCACTCTCCTTTTATTTTGACACTATTAATTTTCTTGAAATTAAATTTGACAGGGGGAAAAGGTGATCCCACTGTTGCCTTGGGATTTCCCAGAATATGAATATGAAGCTCTCTTTTTTTTGGCCCTGATTTTTTTACAAGACTGAGGCTTCCCAAGTCTGCTGTTTGAGGGAAGGATGTCACATGTACATGTGTGTTCTCCCCTGGAATAAAAGAAAAGAAAAACTGGGCCCTGTGTTTGAATTCCAAAGAAAGCTTTCAGAGTAGCGTTTCTCCCAGCCGTACTGTTTTCCTCCATCTCCTTCTGCAAAGAACACTTGGTAGTTGATTCTCCTAGCAGGTCGCCTCTCTCCCCTGTTGCTTTCTGCATGAGGCCTCATTACCAGAAATTTTCTTCTTCTTCTTTTTTTGCACTCTTCGTTCTGAGAGCTGGGACTTTGGCAGCAAGGTGTAAACATTCAGCTTAATTGGGCACTTAGAACAAAAAGAAGTGACAGAAGCCCTGTCACTCTCGAGTTTCGAAAACGTACAGGAGGAACAGGACGCTTCAACAGCCTTTCCCCATCTCTGCTGATTTTAAATTTTTTAAAAGGGATTTTTTTTATAAAAAACCTACCCAAACCTCTTGACTGGTATCACTGTTAACACAGCAGGATGACAAACATACAGGGCTGTTTCCATCCCCTCCTCGTCTGGGTACGAAATACGTTCTGTGTGTATTTTTAATGTGAACTTGCCTAATCGACACTTTCCAAATTGGCACGCGGAGTGAAATGCCAAGGTGCTATCATAATAGCAAAACTTTCCCAAATTTTGCCATCCTGTCCTACCATTGAAAAGAAAAAGGGGTAGCTGTGTTGTTATTGTGGTTTTGATGTCATTTTTGATGTATGGTGACCCTAAGGCAAAACTGTCATAGGGTTTTCTTGGCACGTTGTTCAGAGGGTTTGCCATTGCCATCCTCTTAAGTGTGTGACTTAACCAAAGTTACCCAGCGGGTTTTTATGCTCAAGCAGGGAATCAAACCCTGATCTCTAGAGTCATAATCCAGTGCTCAAACCATTGCGCCACACTGGCTCTCATAGTCCTATTGACTTTGAGACAAACATGAAAGTCCATATTGTTGATATCTTTCTAAAGTCCATATGGTTAACACTTTGACCCGACCAACCAATTTCTCCATAACCAGCAGAGATTGCCTGGGGAAGAGGCCACATGAAAAGTTATTGCACATGGGTGAGTGCACCACATTGTTGGGAGCAGAGCCCAGATTTCATAAGCATCTTTTCTTTTCTGATGAGCCCTGCCTTGCTGAAATTTCTGCACGTTGGATAGCTCCAAGTAGACAACTTGCTTCTGCAGCAACATCCTGGCAAGATTTTGCTCATGTATTATGATCAGCATTGTAAACCCATTCCAAAAACTGTTGGGTAGCCCAGCTCCTAAGTTTGCAGACACACAGAGAGACACACACTCACATTACTCATGTCTCTTAAGCCGCACAGATTCCCGGATAACATGGAAATCTGAAGAGGGGAACTATTTGAACGTGGAGCTCTGTGCATGGTCTATGTAACCTGGAACCATCGCTAGGTTCCAGACTCCAGGGAAGTCTAGGTACAAAAGTTTAACCTCCTCCAGATGCCTAGATCTCAGTGTCCATTCAGCATGTGGCCTGGGAAACATGTGGTTGAAGTGCAGTAGCTATCCAGTCCAGGTCAGTCACAGGTTGCCCAAATAAGATGAAGGGAGAATCAAGATGGTGGGCATTAGATGGCCCAGATATCATTACAGTAACTCAGTAGTCCTGTTACATGAAGCCAATCCAAGGTCAAGAAAACATGAACGCTGAAGAGTATTGCCAGTCAGCAAGATAAGATGGTTGTCAGCAACAAAGCTCCTAAGGATCTGCTGGCCAATTTATAGGCAGCTGTCTCCAGACAACAGGGGCTTAATTAGTGTCTCCTACTTAACAGCCACTGTGAATGGCGTAATTTGTCCATTGCTTTGTAAAGGATGTGAGCATGTCTTCAACATCTGCAACCTCCGACTGGGAGCATCCCCCCATCTCAGCTCCTCCAGCTTGGAAAGACCACTGTCACCAGGAGCTGCGATTCCTGGCAATCTGCTTCCTCCTCTGTGACTGAATAGTCTGGCCTCAGTCTTGACACTTAAGGAGGCTGAGGACTCTGCAGAGGAGAAAGGGGGAAGAAAGGGGCAAGTTAGACTCTGCTCAGAGCCAGAGGAGGCTGGCAGTCCCATCATGGCACTGGCAGAAGCTGAATGGGTGACCTTGGCAACGTTGAGAGAGTTCAGCGTCTTGCGACAGTAAACTGCAGCTAAAAAAACACACATGCCAGTTTCAGAGTTCTGATTTGTAATGAGGGATTGAATGAACCTTCAATTCGGATAGCTCTCCCTCGGAGGGGAAAGCTGGCACATCGGCAGAACATTATCAGCAGGGACATTCGTATTCCAGGAGTAAAGAAATTGTTCTCTGCCCAGGGCTAAGCTTAGCTGCTCACTTTAAAAAAACAAATGAGGAAGAGAATTTGTAGTGTACTTTTTAACTAGGAACTTCCACTGTTGTAAAACAGGCTGGCAGAGCTTGTCTGTTGATACCAACTTTCTGAAAATTCAGATTTTCCCCCTCCTGGTATCAAGATAAAATGATGGGGAGGGATTTTTCTGCCAAATGGTAAGAGCCACCATTGCATTGAATTATTTATATACTTGCTAAAAAATTACAGCATCCTTACTTGCATGATTCTTGGGCATACCAAAAGAAGCAATCTAATATTAAATACAACGAGGCAATATTAACTACTGCAATGAAAGACAGGGAATATATCAAGTAGATAGTCCACATCAGGCATCTTACAATAACCTGTTTTACAGTAAAGAAAAAGGAAGGGGCAAGGAACAATGTTTATGGGAGGGAGGATTACTTTTTAAAGTTACATAATCTAATTTTCTTTTCCTGGATTCAAAATTTGGAACATAAATGTACATTACATCTGGGTTGCTGTTGCTGTGTGTCTCCAAGCTGATTCCAACTTATGATAAACCTCTGCTAGATTTTTCTTGGTTTATTCAGGGGAGGTTTGCCATTGCCTCCCTCTTAGGCTGAGAGAGTGTGACTTGCCCAAGCTCACCCAGTTGGTTTCTGTAACTGAGCTGGGCTTCGGATGTCCATTAATAGTGTCTGATGTACACCAGAAGTGCCCCATGTACATTAGAGCACTTTTAGCAGTGCCTGGATGCACAACTTCACAATTCCTGTAATAAGGTTTTGTTGCATTCCTACAACAAAGGTAGCAACAGAACTGTAAAGTTACAAAACATAGATGGTGAGGGAGGATCTTGGGCACAATCTTTCAGTGGTGATTTGATGATTTTCAATATCTTTTGCAAACAGGTCTTTAGGGCCAGTTTTGCTCAGGGAGATTGATCATAACATTGTTATGGTGAGCCGCCTTGGGTCCCTTTTGGGGAGAAAGGTGAGATAGAAATTAAATAAATAAAATTAAAAATTAAAAAAACAATGTTATGCTCTGGGAGTTACGTGATGATTTTGCAGTGCCACTGTGTGAATGCATTATAATATTGCACAACTGGACGTGCAACTAAATGCACACTGCACTGTACACTGCCACTATATGTGCAACTCTGCATCCATAACCTTGAACCAAATGCTGGGGGGAAAAAAGACCCACCCATTTGAAATAGAAACAGACCACAGAACCTCTTCTGGTTCAAGGTGGATTCCTAGTTCCCTAAAAACTGGACAATGATCTAGGTAAAGGCCACCTTTCCATCTTCTTATTTGCTATTGCTTTCAGTCATTGCGATACACAGCTAGAAACAGACGGGAACAAAGCAAACTTAACACCTAGCCGAGATGAATTTATCCGCAGAGGGTTTCTCTTACCCTGGGGCTGAATGCCATCTCTGACAAATCAATCTTGTCTCTCTATACCCATCAGGGAGGCAACTGCTTATGGGCCTCGGCTTTGGTGTTTCCCTATCCGTGAAGGAGGCCCACCTGAGATTAAAGCCAGAAAAAGCCAGGTGGCAAAATCAATGACCTTCATGAACTCCCACTTCCAGCCCTCATGGATGAGTCCCTTTTCATCAGATGTGATTTTAAATAAACATGAAGGGACCAGACGGTCCACCGACGGGCGTATCCAAGCAACGCACTCACGAGTCGATATTTGTTGCTCCATAAATGCATGCAGAAGTCCGTGGTTGTTATGTATTTTTTATTTACATTTTATTGATATTTGGGGGAGGGGGATGAAAAACACAACATCAGCCCGGACCGAATAGCTGCCTCCGTAGGGAGGGAAAAATCCACTAGCTAATGCCACAAAGAGATACATTGTGAAGCCCACACCCCTCCTCCCTACTCCCCTGAGCTTAAGAAGCTATTGCTCAATAACATAGATTTTGGGACACAGTAATACCCAATTAGCCCAATCTTAAATTCGACAGTCTGGATGCATAGGGGTTTCTTGCTGCGACAAGAGCTTTCCACTTCTGGAAAAAATGTTGGCATTCATGCCATGCTTGCAGTGGGCATACACGCATGGAGCCTGCCACTGTCATGGGAATCAATGGAGGGTGTGATGGATGCTCACAGTGTTATCTCCTTTAGATTAAGAAAACAAATGGAAGCTTATGATTGAACAATATACAAAGTAATATTAAGACTACTAAGAATTCTGAATGGGAAGCAAGATCTATTATGTTTGAATGTAATGTATTATATATATATATATATATATATATATATGATTTCTTCAGCTGGGGATTGCCATTGCTTTCAGCTAAGACTAAGAAGTTTATCACACTAGCGAGATCCCGCAGGCAAATGGGATTTAATCGCATTATAATGCAAAGGAAACACGGAAATGCCCAAAGTTTTTCACACGACGTCGCAGTTAACGTGACATAAAGTGAAGTTACTCCACAGTTAAAGCAATGGAAACCAGCAGCTTTTTAAATGTGGAGCAAACCAAATTTAAAAAGCCGCTGGTTTCCTCCACTTTAACTGTGGATTAACTTCGTGTTATTGCACTTTTGCGTTATTTCACTATGAAAAACTGAACTGAATTTACGAGGCTTCTTTAAATTCGAATGTAGCTTAACTCCCATTTGCCTGCTGAAACTTGAAATTGTGATAAACTCCTAAGAGAGCTTAACATTGCCAAGGTCACCTTGCGGGTTTCCAGAGCTGAGCAGGGATATGAACCCTGGAGTCCCAGAGATGTAGTACAACCACGTTGGCTGCCTATTATTATGGTGTATTCATTTATATCCAGCCTTTTCCCACCAGATTTGTACTCAAGGCACGAGACGCCATTCAACCCGGAAGATTTTGCTTCTGATCTGAGTCAGAAGAAGAGCACTGCAAGAGAAACCTCACGTGGAAGCTGGGAATTTCTCAAGAGGCGACCAGAAAGTGCCAAGATAGACAGCCTTTCTCAATGAGAATGGGAAAGTGCAAGATTCTTCCTCATAGCCTTCCTAGAAAGCAAGAAAGGCTAGCTAGCAACGGGAGCCTAACTGGAGGGAGGAGATGTATGGCCAGAGTTGAGGAGGAGCTTCGCTCTTCTTCGACTGAATTGGCCAAGAGGAATATGTGATAGAAAACCCTGTTCTCCTCTTCATCCACAAGCTACCCTGCCCGCCTCACTATCTCGAAATGCAGTGACTGGAACTGCCAGAGAGGTAATGTGGCTCTAAATAGATAGCCCAGGGATTCTTTTTCTATATTAAACTATCGATTTTTCATAAACTAAGAGCACAAAAGGCCATGGAAAACAATCGAATCCCAGTACAGGAAGCTGAAAAATTAGACGCTGCTTTGCACCCTAGTGGCCATGCTTCGTGCGGAGACTTTTCAGTTACAAAAAAGGTTTATTTACGGGCTATGAACCTCGAAAGGTTCAGAAGGGCAGTGGGGAGAGGCTGGAGAGAAAAGTTGGCTTCTTTTTTAGTTTTCCACGAGTTCTCAGGGCCAGCCGGGAAAGTTCTGAGAGGAGAAGAGACTCTAAATTCTGGGGAGAAATATTCCACTTGCGAGTTAACAACTTCAAAAATGGCCTTACATATGTGCAAAATTGGATCGAGTCCTTTTGCGATGCCCATATTTACCTAGGTGCTGCTGTGATGTTACAACATTCCTGTTGTGCAATGGTGGTGTAATTGGTTCACCATGACCCAATGTGCAATGAGCACATTGCAATGTGCAATGAGCATAATGTATATTGAGGCAGTCCCCGATGCACAGTCAGAAACCTGCTTGAAAATGCCCAACGCTCAACAGGAGTGTCCAATGCATATCAGAAGTAACTGATGCACAACAGAAGTGCCTGATCTCCATCAGAAGTGCACAGGGTACATCAGAAACTCCCAGTGTGCATTAGAAGTGCCCAAATGTGAATTGCACAACTCTTGTCAGTGCCTAGATGGCAGTATCCAGACTTTTGCGATCATTGAAGAGGATTTTGTTGCAACTACAACGTAGTTATGGTGTCGTAAAGCTAGGAAAAATACAGAAATGTGGGTTCTCCACTATTATTCTTTCACTGTGAGCTGGTGCCTTCAGGCTGGTTTTCTAAACATGTACAGGCCATCACAGCTCATGGCTTTGTGTCATTGGGGTAGTACATTTTAATTTAAAGTTTAAGGGAGGTATCTAATGTGCCAAACTTGTTTGTGGCAGAGGTAGAATTCCTCATAGTTTAAAAGAGCTATCCAAGGTGCCAAACCTATTTGTGGCAGGGATAGGGTTCCTCACAGTTTAAAGGAGCTATCCAAGGTGCCAAACCTATTTGTAGGGTTCCGTACTTGGAAAGTTCCTTTGAGACAAACATGTAGAGTAGATTCACCACCCCTTCAGCATGGAAACCACCAGCTCTTACTGAATTTGGTCACAGAAGAAAGGGAACTAAGGAAGGGGTCAGTGGAAGAATGCTGGTTTTTCTTGCAGCAATGTCTTGCGATTTTCCAGCTTTTCATGTAGACCCATTCTCTGCTCTTCTACCACCCATTAGGTCAAGAGCCTTTCACATGAAAAGGCATCTGGTGACTAACTGGCTATGCAGAAAGGTTTTTTAATGAGGTGTGAGTGCTGTGCTTTTATTGTTAATGGCCAGAATTCTGTTTCAGCTACTGAGTTAAGTACACTTAGCTAAATAACTTCTTCCGTCTGGACCCCTCCACATCATTCAACCATGCTCCAATTGCTGGAAGAATAGAACTTCTTGTTCTCATGCAGCTAATGCCTAGTAAAGTAGGTGACGGAGGAAGCTACAATTGTGGCAATAGTGTCAAAATCATGACTAAGAAGCAATCTCGGAGGAGTAAGTCTAGGTAACTGTTCTGTATTCGTGACCATTACTTAGTCACTATTGTCACAACCATATTGTTTTCCCCAGACTACTTTACCAAGCGTCTGTTGGATGAGGAGAAGGAGATCCATTCTGCAAGGTTGCATGATGTTTCCACCAGGTTTTGAGGGGTTGGGCCAGGAGAAGATACCTAGTTAACTAACTCAGAAAGAAATCGGATTCTACATATATCCGTTGGCATTTAAAAGGGACTTTTACCCGGTTTTACAGTTGCGTCAAATATCTGCAGAGGTAAAGAGCTATCTCTGGTTTGGCTGCACTCGCCAGCTTGTTTTCAAAGCTAGTTAGAGGAAAGGCCAGCAAAGTGTCTCAAACAAATGGTCTCTCTGGCTAGAGAGTCTATTTTGGGCCTGGTAGAAAGTGCTGACCATGTGAGTCAGTCCTCAGCAAAATGCCAAAGCAGTCAAAGTGAGAGCAAGCGTGCCTGTAACCCCTTGCACTGAAGTAAAAATAAACCTTTAATAAAAGCCTGTTGGGACATTAATGGGGAGAGGAGATGTAATGGCACAGCCGCTGGATTGGGATCTGATGCCACAGAGGGCTAAGCATCATTTCGAAAATGATCTTCCTTTTGGTTTCTTCCTTTCCAGGTTGGACTGGCCTTGTTGCTGTAGGAGATGAAGTTGTCAATGTGTTACCTTGATGTGTGGTGTTGCGCTAAAATTACTGAGGCAGAAAAGGAACATGGTGTTTGGGAAGAAAACCTGAACTTGAGGATTTCACCCAGTCATGGAATCAATCACTGGCCCTGCTTTGGACCCATTTACTTTTCCATATAGCCCTAGATGATATTCCTGTTGGGCAGAGCTAACTATCCTAATGTAGATGGTGGTCATGGTGGCATCGAAGGCCATAGATGCCACAGTAAATTTCACAGATGCCATGATAATGAAAGTTGGCATGGGACGCCATTTGTGCCAACCAAGAAACCTGCCAGAGCAAATTTCTCCGATAATGGAGAGAGTTTCTATCTCTACTAGTGATTTCTTCCAAGGAATGGGAATAAGGTTTTTGTTGCTGTGTGCCTTTTAGTTATTTCCAAATTATGGTGACCCCCAAAGTGAGCTTATACTGGGTTTTATGGAGCTGAGAGTATGCGACTCACCGAAGGTCACCCAGTGAGTTTCCATGGCTGAGCAAAGAATTGAATCCTGATCTCCAGAATGAGCTTGTTTTAAAAATGAACAACATGGAGGCTAAACACACTTCCCAAGGGAGAGAATTTCATCATCGGAGCCAATTTTTTGAGTTCATTTCCAATACTGGATTGGAACGACACTACATTCCCTCATTCTTATTGACAAAGGGTGATTCAACACATTTACTTATTTTATTTATTTAAAGTATTTATTTATCCCCCACCTTTCTGCCTCAAAGGCTTTCAGGGCATCTCACAAATCATTAATTTAACAGTTCCCTGCCCTCAGGTTTATAATCTAAATAAGATACGAAACAGAAGGAAGAGGGAATGGCAATGAAAGAGGGGATTAAGTCTAGCAGGTGCTATCTATTCTCCTCTCCTTCCGAGGCCAGGCAAATGGCATTTGGGATGAAGGGAAGGTTTTTCATCTGCTTCTGGACCTTGACATAATGGAGTTGTGCCTGTATCTTCTTCTCACCCTTTAAGGCCTCAGCAGTTGCGACGGCGAAAGGACATCAAGTCATCTCATGGAGAAAACAACCAACTACTGATGAAGGAAGAGGAAGAAGAAGAAGAAGGAGAGAAGGAGGAGGAGACAACCACTTTGTATTCCAGGATTTATTGTAGGAAGTAAACCATTTCCTTTGCGAAAACAGTTTTTTAAAGAGAAGAAGCGCACAAATGAATTTCGTACAAAACATTCCAAAGTATGAAAGAGCATCCGAATAGGGTCAATAACTCTCCACGTCTCACCTGGTGAGGAGACAACGTTTGACATGTTTTATGCTTGCATGTCAGAGCGAGGAAAGGCTAAGATTTACCTCCCTATTCTAGCTTGGTTCCAAGAGAGACCTCAACACGTCAACGGAGAAACCTTTGGGTACAGAACTGCAAAGTGGGAAAAGGACTACACTTTCAGTGAAAGTCTCCTTCAATCGAAAGGACAAGGAAAAGAAAGTTGTAGATACCTGTATCTTAAAACATTGTACCGCTCCCAGTTCCATGTCTTGGTGGTTAATCACAAAATAGAAATAGGTTCTGGGCTGGCTCTATCTCCCATGAGCCCCAGATCTCCTGTCTGGGTAGACTGGATGACTCTATAGTCCTCTCATTGACATCCAACCATGCTTATATCACCTTGCCTAAACTTCAGCCTCAACGAGGATAATCATTCTTGGGGCTTAATTAAGTGCCAAATGACCTTTTCCTGCTGATTACTCTAGATTAATCTTTTTGCACAGGTAATTGGCATCACACATTGGAGATTATCAGAAGGGGAAAAATCGGGGAAGAAAAAGGCCTCCTGCTGGGAGAATTGAGTGATTGCGCAGAAGATTTCCAGAACGCAATTGGGACTTCTCCCGGGAAGAGACAGCAACGCTCCGGCAACAAACCGTTCACGGGAAAATCCCGTAAATGGCTTCTCAATAGCGAGACTGAAGCATGCAAAGGCTAATTGTGTTTCATTGGCACTATTGCGGAAGCAACCTGGGATCTTTAGACTTTAAAGGGACTGCAGGAAGCAACCTGGGATCTTTATACAGTCGCCCCTCCATTCTCATGGACTTGAGGTCTGGAGTCTTCAATATTCACAGAGGGGCGACCTCCATGATTTTCAATGGGGTGCACAAACTATGCATGCTCACTTGTGGGCATGCACCCCATTCAAGCCTATGGGGCTTGAATATTGGTGAGTCTCCATTTCGTGGTGGTGGTGGTGGTCCGGAATGGGTCCCGCATGAAAACGGAGGGCCAACTGTCCTTTAAAAAGATTGCAGGAAGCAACCCAGGATTCTTAAACTTTAAAGGGACTGCAGGAAGCAACCTGGGATCTTTAGACTTTACAGTTACCACAATGGCACATATGCAAAATGCTAAATTCCAATGTAGTTATGATTCATTCACAGGTATGTACAAAGAGGAATTGCGCTATTCTTTGGGTGCTATCACACAATAGCACAAGTGTGCAAAAATATTGAGCACTATAATGCTACTGTTGCTTTTGGTTTTCACTACCGTGATTATTGCTAAAATGGTCCTGGCATGATAATTTTCATTGGTCTCCAATGTTGCCTCCTATGTTTCATTGGCCTCCAATGTTACCTCCAAATGTTTTGGGCCAGGATTTAGATTGTTATCATTGGGGAACTTTTGAAACACACACAAACACAAACACAAACACAAACACATACCCAACCATACACAAACACAAACACAAACACATACCCAACCATACACAAACACAAAAACAAACACATACCCAACCAGTTTCAGATTCAGCTGAAATTTAGGAATAGTTTTTGGAAAGGAATAAGAAGAAATCTCATTGAGAAACATCTAGTCCAGAATAGATATTTTCAGGAAATGAGGCCGCTTTTAAGGATTTCCCAATTGCTCCCTCCAGCAGACCTCATCTATTTTATTTATTAATTTTATTTAATCATTTCCTTTTATTTGCATCTCGCCTTTCTCCAAACAAGAAACCTAAGGCAGCTCCTGCCAAAGTTTAAAAAAAAAAAAAACAGATGCAGTTAAATATCAGATGATACATTTTTAAAAAAGAAAAGCAATTAAATTAGCTATCATAAAATCCTCATAATTTACCCAAAACAATTACAATTAGATAATTTGCAACCATCAATTAAATTAGCTATCATGTTACAATGCTCATAATTTACAACAGCATACAATCGGTGGCATGAGACCAAAGCTTGATTCCCGTGGATAGACCCAACTAGAGGAGCCCCATTAAATTAATGAGATTTGCCTATGCTTTCAATCACCATTTGACAATAAATTTAATGTGTCTGTTCTAGGATTCGAGCCCAAGACCACCTCCAGTGAGTTTTGCAATTTGCCCACAATCTACTGCAAAGGAATCTTATTTTTTGCTCAGAAAATGCTGTTTTCTACGCAAAAGAACCGCATGTGAATTTTGCACAGAATAAGTTCCAAGCTGCGAAGTTTCTAATCACTCCAGAATCCTTTTCCAGCACGGTCTTTCCACTCTCAGAATATGGTTTCTTGACCTTTTTTGCAAGCATTTTCGAATATTCTTTCCATCCCTAGTTGAGAGAGGATTTTGGAAAGATACCCCCAACTGATATCCCTTAGTATTTCTGCCAACACTAATAGCAATTGCCTAGTGATGAACCGCATTGACCCGCTGGTGCCACTGCCTCCAAGAGTCGCATTGAGTTGGCAAAAGATTTCTGGCTTGAAGGAAAGGTCACTTCCAAGTAAATGAAACACCAAGTCCATTCAGGAGATGCCAAGCGGTCACCCCGCAGTGTGGGAAAACAAAGAGATCCTGGAAAAAAAATGAGGAGGAGGATTGTTTAAGGTTCACTAGTAATTTATTCAATATGTACATTTTACGCAGAGGGTGGGTGGCTGGTTGGGAGAAATACTGTCCCTGTTTAATTAAAACTATGGCCAGGGGAGAGAGGGAGGAGTAAAAGACAGAGCAGGCAACAAACACAGGCTGACAGTTTCAATTTTCACTTACAGCTCACTTTCCCCAGGATTGATATCCTTCTCCTTTTTGCTGAAGAGACCGCCCTTGCGGCCATAAATCAGTCCTGTACTGAGTTGGCAAAGCTCACTGCTTTAACCCTTGGGGAGGAAGGCATTTTGGTTGGACTGCACACCAGAAGATTGCAGATCCAGCAAAGGAGACAAGGTTTCCAGCTCATACATTGGATAACCAGATAGATAGATAGATAGTTAACGTATATACTCGACTATAAGTCGACCTCATGTATAAGTTGAGGTCAGGCTACAATGATGGATTTCGATATGACCCATGTATAAGTCGAGGGTTAAATTTAGGGGCACGTTACAAAGGATTGATAGGATGAAGCAAAGGAAAATGATGCCAAAGAACTTAAAAAATCCCAGCAGGTATAACTGTTTGCTCTCCCACTAAAGGCTGGATGGCTCAGAGAGAAGTGCTTTCAGGACAGATTACATTTTTACCTTTCACCAAGGGATGGTTCCTTTTTATGAGTTAAAGTACAGTAGTTACATTGAGCTGCGGATAAGTCAACTCGGGTTTTTCGGGTCAATTTTTCGACTAAAATTTCCAGACTTATACATGAGTATATACAGTAGATAGATAGAGAGATAACTGAGGCTTCCAGTAACCCAACTATCTGAACGGGATAAAGCCCATTGCGATAGAAAAGGGTCTCACAGTGAAAAAGAAACAGCAGAACTGGAATTCATCCATAAACTACAGTCCCTCAGCAATGGATTGAACAGGGATGATGGTCACTACACACATTTCAACATGGTCTGACCCCATTCTCAGGGAGGCATCTTATATTCATCTATTATCTATACCTAAGGCTAGTTTCCAAAGCCAAACTCCTCCCGTCTCTTCATTTCCATACACTTTGGCCAGTTCCCAATGTCTTTGTTCATTAATGACCATAGTTAAAACGGAACTTGCTACTTCATTTCCATACACAAAGGATTTTCTAGTTGAATTGACAATTCTCACATAACCAATGCAACATATATGTCTGTCCCTGGTTTCCACTCCACCAAAAGCATCTGAGGAAGAAGACTAAAGTCTAGGAAAACTCATGCTGCCAACTTTTTTCTTTCAGTGAGTCTCAAAGGTGCTACAAGATCTCTCTACATACTGATTCTATGGACTAACATGGTTATATCTTTGAAGAGAAGGGTCTGGTTGTCATTAGCACAAGGTGCTAAGACCAACATGGTGTAGTGGTTAGTGTTGGACTAGGACTATGGAAAAGAAGGTTCAAGTCCTGGCCAGCCATTGAAATGCACTGGGTGACCTTAGTCAAGCCACATTCTCTTAGTCTTAGAGGAAGACCGTGATAAATCTTCTCTGTACAAAAGTTGCCAATGAAATTCTGTGATAGGGCCACCATGAGCTGGAGTCAACCTGAAGACACATCGTAACAGCACAAGGACAAAGTGAGTCCTTGGAATGGACAAGGAATATGCTGGGTTTGCACTTGACTTGCACTTCTTAGACCCAAGTGCAGAGCCAAAGACAATATTTACATCCTTGAGACATCAAGGATTCTCAAACAAAGACACAGACACACGTATCAAGCAGTGTTTGGGAAAATTTTGGTTTGGAAATGTGCACATCTTATATAAGTTAATCCTGGGTCACTTAGAACCATAGGATCATAGCACTGGAATGGACCACAAAGGCCATCTATTCCAACATGAAGCCGTGCAGGAATACACAACTAAAGCACTCCAGAGTGTTTTACTTGTCCAATGAATTTCTAGAAGATACTGAAACCCAAAGTCTGGATTCACCTCCATTAGGTAGGATCCCACGTTAACTAAGACAGCCAGGCTTATTTTTCTCATTGATGTCAAGTGACTATATTCAGACTGGATCCAATGGAAGGAGAGGAGGAGGAGGAGGAGGGAGGAGAAGTGGGATATGATGATGATTTCGGGAAGGCAACGAGAAGATGAGCTACACAAAGCTTAATATTCTCCCTCAGGTGGTTGTAGATATGTGATATTCTATCAGAGAACGAACAAAGGGTTACCTGTGGAGTTCTGATTTAATTAAAGATAATAAGCATGGATTCACAAAAGGAAGCCAGGACTAGCGAATAAGTACCTAATGGTTCGAGGGAGCAATGGATGGAAAGACTTGATGACAAGGAGAGTCATTGTTCACATAGGCTTTGTGAGAGCGGCAAAGAATAGGACCCATGCGAAGCCTGTTTTGCATAATCTCCCCTATCACTAAGTGCAGAACGTGGAACAGAAAGGAGTGTGGATGGCGTTGAGCAAAGTGAGGGGAAGGTGACACCTGGGTTGTGTTTTGTTTTTCAGCAGGAGGTTAATGCTAGGCTTATGGATAAGACTCCTTTTACTATTGCTCCTCTTCCTTGTCTAAAATTATCTAAATCACCCTCATCACTACCACCGGCATGATAATCTAATCTAATAATTTGCTGTGGGGAATGCAACTTCTGGAGTATGTGAATACCACAAACTCCAGAAGTTACCATATATACACGACTATAAGTCAACCTCATGTATAAGTTGAGGGTAAGTTTTGGGGCCAAAATTATGGATTATGATATCACCCATGGATAAGTCAAGGGTAAAATTTAGGGTCATATAGCAAAGGATCTAAAGGATGCAGCAAAACAAAACAATGTCAAAGAACTTAAAAATTCCAGCAGAGGAGGGTCAGTGCTTCACATATTATACTCTTGTTTTTCACCAGGAGATGGTTCCTTCTTTTAAATAAGAGTTAAGATACAGTACTTTCATCGACCCTTGGAAAAGTCGACTCAGATTTTGTGGGTCAATTTTTTGACCTAAATTTCTAGACTTATACATGAGTATGTACAGTACATCCCCCCACAGAAAATTATTAGATTAGATTATAATGCTGATGGTAGTGGTGCAAACTAGGAGCAGTTGCTAGATGTGTTTCCATGGAGCAGTGAATTGACTCTCAGTTTTACAGCTGCTTCTCTGGGCTTTATTGGCACTATCTTGGTGCTGAATCTATATTTGGAATAGAGTTCAGCACCTGGACAGCTCTTGCAAAACCCAAGAAACAGTGGAGGAACTGCTAAAAAAAAAAACCCCGAAACTGGATTTAGCACCCCATAATAACAGAGGCACCATGTGCGCTGATGGAAACCTTGATGTTCCCCATTGTCTTCTGACTTGCCCCACTTCTGTATGGGGCGGAGGTGCCATTTTGGGCACATATGCAATGACGCTTACCCATAGAACATCCAAAATAGAAGGAGTAATATGAGCTAGACAGAACCCCTTGGACCTCTTTTCTGTAGAAGGTGTCTTCTAAGAAAAAGAACATAGAATATTCTTCTGTTCTGAAGCAAAGACTTGGAGGAAGTGAGTTTTATTTCGTTCTCTTTCAGAAGGATGTGCGACAAAGCAATCATGACTCAGAGTCTTCTGATGCTGCTGGCTGCACTGCACAAGAGAAACAATTTCCTCCAAGAAAAATTTAAAATGTGTCACCAGAAGGTGGATACCTGTGAGGAGAGCAGAAGGCACGATACCAGTGACAAACACTAAGGAGTTATTGTTTTTTTCTTCTTCATCATCTTTGTTTGTTAGAAACGGAAAGACACGATTTTGCTTTTTGCAAGCAACCTTCATATCGTGCAAAATGGCATTGTCAAAACGAAGAAATGCCAACAAGTGGAAAACAGAACGACGTGAACTCTGATCGATTTTAGGGTTTGTTTGTTTCCAAAGGGGGAAGAATGGTTTCCTTTAGGGTGGTTGTCATTGGAAAGGTGGGGACGTATATATTTCTTACAGCTGTAATTTGTGACCCATATTGACTGGCATCCTGTTAGTGACATGCAGAAGTACAAGTCCACCTACAGCAACTGTATTTGGGTTTTTTTTGGGTAGGCAACATTGTGAAGGGATAGGGGATATTGTGAAGCTGTCTTGGGAGAAAAGCAGGATATAAATGAAATAAATAAATAAAATAAGGCTAGTATTCAGTTCCACTTCTGACCATCTAATGCTCTTCCTGATACCTCCTCCAGTTATTTTGTGGCTGGTGGAGAGTAGATGAAGGAGAAGAGAATCATCTGGCTATGTTCCTGTAACCAAATGCAGATTGAGAACATCATCCATTGATGTCTCTGGAGGACACAGTGGACCTCAACAGAAGATGTCATTAATGTACATCTGGCTATGGGGACAACTGGACGGTTTCCAAGGCACTTCAGATCAGGGTCCTGGGAAATGATGTCCAGAGCATTCTCCCTGTAACGGGATGCATAGAGCTAAGAAGTTGTGGCAGAATCCCAGGGGTCTCTCCAGAAGTCTGATCTCAGTGGGTCTCATGACTGAAAGAGCACTGCAGATGTCATTTCCAAGTGCTCCAAACTGCAGCGTATTAGAAACCCTTTGGTCGATACACTGCCAGGGTGAAAAAACAGGATAGTGAGAGGTGGCATCATCGGTGGTAAATACAATGATAAAACCGCATCTGGCGATGCAGGATTTTGGTCATTGTGAAGCACGATTAATGCCTAATTCCACACGTGAAGATTTATGCTCCGCAACCCTGATGTACAGTATCGGTCTTTCTTTTATTAGTAACTTTCCCTCCCGCTGAAGGCAGTAATGAAACGTAAAATGAAATGAAAAATAATGTACAACGCAATGAAAGTAAATAGTGGGAATGAATTGGTTTTCAAAATTTTAATAAGCAACAGGGACAAATTACTTTTAAAACTAAACTTTCCAAGCTTTGCAAGTAATTGGTGTGTGTGTGTGTGTGTGTGTGTGTGTGTATATATATATATATATATATATATATATATGTAGACTGGAAAATCCATCTTTCTCTTGTTTGAAATGTCCTCAATTGCCACCACGTCAAGTGTCCTGTGACCGGCTCCCAATGTCAATCAACCATCCCATGGGATGAAGCCATGGCTCTTGCTAGCAGGCAGGTGGTACTTGTGGAATCCAACCACATCAATATTTCATGGCAACGTTGGGACTCTTGAAACATCTGTCAAAAGTGATCGGTTTCAAAGCAGTGAGTTGACCTCTTCCTGCTCCTCACCATCTTTTCCCTGCTTTCCTGTCCTCGTTGCTTCAGTGTCAGATTCGAAAAGTGGACTTGAAAGGCGTCAAAATGCCCCACCATCAAACACTTCCTGTCCTTCTGAAACAGACGCCAAATTCAAATTGCAAGTGTTTCAATATTTCTGTGTGTATATATATGTCTCTCTCTCTGTGTGTGTGTGTTTGTGTAGAGATCGAATCCCAGTGTGCTACACTGCTTTGAGTGTTGAGTGACTCTGGACTTGACCTCTCAATCTATGTATCATAACTTTATGAATCTGGAATGGCACTGAAAAATGCATCGACGCCTTGTTAGTGCATTGGGAAGATGCAAATCTGGGCACTGGCAAGAGGGAGGCAATGTGCATTTGGCACTTCTGATGTGCATTGGGCATTTCTGGTGCACATTGGCTACCAGCATTTAGTAGCCAGGGTCTAGATGTGCATCAAGGAGCACCCTGGTGTGCATTGGTGCCTCTTGGGCAACGTGCCATGGTTTATTGGCCACCATTGTGCAATGGATACCTGTCCATTGTAATAGCATGGCAAGCCCAGGTGAATATGGACACTGTGAAGCTACTCAAGGTTGTGTACTCATAAGGCCACTTACAAAGGCATGAGTCCCAAGCAGAGCACCAGCCAGAAATTTTAGGCAATGGGAACGAAAGGGGATCTTTGGAATATGGAACTCTGTGCTGTAATATTCTGTTGTAGGTCGCCTCTTCTGTCATTGGACTACCGAAACTACAGAGAACGGGTCTGGAGTCAACTCTTGGACTGGTTCTTCAGAGTTGCTTTGCTCCACCCGACTCTCCTCTTCAAAGGCAAATAAATTCCAGAATTTATCTGTAATTTTCTCAGCTGGACAAGGAAGACATGGCAGGCCGATTCTCCCCCATTGTATAAATCAATGTCTTTCATCTCAAGCTTAGGCCTTCTGGTAATGAACTAGAGAAAATACGTCGCTTCCCATGTGGATGCAATCAGCAAAGAGGTGAACACAAGAGCTTCACTCATCCTTGTTGGCACGGAGAAGGGGGGATGCGAAGGAGAGAAAGAGAGAAAATAGAGACAGTTAATTTGACCCAGGATGTACAGATTTAGTGTTCTCTCTGCAATGAGTCTGTTTCCACAGTTATCTCTCCAGGTCCAGCATCCTTTTGGCCTTATTTCCAATCCAGGCAGTCGGTGGGAAACCATTACCATATTTATAAAGCTACCTGGATGTGCGGAACATGCATGAGGAGATCTGAAAAGCCTATCTGGTTTGCCAGCTGTTCATTCATCATTCCTAAAAGGTAGGAGGAAGAGCAAAGGGAGGCTTCACCCCGGGGGTCCTCTTTAGGGAAAGTTGGGTAATTTCGAAGGGAAATGAGCACTCAGAAAGATCTCTTTATATGCAAATCGAGGGGATGATTTCAAAGAATGAGCGACCACTTTCTGGATGTTAACAGGTGACATGGGTGAACAAGTGATACTGATGGGACATAGGTAGTGCGACTTGGTAGTTTCCATATTAGGGGTGCAGCCATCCCAGGCTAGAATTCCAATGGAGCTCTCCAAGGTGCCGAACATTTTTGGAGGCAGGGGTTCGGCACATTGAAGAGCTCCTTTTAAAATACAGAGGCACTTTACAGTTCCACTGATATGGAAGGCACTAACCATCACAGGCAGGGCAAGCGTCTTGAGCGTTGCACCGTGACTCTGGAGATCGAGGTTCGATTCCCTGTCGGCCATGAAACCCATTGGGTTTTAACTTATATTTCTCCAAATTTAACCCCGGGGTGTGTGTGTGTTTCAACCTTTCAGGATGCTGCCTGATTGCACTATGGCTAAACAACATATACTCCAAAGCTGGAAAGAGAAGCATTCACCATCTATTATTCAAGGGTCAGAAGATCTTACTGCGTTAGCCACACATGAACGTGTATCCTATTGACATTAGCTTCTAGAAAATATCTTTTTGGAAATATGGTCAGCATATATATCAGTGTATACGTTTAGCCCTCATATAAGTCCTATGTCCCCCCTTTTTTCCTGTTTCTTTTCTTTATAATCTTACTTTAAAATCCAGTTTAAAAAAAAGGACATAAGCCAGAGCTGGATAGCAGGATTCCATACTCCTAGGAGCCTTTGCAGGACACACCAGGTTTGAAAAGAGTGCTCTGATTTTAAAGGGCTCCAAAGTGCTAAGTCCATTTTGGGTTATGCACTGAAGAATTAATTCAGTTTGACACCACTTTAACTGCCATGGCTCAATGCTATCGGATTCTGGGAGTTGTAATTTTGTAAGGCACCAGTGCTCTCTGAAAGAGAAGACTGAGAAAATTACAGTTCCCAGAATTCCATTGCACTGAGCCATGGCAATCAAAGTCATGTCAAACTGGGTTATTTTGGAGCCTAGCTGACAATGTCTGTTACCTTGGATAGCTTGGGCACGTGTTATTTTGTGCACCTTCAAGTCATTTCTGACTTATGGAGACCCTAAGGCAAACTTATCATGGGGTTTCTTGGCAAGATTTATTCAGAGGCCATTGTCTTCCCCTGAGGCTGAGAGAGTGTGACTTGCCCAAGGTCACCCAACATGGCTGAGCAGGGGATAGTCTGGAGTAACACCTGGAATGGAGTCACAATTCCATTGACCTGGAAGCCACCACCAACGACTGACACATGCTTTGCAAAGCTTCCCATGGATGCGCTCAAAGATGGAATCCTCCGAAATAGTATTCATGTACTACAAACTCCTGAGACAATGTCAAGCCTGTAGAAAGAAGGTGCCAGTTTGTTGTAGACATGGCAAATTAAACTCTGGGTGGAGATGAATCGCTACTGCAATGGCAACGACCCCTGAATACAGCCAGAAGTGTCTCTGCCCCAGAAATATGCTTGGACAAAAAGCATCAACCACAACGGCTTTGGACTAGAATGCCAGCTGCATTAGGCAGCTGTTGGGATTGGCAAGGAGGATTACGGAACAGATAGAAAATGGATGCTTACAGAGTGTGTCCCAGTTTAGGCGGCAAAGCCTACAGATCCAACTTACGAGTGTGCCAGATATCTGATATTTATTATGCATGCAGCTATGGCCCATCGTCATGCAAAAGAAGAAACGGACCTGGAAGCACGATGCCTCTATTCATCAAGTTACGATCCTGAGACTAAGATTTAATCCCAGGTTAAGGACCTCAGCTTTGTCCCAAGAGATTTCGATATCTGACGTGAAGAACAAAAAAGGCTCCCATTCCATGTACAAAAGGCCTGGCAGCCGAACATTTCTCAACCTAGCATTGCCAGGTTTTCAAAACAGCAATAAGGGACAGTCGGAATTCATGGCATGCAGGGTTGACAATTAAGTGGTAGCTATGAATATGTGTCCTACCTAAATCCCAAATGAAAGTATCGATTTCAGTTAACCAAGCCAAATATTTTCTCGGTAGAATTAGCATATGGTCCACATCCATCAATTCCACGAGACACACATTTCGGTCTTGAAGAAGGGCCCACATCCAAAATGCAGGGTTTCTTGGCAGCGTATCTACGCAGGAAAAGGTTTTCAACCAGCAAATAGCAGACATTACTTAAATAAGAGGTACCTGCTAGCGATATAAGGAGTAAGTTTTTTGATCCTCAAACAAGGAACATAAGGGCCTCATTCCCACTACTTTTTAAACTGGATCGCAATTCGGTTTTAACCAGTTCAAACAACCCTGGTTCCAATTTGATGAGGGGGGCCATGCACCAGACCCATTTAACGTGTGTCTTTTTGACGCGGATGTTTTCTGCGTCTTTTTGGATAAATCGATTCTGTGCTAGAGTGAACCAAATGCGGATTGGGATCAACTTAAATTTGCCCTTTGACCTGCTGGAGCAGGTCCATTTTGAACCAATTCATCTGTGAACGTAAACCACAAATGGATTATTTTGCAGGGAAAAAATGCAGTTGGGGAAAACGTAGTAGGAACCACGCTCCACTGTCGAATTGATCAATCAGTTTGGATCACAAGTGGGAATGAGGCCCCTGTTTAGTAGGAACGCTTGGCAACCCTACATTTTGATGATGGAAGAGCTTCTCAGTAATAGCAGGTAACGTTGGGTTGAAGAGTAGTCCACGTAGTATGGAGCTTTCTCACCTTCCAACCTTCTCCCAGCATCCGTCCATTGAGACAACAGTGTCCCTTTGTTGATGCATAGGGCTGGCCCTACATTGATCTACCAGGGAGGGTGAGACTGGAAGGTCTGTCATGAAAGTCTCCATTTGCTTGGTTGTTGGTAGTGGAACATACAACCTGCTCAGTTCCTTGCAACTCGGACTAGGTTGGAGCTCTGATCTCTTAATAGATGAGTCCCTGGTTCTTCTCAAATCAAGGCACATCAATCCTCTTATCTCTGAGCAGTTGCTTGCATGACTCCAAACTTGGGTAAGACAGTCCCTCATCTGTAGACCTCTCACTTTGCATCCAAAATTTCTTGGTTCCATCCACTGCATTGACACTATCCTAAATTGCCTGTGATGGATGGATAATAGTTCCGGGTCAGAGGGCACTTCTGCTCGCCAAAGCCTGAGCCCAGTCCCTGTCTCTTTGCAAATTAAGCGTTACCGGTATTGCTTCCCATATGTCAGACAAGAAGAAATAGTGACCCAGAGTCCCTGACTGTATGATCTACAAGGCTGCTGCTTCTCCTAATGGCAATTTACGGCCCCCGATGCTTAATAAATCAGGATGTGAAAGCTCTCCTGTTCGCTTATCAGGAGGCTACACTTACTGTACAAGCCTGCATGGAGCCAACTGGCAGTGGGGTAGTCATTCATTCACTCCAAGCAAGAAGGAGCTACTTTAAAAGGAAAAGGGCAGACTTCAACAGCCAAGGCTGCCAAATTAAGTATGTAAGGAGAGCGGGAGGGCCTCCCAGAACTCAATATTTTCAAAAACCTCTCCGAAGTGATGCTGAGTTTGTGCCACTCGAACTAATCTCCTCACAAACTGAAAGTGGTGGTGTCGAGCAGCTCTGATACCACTGAATCCATTCTGGGTTTTAGTCAGAAGTATAAAAGTAATATCCAAGGTGAAGTCAAAGGCTTTCATGGCCAACATCCATAGTTTTTTGTGGGTTTTTCAGACTTTGTGGCCATGTTCTAGAAAAGTTTATTCCTGAGGTTTCACCAGTTTCTGTGGCTGGCATCTTCAGAGAATATCCAAGGTGCTGAGACTCTTCTAGTTGGACAATTTTTGAATCTTATGAGCTTGCTGTTGTTATATACCTTTAAGTTGACTTTGCCTTATGACAACACCCTCATTGGATTTTCCTGAAATGGTTTGCCCAGAGTATTTCTCTCCTTCTCTCCCTCTCAGCCTTGGAAACTCACTGGGTGACCTTGGGCAAGTCACACTCTCTCAGCTTCAGAGGACGGCAAACCTCCTCTGAACAAATGTTGCAATATGAGAAAACTGCTATAAGCCAAAGTCAATTTGGAAAAGAGAGCCCGGCTGGTGTAGTGGTTTGGGTATTAGGCTAAGACTTTGGGAGACAAGAGTTTGAATCCCTGCTTAGCCATGGAAAGCCATTGGATCACTTTGGGTGTCTTTTGTTATCCCGTGACACTTTTGTTATCCCATGACACTCTCTCTCAGCATCAGCGAAATGCCATGGCAAAGCTCCTCCTGCCAAGAGGACCTTATGATAGGGTTGCCGTAATTCAGAACTGACTTTGTGACACGTAACAATCAAGAAGAATTAACTCAACAAAGAAACAGCAGAGGATCAAAGTTGAGAAAATTGCTTTTAATGGTGTAAGCGATGTAGATTTAAGGAATGCAATAATAGCTGGTAATTGCAGGGAAGTATAGTTGGAAGTGAGACCAAACATGTCATAGTGGTTTTGAGTATTGGACTATGAATCTGAAGACCAGGACTCAAATCCCTGCTGTTCCATGGAAACCCATTTACCTTAGGCCTCAGCCTCAGGGGAAAGCAATGGCAAAACCCCTTGTGAACAGATCTTTCCAAGAAAACCCCATGATAAGGTTCAGATTAAGGTCACCATAAATTGTAAATGACTTGAAGGCACACAACAGCAAACAGCAAATGGCAAGAAGTGGCATCCATGTTTAGGATGGCAGTGAGTCCATCCTGGATTGGAGTGTAAAGGTGATATCCAATGCACTGAACCATCTCACCCAAAATAAGTTGTGCAATTTGGAGTTATCCTCTGTGGATTAAAACCTAGAGAAGATTCATCACTCCAGTGGCTGGAAAGCCAGCAACTACCATTGCTTTGGCCATTGTGACTTCTCTTCTGCTAGAGGTATTGAAGCAACGTCTGCATGGAAACCCATCAAGGAAGCTTCACGCTCATCCTGCATCATCGACGGTGGTTGGACCTCTCAGATGCCTTCCAACGCTAATCTTTTGTTATCCCGTGACCTATTCTATTCTATGATTTCCCCTGGTTTGAATGATAATCCCTGGAACAGTGGTTACTTACTGTGAGTGATCGGCAAGCACGTGCTGTCGTGTTCTTCTGAATAGATGTGACATTAAAGATTGTCATTATTAGTCATCGATCACCATTTGTTGCTGGGCTCCCCTCCCGGGGATGCGGCCTGTGCTGCACTCAGAAATGATGGATGTGGCATTTCTAAGAGCCTGAAAATGTTAACATTTGAACATGCATAATGTGAGCTGGTGAGACATCTTCGTTCAGATGTGGGGAAATACAAACAGTGATTTAAGCCTTCAGGGAAAGAGGGTTTGGAACACCTCATCATTTTACAAGATTTCTCTCTCTCTCCTTTTTCCCTTTTAATATGCTGTTTCACAACCTAAGAACTCCTCTTGGATATGATATCTATATCACCTAGGTGCTTAAACCAAGCAGACATTTTCGTAGATTTTTGGGAAAGTTATCTTGAAATAGAATTAATACAATGAAGACAAATATTCTGGATCAGCAACTTAAGTTAAGAATACTTAACTAAGTTGTCGACTGGAGATCTGTGAGGTCTTTCTTTTATAGGGTCTTCATACGTTGGAGTTGAAGATGTGTGGTTTAGCGGTTTGAGTGTTGGACTGTGACCCTGGAGACCAGGGTTCGAATCCCCACTTGGTCATGGAAATCCACTAGTGACTTTATACAAGTCACTATCTCTCAGTCTCAGATGAGGCACTGGGGAAAAAACAACTCTGAACCAATCTTGCCAAGAAAGGCCTGTCATAGGCTTGCTTCGGAGTCGGAAACAACTTGAAAATATGCAACAACAAAGAGATAGAAAATAACAAAAAGGCCCAATGCTTTCTGTTGCGCACAGCCTTTTTGCCACTCTCTTAGTTTTCTGAGAATATTTATAGCCAGCCAGCATGGCTCTACACAATATACTACTACTACTACTACTACTACTACTGATAATATCCATATAAATCAACTTGGTCCTTCAGATGTTTTGGACTTCAGCTCCCAGAATTCCTTACTGTTGGCCAAGGCAGCTGGGGCTTCTGGAAACTGAAGTACAAAATGTCTAGAGGCTCAAAATTTGGGAAGCATTGATCTCAATAAATACTGATTCGGGTGCTGAGAGTTGCTCTGGGAGCTATTCCAAACAAACTGGCACAACACAATCATAAAAAGTGACACTTATTGTAACCTCACACAATGCCTTACTGATCCTTGGATTCTTGGACTGAACCTGAATCCCTGATTCAGGCTGTACATGCATGTTTAGATGTGCATTTGTTGTGTATTCAGTTGTGCAGCATTCCCGGTTGTGTAAACACAATCCAATGTGTTACATGGGCTCACCGTAGGATCTTAGAAGCATAGAATCGTAGAGCTGGAAAGCACCACAAGGGCCATGATGTCCAACGTCCTGCCATGGAAGACTACGCAACGAAAGCACTCCTGAAAAATGCTCATCCAGCTTCTGCCTAAAGACCTCCATAGGAGGAGACTCCACCACCCTCTGAGTCAAAATCTATTCCACTGTTTAAAAGCTCTTTTTTTTTTTTAAAGTGCTTTCTAACATTGAGGTGGAATCTCTTTTCTTGTAATTTGAAGCCCGTCATGTTCTACTCCCCAGAGCACCAGAAAACATGCTTCCGATGTGTTGTACATGACGATGGAGAATCTTCTACACCGTGCATTTTGGATTCCCAGGTCTAGCTAGCAATTGAGAAGACATTGACTTTCCAAAGCACCTCTTGTGGGACTAAGGCGCAAGAGTCCTGATCCTAATAAAAAAAGGATTGTGCAAGATCTCCAGACTCTCTTCTTTGCCTGAGATGCATATTTGGTGCCGGATGTGCCTTTTGTATCAGATCCATCTCTCGCATTAGCTGCTTGACATTCTGAGCAGCAACGTGAACAAGCACTTCAGATCCTCTCTCTCTTGCTCTCCCTCCCTCCCTTTCTCTTTCTTTCTTTCTCCTTCTCTCTCTCCCTCCTTCCCTCTCTCCTCCAGTCTCTATAAATATTTTATGAATTTCCATCCACTTACTTTAATGGGGGATTGTAAAAGCATTTAACCATATTACACCCCGTCTCTCGGAGACTGCATTATTCCAACAGAACTGTTTTTATTAGAAGCAACTGGCAGTGTTGTTGTCGGTGGTTCTGTTTAAATGTATCTCTCGACGCCTCCGAATGGATGGGATCAAAAGGTAGCCAAGGAGAAACCTATTCGCCAGAGCTGTAAACGAATGGAAGGGGAAGGGTTTAATTTGGTTACGTTGCACTTGGAGAAGGCCTGTGTAGCTGATGCTTTATCAATATCATCTCTCTCTATCTCTCTTGTTCAAACAATTCCATTCTGTTTGGGACTTGCGTCTTTGGAAATGGCCTGACATGTGTGCACAATTGAACTGAGTAGTTTTGCAGCATCTGCAGCCATCAAGAAGCTGCAGTGACATTAAAATGTATGGGTGTCTACTGTTCAGTCACAGCCAGAGGGGCGACTGATGTACCATGGTCCAATGCACTCCCCAATGTGTATCCAGGCCCTGACAATGTGTCTATGTAATACAATAAAGTGCCCACCGCACACCAGAAATGTCCAATGCACATTGGCGCACCCTTGCCGGTGCCCAGAGGGCACATCTTCACAAAACGCTAACAATGTCCCATTGCACTTTTGTAACATAGCGATGGATTCCTAAGGTTAAGAAATGTAGACTAAGGCTGAATCCACACTGCAGAAATAATCCAGTTGGACATCACTTTAACTGGCATGGCTCAATGTGATAAAATTCTGTAATTTAGTGAGCCATTTAGCCTTCTCTCTCCAAGATCTCTGGTGCCACAATAGGCTACAATTCCAAGAATTCCATAGCATTGAGCCATGGCAGTTAAAGGGGTGTCAATTTGGATTATTTCTGTAGTGTGGATGCAGCCTGTGATGCAGGATCTTTTTTAAAGGTTAAATTTAGGATTTTTTTAAAAAAATCCTCCTCTGCCTTCTCTTTTTATCCCAAATCTTTGAAATGTGTAAGTCTCTGGAAGCCAGAGAGGTTTAACAACTCTGACTGAGATCCTACCTCAGGATTATGTCATGCAAATCTGGACATGTGGAGTTAGGCTATGTGATCCTTGTGCTGAATGGCAAGGTTGCCGAATGGAAGGCACAATGCAACATGGAACAAAATGCACAACTGAAGGACTACAACTGCCAATGCCAGCAGAGACAAGTAGAAAGCACATTCAGCTGAGAATGAAGAAGGGCCTCCCCAGAAGACCTCAAATCCCAGGCAAGATCTCAGACCATGGACCTAAACCATTTAGGGCATCGGTTCCCAAACATTGGTCCTCCTGGTGTTTTAGACTTCAACACCTAGAACCTCCTTCCAGTTTGGCCAACAGCCCAGAATTCTAGGAGCAGAAGTCCAAAACACCTGGAGTAACAAAGTTTGGGAACCATTGAACTAGGGCTTTATGTTTGGGAACCACTACCCTAGATGGTTTAGGCCCATGCTCTGAGATCTTGCCTGGGTTTTGAGATCTTCTGGGGAGGCCCTTTTTCATTCTGAGCTGAAAGTGCTTAGCTCTCTATGTGCCTCTGTTGGAGTTGGCAGCAGTAGTCCTTTAGTTGTGCATTTGGTCCATATTCCATTGTGCGTTCCATTCAGCAACTTTGCCAGTCAACGCAAGGACCATTGCATAGTGATCTTGCAAGGATAAAGCAGGAGGAGTCAAACATGTCCCTTTGGTGAAACCTTTTGAGGAAGTGTGATGGAATGAGTTGAAATAATTGGTTGCATGGAAGTAGACTCTGGAGACAGAGGAGTGAGAAGGAAACATCACATTGTCTTCTCCATATTTCTTCCTGTTTGACGCTGTCTCTCTTCCAACAGCTACAGAAGCGTGAAATGGCTTGGAGAAGTCTAAGCTTGCAATTCTCTGTACTCCCCTGAGGATTTCTTGCTCACTTCCCTAGGAGAAAGGGCTGCCCCATTGTTTGAGCGACACTGTTCTAATTCATCCTTTCCACCCTGTAGGAGGAATAAAGCTGTTCATTCCCCTACTCCCCTAGAGCTGTAACTACCAGGGTCGGAAGATAATCGTTCCTGCTGGGCGACTGAGTTTCCCTTCCCCAAACAAGATGACAGGGCCCAGAAAGCCTAGCCTAGCCTCTTGGCTCCATCCCGGAGTGTCACACCATCATTAGACGCAAACACACTCTTGGCCTTGCCACCAGCTGCCTTGTGTTTTCTGCGTGCTTCGGTGAAAAATTCAAGAAGTGCACACACAAAAATGGAACAAATCACAGCTTGGAAGAGGAAGGTGCCAGAGAGCACTGGGCATGAGCCAGGAGGACTCCTTGCAAAGAACAAGGCAAACGATAATAATCCCAGGGGGAAAGAAATACAGGCTGTACTATATATAGGACAATGTCAGTCGCCTTCTATTTTTAGGCTGTGATGGCAAAATGCTTATTTTAGCATTGAAACGGGAGATGGTTTGGCAACATTATGAGTTCTCTGTTCTCCTCCCCAATCCAGGGTTTTTATTGTGGCCTTAATGCCAGTACAGTACAAAGGGAGCAAAGTGGAATATCCTGGACCAGGGAACCTAGTACTGAAACCCTAGTGTCTAACCTCCGGAGCTGCTAGTTGTTTACCTCCATCCTTCACAAATCCACAGAGATTGCTTGTGAGTGAGGAATGAATCCAAATGCCAATCCCAATCAGTTTCCTGCAATACCTTCTTTGGGTGTGTGCACATGTTTGTATTTTGTGTTCCCAAAGAGGACTTTTAACTGGTCTGCAGTTTCTCATCCAAGACAAAAAAACACTTCAACCCTTGACAGCTTCCTGTCGATCTGAACAACTCCGTGTCTTGTTTCTGGAATGCCAGCCTACTTGGAGTGGCAGACAGAGAATGTTTCTTTTACCTGATGCTTGGCACTGAAATAACAAGGTAGAGGTAGATGTCTCCATGATACGTTTCTCCAGAGTAGTGACAGAAGTGGCAAAATGAGGCCATTTACTCACCCAAATAAGAATTGTATGCCTCCATGGAATCTTCTCCAAAGAGTACTCAGATTTCCACAAAGAGCCTCCAAATTACTATATGAAAACACTGAAAATTGTGCACACCTAGAACTCCTTTACTTACCAAGGTTTTTTTTAAAAAATTATCTCTGTCCTGTTGTTGTTTTTGTTGTGTTGTTGTTGTTCACAGCTCAGTCACGAACCCTACTGGGTCACCTTGGGCAAGTGACACAATCTCAGCTTTATAACAAGGCAGCAGTGAACCTCGTCTGAACATATCTTGAGAAGAAAATCTCATGATGGCCTTGCTTTAAGTTGGAAATGACTCAAAGGCACACAACAGCCGCAATCCCAAAAAAGAAACTTTCCAAGCTGTGGTCAGAATCACAGGATAAATTAGGAGGCAGCGCCAAGGAGCAAAAGAAGAAGAACAGAAGACCTATAAGAGACCTTCTTGCTCTGCTTGGTCCTTTCTTTGAGAAGCAAAATGTTCCTCTGTTGTGGTTGTGTTTTGGTCAGCCCTCTCTTTTTGTTACCCTTTTGTTACTCCTTTTGAAAGATGGTGAGGGGAGAATTTTCCTTTGATGGCTTAGCTTTTCAGGAGATCATAAACACAGAGTGTTTTAAAAGAGATGTTTTCTTCATCCTTTTCAGCAGTGCAATAATGACATTGCATCATTTTATTATTCCAAGTTTGTTTCATCGGGGTTTTTTGCAAACGGCAAAAAAATAAAAATAAAAATAAAAATGCAATAGCCAATGACAACAAAATCTCATTTTGTTCATTTAATTTTTTAAAGCTAATTTTCTCATGTAAGGGGAGGAATCCAAACACTATCCGGCTGAATACTACCATGCCATATTTATAATATAGAAAAAAAGGTTCTGGAAATGTGGAAATGCAGACTCTGTGATGAATTCGGATTAAAGAAGAATTGGTTATCCTCGCCAATCTCCAAGGCAAGAATATAAGTGACTTATTTCATTCTCACATGTGAAAATAAACATGCTTGTAAGTTTGCACACTATGGAGGGGATGGTAGGGTTTTCCATATATATTTTTTACACATTTTTGTATTTCTTGGTGTTTTGGGGTGAAAATGTCACATCGTTCTTTTTATATTAAAAAAATGTTTTGTGCAGAACAAAATTTCTGCACAACCGGAGTCTGCTTCCTTTTCATGCGGGAACCTGTGGCTCATCCCAGCGAAAGTAAACCTATTGAAACCATGGTTGAATAGAAACTCAACAAGAAGGTAAATATAATTAATTCAATGACTCTCCTTGAGTTTTAGACTAGAAAAGGCATTCAGGCCGATGTTTCTGCACAAAGTATAATAATAATAGTTCCGTCAGATGCTGGGATGGATCTTGGGGTTAAAAGGGGAAGGTGAGTGATAGGATCACATGAATTGGAACTATGGGTCCAGTCTTGAGAGTAGAACCATCACACTGGGATACGGAGCACACAAATGAACAAACCCCAAAGCTAGAAAACAACAGCCATTTTTGTGTGTGCAATTTGCTTTACAAAATCTGGAATTCAAGGAAGGGAATGAGAGAGGCATCCGTAATACATTAGTAGCACTGTTGGAAGAAAGATGGAGTTTTTGTGGGGGGTTTTGGGCTCTGTGGCCATGTTCTAGAAGACTTTATTCCTGGTGTTTCACCAGAATCTGTGGCTGCCATCTTCAGAGAATGCTGGCATGGAAGCGAGTGGGGTATATCCTTTTGACCCTGGGTATATATATATATATATATCCCATTATCTCCCATGCCAGCATTCTCTGCAGATACCAGCCACAGATGCTGGTGAAACGTCAGGAATAAACCCTTCTAGAACATGGACTGGATGGCCCTTGTGGTCTCTTCCAACTCTATGATTCTATGATTCTATGATTCTATGGCCATAGAGCCTGAAAAAGCCACAAAAAACTATGGATGCCAGCCATGAAAGCCTTCAACTTCACAATTCATTTGAGATCCAATGTGTGAGGAGGCACCCAGTTGAGGAGAAAGTCTGAAATATTCCTTGCATATACAGCCCCATCAAAACTTAGAATAAAAGTATTCCATCCCTGCTCAGGATGAGAGGGTGTTTGCCATCTGTAATTCTGCGAGTCCAAGCTTCCATGTAGAAGTCGGTCTCTGTTGCTTTGTTTGAGCCTGGTAACTGTTCAGATGCCGTGAGCGCTGTTTTGACAACATGAGCCTCCTTGCTTTCCCATCCCTGACGTTGACGCTTGCTCACTTGCTCATCCATATTAGAAACACCGGTCGTACATTGCCAGGTAGTAAAAACTGCAACTTTGGAAGGCGTCCAGAATCAACCGTGTTCAGAGAGTGGAAAGTTTGGGAGAACACTGCCTGAACATTTGTTGAACTTTTAAAATGCAGATGCAGTCCTAGGCGTGCGAGTCGTATTGTTTCAGTGTGCACTGGCATGCGTCAAATGGCTAAGAAAGTTCCTTTTTCTCTTCCTCTAACCAGCCCAGCATCCTGCATTCGTTAGCATCCATAGCTACAGTTCTGAATATATATGTGTATGGGTTTCTCTATTTGTTTTGTATGCCTTTGGGGCAAGATTTCTCTAACGCCACCCAAATTGGATCCCATGGGAGTTTCTGTACCATGCAAATAACTCCTTCTGGTCTGCTTCGAAGAGCAGATCAACTCCTGGCAGAGATATGGGTGTTGGCAGCCCCGGGTAGCAATCCACTGCTGCAATGTTTTCCATTCTCCATACCATTGTGCACCCATTTTATTTTATTTTATTGTAATGTGCAGAGAGACATCTCTCTCTTTCTCTCTTATGCACACTTTCTCTCTTCTGTTTCAGGCGACTTCCAGTCCCTGGCATTAATGAGCGCAGCTGATGGGCGCTTATCCAGGGAAATTGAAATAAAATTTGAACAAATCTACACTAAGAAAATGTTACATTTGTCCGACGGTATATTACCAGCTGGTATGGAGATTTATTAATATCTCATAGTATTAAGGTCATAAATCAAAAATCCAAGACCTTCTTCCAGGCCCGGAGAAAATTGCTTTCCAGCGACATATGGTGCAACCTTCAAACTTCTAAATTAATAAAATTCTTGCCAATCTGCCCTTCCAACCCCCCAAGAAAAACGAAAGAAAGGGGGAGAAAAGAAGAAAGAAACCAAGCTTTTAATAAAAAAACCCCTCATGTATTACTTTTATGAAGGTTGTTAAGTACTCACAACCTTGAGGTCAGTGGCAGAAGCTAAAAGTTTATGACAAAATTTAAAGAAAATTAGCGTCAGGATTTTCAATATTTCAGAGCTTGAACAGATCCAGGAGGAGAGAAGGTCTTGTACAATCCATCAACGGGCGGCACCGAAGCAACACTTTTGCATTGCATACAACCGACTAAAAGGAGTCACATTCAAATGTTCTTTTCATTTCATGTTGGAATCCATGCCAAAGTCTTTCTTTGTGTACTTCGCAGCACAATGTGTGTCCCTTGCCAAGACTGGTTGAAAAGGCCATGGCAAACTCTTTCTTAATAAACCTTGCCAGGAAAGCTCTAGGATAAGGTTGCCATAAGCCGGAATGGACTTGAAGGCACATAACAACAACAACATCTAGTCATTTTACAGTCTGAAAATAAGTATCATATCTAAAAAGTGGATGATGATGATGATGATGATGATGATGATGGACCATCTAAACTCAGAATGTAACACATTGAATCAATATTTCTCCAGATAGATGGCACCATCTTAAATATTGGAGATAGCCAAGGGAACACCAGCATTTCCCTTGAGACATCTATGAAACAACTGATGCAGCGCAGGTCCAGTGATGCATCCAAACTCTTTCTACCTCTTGGAAGTTGTTTAGGGCTACCTTCATTTATTATTATTATTATTATTATTATTATTCATGCTGAGAGGTAGCGTGGTGTAGTGGTTTGAGTGTTGGATTCTGGAGATCAACATTCAACTCTTTGCTTGGCCATAGAAACCCATTGGGTGACCCTGGGTGAGTCACACACTCTCAGCCCCAGAAACCACTGTGATAGGTTTGCCTTAGGGTCACCAGAAGTTGGGAATGAGTTGAAGGCACATAACATCATCATCATCATCATCATCATCATCATCATCATCACCATCATCAACAACAGTAAACCCTTTCAGCCAATGACAATTACTTAATCTCATGGGTCATCATGTTAGTGGTTTGTCAAGCCATGAAAGTTTGGGTTTGGGTTCATTCTGCAATGTAGAAATCCATTAGTTTTAAATAGCTTCTGGAGGTAGGGAAGACAAAATGTTTTGAATTTTCCTTTTTTTTTTTTTTTTTTAAAGGAGGAGATTTGTAAACCAGGGGAAGACCTCTTTTCCGTGATTGATTCCAGATGTCAAGAATCGTTAGACATTTGGTACTTACGGAAGTGTCAGGCGGCAGACCCAGGGTGGATAATCCCTCAATCCCTAAATCATTTCCCCAGCAAACATAATCTTTGAGTAGCAAAGTCATTCTTGGAAACCTGCCAGGGTCTCGGGCTGAAGCCTGTCAAAGGATTGCGCCACTTGCCTTCAGATGCAAATTGCCCAATGCAATCCAAGACGGTTAGCCGGTGGTTTTTGGAAATGGCGCCGAAATGGGCATCTTTTCCAAAATACAATACAATACAATACAAATTTGGGTGTGCATTGAAAAGCGGTACCTTAAGTGTGATGAAGCAGTTCAATATGCTCAAGGCAAATCTGTCCTTTGGCCAGATTAAGACCTTTCTTTTCCAGCGAGCTTTTGGAAACTGAGTGTAACAAACATGACTTTCATGGCGCTGTACTCTTTTTAAATCTGTTCTCAAGTAAGATTTTAATTGCCCTTAATTCTCTGGATGTTTAATTGTGTTGAAATCTTGGTTTCTTTACATTTTTAACTATGTGTGTTTTATTATGTTAGTTGTCTTTTCGTAAGAAAGGTAGGATATACGTAAAGGATTGGAGAGATGGATATGCAGTCTACCCAGCAACAGAAATATCCAGCACCGAGATTTGAAAACAGTGTTATTCAGCAACTGTGTAGATACCTGAATGTAGTTTTACATGGCTCAAGCATGATGTAAAGCAGCATCTTCTTAAATGATCTTTCCAAACTGAAATGCTATTTCCTATGCAGAAAACATGTCTCCTTAATAAATCAATAAATCCTCTTATTTATGGATTTATTCTATGCTAAATTGGTATGTAACGTTTGGGTGCCGTTATATAGGTAGCATCCAATATTCCTGCAAGAGAATATTCCTGCACTGAGGTGTTATTTTTGGGGCAGAAAAATACCATTAGCCATGCAGAATATTCTGCATAGGAAACAGCATTTTCTGAGCATAGAGTAATACCTCTGTGTAGGAATATTATTTAGTTTCCCGTTTCTTGTGCACAAAATGACGTTACTCATGTAAACGAACCATATGTGAATTTTGTACAGAATAAGTCCCAAATTGCGAATGGTCTTCAAAAATTGCATGGTTTCTGAAGACTTACTCACTGTGGGAAAACAAACAGTTAACATTACTTGTTGCTTCCTTTGAGAAGAAACTTAGTAAAGAATTTCCCACCTACATCCGAGCGTTGGGCTGTCTCATCAAGAAATGCAGAAACCTGGAAATGACCAGACATTGACCCAAAGCTGGAACCATGAAGGCGATGACAGATCCAGGAAGATGCTTACATCCCTTTGGTTATACTTTATTGTCTCTCTGACTTCCATATCTGACTCAAGATGGGCCTCATCTGCAAGGATCCAGCAGCTTCAGGAGAGTGAGTGACAACTGAGAGGATCTTGGATGACAAGACCGAGACTCGGAGAGAGGAAATAATGACAGATCAGCTTTACAATCCCCTTGTCAAACATGCCCCAGTTCCAGAATCTCTTAGCTGATCCTCAGGGGAGTTGACCTCACTAACATCCCATTCAGGTGACTGCTGTGTTACCAGAATGAGCAAAACCACCTTGTAAGATGAGCTATGTGGGTGTTTCCTAGGAATTTTTCACTAGGGGTGGAAAGAGAGCCAGTGTGATGTAGTATTTTGAGTGTTGGACTGTGACTTTGGAGACCAGGGTTCAGTTCTCAGCTTGACCATGAAACCCATGGAGTGACCTTCAGCCAGTCATACTCTCTCAACCTCAGAGGATGGCAATGGCAACCCCTCTCTGAAGAAACGTGCCAATAAATCCCTATGATAGGTTCTCCTTAGGGTTACCATATATTAAAAATTACATGGAGGAGCCATCATGGTGTAGTGGGTTGAGTGTTGGACTATGACTCTGGAGACCAGGGCTTGATTCCCAACTTGGTCATAATTGTAAGGCAATGGTGAATGTCCTCTGAACATAACTTGTCCAAAACCCCCATAATAGGTTCACCTTAGGGCACTGGTTCTCAACCTTCCTAATGCCACGACCCTTTAATACAGTCCCTCATGTTGTACTGACCCTCAATCATAAAAATATTTTCATTGCTACATGCAAATATGTGTTTTCTGATGGTCTTAGGTGACACCTGTGAAAGGGTTGTTTGACTCCCAAAGGGGTCCTGACCCACAGGTTGGGAACCACTGCTTTAGGGTCACTATAAGTTGGAGATGACTTGAAGTTCCACCACCACCATGGAACGAGTATTCAAAAATATCCAAAGACTGGTTAACAAATGGAAAAGAAATGTGTTTGGGTCAAGGATCTCCATGACAAGGAGAACCCTGGACCAGAGCTTAGCACTTATCCCATGGAAAAATCCATACTTTTTTTGCACAGAAAACACCATTTTCCGTGCAGAAAACAGCCGTAGCTGTAGCTCTTGGGAACTCACCTCCAAGCGTGTCCATTTTAAAAAAAAAATCTATCCAATATAATAAACTCGCTGGTGCTCCATCTTTCTGTCTGCGTTGGCCTTTCTCGGAAAGCGCCAATTAGGATTTGATTTGCCATTTCACAGGACATGCGGGGATGTCAATGGTCGCTCCAGGGCTTTGCCATTTTCTCTCGACGCAGGTGAATTTTGAGGCTCTGCTTCCTTTGGTCTTCCTTGTTCTGTCGGTGGTCCATCTTCCCCAAACCTGATGGAGAAAAGGACGCAGGGCCATTCTGGCGAGTCCTTCAAAGCCTGCCAGCTCCCTCTGGTAATTACGAGCCAAGTCTTCTCCTGTCAAAGCTCTTAAGGTAGACTCACGCTGGGATAAATAAGCTGCTTAGCAGCATGGAAAGAAATGGTATTTAAACTTTTAATATCATTTTCCCCCTCCCCGTTACTCCTTCTCAGAAGTCCACATTTCCCTCCCCTTTGGGCATGTGTGTGATCTCATCGGGGAAGCTGCCGCATGGCTTGTCTCTTTCATTTCTCTCCGTGACAAGGTGAGAAGCAAACAATGCATGCGGCAGAGGGATGAGCCATGTTGCCGCTTCCCATTATTGTGAAAGGAGAGATGCAACACCAATTGTTGTTGTGCACCTTCAGATTGATTCTGACGTATATACATCCAGCGTATAGCAAAACAGTGGTATCTTTTGGGGGCCAACCAAAAATGCATAAAATGCACATAGCAAGCTTTCAAAGCTCTGTGGCTTGCAAAAGGTGTTTTGTGTTTTTTGGTTGGCCGCAAATTGGTAGCATTGTTTTGTAGATTTTGGATGTTTGCTCCGTAGCTGACATGGCTACCCCCTGGATATCTAATTCCTGACTTAAAGGGTTTTCAAGGCAAGATTTATTCTGAAAAGTTTATTACTGCCTTTCTCAGAGGCTGAGAGAGTGAGACTTTCCCAAAATTAGCCAGCGGGAATGTACCCCTGGTCTCCAGAGTCCTAGCCCCAAATTTTAACTGTTACACTGTGTTGGTTTAGGTTTTCTGAGCAGGATTTATTTAGATGAGGTTGGCCATTACCTTCTTCTGAAGCTGAGAGAGTGTGAATTGATCGGTGTCACCTTGTAAGCTTCCAAGGCTGAGCAGAGACTTGAATTCCCAGACTCCTAAACCAAACTATATTGAGTCTTCCAGACTTCTAAACTCCAACCATTCCACCATGCAGGGTTTTTTTTTTAAGGCAAGATTTATTCAGCGGTTTGTTATTGCCCTTCTCTAAAACTGTCGCTTAACCAATGTGATCCAGTTGGCATGGCACAACCTACACTCATGAGTGTGACCCAGGGCAAGTCACACTCTCTCAGCCTCAGAGGATGGCAATGGCAAATCCCCTCTCAAAGAACGTGCCAAGAAAACTCTATGATAGGTTTGCCATAAGTCAGAAATGCCTTGAAAGCACCCAACAACAACAACAACAACAACAACAATGACACTCACATGGATGTCCAAACATCAGCTCCACTCAAGCTTACCACCTTAAGGAAAACCCAGATTTAGTTTTCTTATTCCCAGAAGCAGACCATTTGAGACTGGGGTGTGTTTTTTCCCCCTCCCAGCTATGCCTGGAGTATTCACACCTTCAGAAAGGAAAACCGGCTGGCAGACTCCAGCGGAGTGCTCTGAATTCAAAGCCCCACGCCTCAGGTTGCCAGCAACATGCAAACCCTTCCGAAGGCTTGTACCGCTTTTGAGTAACAATTTGTAACAACAAAAGCTTCATTTAAGACAGGGACCCCTGTGGGAATGTTCCTATTCATTTTCTTTCTTCGGTGGGTAATTGTAGGAGGATGACATTTAAGCTGTTTTATGGAGAGAGGGAAAAAAAGGAGGCTAGGAAAATAAAATAATAAACTATATAAACAGATGGTGCTGTTGCTTCTGCTAAGGAGTGAGTAGGGGAGAGATCAGTCTAGGTAGGTCCAGGCCACTTATGGGGCTGGGGAGAGAGACTGGGTATGTATTTTGTTTATATCTACAGTTGCCATGTATCATCTGCATATCTAAGATTGTTGATGTTCCTTCATCCTATCCTGAGTCTAATCCTGCTTTTCTTATGATATTTTCTGCATAGAAGTTGAACAAATAGGGAGATACAGTCCAGCCTTTCTGACTTCTTTGCCAATTGGCAACTCCTGTGTTTCTCCATATTCTGTTCTAATGGTAGCCTCTTGTCCTAAGTACAGATTTCTTATATCAGGACTATTTCCTAGCAGGACTATTAAATGTATTGTCATGCTCACAGCTGGAGAAGAGTGCTGAGGATACCATGGATGGCCAAAAAGAGAAATAAATGGTCCTAGAAGAGATCAAACCAGAACTCTCCCTGGAAGCCAAGATGATCAAATTGAGGCCGTTGTACTTTGGACACATCGTGAGAAGGCACGAGTAATTGGAAAAAAACAATAATACTAGGAAAGGTGGAAGGAAGTAGAAAGAGAAGACCACATGCCAGATGGATAGAGTTAGTTAGGAAGGTCAAAAACATGAATTGACAAGATTTAAGCAGAGCAGTGGGGGACAGGGATTCTTGGAGATGTCTCATTCATAGGGTCCCCATGAAATGGGGCCAACATGAGGAGAAGGGTTCTTGAAGATACCTCATCCATAGGGTCACTATGAGTCAGAGTCAAAATGAGAAGAAGGGTTCTTCGAGATATCTCATCCATAGGGTCTTCATGAGCTGGGGCCAACCTGAGGACAAGGGTTCTTGGAGATGTCTCACCCATAGGGTCACCACGAGTTGGGGCCAACTTGAGGACAGGGGTTCTTAGAGATGACTCATCCATAGGGTCACCACAAGTCGGGATAGAATCATAGAATCAACCTCCCTACTCAGGTTTTGCATACTTGCATTAAAAAATTGGAAAATTGGGATAAAGCCAGCAGAATGGAAATCTACAAAGACAAATGCAAACTTTTGCATTCAAATGAAAGGCTCTCACCTGCATTCGAACTGCCAGGCACAGCTCCCTCATCTCTCAGCTTTCCTCCCAAAGTTTTAAATGACAAATGCAATCGTCTCTGTCCATTGGCTGTCATATCTGGGACCTATGGGCGATGTCACTCCAAACATCTAAAGTTTGCCTTGTCTAGATGGGGAGTTTAGAAATGTAGCAACGTGTGTATATTTGTGTGTGTTTGACAGTGCTACACAAGCTTCAAAGAAATTTGGGCACAATGATGCTAAACAATAAAAGCCAAAGGTTAGAGTTGAGGTCCTCGTTCCTGTGATATGGAGATAATTGGGCCTCGAACGGTAATGGCAATCTGACAGTCAGCCTCTAACAAAAATGTGCAAGGGAAGAAGAAGAAAAAGAATGATGACATACTGACACGTCTTGCCAATGCCATGGCATGGCACTTCCTAGGCATACAAATGATCACCAACCTTCTGTTGACATTTCAAAAGCTTAATTGGAGATAATGTCCAGCAGCTGTAGGGGAGAGACTGGACAAAGACCTAAACGTTCAGTCCGCACATTCTCTCCCCTCTCCCATCATTTTGACATAATGAAGGATGGATAAGGTTGAGGCACTGGGGCTGCTATTTTTTTAATCATTAACATTTATAAACAGGGTAGATTCTACCATTGGATAAGTGTGAGGAGGCTGGTTTGGGAAGCAGATCAAGTGGAAATCCTGGCCATTCCACATGAGTGGACATTGGTGGAGTCTTGAATCCATTCAAGGTAGTAGTCAGAAATATCATGAAGCTATCCAAGGTGACAAATCCTACCCTCTAGAATAGAACCTGCAACTTAGGACAACTCTTTTCACGTTTCACTTAAAACCTGGGTTGGAATCACTGCCCCACTGACATTGCTCAACCAACCTCCAGGGCTTCCAGACTTTCTGATTCTTTTTCTACAGCAAAAGTGAGGAAACTGTGTCCCAAGGAGTCGTGCGGGGCCCAAGAGGGCTGCATTTATGGCTGAAATAGCACTGAAATGATATTTCCTCTGCAGAGAAACCTGTCTCCTTTGAAGAAATCCTCTCATTCCTGGTTTTATTCTACATAAAATTAGTATGCAACATTTGGGTGCTGTTATATAGGTAGCACCCAATATTCCTGCAAGTCTGTGACTGTTTGCCAAATTTTGGCCTTAGGGTCACCATAGACTTATGGTTGAATAAGAAATGTCTGGAGACACACAGCAACAATGGGATCCTTGTGTGCTTGGGTAAATGGAACGGGAATACTTTTGCTTATTTCCATGCACATGTGGAGGGGATTGCCATATGGTTTGGAAGCAAAAATTGCCAGAAATTTGCACCCGAAAAGTCTTTTTAAAATAATTGTTGCCTTGAGGGGTTGAGATGACTTTGGGGAGTGATTCGGGGCGCACAAACGTAGGGTTCAGTGGCTTGATGATGCTGAAATTTGCCCACCTCGATCTAGCGTGCCATCTTTTCAGAGCAATCTCCAGCGCACCTCGTAATTTGGAAGGAAAGGAACATGGAAACGAATGAGCTGTGGCGACTTCCTTTCCCACAGAGCTGAAACAAATTGGGATATTGGGAACAAAAATGCAAATCAAGTCAGAGCATTCATTCCCTTTGATGAATCCTCAGCTTTTCTTCTTGTTCCTCAGCTCTCGCTCTCTCTCTCTTTTATTTTTTGACAATTTCAAATGACTAAACGTGCTCTGAGAACTTCAGTGAAAAACCAAAGGAGACATTTTTGTCTCTCCTGTGTTCCACATCAGTGAAAGGCTCCCGCCAAGTACGTTCTGCATAAACAAGTTACATAATCGTAAGTGTACAAAATGCCGGGATGGGCTAAAATGGAGAATAGGTCCCAGACAGCAAATAGTCTTTGAAACCGGTGTGGTTTTTGAAGGCTTTCGTGCCATGGGAAGAACGTTGCTCAGATGACATGTGTGGCGAACGAACAAACCTTCTCTTGTTCGCCCACCACCTATCTCCTCTGAGACACTGATATCTTTGGTAGCGTGTTAAAATAGTTTAACAGAGGCCAAGTAGTATTTCAAAACATGAATAAAGTTTATTTGTAAAATAAAGAAATAAATTATGAAACATAATTAAAGCTTTGCTTGTTCTGAGCCTCCCTTTCCTAGACTCCCTCAAGCCTATCTAGTCCTTACTGGACTCCTCAGACCCTTCCCTGGTCTATAAACTAACCTATAAATGTTCCCTCAGGAACCCTAAGAGAACACCCTCCCTCCGAGGTGTCCCTTTCTCTAATATAAACCCCCTTTTGCTCTCTGTCAAGGCTCTTTTATAGCCCTGCCCAGCCAGCATCTCATTGGCTGGAATCCTGGTGCTCTGTGATTGGCTGTTTCCTCGGCCTGCTCACTACAACGTGCTGCTATAACCCCTCCCAGAGCCTTTCTAGACCTTTCTAGACCAGTTCCTGCTGGAGAGAAGGAGAAGGAGAGCAGTTCCTGGGTGGCCATTTTAAAGTGGTTGAGAGTTGAATTTTTGAAAACTCTTGGGAGAGTGTGTTGTTGCTGGGGAGGGTGGAGCTTCTGTGAGTCACACCTGTCAGTCACTAGGGGGTGGAGCTAGCAGTCTCAGAGACTTTTTGGACTTTTCTAGAAAGTTCCAGTGGGGGTGGAGCTTCTGTGAGTCACTAGGGGGTGGAGCTAGCAGTCTAGCTCTATATAACCCCTCCCAGAGCATTTCTAGACCTTTCTAGACCCGTTCCTGCTGGTCTGCTATGATTCTATGATTCCTTTGGGCATGAAATTAGCCAAGAATTGTTGCAGCCCTTTCATTCTTCTAATGTGGAATTGTTTTAAATTGTTCATTGTGTTCTCTGTGCACTACCTTAAAATCTTACAACACAAACAATCATCATCATCATCATCACCTGACAAAATGGCTGGGGCTTTCAGTGCTGTGTCAAAGGGTTTCAAGGGTCACAAGGATGGGATATGAAGGCCAACCATGTCCCTTGGCCCTCATTGTCCTCATCCTCTGCTCCTGTCCTCCAGATCAATTGATAAAGCCATACCTCTGCTCTTGCTCTCCATACACTTCCTCCTCATAGACAGTGTCCATTCAAAGGGAAGCAATGCAAGTGTCAATACCAATCGATTTCCACGTTAGCCACCAGCCCCCAAGTGCCCCTCTCATTAGAAACAATTTACATGCCGCACATCAGTATGACAGCTCTAGCGAGGGATTTGTTTAGCTAATTTAGAGTAATGGAGAAGAGAAATTAATCACGTTAACACTGATGCTCCTTGGCATGGCAAGGCGAAGGCTACACATCATGGCGCACACCTGTCATTTTGGACTCCTGCCCCTCCTTTCCCCACATCTTCTCCTCTCTCTCCTCCTCCTCCTTCTTTTTGCCCCTGAACAAAGAGTTCAATGTTATAATCATAGGCTTGGGACAGCTGGAAAGCAGCCATCAATGGAGGGGGGGGGGAAGAACAATGCAGAAGCCTTTACAGCAAGGTTAAAGCACAAGGGCTGATCGGCTTGAAGTTATCCAGAGTGCTCGTGCATCCAAACTAAAGAAGGAGATGGAAAACACGGAAGTTGTGGCAACCAGGGAAGAGAAAACCAGTGGATCTCTAAAACTGTTCTTGTCTGAGGAAGGAAAGAAAAGTTGGGGCAACCAGGGGAAAGAAGACCAATGAGCTTCTGGGCCTGGTCTTGGCTCACAAAGGAAAGGAAAGTTGGGTCAACCAGGGGAGAGGAGACCAATGAGCTTCTGGACCTGGTCTTGGCTCAGAAAGGAAAGGAAAGTTGGGTCAACCAGGGGAGAGAAAACCAATGAACTTCTGGACCTGGTCTTGACTCAGAAAAGAAAGGAAAGTTGGATCAACCAGGGAAGAGAAGGCCAATGAACCTCTTGACCTGGTCTTGACTCATAAAGGAAAGGAAAGTTGGGTGTACCAGAGGAGAGAGGGCCAATGAACTTCTGGACAAGGTTTTGGCCCAGAAAGGACAGTATCATACTTCAGTAGTGCAAATCTACACTCATGCATATAAAGAGTTCTTCAAGCACTTTTGAGACTAAACTGAAAGATAGAAGTTGGTAGCATAAGCTTTCATAAACTTAAGTCTACTACCATTCCCATAAACTTGTAGCATTGCGCCATAGCAGTTAATGTAGTGTTGACCTGGATTATTTCTGTAGTATGGATGCAGCCCTTCTGAATTTATTTTTTTCTCAAGGAAAGCCTTGTTAAATAACAGCGTTACAAAGGAGAAACACATTCATACAAGACACCCACTGACCTGGCTTCCGATTTATTTTTTGTCTTTAAAAATAGACATCCCAGTCTCTGTTTTGGATTCAGAATGCTCAGCTGCATATTCACACCGACTGCATTGCATTCTCATTCAGTTCTTAGCAAACCCAGTCAGACCAAAAATAATGAATTTTGAAAATCCCAATAAAGTCACATCCAAAGCCTAGTAAAGGCACTGCCGATCTTTGCGCTGACTTAATTGGGTTAAGGTATCAGCCTTAACCAGGATACTTTAATTCAAAATGTTTGGGGAAATGTCAGAGAAATTTCACCCTGTGAATTGACACCCACACACACCCACACACACTCACACATATTCACACACTTACTTATAAATCAAGGATGCTATATTTTGGATTATATTCTTGCTCTGCAGACACTATCATGGCAGTGCCAGGTGGCTTCCATATCTGTTTGGTGATAAATCCATGCTGGGTTTTAGTACAAACTTTAAAGGACTAACCTAAGATCCTGGACCCTATCTCCCCAATAGGTACCTTACCTTGAATTTTTGTTTGTTGTTGTGTTCCTTCAGGTCATTTCCAACTTATGGTGACCCTAGTGAGAACCTATCATGGGGTCTTGGCAAGATCTGTTCAGAGGAGGTTTGTCATTGCCTTCCACTGAGGTTGAGAGTGTGCAACTTGATCAAATAGGTCCCTTAGGATTCAAACTTAAAGCCAGACCACTGGCCCAATGTTGTGGAAACCATCACCCTGGACTAAGCTATAAAGTCTGGAACTATCATTGAAGAGAGAAGCTTGTTGAGAGTGGAGCTTTGTCTTTGTATAGTGTGCATGCAATCATGATAATATATGTTGTTGTTGTGAGCCTTCAGGTTGTTTCCAACATATAGCAACCTTAAGGTGACCCTATCACAGGGTTTTCTTTGCAAAATTTATTCAGAGGGGGGTTCCTGTTGCCATCCTTTGAGGCTAAGAGAGTGAGACTTGCTAAAAGTCATGCCCAAAGTAAGCCAACTGGTACAACACTCAAACCACTCCACTATGTTGGTTCTCCATAATAATCTGTAATGATAGGAAACATGCACAGCAACTTATTACATTTCTTTTCCATTTTTTAATGAGTAAAAGACCATGGCCATCTGCAATACAAGGGGAAGCCCATAGCTTCCATTTTCCATCTCTCCTACTGCTACAGAAGACCACAAGCCATCAGAAACAGACAGAAGGGAAAGCTACGTACCTTCAGCCCTTCATTTTCCATTTTAGCTTCTTTAAGCCTTCCTTAATGCCCATTCCTTGATTTCCACCCAGCCATTGCCATTCCAGGACAAACCATTCCACCCAATTCGCCATTACAAGGAGTGTAAACTTCACTTTTGTTTCCTCCTCCCTCCGTCGGCCTTGTTCCTTGTGTGCCGTTTTCTCAAATTTAGATTGGAAGCCTGAAGGTAGGGACTGTCGTGCCATTTATCTTTGTCAATGCTGCTTAGCTTTTTAAGCCACTTTGGGACCCTTTGGGGCGAAAAGAACTGGTATAAATGCATTAAATAATAATAAAAAATGTGTCTAGCCCATGAGTCACCCATCGTCTTTCCAGTTTTAACTCAACCACTAAACAAGAGGCACTTTCTTCAGACACGAAGAAGGCATTGCAAAAGATTCTCCATTTGCACGTTTTGATCATTTCTCATTCATTTCTGCAGACATTCAAATGAAATATTCTCCCCCCCTCCAAAAATATTAAACATTGCATGCAAATGAGAACATCATCTCCTTTTTTCCCTCCTTAACAACAATTCATTATCTCTTGATAATATTTGTAAGCAGATTCCTCTCCGAAAAACAACAACATCAACACCACCACACATGCAAACAAGCCAACTTCATAGACATTAATTCAGAAGGAGGTTAATTTTCCCCCAGGGGAATAACCCTGGGGAACTATCAAAGCTGGAATACATTAATACACTCCTTTAGCATACATTTTATTTTATTTTTCGGGGAGAGGAGGGGAGCTTTCCCCCCATTCACTATCCAGGAGAAGGATTTCATTCACACAAATGGTGCCAGGGTAACAGAAGGCATATTAAGAGGAAAGGCAGGGGAATTAAATGGAACAAAATCTACAATTACTGGAGGTTTGTTCTTTGCAATGTTGCATTAGAAACCAAAAGAACACGTCAGAGTAATGTACGTGTGTTGACTCACATGGTAGAACCCTTTTCTTCCATAGGGTAGGAGAAATTGGGGGAAAAGTTTATGGGGGATGAGTTTCACATCTTGGGTTGGATCTGCATTTAGGTACATGTCAACTGGACTCCTCTTCCATTTGCACTTCTTCCCCACTTCATCTTTATCCGTTTCCTTCTCCTGTCCTATAGCCTAATCCTTATTAATCTCCATCTTCTTTCTTTCCTTTCATCTTCATCTGTTTCCCTCCTCTCCTCTTCCTCCTCTCTTCATCCTCATCCTCTTCCTCACATCTTCCTCTCCTCCTTCTTTATCTTTATCTGTTTCCGTCATCTCCTCTTCCTCCTCTCTCTCCATCCTCATACTCTTCTTCTCGTCTTCCTCTGCTATGTCTTTATCTTCATCTGTTGCCTCCTTCTCCTTTTCCTCCACTGCTTTCTCCTTCATCGTCTTTTTCTTGTCTGAAGTTGAAGGCTTTCATGGTTGGTATCCATAATTTTAGTGGTTTTTTTGGGCTATGTAGAACAGAACAATAAATATATTACCATGGAGATCACACCTCCCTACCAAGGGTCACACAGCATGCATATATATATATATATATATATATATATACCCCACTCTTTTCCATGTCAGCATTCTCTGAAAAATGCCACCCACAGATGCTGGCACAACAACAAGAATAAATTCTTCTTATCTGCTTCCTCCTCCTCTTCCTCTCCTCCTTCTCTTCCATCTTCATCTTCTCCCACCTCCCCATCTTTATTTATCTTTATCTTCCTCCCCACTTCATCTTCATCTTTTTCTTTATTGTCTACCAACCACCTCCTCCTCCCTCTTCTTCACCTCTTTTTTCTCCTTTCTATTTCCTGACTCATATGAAGGATTTCCTGTCTGAAGGTTTTCTCCATTTCTTTCCACTAGCTCCAGCAAGGGGCTCCCAGGAGTTTTCTTCCCACATTATTTATAAGTGCAACATCTGTCCAGTCTATAAGCAAGGAAACCGAAGCCACATGGCAAAGGCAGGCTGCAAGTTGGGAATTTTGCAGACTGAAAATCTACATGGGAGCATCCGATTCTTCTTAGAAAGAAAAGGGTTGTTTTTTCCTCCCCAACAAAGCAGAACAACATGAAGGGGAAAGCAGTGCATGAGTTCTTTCTTTTTAAGGGCAGAATAAACAGACTCAGAAAGAAAGGGAAAGCAATGAGCGAGGTGGAGAATTCGCAGCACAGGAGGAGAGCAGGAGGAGGGAGCCAAACCCTGAGAAATGATCTAAGTCTCTTTCAGCCGCTGCACAACTTTCTCTTGACAGTCGCAACATTGCCTCTGGCTGAGGAATCTGCTTCCATGAAGTCCTGGAGCAAACCCTCCAGCGCTGCTCCTTGATCTGGTCCAACATTGCCAACCCGGTTCGTCCCAGGCTGGAACAACCCCTGCATGGGGGGTGGGGGGGGAATGAACAAGCCGAGGTTGGATTTAATGAACCGACGTTGAGCCTCTGGAAACTTTCCGCAGTATCAAAACTTTCCTAGAAACAGGCTCTAAACTTATCCTGGCTGTCTTGATGGTGAAAAACAAAATCAGTTGCCTTTTCTCTTAGGAAGGGAGGAAGAGGGAAAGCATTTCTTTTTAATGCTATATTACAAATTGCCTGCACAATGATGAGTGCTGGTTTTGAGGATCCTTAAAGGATTAGATCTCTGAATTCCAACGCAAGCTGGCCTAGGAGTGCAAAATCATCTCTGTCCCCATTGTTAACCAGCGTTGGAGCCTTAAAATCCTGCGTGTGCATGGCTTTCTCTCATGACCCTACATAGAACGGCTTGATGGGAAATGACAAAGAGTTCTCCATGACTGCAAGGCAAGCACATCACGTATGCTCTTGAAACATAGATCAAAGAGGCCAAGGTAGGAGTTGCCAACAGGAAAGGCATTCACACCTTTGGGCAGATTTATGGCCCAGGGTGTTTTTTTTTTTTTTTGCCAGACCAGACCCATCCTCATCTTGGATGACCATTAGCACCTTGGAGACTCTCTGTAGATCAAGCAATATGTAGATTTGGTTTTACTTTGAAGTGTGGTAAAGAACTCTTCGCCGGAGGCAAGATTTTGCCTTATTTTAAGGTCCCTCAAATCTTTTGTCAGTGTTCTGTGTTAGAATCCAGGCAGGCTTCTTGTCGGTCTGATTCTGATATCATAGGAGTTTATCACATGGGAGGAATTTCTCTCAATTGCGAATGGAGCCAATTCGCAATTACATGAATTCGCTAGTTTAGCGAATTTACGTGAAATCTGATTGCGCTCGGAATGCGTTCCAAATGACTTCCCATTTCCCAAAAATGACCCCTCATTGCCTGAAATTGCATGAGATACTCTAATACCCAATTCCGTGAAACCCCATGATTGTGTTCAGAATGACTTCCCATTGCCCGAAATTGCGTGAGATACACTCATTCGCAATAATGTGAAACCCCATGATTGCGTTCGGATTGCCATTGCATTATAACCCCAAGTTCCGTCATATGATAAACTCCATAGAGTCATTGAATCGTAAGGTTGGAAGAGACCCCAAGAGCCATCCAGTCCAAGCCCATTCTGCCATGCAGGAATTCTCCATGAAAGCATCCCCAACAGATGGCCATCCAACGTCTCTTTAAAGACCTCCAAGGAAGGAGACTCCACCACACTCGGAAGGCATGTGTTCCACTGTCAAACAGCCCTTACTGTCAGGAAGTTCCTCCTAATGTCTAGATGGAATCTAGTTCAAATCCACTTCCGCCCCTCTCCGCCCCCTCCATATTGATGAGTCTTCACCAATCTGGACTGGAGCACTGCCAAAACAGGTGAATATCGCCTTTAGAAAGCCTCTTGTTCTCTGTCCAATGCGAACTCACTATATTCCAGAGTTCTTGGCTGAGTGTATGCTTGTCTTATGTGTGTATGAATACAGTGGGCCCTTGTTATACGCTGGGTTTGGTTCCAGGACCCCCCCCCCCTTGGATAACAAAATCTGTGGATGCTCAAGTCCCATTCAATCCAATGGCATACCAAAATGGTGTATCTTATATAAAATGGAAAATCAAGGTTTGCTATTTGGAATTTATGCTTTTTCTGAATAATTTCAAGCTGTGTATGCTTCAATCTGTGTATAAAAAAATCCGTGGATAAGGAGGGCTGACTGTAATAAACAGTAGTCACTTTTCATAAAACCTGTCTCCATCGACCTATTACCTTCACATAAACAGTACTAGTGACCGCTCCCCTATTTGAGCTAATAATAAATTCCCCAAACCAAGGTCTCCTTATTACACCATAGAACCGAAGACTTTTCTGAATCTCACTTACTTTGTATTCTCTCGTTCGTTCTTTTGTTCTTTCATTCTTTCTTTCTTTTTGGTGAGCGTTCTTTGGGTTTGATCTGTCAACCGATGACAGGTTTTGTCATCGGCGTTTTTCCACCCGTGATGCTGTCATGACCATCTTAGTGATGCCATAGTGAGGCATCCGTGATTCATTTTGTATGAATAATTCTACCAGGTAAATAACTGTGAACTTTTGCAAAAATTTAGAAACCCAGCCTCTTCCCCCCCCCCACCCCCAATCCCAACCCAAATTAATATTCCTCCCTTGCTTGGCTAATTTTCTGTAGGCATACATCTCTTCCATCTCTATCCTTTCTGTTGACCCTTTCTCTCCCTCTTGTTTCTGCTGAATTTCCCCAAAATGTATGATTTCGTGTGAGTTGGAGAGGATCTAAGAAGAGTATAATTGCAATATAATTAATGAATTAGAAGAATGAGATGCTTTAAGTGCCTTCGATATCCCATTCCCTATAATTATCTGCAGGAAACATATTCATTAACAATCTCTGAGTGCAAGCTCACAGTTCATACTGGCAACGTGAGATTCCTTCCCAGAAGGGTTGGGATAACAGGAGGAAACACTGGTTGCTTGGGATGGCTTGTCTGCTTCCTGTATTGGCAGAATCCAGTGACAGTTCATGGCCTTACCACCAAAGAGATGGTAGATCTCTTGTGGTTTTGGCCTTGGTTTCTTGTGTCAATTCTCCAGAGACCAAGGAGTCATCCGTTGTATTGAATCTATTTGGAGAACAAGGTCGAACGGTTTGAGGACCACCTTAAATCTTGGACTTAACCCCAGAGCAGATTTAGCACTCAGCTTCAGTAGCACCAGGTTTCCTTTCCTTAGATCGGTTAAACTAAGAAATTGCTAGACCAGTTAACCATCTTGCTGAATTGTAGCGATTGGATTAATCTTGGTACCCTAACTACCTTTATCAGAGTTTTTGTATTCTGGATTTTGTAGCATTACATTTCTTTTATTAATTATTTTTCTCCCTCTTGCATGCATATATCAAAGTTTTGGCATGTATGCTTTTACTTGAAATGTCATGACCAGTGATTAAATTGATACATTTACTTACTTCATGACTCATTTCCAAATAACATAAGCACCAAGCTTGTCGAGGACTGTGGCTTTCAGCCTTTGGTCTTCCAGGTGTTTGGGTCTTAAGCTCCCATAATTTTTGTCCATTGGTCATGCTGACTGGGACTTCTTAGAGTTGGAGTCCAAAACATCTGAGGAACCAAAGCTTGAGGACCACCATTCTAGGATCCACTATTGATTGTGTGGAAACGGAGCACAAGCTAGTCTACAGTATTCACATTCTCAAGAACCTTTCCGCCTTTTGCAGTTTCCAACTCCATAAAAAGACATCCATACATAGATAAAGGTTGAGCTCTTACATGAGAGATATAGCTGTGATGATATGCTTATGTTTCATCTTGAGATCTGACCCCTTTCCCCAAAACCCCTTAATAGTCAATGAGCCACACCAAATGAAAGAGTTGTGTGTTGCTATTGAGTCATCCTCTCTTACCAACCAGTGTTGTTGTGATGAGCAGAACTAGAGGTCCCTCTGGGGTCCTATCATAATGACTTCTAGAGGTCCCTATGGGGTCCTACAACTCCTAGTTAGGAGGAAGCTGGATGCATCATCCTATAGCACCCTGTTCATCTGCACTGCAGAACTCCTTTGCTTAGTGTGGTTGGCTGGCTTTTATGGAGGGTTGGGGGTATCATTTGTGGTCATGGCAATGGTGCTACAATCATAACGTGAATAAGAAAAATGCTGACAGTCATACACCTAGCTTATAGCATTGCAACCGCTGGATAATTTACCATCCAGAGAAAGAATGACTGAAATTGGTCCTTTCCACATTGCTGAGCCTTAACCACAGCAGTCCAGCAGGTGGTACAACTCAGTCTCAACTTTGCTGGGCCTCTGTCATGCTTCTTGAGCCACATCTGTAATTTTTTTTTTTGCAGACGGTGAATAATGACAAATGAATATGCTATGTGCAGAGGTCCTCACTAGCGCTGACAGGGCACTGAAGTGAAGAAAAGGCACAGCTGGTGCAAGAAGAGGTTGGTTGCCACTCTTCAGCCGGTCGAGTGAGGAGGCTGTCACTGTTAAAGATGAGAGACATGGTTGAGAGACTGTCTTTACATCTTGTAAATGTAACACCCCTCTGCCTTCCACTGGCATAAATCAAGAATAAGTACTAGGAGGGAAATGGTTGCTATTAAATGGGAAGGGACAGTTGCTCTTCTGTAGGACGATCAGAGAATGCTAGAATCATAGAGTTGGAAGAGACCACAAGGGTCATCCTACCCAACCCCATTCTGCCATGCAGGAAGATACAATCCAAGCACTTCCGACAGATGGCCATCCAGCCTCTGTTTAGAAACCTCCAAAGAAGGAGACTCCACCACACTCCAAAGCCACCTATTCCACTGTCAAACAGCTCTTACCCTCAAGAAGTTCTTCCTAGCAGTTGAGGTGGCATCTCTTTCCCTGTAGTTTGCATCCATTGCTCTGTGTCCTAGTCCCAGGAGCAGGAGAAAACAAGCTTACTCCAACCTCAACATGGCATCCCTTCAAATATTCAAGCGTGGATATCAGGCCATCTCTTAACATTCTCTTAACCAGCTCTTCATAGTATATGGTTTGCATTTCCAGACCTTTCACCATTTTGGTTGCCTTCCTCTAGACAAACTCCAGGTTGTCCACCCCTTCCTTGAATTGTGGCACCCGGAACCGGACACAGTATTCCAGGTGAGGTCTGACCAAAGCAGCAGAGAGTGGCACTATTACTTCCCTTGATCTAGACTCTTCACTCCTATTGATGAAGCTTAGGATCATATTGGGTTTTTTAGCTGCTGCACCACTTTGCTGACTCAGGTTCAGCTTGTGGTCTACTTTGACTCATAAATCCCCATTGTCAAGCCAGGTCAACCATCCTATCGGAGTTAGAAATGAGAGTTACACGCATGGAATACAACACAATACAATAAAATACCTTTCGCCTAAATTGCTGATTTATATTTACTTAAAGTTAAACCAGGAGTCTAGATGGTTCAACAGTATGAGTGTTGGATGAAGATTATGACCAAAATTTGAGTCCCCACTCACTCATGAAAACCCACTAGGTGATCTCAAGCAAGGTCAGGTCTTTTAGTCTTATTCTCATTCAAATCCTGGTCTTCTAGTCTTAACCCTGAGACAACTACGCCACACAGACTCGGTTGAATGGAGGAACATGCCTTCCCCCATTCAGTCACATAAATAAAACCTTTGGAGGAGAGCTAGGTTCTTGCGTCTCCATTTCCCATTGGCTCGGGTAATCCCTTGACGTCGCTCTTTGCAGTAGAATAAGCTGCTTCTTCTTTAACCACTCCAGCCCTTTGCAAAGACTTGCTTTTAAAGCTGATCTCCTCCCGCAAATGTGAGAGTGTGCATTCTATGTGTGTGGTGCATCTAAGGGCCTTGCTGGAGGAACAGCTGTCTGGTTTCCATTTGGAAGTCTAATAATGCAGAGCATCCCGTTTCCCCTTCTCTTTGTGATGGTGGTCCCTGGATGTTGTGACACGGCTTGCCTCAGCATGGTCCCTACAGCGAAAGCTTGGCAGAAATGCTCCTGTGGTGTCTGAATATATATATATATATATGGTGAGTTGAAGGCAAGATGCTTGAGCTTTCTCTCCCCACCTCACACTGGCTCTGAGCTGCCTTTCAAAGATCTGCTTCACTGGCTCGGCATCTCTTTGGTGCCTTTTTTATGTGGATGCCTTTGTTGTTTCTTCTCCAGCCTCTGCCCAGCAGCTCTCTCCTTGCTTTCATTGCACCACCAAGTCTTTCCAGCTGTCCCACATCCTTATGCTCAGTACAAATTTGGGTAAAGAGGGGAGAAGATTCCTCTGGGATTCCTATAGAGAGTGTCCCAATCAAGGGCATTAATAGGGCCACTATATTCTGCACTCTGTCCCCGTTGCACATGGTCCAGTGCGACTGGAATCCCTCATCTTCCAGAGTCAAAGGAAGGCATCAGAAGTCATGGCTTCTTCTACCACCTGCACCATCATTTCTAGAACTGCTAGAGACATTTCAGCAGGATAGAGAAGGAAGCAGCTGGGAAAGCTGAGACGGGGACAGGGCAGATTCGGAGTACAGCCAAACTTTGGCTGAAGTTTTGCCTTGGATCTTAATTCACTTGAAACTTTGAAACTGGGGGGTCCAGATTCCTAAGAGGGATCGAAATCTGTGTCTGTTTCATCTTGACATGTGAGGATGAATAATAATGATAGTTTTCTCCCTACTGGCCTTCCATGGAGTTTCTCCTACACAACAACAACAACAACTTATTTCTATTTCCTGCCTCTCCATCTGATCGAGGCAGGATTAGAACTCGCTCCCTAGGGAAGCTGGGGTGGTCCCTTCTTTATTGTCCATTCAGTGGCTGCTCAAGACCTTTCTTTTCCAGGAAATCTTTGGAGAACTGTATTTTAATAAGAAAAGGCTTTTTTTATGGTCCTATACTGTTTTTCAGAGAGCCAGTGTGGTGTAGTGGTTTGACTGTTAGATGGGGTTCAAAACTGCAGAAATAATCCAGTTTGAGATGACTTTACCTGCCCTGGCTCACTGCTAAGGAAGCATGGGAATTGTAGTTTATTGTTGTACCAGGGCTCTCTGATAGAGAAGGCTAGATGTCACAGAAAACTATAGTTCCTAGAATTCCCTGGCATTGAGCTAGGGCAGTTGAAGTGGTCTCAAACTGGATTATTTCTGTAGCGTGTTTTGGATGTAGGATGCTGGAGACCATGCTTTGAATCCCTGTTTGACAAACCAACTCAAGTCCCTACAACCAAAGAACCCAGAATGTATAACCAAAACACCAACCAAAAGGGGTTCTGCCAAAAATAATAAGTGAACGGGATAACTGTGGTCCCACCTCCCAATATAAAAAACAATTTTGTAAGGAATAAACAACTAATCTAGGGAGCAGGAAAAAAAACAGTGTAATTTCTAAAAGGGTAACTACCCCACTGAGAACAGTGCAAAATATCAAAAGCAAATAGTTATATAATAATAATAATAAAAGATCCAAACTTCAGGCCAGACATGTTTCGACTGAAAGTCTTCCTCAGTGGCCTGCCTATGAAATATTAACTATATTTAAACAATTTGAAATTAATTCTTCAGCTCACACACTGTGACTCTGCTAAACCAAAAGGTAATAAGGTTCTTCCTCTGCTCCCAGAGTCTCTTATATAACCCACTGTAGTAGTTGTGGGAAGGATCCTGCCAAGACTCAGGGGGGAAAATTTGATTCATTCAAATTCTGGTGCATAGATGGGATATCTAATATTAAGAACATTTAAAAAATTACAAATATTGGAACTCAAATGTATTCATCGTTTGAAATCTGAATCCCCGGTGGGCTTATATGAAAATGTAAGCTGGTTAGTTTGAGCTTTTCTCTGTCCTTCGAAGTCTTGGCAGGATCGTTCCTATCACTGGTTCAGCTGGATATTAAAGAGACTCTGGAAACAGGAGAAGAGTATTATTATCCCGGAATTAAACAGAGTCATATTATCTGAATCCCTGGGGGCCTTAAAGGAATATGTACATTGGCTAGCTTGAGTTTTTCCTTGCCCTTCCACACCCTTCGCTTCCCTTAAGTTTTTCTTTTTTCCCCCTGAGTCTTGGCAGGATTCTTCCCACAACTACTTTCGTTGGTTATATAAGAGACTCTGGGAGCAGAGGAAGAACCTTGTTACCTTTTGGTTTAGCAGAGTCACAGTCTGTGAGCTGAAGAACTGATTTAAATTTGTTTAAATATAGTTAATATTTCATAGGCAGGCCACTGAAGAAGACTTTCAGTCAAAACGTGCCTGGCCTGAAGTTTGGATATTTTATTATTATTATTATTATATAACTATTTGCTTTTGCCATTTTGCACTATTCTTTGTGGGGTAGTTATCCTTTTAGAAATTACACTGTTTTTTCTGCTCCCTAGGTTAGTTGTTTATTCCTTACAAAGTTTTTTTATATATATATTGGGAAGTGGGACCACAGTTATCCCGTTCATTTATTATTTTTGACAGAACCCCTTTTGGTTGGTGTTTTGAATCCCTGTTTGGCCATGGAAACCCTGTGAGTGACCTTGGAAAAGTCACATTATCTCAGCCCTTTGAGGAAGGCAAATGCAACCCACCCACCCCCCCCCCCGAACAAATCTTGCCAAGAAAACCCCATGATAGAGAGGGGAAAAAACCCTACTCACCATGAGTAGGAGATGACTTGAAGGCACACAACAACGATGCCAAATCTTGGCCCTTATGGTTCTTTCCTTCCCTAAAATAAAAGCGAAGCTGTAGAATGCCATCAAAGAAATAAACAGCACCAGCCATTCCAAATCAGTGTCCATGCTCTTCTTTATGTTCCTTCAGGAACCTCTAGGAACCTTTTGGTCAGCCTCTTCTCTGGACTTGCCAGGATCATACTGATGGACCTAAGGTCAACCATGCCTCTGATCCAGCCACCCACCCACCCATGATGGACGCAAGGCTGAAAAGCACCCAAGAAATAATGAAGCGTCTCCCAAGTAATTGAATCCTGTGATCGCCTTCTACTTCCTGCCTCCTCTGCTCAATTCATTCTCAGAGCAAGGTTCAATCTGGCTTCATTAGTTGCACTGCCCTTGAAACAAGGTGGCGAGGGGGGGAGAGCAAGCGCCGAAAGAAGGGCTCTTAGCAATCTGATTAAATTTCCCCAGTGCAAATAGCCTTATCGCACTGTAATTTGGTGCATCTGGGAACGTGATATTTTTTGAATTCTTCCCCTGATGCCGGTGCGTGCGTTCAGTTGGACCACTCCGTTTTGTGCAATTTCTAACAAGAGATGAAGGGACAGAAGGACCTGAAGAGTCACGGCATTGTATTCCCTGCAGCACAGATGAGATGGCAGAGACCTGTGCTCCTCTCCAAATCCTCTTCCTTTCTTTGTGTGTGTGTGTGGAAATGGAAATAACCTGAGATTTCTTCCTTTCTAGAGGTATTCCGTGCACAATGCAAGAGTGACTGATCCATCATGATGCCTCCTCAGGTACTGATGTGCACAGCAGGGGATCCCCTGAGTCAACAATGTGATGCAGCAGCTAAAAAACCCAATGTGATCCTAGGCTGCATCAATAGAAGTACAGTGTCTAGATCAAGGGACATAATAGTGACACTCTATTCTGCTTTTGTCAAGTCCCACCTGGAATACTGTGTCCAGTTCTGGGCACCACAATTCAAGAAGGATGTAGACAAGCTGGAGTATGTCCAGAGGAGGGCAGCTAAAACGGCGGAAGGTCTGGACACCAACAAACCCTATGAGGAGCAGCTTAGGGAGCTGGGGATGTTTAGCCTGAAGAAAAGAAGGTTGAGAGGTGATATGATAGCCCTGTTTCAGTATTTGAAGGGATGTCATCTTGAGGAGGGAGCGAGCTTGTTTTCTGTTGCTCCAGAGAATAGGACCAGGAACAATGGATGCAAATTACAGGAAAAGAGATTCTACCTAAACATTAGGAGGAACCTCCTGACAGTAAGAGCTCTTTGAAAGTGGAACACATTCTCTTGGAGAATAGCGGAGTACTCCTTCTTTGGAGGTTTTTAAACAGAGGCTGGATGGCCACCAGTCAAAGGGAGTGCATGGCAGAAGGGGGTTGTATCGGATTATGCTTAGGATCCCTCCCAACTCTTATGGTTTTATGATTCTATTATTCTATCTTGATACTTGCTAGAAAGTACCAGAACATTATAGGAGCACCCAGTGCAAATCCAAGCTACCCAATGCACACCAGAAATGCCTGATGTGCAATGGTGTGCTTTTGCTAGTGCCTTGAGGCATGCTCTTTTGCAGTTCACCAACAGAGCTTTGTTGTAGCAGTAGTTACAGATTCATAAAATTAAGAAATGTGGACTGGGATGTTGGATCTCAGCCCACATTTTGAAACGCTCCTTGCGATGGTTGGCATAGCTAAATGTCCCTGAGAGTCCACACAGGCAAGTCATACTCTCTGGACTGTAATTCCCATCATCTTTTGACATTGGCTATGTGCGCTAGGACTGATGGGACATGTATCCATCCCGAAAGTATCTGCATGGCCTGCTCTAGACACTGTGTTCCAATCTCCACAAACCTGGGACCAAGAGACACTTCAAAATCACTATAGTATTGTCCTTGAATTAGCACTCTGGACAAGCAGGGTTTGAATTCTTGTTCAGCTCTGGAAGTGCAAGGGGTGCCCTTTGGCAAGTCACATTTTCTCGTCCCAAAAGGAAGGTGATGTCAAACCTCCTCAGAAGAAATCTTGCTGGAAAAAAACAAACAAACCTTGGGTTACCATAAATTGGAGAGGACCTGAAGGCACGTAACAAGAACGTTCACATTTCCCAAAATGGCACGCTCTGCCAATACTGTAAGAAATCTCTCTCTTTTTTCTCCCCTCTCCTTCTTTCACTCTCATTCTCTCTGTCGCTTTTCGAAGGGCTGGGAAAGTAACGAGGGAAGTGAGGAGAGAAGCTGCAGCGAAGCCCATGCGGCGAAGCGTCTGCACAACCCAATAGCAACTAATCAGACGGTTGTCTCTGCCTGCCTGCCTCCTCCTGGTGATTATGAAGATTTGATGGCCATTGTTAAGGAGTCTCATCACATCTCAGCACAAATAAATCTGCCCTCCGGAGGATCACTTCTTCCTCATGCCCGGGAACGCCACATCTTTCAACACCATGGGTTGGCTGTGCCTTTTTCGACAGCGACACTCTCACTTTGAGCTGCTGTTTTTTTTCCCCCAGTTTGCCACTGCCACCAAAGGCAGGAGAGGTCACTCTTTTGGATTTGCAAAACAACCTCTTCTTCTCTCCCTTCCAACAACCCTCCTCCCCCGAATGAAACGCTGGCTTCTTGCAAACACTAGGCCAAGTGCTGGGATTTTAATGAACAGTTTCCCTCGCTTGCAACTGATATATTTTCCCCCCCACCCCTATCCAAGACTTCAAAACCTTCAGCGTAGGAACTCTCTCCCCCTGTTCAGTTTTAGCCTGAGGGGTTGTCTTCTTTGCAGGAGTGGGTAGGAGAATGCCAGACTTGCTCCTTTGTACCCTGCTAGGGCTGAGCATTGCTTGAACTGATTAGACGTAAAAACCCCTCCATTTGATTGGCACCAATGGCACACGGTTGGACGTATTCTCAGCCACCATAGATCTGGCATGCTTGGCTAACCCTGCAGAGACTTCAACAGAGCCACACCAGTTGGAAAACCTCTCAGACGTTGCAAAGGGACAAAGGAGATCACCTAAGTGAAGAACACAAGTCTTTCCCCTGTTCCCACAGTTCAAGAGGAGAAAGATGGAGATGGGTAGAAAATCAGCTCTCAGAGAGAGCGAAATTTACGATGCCTGTTGCTGAACTGCGAAGGATACTTGCAATGCTCCTGCTGGGTGAACTTCAGTGCTCTTGGCTCATTTTTAAAGTCGTCCCAAATCTCCTTGTCATACTGTCATTGGTGTTTACAAGGTTTGTGTCTCAGCTATTGTAATGCACGCCCCATGGGGCTGCCCTTGGAAATTGTAGTGAGGCCAAAAACTATTACACAATGGAACGGCCAGCCCCCTACTGCTGTCTCAAAGCATGGTGAATCGTCGCCAAAGGGCTGCCTCTGGTTGTCTAGAGCTTTTCACATGGCATTAGACAGAGTCCTTGTCTATACAAGGAGACAACATGTCTCTCCCACTCTCTCTTGCTGTTGTTGTTGTTGCTGTGTGCCTTCATCATTCCCAACTTATGGTGACCCTAAGGTGAACCTATCACAGAGTTGTCTAGGGCTGAGACTGTGTGACTGTCCCAAGATCAACAAGTGGATTTTGACAGCCAAGACGGGAATGAAACCCTGGCCTCCAGAGTTGTAGTCCAATGCTCAAGCCACTACATCTCCTCTGCCCCACTCTCTCTCTCACACACACACATGCAAGGCAACCCATTGCTGTGTCCTTTGGTCTATTGTTTTCTTATCAGTTGGATTACTTCTTTCAGTTCTGCCTGGTTCTTTCTTGAGCTCCACAAGGAAAGGTTTCCTTGCAGTCCCGTGACCCTTCACTTCCTAGAGGCAAGTGAAATACTACTACTACTGCTACCACTACTGTACTACTACTACTAATATAATAATAACAACAGCAGTTACTACTACTGCTACTATTACTACTACTATTCTGCTTTGGTCAGACCTCTCCTGGAGGTTCTGGGCACCACAATTAAAAAAGAAGGTTGAGAAACTAAAGCGTGTCCAGAGGAGGACAACTAAAATAGTGAAGGGTCTGGAAAGCACCAAGCCCTATCTCAGCGGAAGAGAAGGTTAAGGGCTGACATGGCAGCCATGTTTAAATATTTGAAAGGATGTCATAGTGAGGATGGAACAAACTTGTTCTCTGCTAGTATAGATGCACCTTGATAGTTGTCCAAAAGACACATCAGACCAACGTCATGTTCACTGCAAGCCACAAAGAAACTCTCTTTGCATGTCCCTGAAAAGATCCCTTTGATTCCCCCCTCTCAGCAGAGGAGAAGACCACAGGAGGGGAGTTGTGTTATTGTTGTCATTTGCCAATCCCACAATGGACAATCGCAGCATGGGATCCTGTGGTTCAGCACTCAAGGGAAGGCCCCAAGAGCACAAAGCAGATGTCTGACTGCCTCCGCAGGTGAGGCACCAACCAAGTCAGAACCGCAACAGAAAATCCAACTTTTACGAGCAAACTATCAACGCTGTATTTCAAAGGGCTGGCATTTATAGGCTTGCATCAGAGAGTTCAAAACGCTTTCCAAAGAAAGCATTGCTTTGTCGGAAATTTAGAAAGGGAGAAGCCTCCGATATCAAAGCAGCGATTAAGCCTGCAAATTCAATGGCAGATGAATATAAGGATGGCTCCAAAGGATCCATTACGGCATCAACATTAGGAAGCCAAAATAATCCTCCCCAGACCAAATGATACAGTGGCTATTACCCACCCTATGTGTGTAATAAGTTGTACGGTGCTGTATAAATATCAGAGCGACAGTGTGTACAAAAATTACAACAGAAACACTTCTAAGTTCTCTAGAGAATCTGTTGGAATGGTAATACTTTAAAAAGTTAAAACCCGAGTATCTAGGAGTGTATCTAGATACATTTAAATATGGAGGGTTCTTCATAGGCTAAATGCCAGGCATGGGTGGAAACTTTAGTCAAAAGCAGTGGGGTGTCGGAGTTCAACAAGGTGATGGAGGAGGAATTTTGCTTAAGACTCATGAGAATCCAGGTGAATAGAGTTCACTCCGCTAAGAGATTTAGGCTGAGACTCTGCATTCTGAGCGCAGGGCATAATGCTTCATGCCTGCAGTTCTGGACTTTTCTCCATGGCACCAGGCAAGCCCTAAAGGGAATTTCTATGGCTTTCAAAGGTCTGTAGAGGAAGAGACAGAAGGAGAAGTCAACCAAGCAGTCTCCTGACATTTCCTGCAGAGAGAATGCTGCTTTCTGCCCCAAACCACCACTTGCAAATTTGGTGCAGAATAAGCCCTGAATTGCAAATTGCTTTCAATACTTGCGTGGGTTTTGAAGACCAGCTCCAGCATGAAAACCCTCTGGGTGACCTTGGGCAAGTCACACTCTCTCAGCCACACAAGATGGCAATGGCAACCGCCCTGTGAACAAATCTTTCCAAGGATACCTTGTGACAGGGTCACCATATGTCCAGTGTGGCGTAGTGGTTTTGAGTGTTGGACTCTGGAGACCAGGGTTCGATTTCTAGCTTGGCCATGAAACCTGCTGGGCAAGGCGCATGCTCTCAGTCTCAAGAGAGAGCAATGACAATCCTCCTCTGGACAAACCTTGCCATTAAAACCCCATGATTGGTTTGTCTTAGGGACTCCATAAGTCAGAAACAACTTGAAGACACACAAGACTTGGTGGCATACAACATCCACATATCGCGGCGAGGAAAAAAATAGTTAAAATTACTTGTCGTTACCTTGGAGAAGGAACGTAGGCCTGAGTACAGTCCTGACACAGAATAACCAGCTTTGAAAGGATGGGGTGCCATTTTCCTCCATCCGCTCAGTAAGTTTCCTTGCTTCTTCCACAAAGTGCTTGAAATTTCCTCTCATAACTCAACCCCAGCATGTGCTCACTTGTCATATTTTCGCATCGCAACCAGTAGCCATGGCCTTTAGAAAAATGGGAAGCAATAAAACTGTCAGGTTTTGAAGACATCTGCCCGCCAAGAGGAGTTGTTGAAAAATGGAACCGTTCGTTGGGGAAGATTGCTGGGGAAACCTTTGGTGAACCCAGGCATAGTTCGACCATTGCTCAATTAACACTGTTCTGGAAGGTTCCACGGATAGATAGATAGATAGATACAGATAAAGATATATAAATATACAAAGGGAAAAATCACTTTGGGCGTCTGTCTTGCTCTCATGCGGAGCAAAAGAGCTAAATCCTTACACATGCTGGTGACAGATGGATTTGATAATCAAAACCCCCGAGAATGCCGACACGGTTATGTTTCTGCTAGACGTGGATGTCATGTGAGTTTATTAAGGGAAAGACCTGGAAAGCAATACTCATTTTGCTCTGGGGCACAGAGGTCAACCACCCATGTTCAGCTTGTAAACCCAATGGCGTTCCAGCAGATGAGGAATGCTCATCTGTGTCGGAATATAAGACGTTGCTCTAACCAAAGCATCTTCCCAAATTGGGTCATTTCTGTGTCTTATTCCTTTGGCTTTGTTGTCTCCTTATTCTTTCTTCCAGCTGCTCCAAGTATCCCCTTTAAAGTAATGTTGTTTCCATGTACCTGCCAGATACTCCATCCAAATATTTCTTGGTGAGAGATTAGTTGTTCTGTGCCTTCAAGGTATTCACAACTGATGGAAACTCTAATGCAAATGAATAACTTGTTATCCTTATCAAGATATGCTCAGAGGAGGTTCTAACCTACTTCTGGGGGTTAGAGAGTATGGTTTGCTACTAGGCTTCCAAGACTTCATAGGGTTTCAAACCCTGGTCTCCAAGAGTCCTAGTCCAGCACTCAAACATCTATACCACACTAGTTTTGGTGAGAACTTACTGGGAAAATACGCTGAACTTTAAGGTGACTAGTAGGACCACAGTTCTACTGGTGAAAAGATCTCAAGATCATCTGGAATGGCTGAGGACACGAGATAATGAGAACCAGCACAACTATACACCAGTGTATACCCAGTAGTAGGACATGTTTAGCAGTGGAATGGGTTGCCCCCAGAGTATCCTGGGCTCCTCTTCAATGAAGGTCTTTAAACAGAAGTTGGATCATTTCTGGTTAGAGATGATTTCTTTGAGGATTCCTGCACTGGTTAAGGGCTGGAACAGTTGGCCTTTGGGTTCTCTCCCAGTTCTGCAGCTCCATGATTCCTGCTCTGAATGTGGACTTGGGTTGCTGTCATTGGTAACATCTCCATCTGTACTGAGGCCATGTCTTCCCTTTGTTTTGATCCAAACAGGTCGGCCCAGGAGTTGAGGTGAGTTGTTCACTGTGCTTGGTGCTGTCTGGAAAGGGAGATGCCAATTGGCGATTATTATTCATTTAGATCTAGCTACTGGCGGAAGTGGAAGACGTGCCGATTGGTACCAGTCACGGACGTTTGCTGTTGCTACATAATTGCTGTCCTAAGCAGCTGCCGCAGGGTCACGGATTGTCAAACCTGGCAATTTTCGCCGAAGACGCTGATAGAAGACCTGACCCTCATTTCCTCTTGCTCCATCTGGGGAGTTCAGATACCAGGGATGGACCTCATTTCTGCTGCCATGAAAATTACCTTATTAGATTTTTAAATAAACTGGTGTTGGCAGGAATATCTTAGAAGCTGCGCATGCTCACTCTCATATACAGAGAAGTCGTCTTGGCAGGGCCACTGAGTTGGTTAACACTCTTTCTCTCTCCTCTGTGTATGTGTGTGTGTGTATTTTAAATTAAATATCCTGGCCTGAGGAAAAATAGAAAAAAGGCCTCCAATTTCCAATCAACCCCCATGTCTCCATATTAGAAATGCATTTATAAAGTGGTGACTAGACTGGATTTGATGCTGGTGGTGGAAAATGAGCCCCCCTTTTGTGCACATTCTTGAGCACAAATTGCCACTGGAATCACTCTGAACAAGGTGGGAAGGATGGATCTAAAATCTTGCCATAATCATTGAACTGTACTTGGGAGTTGCATCGCTTCTGACTTTCTCTCTTTTTTCCTCCTCTGCCTCTTCCATTATGCAACAGTTTGACCTGGGAAGAGATGTTGCTTGTGATCGACAAAGAGCTCAAGAGCAAGACAAAGAAGGGAAAGGATTTAGACCTGAGCTGAAAATTCTATCTAACCAGCATTGAGAAATTAGGAGAAAAATGTTTGCCATCAAATGCTGCAGAAGGAGTGTCCAAGGCAGACAAGACAAGGACAAAACAGGCTGAACTTGGCCACTCAAGAACCAAAGAGGTTCATCTGATTATCGAGGAGGCAAAGCGAAGCAAAGACTCATCCCAAAGATGAAATGGCAACAAAGATGGGAGTGTGTGACAATGGCAGTATCTGCATATGTGATTTCTAATGTGTAAGGTCAATGATGTGAGTGCAAAGAAGACCTTGAAGACACCCAGATTCTAGCCAAACAGGAGCAGGAGAGAGTCAGTCTGGCTGTTTGAAGGATAAATGCTGTACATGGCTGAGAGGAGCTGTAAAGGCACCCATGCGGAGGACGTTTGGAAAATGAAAAGCCAATGAATTCCTTTTCCATCCTAAATTTTCACTTGAGTACAGCATCGGCTGGTGTCGTCTATATCAGCAGAATAGTGAAACAGCATAGGTTTTCAGTCTGAAATTTAAAAGAGATACCTAGGGTGCCCAGTTGGTGATAATTGGTTCAGCATCTTGGATACCTCAGATTTTGGATAGTTGGATAGTTCAGATCTTGGATAGTTCAGATTTAAAGCTGAAGTGGATGATGATGATGATGATGATGATGATGATGATGATATTTATTTATAGCTCGCCTCTCCCCAAAGGATTGAGGGGGCTAACATTCATAAAAACAAAACCGCTAGCCCCCAAATTAAAACATATAACATCATAAAATACAATCAAATTATTAAAATCTAATCTAAAAATTAATCTCCATTAAAATGAGGCAATTTAAGGGAGAATGAAGCAACCACAGGATAAACCATGCCACTCCCAGGGGACCCAGACTCATCAGCTATAACCAAGGTTGACCAATAAAAATATATTTTAAGAAGCACATCATTTATCTTTGTACACAGTTTCTGCATGAACTATAGGAAGAGAAACGAATGGATCCAATGCATGCTCCCTCTTCTTACTTCTATAAATCTCATACAGTAAAGAATTGTCAATAAAATTATTCCATCCAAACTGACCTGAAGCATCACAAGGCCATCAGTGCAAACAATAATTCATCCCATACCCATTTAATATTAAATACTAGCTTATGTTTTGTTTGAGGACTGATCCATATTTTATTACAATCCCTTACCCTATTTCTCCTCTTCCACGCTATCAATTTGTTTATCACCAGCTCAGCAACCTGTGTAAACCGCATATAAACTTCTTGAGTATTTATATCCGTCCGCATCATTCTCTTTTATAAGCAATGCAACAAAGGCTCTCTGGATGCTTATCAGAGAGTCTCACTGGACAACTCTCCTAAGACCATAATTGAAATCCTCCTAAAGTGATGGCCAATCGATACCGATCCACAACATGTTCTTGTTATTATGCCTCATCACTACGAATGGAAGAGACATCGGTTAGGTTTACAGTCAACTGAACATTGAGTGGGTTTCTCGTTTTGCAACAAAGAGGCAATCGAAAATTTGGTGATCTTTCAAAAGTAGGAAAACCTGAATTTTTCCGTGGTGTTTGCACATTGGAAAAAAAAATGCATATCTCTTTGGAATATAGTTTAGATCCTTTAAATGTCATAATAAGCCCCAAAGTGGATTGATTGCTTCATTGACACCAGCAGCCCTGACTTGCTTCCTTCTCCTTGTATCTTTTTCTTGAAAGGAAAAAGGGGATGGGATTTGGAAAGAGCAGACAACAAGGAAGGAAAGGCTTAACCAACGTCTCATGATCCCAAAGTGCATCCTCTGAGGCTTCTTTTCATCCCCATTTTCGGTGCAAGACCTCCAGGAGATTGGTCAGAAACTTCGGCCATGTAAGGCCTAATTTGGCCCTTCATTCTTCCTTTCTCTCTTTCATTTCCAAATGGTATCGGGCTACCTGTGGCATGGAGGAAATTTTCTTCCAACCGCTCAACACACGGCGGCAATAATAAGAGCCTATTAATGAAGGTTGAGTCAACACAAGCATGCTTTCCTCTCCGATGAATAAACACTTTAATTTTCTCTCCGGTGATTTCCCCAGTCCCCTCCGAATACCGTTTAGTGGGAACATGTTCCATGACACCGTCCCCGGAGATGAAAAGAAGACTCCCATCCACTGGGAAGTGATCTGGTTCTGCTCCAGCAAACCACCCAATGATGGTTTGCAGTCACCCAAGTGGAAAAATGGAAATGCCTTTTTGCAGGCAACCCTCCTCACTAATTTATCATCTTCTTTTGAGACTAGGGGGAACGAAGCACAAGTGGCACCTGCAAACAAGCAAACAAAACAACCCTTGTGAAGTCGAAGGCTTTCGTGGCCGGCATCCACAGTTTTTTGTGGGTTTTTCGGGCTCTGTGGCCATGTCCTAGAAGAGTTTATTCCTGATGTTTCACCAGCATCTGTGGCTGGCATCTTCTCTTGTTGAGGAATGTTCCTGTTCAGGATGCCAGCCAGTCCATTATACCCTTTCCAAGTTCCATCCCCATCCTCATTTTCTATTTCCCTCTTGCAAAAACCTGCCAACGCTCCATGACTACAGCGAATGCATATTCCTCAGTGTTGGATCCCATAGGATGGAGCCATGAGAGTTAAAGTAGTGTCAAACTGCATTAATTTTGCATGTGACAGAGCTCCAGAGCCCGGGAGCAGCCACCAAGAAGATGCCCTAGTGAAGGTGGTGGATAGAGAGAAGAACCTCTCCATAAGATTGTATCAGAGAATATAATACTCCACACTGCAGGGCTCCTTGAGGAATAATAGCAAAATCTCATTTCCACCCGAAGTATCTTCCACAAAAATCTATCCCAGCAAATGCCAAGGGACTCTGGATTAATTCTTGAGTGGACAGAACTTCGATTGTTTGCACTCCTCTGCCCAGTTCTTTTCTAATGCTCTTCCTTGAAATCTTATGTATCCCTCCCACGCACCAAAATAAAATAAAATAAAATGAACCTTGGGCATCCTGTGGTCGTGATCTTCTTTGAAAATGTTGCCTAGTTCTTCTCTTGAATGCAAACAATGGGAACTTGGATATCTTTATCAGGGAGTCAACATCTTGTAATTATATTTTCTAACTCTCTGCGTTTTGGGCCTGTGTTGAAGGGCCTTTGGTGAAGATGGCGAGGGAAACCAAAGCGTCTGTTTAGTCTGAAAGACAGAGAATCCTCCCTTAGGCACTATGGGAAAAAGGACTGATCAGAAGCTGGGAGGATGACAACAATCTCAAATCCCCTTGAAACTGAATATTTCATCTTCATAAAATAAACATAGAGCCTCTACCCATGAAATATACATAAAAATGTTTAAACATGTTAATTATTAAACCAATATTGATTCATATTGGATGGCGCTCTTAACAGGAGCGGGGGTGGGGGGGGAGAAAGGGGTGGATTGGAAATTGTGTAATGTATTTAATAGCAGCCCCACCATTGCGTTGTATCAATATTCATCAAATCCCAACCACCAATAATCATAAAAATGACAGGGTAGATTTACGAGCATCAGTCAATGAACGGGGAGCTTGTGCGCAGGATCAAAGCAAAGCAGTATTAAGAGAGAAGTGCCGGGTTTATTTTGCTCAATTTTCCTCACTGTCTGAGAAGTGAATCAAGGGGATGGAACATGAAATTTGGGTGAAATTCTTAGAGAAGAGGACACTGCACAAGAGGGTCAAGGCAACCTGGCACCCCTCAGGTCTTGGGCATTAGAGATGCAAATCCTCAACTATTTCATCCTCACAACTCACAGAGAAAATGAATATTTCTGATCTGAGAACAGATCAAGGCAGAACTCTCCCTGGAAGCCAAGATGAGTAGGTTCAGGCTGTCATACATTGGCCACATCATGAGAAGACCTGACTCACTAGAAAATACAATAAATGTTAGGAAAGGTGGAAGGTGGTAGAAAGTGACGAAGACCCCATACTAGATGGATAGACTCAGTCAAGAAGACCATGGTCCTGAACCTCCAGGACCTGAGCAGAGCAGTTGAGGACAGATGGTCTTGGATATATCTCATCAACAGGGTCACCATGAATCGATATCAACTACAAGATGGTTAAAAGAACTACCTTTGTCCCATCCACAGGGTCACCATGAATCAATATCAACTAGAAGGTGGTTAAAAGAACAACCTTTGTCCCATCTACAGGGTCACCATGAATCAATATCAACTAGAAGGTGGTTAACAGAACAACTTTTGTCCCATCTACAGGGTCACCATGAATCGATATCAACTAGAAGAGGGTTAAAAGAACAACCTTTGTCCCATCCACAGCGTCACCATGCATCGAGATCAACTAGAAGGTGGTTAAAAAAACAACCTTTGTCCCATCCACAGGGTCACCATGAATTGAGATCAACTAGATGGTGGTTAAAAGAACAACCTTTGCCCAATCCACAGGGTCACCATGAATCGATATCAACTAGAAGGTGGTTAAAAGAACAACCTTTGTCCCATCCACAGGGTCACCATAAATCGAGATCAACTAGAAAGTGGTTAAAATGACAATCTTTGTCCCACCACAGGGTCACCATGAATCAATATCAACTAGGTGGTGGTTAAAACAACAATCTTTGTAAGCAGAATAATTCCTCTGCAACACTTTGAAATGTTTTTGAAACCATCTACTCTTTTCGTTGTTAAGATGTCAGCTTCTTTCTTTACCTTTTCTTGAATAGAAAACTTGTACAGTAAATGCTTGAATCACAATTAAAAGAAAAAAAAGAAAAAGAAAATACTGCAGAGGATTGCTTGTCTTCTTCCAAAGAAAGATGCCATAAATATTTGTCCAACTTGAAAGCAGGAAATAGTTGAGGGCTTGCAATTCTTGGTGCGTTGCTTGGAGAATCCTTCCATTGGGCAACACTCCTGTCTCTTTGCTCAACCAGTCCAGCCACTACTGATGAGAACTGACATCGAAAGACATCTTAAGTTCCAGACATCACCCACCCTTGATATCATAGGACCTTATTAGACGTTGGAAATTGGAAGTATAATCTAATGGCAATCCGAATGCAATCATAGAATTTCATGTTATTGTGAATTAAAGTATCTCACGCAATTTTGGGCAAAAGGGAAGTCATTTCGAACGCAATCATGGGTTTTACGTTATTGCAAATTAAAGCATCTCACACAATTTTGGGCAATGGGGGTCATTTTCAGGTAATGGGAAGTCATTCTGAACGCATTCCAAACGCAATTGGAATTCACGTAAATTCACTAAACTAGCGAATTCATGTGAATTCGAACTGGCTCCAATTGGCTCCATTCGCAATAAAGAGAAATTCCTCCCGTCTGATAAGGTCCATAGAAAATTTAGCAAAGCCTCCTGGGTCTTCCAAAAATACATGACAGCCTTAAGACAGTGGTGGTCGGTGCTGCCAATATCACGAAAGGCAGGGAATTAACACTGGGTTTTAGTTTAAATTTTAACTAAAATTTTAAACTAAATTAAATTTTAGTTTGAATTTAAATTTAAGAGGAGATATCTAAGGTATTTTGGGAGCAGGGTAGAGTTCAGTGCTTTGGATAATTGCTTTAAAGTTTGGCACCAACCTCAAAGAGGAGTCACCTCTCCAGTGATGCTGCATCTACCCAGCCGCCTTACTGCGTTAAGTGTATAATCTAAGAAAGAGCGAGGCAGAGAGGGAATAAACCTTTTGAATCTGAGCATCACGATGATGCACTAAGCTGTGTATGTAATTTTCCTCTTAATATGAGATTTAGAAGTCGACATTAAATGGGACTTTGGTCATTAAAAACGTATTTGGGGGACTTCTTCAAATCCCTCTGCCAGCGATACATAACCCATCGACTGTCGTTAAATCTCAAGCATACAAATTGGAAATAATCAACCGCGTTGGGCTTGCGGGTTAATTTGACGCTGAAGTTGGTGGGGAAAGAAATCAAGGTCCCACCTCCCTTTCTTCTCTCTGGTTGAAAGCTGGAAGGCTTCACTTTACCTCCTGAACTCCCAGGTCGCGTGTCTACAATTCAGCAGGGATTTGCTTCGGTGCGGAGAAAGGATTGTGGCTTCCAGGCCTGTCAAGACATCCTACCCTGTGATAAGGTCTCTTCCCCCCTCATGCCAGTGATATATTAAGGTTGCTTCAAATCTCTCTGGGTTTTTTCTTTTCTTCCTTCCTTTCGTTCCTGGCAGACATTAATGTTTATATCAGAAAAGTGTGTGTTGGGAGGAGGAGGTTCATGAAAAGATCAGGCTCTAAGAAAAGAAAAGAGACACTGTTGTGCTTGCATTTCCCCAGGAAAAAAAAATGGATCTGTTCTCTTCCTACAAGGCGAACATGATATCGCTATTTGAGAGTTGGGCAAGGATTTTGGAAGACCAGGGTTCGAATCCCACTCAGTCATGGAAACCTTCTGGGTGACCATGGGCAAGTCGCATGTTGACAGTCTTAGAAGAAGGCAATAAATCTTGCACACCAAACTGGCCCAGTATGGTGTAAAGCTGAATAAATCTTTAACACCAAACTGGGCAAGTATAGTGTAAAGCTGAATAAATCTTGCACACCAAACTGGGTCCGTATGGTGTAAAGCTGAATAAATCTTGTGCACAAAACTGGGCCACGATGGTGTAAAGCTGAATAAATCGTGCACACCAAACCGGGCCACTATGGTGTTGGGAACAATGTCCCTTTAAGACTGTGTAAAATAGTTTGTATGGCTGTAAATGGGGAATAACACCAGGTTTTAACCCTCAGTAATTACCACTGCATATAAGTGCTCTAAAACCAGGGCAGTTGTGAGTTGAAGAGAGTTGGGTTGGTTGGTGTGAGTTGAAGAGAGTTGGGTTGGTTGGTGCTTGAGAAGTTGGTGGAGTTGTTTGTAGAGAGTGAATTGCTGAATATATCAGACAGTGAATGTTAGAGAGAGTTACAGGAGAGTTTGTATACAACTTATACATATTGAACCAAACAATAAAAGTCTCCAAGGACTTTTGGATGACTCCAACTGTGCCTGTGCACCATTGAAGGCTGGTCAGTGCAACATTGCCAAATACTGCTGAGTTTGTGCTTCTGCACTCCACTGTGCAAAAAGCTACTGTTGAGGTCATGTACCTCAGACAATGCTGATAGGTGGCTTCACTTGTGGGCCTAGTTTTTGTTTTTGTCTCTGCACGCCTTATAGAAGAGAGCCAGCAAAATGTTGAGATTAGATATTACATGGCTCCCTACTTATACCAGAGACTGGTTGGGACTCTTGACTCAGAAGGCCCCCTCTTTCTGCAATTCATTTCAGTTGGGCAGTACATTTCAGCAAAGAAACATGGCTTAGGTCCAGACTATCCAAAAGATCGTCTCTCTCTCTTTCCAAAACCGCCAGTGTCCTAATACCAACAGAGTGTTTTGTTGTGAGTTCGAGCTCAAACCACCCCATCCTACAATTCTCACTTACCAGGCAGCAACTGTTGTGATCGATGGGGTTTTTCCCCCATTCACTCAGAATGGTCTTTATGTACCATATTTAGGAAGCATCTGGCTGCAGTTTCCAGCCTCTCCTGTGAGTGATCCCCATTGCAACAGACGGAAACAAAATCCATTGCACCTGAGATAATTTGGGTGAAGGTGGATGGGTTCGTTGACCAACTGCTTCCCATCTTGAAGCATAGGGGAGAAGATCATCCCATCGATGACAATGGATGCTTCCTGGTAAATGGAAATTGGGAGATTTTCATGGTCTCTTGATAGCCACTCAACTAGGGTCCACCTAGGGATCATGAATCCGTAACACGAGTGCATAACAGCAAGTTAAACATTTGTAACTGCCATACAGGATTGTAGCCATAATTCCTCAAGGAATTATGGAGCCAGGATCGAGTGGCCACCTTCAGCCCTCCAGAGCTTACTTATAGGGTTGTTCCGACGATGCTGACCGAGCTAACAACCAAGGATCTTTTGGAGCAATTCTTAAGGGTGCAGTAGACTCTCATGGTTAGTTTTGCTAAGCATGATCGGCCTTTTTCTCTCTCCCACCCGTCTCTTCTCGGTGACGTCAACTCCCCTCCACGCAAAGGTATGAACATGGTAGACTCATTCACCGAAGGCTTTTCAAAACTGCTTTTAGAACTGGTTGCAAGGCAACACTGAATTGGTGGGCTTTTGGAGTGCGCTTGCTTTGGCAATTGGGAAGCACAAAAGGATGCGGGCTCCATTCAGCCACACTACCTAGCAAGCTAATGATGCCCTGATACAGAAATATTGTACTAGACCCCATTGCCACCACCTTTTAAACATAGCCTTCTGCCATTGCTTTCCATAGCAACGTCTAATTTTAAGGCAGCGCTTTGCGATTTTCAATGAGGGAATTGCAGGCTCTCCCAGCAGGTCTCCCGTCTCTTGATGTTTATCCCATCAGTCCTGTCTCTGGTGAGCTTTCCTTCTACCATGTTTGTCTATTAAATTAAGAGAGCATTTCAGAACAGGAGAAGCCATTTGGAAGCAGTAAATCACGCGACAACGCCACTCTCTTAACTCTCTTACCGATACATCTCTCGCTCTATTATTCACTGATGGAGGCACTCAGTAGATATCTTGAGTTTTTATCTTCTTTCCCATTTAGATCAAGGTTAGCCAGCACTTTACTTAAGAAGGGGAGGGGGGCTTATCTAATTACACCAAAGCAAAGTCTCTGCATCTAAATCTATCCATTTACTGTATATTACCGCAATGTATTACTGATGTCCTTGTTAAAAAAAAAAAAATCAAACTGGGATTCACTTCACTACTTCTCCTCCTGCCATCTAATCCCAAAACAAGCGGTACCATTCCACCTGAAAAAACATGCCAATTTTCTATATTAAAAGGATAATGAGACAGTTCCATATGATTTTACAGAAGGTGTAGAAACAATGCATCTTGACACCACTGTAACCCCTGGGGCTCCCTCCTACCAAATCCTCGGTTTTGTAGTTTTGTTGGTCACCAACAGCCAATCTAAAATTGCTTACTGTGTTTTTAAGAATAGGCCATTGCAAAAACAACAGTCCAGTGGAACAGCAGGCAGAATTATACAGCAATTGTGCTCTGCAATTTGAATTAAATGGCAAATGTGCAACCCAAAGCATATCCAGATGGGCATGTACCATAAAGGGCAATAAGCACCTACATGCAGTGCACAATCCTTATGCAATCTTCACGTACAAGCAATGTGCATACACAACTCCAATTCCCACACCCTTGAACTGAATCTGGCCGTTCTTCATAATGCCCAGCAATATCCCCAGCCAAATTTGCATGTGTGTAAGACATCAAGAGAGCGAGTGTGGTGCAGTGGTTTGAGTGTTGGACTAGAACTCTGGGGCACAGGGTTCGAATCCTGGCTTGGCCATGTAAATCCACCGGATGACCTTGGACAAGATCTCTCATCCTCAGAGGATGGCGATGGCAACCCCCTTCTGAAGAACCCTCTGCCAAGAAGACTCCATGAAACTCCTTAGGATCACCATAAGTTGGAAAAGACTTGAAGAAACACAATGACAAGACGTCAACAGGAGCCTGGCCAAGAATGGATTCCTTTCCGCCTCTCCCCCATATCTTCAAAAATTCTATGGGAATTATTTAAATTTGTGGGGAAGACAAGTATGAGAGAAAGAAAAACCAACCGATCCACCCATCCCTAATCCCTGCTCTTGTACTGCCTCCTGCTGGCCATACCCCAGTTTAATGTTTCCAGCTGCAGGTCAGCCTCAGTGCGGATGATGGAAAGCCACAACAAATGGTTCTCGGGGAAAACTATTCTGACAAGCCGGCTTCCTCCGCCTCCGTCCTGATTAACCTGGGACCACCAAAGCATCTGCATACAAAGGGCCAAAGGACTTTCCGATCCTGCTGCTAACCAGATCATTAAAACAAACACGGCAATTACATGAACCTTTTGCATCCGAGAGACTGAGGTGGGGTTTTAATTAAGGTAATTATGCTCAGCAGGAAAGGCAATTTGCGGAGACATTTAATGGCTCGATGCTGACATGCTACCTTTTACAAAAGGTGATGCTGACAACACAAGGCCTTCTGGAGGCACCCACGATGGGAGGCAGTCGACAACTGCCTGGGCTTTGTCTTGGGTTTTCTTGGTTTCTCCATGATCATCTTACAACTCTGGAAGACCCTTTTCTGTTTCTCCTTCATAATTAGTCAACAGGCCAGAACACAAATTATGTGTATGTGTTTTGTTTGTGTATAGCAGTGGGCCAACATGGTGTGGTGATTTGCACATTGGACTATGACCCTGGGCCTCATTCCCATTACCTTTTAAATTGGATCATGAATTGGTTCAACCAACCCTGGTTCCCACTTAATCCGAATCATTGAAGTGATCCCGAGAGGGGGGGCCATGCTCCAGACTCATTTAACCCACATCTTTTTGATGCTGATTTTTCCCGCTTCTTTTTCTATAAATCAATTCCATGCAAGTGTGAACCACAAGCAGATCAGAATCAATTCAAATATCCCCTTTGGCCAGCTGGAACCATTTTGAATCAATTCATTGGTGAACGGGAACCACAAGTGGGTTATTTTGGTGCCAGAAAATGACATACAATGCAGTCGGGGCAAATGTAATGGGAACCATGGTCCGATGTGGAATCAATCCATCAATTCGGATTGCACGCTGATTTATCTATAAGTGGGAATGAGGCCCTGGAGACTAGGGTTGAATTCACAGCTTGGCCATGAAACCCACTGGATGTCTTTGAGCAAGTCACAGCTGCCCCGAGTCCCAGTTTTGGGGAAAGGGCAGGATATAAATATAACAACAACAACAACAAAAATAACAACAATATGCTCTTACCCTCAGGTAAAGGCAACAGCAAACTACCTCTGAACAAATCTTGTCATGAAGACTCCGTAATAGAGTCACCATAAGTTGGAAATGACTTGAAGGCACGCAGCAACAATAATGACAAATAGCAATGGTCCTGAACCTTGGAAAAGGAGACAGGAGGACCTAAGCCCTCTCCCAGTACTTGGCTTTGGAGGTTTGAGATCACTGAAATGATCTGGCAAAAATGGCCCTCCAAGATTTCCATGTCCTTGAGCGTCTTTAGGAACTATTAGCCAGAAGTGTGCTAAATAATCATGCACTGAAGAATATTAAGACAGCAATGGTCATTGAGTCCCCCTCCCAGGAATAAGAAAGTCTGCCTGCAATGTGTCCTGTGCATAGTTTCCTTGGGAGTAAGTGCCACTGGACACATTGCATGCCCCTTAAATTGGATTTCTTCAATTTGGATCCCCAACCATCCCTAAAATATGAAGTGGCAACTAGTGGTGGGGATATGAGGTAGATGCTGCTACTATCCCAATCCAGCAGGGTTGTTCTTCTGGGTCAGAATTGTATTGGTAGGATTCATTTAAAGTACGAGGCTTAGCACCCTGGATAGCTCCTTTCTAGTTCGCACTACAACCCAGAACCGATTCAAACCCACCCACTCCTGACATGAGAGAGACCAGCCCTCAATACAGCTATGATCTTACTAATGCTCCTGTATGCCTTTGTTCCTTCTTTTAATATCACTCTTTATAATGATGATGATGATAATAATATTCTAATGGTAGCTGTTTATTGATGACTGCTACTATACCTTCGTTTTAATTGCTAGTGGATGGCACTGGGCCAATCCGTAACATATCCCTGCTTTCTTTGCTGACACATGTTGTTAGAATTACTTGTTTACTCCGGAGAAATATCTATCTATCTGTCTCTAGTCATGAGATTACTTTCGAAGCCTGCCTCCCACTTGGTCCCCGGAGCAGGGAAGATGTCCTAAATCCAACCGCCTCTTCTCCGTCCCCCGCAAAGGGTCAAACCTAGTGTGTTGTTGAGTTCCAGAAGCATTATATATATATTTTTTCAGGGTCACAGGAGAGGGAGGAATGTGGGAAATTTAATTAGAATGGTACTGAAGAGGTTTCTGAATTTTCCTACCAATTAGTGTTTCATTAAGGCGGTGAAATTGCATCTACTGGAGATAGGGGCACATCCATCTCAAAAGCATCTTTATTTTCAGATCGTGCCACCGCTCCTGTTTTGCGAGCTCAAATATCACAGATGAAATCAAGGAACGGGGTGATTCATTGGTTACTCATTTGGAGATGCTGGTTCGATGGGACAATGACTTTTTTTAAAAAATGAAAATGATAAAATAATCCCTGTCCTCCTCTTTTCGCTCCGGTTGGATTGAGAATGGGTGTCTTCATCCCTTTCCTTTACTCTAGTATTCTGCTCTTTTAGATCTCCATGTCCTTTCTCTCCAGTTCATGGAGAAATTTGCAATGTTGGTCTGACTCTACAGCCAGTTTGCAGGACAAAGTGCACTGGATAAAATTCACTCTTCTGCATAGGCTTTAAATGTGCCAGAGCTTCTGTCTTCCTCTGCATAGGGCCACCATAAATTCTGTCCAAACATTTAAGGAAATGGGAGGTTGTGAAACAATCCAGTTTCCAATCTATTGTTTTGCTTCACCATGTTTCTAGCTCTCATGAATGCACTGAAGAATCCTGCTTCCCTCTGTTGCCTTCACGGTAAACTCATGAAACCATGGCATCCATCCTTCAAGCTGGTTCCGACTTACGGTGACCCTAAGGCAAACCTATCATGGGGTTTTCTTGGCAAGATTTGCTCAGAGGCGGTTCGCCATTGCCTTTCCCTGAGGCTGAGAGAGTGTAATATTGCATGATATGGATACTGCTACTGTTACTGTAATCTTGGATGTTTTAATTGGAATCTTACTAGAAGGAGGGAGGGTTAAGGGGATTAGGGAATATTTTATGTTATTATTGTCTGTGCATTTGTTATATTGGGCTGTTGTTACCCACCTAGATCCCAAAAGGGAGAGGTGAGATATAAATAAGTATATTATTATTATTATTATTATTATTATTATTATTATTATTACTTGCCCAAGGTTACCCAGTTTCATGCCAGAGCTGGGATTTGAACCCTGGTCTCCAGAGTTGGAGTCCAACATTCAGCCCCATGCTTTTATTCCCAGCTAAAGTAGACCCAATTCTCTCATTCCAGTTTCAGACACCAACTCATTATTACACACTAATATAACAAAACAGCATGTAGCACCATGGTTCTTGGCCAAGAATTAGGGACATCTTGTGTCACTTTGGTTTGACTCGAACTGTTCAGGGAAAGGGATTACTCAATTCTCTCTCTCTCTCTCTCTCTCTCTCTCTTGGCCTTGCCGCTAGTAGCATCCCTTCCTTGTTTTCAAGGTCATCATTGATCAGTTTCTAAGAAAGGTTTATGGCAGTAGCCTTGGACAGGCAGAAAAGGGTTATCGATCGCAGTCAATTCAGCTGCAGATTGAAAGGCATCGACTTACTCCCTGTGTACAAAGTCTAGTTTGGCTACCCTTTAATTACTTTGGCTATCTAATTCTCTAGGAAAAGCATATAAGGAAGTAATGAAGGTGCTGCAAAAAGTGGTTAATCGATAGATGGATAGATGATAGATAGATAGATAGGTGGATACAGCAGGCCCTTGATATCTGCTGGGTTATTTTTTTTTAGACAACCCACCATGGATACCAAAATCACTGTGTAAGCCTATAGAACTTTATAAATAAAGTTTGATCATCATCACCATCACCACCATCCATTGATGTTCAAGTCCCATTCAATTCAAGGCCATAGTATAATGGCATCCCTTCAATAAAATGGCAAAATTAATTTTTACTTTTTGGAATTTATATATTAAAAATATATATTTCCAAGTCATGGGTAGTTGGATCTGTGGATAAGGAATCCATGGATATGGAAGGCTGACTGTTGATGCCAGAGCTAATGCCCCCTTTGGCCACCTGGAGAGAAACAAACATGGTACTTGAAACTGTAATTGCTTTTAATCTGTTGTACCCCGTCCTGATTGTTTTGACAGAGGGGCAGGTAAGAAATAATAATTATTATTATTACTATTATTATTGCTTACTCAAATGACATTTCCTCCCTCTTCAGCTACATAGCTGAAGAAGGACAAGTCACTTGAGTAAGTCTATAGATGATAGACAGTTCAGTGAGAACCATATTAGTGAAGATATTGAATGAGAAGGAAGGTAAAATCCACTTCAAATCCACTCTTGGTTTGAATCCCAACTTGTCCAGTGCTATCCAGAAGTCTGGACCTATTTTGGGGATGGGGTAAGTCTGTTGGAGAGCTTCTTTAAACTTTGGATTAAATTCCAAAGTGCATTCACTACTCTGCTCTGAATTTTGCCGCCAGCTGGTGCAGTAGGTTGCCCTCCTCTCTTTCTTTTTCTCCATCCCTCCATCCTTCCAGAGCCTGCAAATGCCATGTTATAAGTAACATTATTCTTACAATAAGCTACTCCAGTTTTGGTAAATGAGGAGGCAAGGAGCAGTATTTCAAAAGTAACAAAATGAGTGGGAAGGAAGCTACTCATTTGCGGTAACAAGCACTGATTTCTAGTTATAGTTTGAATATATTTTAAGGACATTTTTGATGTTTTTGGAGAGGGATTTTTATGCCATTTCATTATCATTTTAAAGTACTAGAAGGCAGCTGTCCAAGCGGGTGGCGGAAGGGGTGTATATTCTACAATAGCAAGATGAAGACCGTGTGCTATTTAACAAGAGAATCTGAGTTACTTTTCAAGCATAGTAATGCCAATGAATTATTTCCAAAACACTATACAGAGTCATGTGAACCTTGGTGGCTTCTGGGCCCGTGTCGGTGGAGTTGTGAATATATACGTTATCCCAGATTTTAAAGGAGCTATCCAAAGTCCTGGAGCCTGTTTTGACATGATGGCACAGCACTTTCAACAGCTTCTCTAAAGCTATCTAAAACCTGAAGCACATCCACTGCTCCACTGAAATGGTACCCATCAGCCATAATTGGACGTGAAACCCGGGTGGCATTCTGCTTAGGTCTTCCATCTATGTTAATAACTTTAGATGAGCACAAAATTGAACTGGATTGTATTTCAACATCCATGTCCATCTAGAGGCTGCCATGATGGGCAGCAGTATGGTATCTGTTCTTTAGCGGTGGAGTGATTTGTTGTGGCCCCAATGCACAATGGACATTGATGCATATCGGGACTCTCCGCAGTGTGCATCCGGATATTGGGTAGGAATACAACCAGGAAGCCCACTGAATATCAAGAGCTACCAGTATACCTCAGAGATCTCCAAAGCACATCAGAAGTGCCTGATGTACATTGAGCCACCCTTGCAGTGACCAGTTGCACATCTACACAGTTTACTGACAGGGTTTTGTTGGGTTTCTGCAACATAGTGACGGATTACTAAAGTGATGAAATGCAAAATGTGGCATGGATTCTTGATCATGTATCCAAGCTGTTCATATATACTTTGTCTCATGGCTGTCTTTCGTGGCTTCCATGTCAGCGGGTAAGTAGGTCCTCAGAGTTATTACAGGTCATCCCAACCTTTTAAAGGCAGCACTAATCTCCACTGGAAAAGTACTCAGCTCAACAGAGAGCTCTTTTCAGTTCCAATTGTATCCGGAGCAGATCTGATGCTGCAGTGGCAGTGTAGTTAAGTCTTCTTCGACTTTCAAGCATGCATCCAAATGGCAATACATGGCGGGCTTAAATCGTGGCTTCTAAGCCATTATACAAAGTGCTGAACCTTGTCTTCAACAAAGCTTCTGCACCTTAGATTCCCCCTTGTTATACTTGAAGCCACAGCAAATTCAGTGCTTCATCAGCCTAGGGATGGATGAGGGAGAAGCAACAGGGATGCTTACAAGGTTTCCATAAGCAGCTGGGTCTCCAGTATAACAGGCAAAATCCATGGCTAGATGTTCCTCACCAGCAATGTTCTTCTGATCTCCTCTTCTTTCTTCGCCAGCAACAGGGAAGGAGCCCAAGAGCTACCTGCCTGAATATGTCAACGAAAAGGCAACACTCCTGCAGAGATCTCCGTGTCCTCCCCATTTCTAGCGATTAAATTCTTCCCATGTTACGAAGAGAGCCAGAGGCTGGTGGCAAACAGGTGCTCACTTGACCTCAAAGTCACCTGCGCTTAATATATCACGTCGGCCCTCGAGGGTTTTTTTGAGGCAGCCGCTGTGTCTCCTGAACCCCTTCAGAAGAAGCCCAAAGCGATAGAGAGCCTTACCCTCCATGGAGGCACATGAAATGAGAAGACAGGCTCCTGTGCCTGGCAGAAAATTGATTCATCACACTGGGGTTTTAAAACTTTACTTCTAATTTTCACCCGCTCCTGCCTATCACCATGGACTCTGCTGCAATTCGCCTGCCTTGGAAAGCAGGGACTTTCCCCAGGATCTGCCTAGTGGTGTGACAATGATGGGCATGTCTGGGTCAATCTGGTTCACTTTCAAACTAAATCCAATCTTTCAAACTCCTTTGCCCAGTAGATAACCAGTAATTCAAGTCCTAAGAACGCCAGTAGGACTGTTTAAAAAAAGGTGGGCAGGATGTGGCAGCATCTTTAACACAAATGGTGCATCTACACCAAAGAAATAATGTACTTTGGCCCTATTTCAAAGGCTGTTGTGCAAATCCTGGGATTTTTAGTTTTACAAGGCCTTTAGCCTCCTCTGCCAGACTGCTGGTGCCTCACAGAGCTACCAATCCCAGGGTTCTGTAGGATGGAGCCATGGTAGTAAAAGTGGTGTCAAACCACATTGTTTCGACAGTGTAGATGCACCTTAAGTGGTTTTTAGTTTTGCATGAGTTGACCTGCTTCTTTGGATGCCGTGCCAAGTGATATAAATGCCTCGGATGTAAAGCATATTTATACAGTTGTGAGAGTGGGGCAGCGTGCAAAAGGATCCAGAGAGATGCCAGCCTTTGCCTTAAATTTTCAAAGGGCTGGATAAGGTCATGAAGGTCTTTAAGATCCTCACAGCTGGATGTGCGAAAGCAGCAAAGCCTCTGGGGACGGACCTTCCATAGGATTTTCTTGGCAAGCTTCTTCAGAGAGGGTTTGCCATTGCTATCCTCTGAGGATGAGAGAGTGTGACTTGCCCAAGGTTACCCAGTGAGTTTTTAATGCTAAAACAGAGGTTTTTGAACCCTGGAGTTGATGTCCAATGCTCAAACCACCATTCCCCCTCCTGAGCTCCCCCCGATTGTGATTCTTGGTCACCATTCTCTATCGTTGCATTAATTCTTTCCTCCCCCTGTTATTGTGGCTTGGTCTGAAGAAATGATAAATGTCCAGATTATTTATTTCCCTCTCTTGTAGCCAATTAAGCACAAGTCAAATCCATTTGTAAATAGTGATGCTCGGTGAGAGCAAGGGGGTGGAAACTGGAGATGGGAGAAAGCATACCTACCGAGGGAAAAAAGGCTTTTGACTCATGCTTGGGGGAAGAAAGAATAAGGAAAGGGTGAAGGTCAGTGGAGACACATCACCCTGCACTGATTAAAATGTTGACAGCCATTCATTTAGTTTTATGAAATTGTCAATTGATCTGCAATTGCAGGCTCCAATCAATGCGCTGAAACTAAACGATGCAGAAAATCAGACAGCCTTAGACTACCCTGAATGAAAAGAGGAATGGAGGCCTCCGAGAAGCAATTAATTCCTCCGGGGAAAGGAGCTAAACCACCTCCTAGGACTGGGACGGGGAAAATATAAAGCTGAATCTTATCAGAAAAGCTCTGGGTGATCGGAAGTTGGATAGGAAGCATTTTTGATGCCCAAATGGTGAAGGGATGGGACAGCAAAATGGCACATAGAGTCACAAATTAATGATGAGATTGGGAAACTCACATATTTTCTCATTTCTGATTTTAGAATACCTCAACTGAAATTGCAAAGGGAGAATCTTTGAGCATGCACAGAGTGGCCTCCCTATCCAACGGTAAAACCCCAACCTTGCAACGATTTCTTACAAGTCTGGAACAAAGGGATAGAGTCTTCCCAGTTAGAGGTGTTTTCAGTAGGTTCAAATCCGAGCAACTTGCCAATTTTGGAAATGAAATACAGCTCACCTTCAGCACCTTCAGCCTTTCTGCAAGTTTTCTTAGCAAGGTTAACGTTCCTTCGGAGATAGATCACCTTCCGACATCCCCTGGAGAGATAAGCAAGACTGGGAAGGATGACATCATAAAAACGAAAAGTCGGGCAGATGCGAGGAATGAGGTTGTCAGTTGTTCAAAGAGCTGCTGTCGAGATGTTTATCCAGAGCCACAAGGAGGACTCCACACCCATTTATCAAGTGTCCCATCCCTCCCGCTTCTGAGCAAGATCTAACAAGACCATCTATAACCCTGCAGGGTTAGTGAAGCTGCCTCCGTCGATCTCTGCTCCTAAGCAACACCTAGGGAATGCACCGAGGTGAGGCCAGCCAAGGGCCTCCAGGTATTTCACCTGCACCACACTTTACTCTCTTTGGTGCATCAGCCAATTGAGGAATGTTCTCCTCCTGCTTCCCCAGCTTCCATTTATATTGATAGAATTGCACTGTAGAATTGCACAAAGCAATAGGCCTAAACCAGTGTAACACTTGTGCAGTCTTCTAGATGGTCTTGTACTACACATCTCAGCAATGTACTTCACATCTCAGCAGCTTTAGTTGACATAGCCAATGATGACAAATGATGAGAGCTGCAGTCAAACACCAACCAGAGAGCTGTGTGATCCCCACCTTGACCGACGTCCAATGGTTTGTCCCAACTAGCATAGGCCCATGGATCAATGGGAACTTGATAAATCAGTATTTGTATAAATACCAATGACTCAACGGGTCCACTCCAGTTGAGGTCTAGCAACTAGATGTAGGCCATAGGGATGAAATTGTTCACTAGGTTGCTTCTTGAAGAAAGCAAGAAGTAATTCTATCAAGGTTCTAGCTGTGTTTGGAAACTACAGAAGGGTGGTTGGATTTGCTGGTCTGAATCCTGTTGGCTCATCTCAACTAGAGTAGACCCATTTAATGAACTAGTGAAGTGTGAGTCAACACTTGGTTTAATAGGTCTATTTTAGTAAGTTCCAACAATAGGATTTAGACTATTGAGAAGTAGTTAATAGGTGAGGCCAGAAATCAGATTGGAAGTATGTGACTCTTATCCATGTGTATGTGATTTTTGGACTCTATGGGGTTGGTAGAATGGCAGCATGGTGTAGTGGTTTGAGCAATGAACTACAACTATGAGGATCAGAGTTCTAATCCACATTTGGCCATAGAGCCCTCCTGGGTGACCTTAGGCAAGCCCCACTCTATCAGCCTTGGAGAAAGGCAAAGACAACTCTCCTGTCAACAATTTGTTGCCAAGAAAACTCCATGATAGATCTGCTGTAGGGTTGCCATAAGCCAGAAACATCTTGAAGGCACTCAACAACATTGGGTTGGTGGTCCTGTCTTCTCCATGGAGTATCCAAAGCCTTTCTTCCAATGTACTTTAAAGCCTTGAAGTTGACAGACATGGGCATTCTGTCCTTTAGTGTAAATAAGCAAGACTAGAGAAGAATCTGGCAACTTCCAACCCAAGCTGGATGATGACCGGAGCACTGAAAAATCTGAGGGGCCCAACAAATCTCAATGCTGATGTCCAGCTATGTGCATCCAACTATGGCTGGAGGAGGATAGCCAGACCCTTTCCAATCCTGCCTGTTCACATTGAAAGGCAGAATAACTGTGCAAGATAGCTTCAAGGCTTTAAAGCAAGTCATGGGGTAGTATAAGAAAACAGGGTACATTTGGGCCTGGTACGGTTGGAACCAAAAGATACAAGTTTTGCCTGTACGCCTCCCCAGAGCAATACTTTTTGTTCTTCCTATCTGCTTGGTTTCACATTTCTAATATGTGTGTGTGTGCTCTCCCTTTCTCACACACCCTTCATAAAATTAGTGTGATCATTCTTTTATCCTTCCCTTTCCTTTCAGCAAAAGATAAAGTTGAATAGACATCCTTCGGCACTCGGGTTCCTACCTCCGCAGCCGCCTGGTGAAATGAATATCCAGTGTAAGAATAAACCTTTATTTTATTTTATTTTTTTGCTTCCCAAAGACTAAACAGAGTACAATCGGGTTTTCACCGGCGCTACGGATGCCTCTCTGCGCCACTGAGAAAGGAATTTAAGCCTCCTTGAGGAAGAGAGAGAGACTCATTAAAAGGAGTTACAACAAACCGGTTATCAGACGTTTAAAGAATAACCCTTTTCAAATAAACCTGTTAAATAAATCCACAGTAAAGATAATTAGGTCAACGTTATACCCTCACAATGCACGCTGATCCATCCAGGAGGCTTTAATGGCAACATAAGCCTGTTAAAGGCATAACAGGCAGTGTACCAAATCCGCTGGGTCATTAAAAGGAGTCACTGGTGTACCTTTTCCTTTGAGAAACCTAACCAGGTGAGTTCAGTTTTGGGTGGTGAAACCTCAATGCCCCATGAGATGACATTGTGTTCCCCATCTGGAGTCCTGTGTTCAGTTCTAGGCACCTCATTTCAAAAAGGACCTCGACAAGCTGGGGCGGGTTAAGAGAAGGGCAAAAAGAACCATACAAAGTATGGAGAACAAAATGGATAAGGAGAGGTTGAGGGACCTAGGCATGTTCAGCCTCGTGAGGAAAAGACTGCGGAGTGATAGGATTGCTCTCTTTCAATATCTAAAGGGTTGTCACAGAGAGGAGGAGGCAGGTTTGTTCTCTGTAGCCCAAGAGGATAGGACCAGATCGAATGGTTTTAAGTCACAGCAGAGCAGATTTCGATTGAATGTTAGAAGGAACGTCTTGACAGTAAGAGCAGTTTGGCAATGGAACCAATGACCTGGAGAAATGGTGGGGTCTTCTTCTCTGGGTATCTTCAAAAAGAGGCTGGGGATGTTCTAGCTGTAGTTTCTGCACTGAGCAAAGGTTGGACTGATAAGACCCATAGATTCGTAAGAGTTGGAAGAGACCACAAGGGCCATCTAATCCATGCAGGAAAACACATCTACTGAAAGATGTCCATCCAACCTCTGTTTGAGGAAGTCCGAAGATGGAGAGTCCACCACCTTTTGAGGCAACCCATTCCACTATCAACTCAAGACAAGACATAAGGAAATCTAATTGACTGAAAAGGTCTACTGGAGTTGGGAAACCAGCGTGGTGTAGTGGCTAGTGCGTTGGATTAGGACTCTGGAAAACCAGGATCTGAATCCCTGCTCAGTCATGGGAACCCAGGGGATACCTTTGGACAATTCAGCATTAGAGGAAGGCAATGAAATACCACCTCTGAATAAATTTTGCCAGGAAATCCCTAGGAGAGGGAAGCTATGAATAAGAGTTGAAATCCAGCTAGATGTAGTAGCTTGAGTGTTCGACTTGGAATCTGAGAGAGGAAGGGTGGAATCAGTCATGGAAACCTACTTGGTGGCCTTGGATATGACACACGCTCTCAGTCTAAAGACAATGGGAAGCCTCCTCTGAATAAATCTTGCTCCCCTGTCCTAGGGTTCCCTGCTAAGTCATGAAAAGTCACTTGAACCAATTCTACCCTCCCAGCCTTAGAAGAAAGCCATAGCAAATCTCCTGTTAATAGGCTTGACATCTTGCCGAGGAAACCCTAGGATAGACTTGCCATAAGTATGAGCCGAACTGAAGGAATTCGAAACACATCCCAAGCCATCTCTCTACCGCCAAACAAGCCAACCAACCAAATCATGTGCATATTGGACTTGGGGGAGGATTTTTCCTCTTTTCCCTTGCTGTGTATGAGTGGAGGCTGCTGCTACACACTGTCTGCATTGTGCATTCATGACCCGCAGCACTGTCTTGTCAGCTGATGCTACCTTGAGCGTGTGCCAGTTTGTCCAGAAGCAACAGAGCTGTGTTCAGGTTGGAACAGTAGCAAACACACACACACTATGTCAACACATCCATGATAGTGTGTGAGGGTATCTCTGCTCTCCCTTTTTAAATCACTCTTCTCTTTTGCATGACATGTTGGAAGCATTTTTAAGCTAGCATGCACATCATCAGTAAGAAAGTCTTCAAAACTCCAGAAGACAGATAGTCTGGAGAGTTGATGGTTCACAAAACCAGGGTTCACAAAAAACCACAGTAAAGAACAGCAGACGCACAAGAGCACACAACTTACATTTTGTGTTTCTGCCTGAGCGCAGGAAAGGACATGGGTGTGTTGTCAAAACTGGGGATGTTTCAAGGGTAGAAAGGGACAATTTGGATTTTAGGCTTTGGGCAAGGAGCAGATTTACTGGGAAAATGGAGCAGTGTGGTGTAGTGGTTATAGTGACATGCGGGGAAACCAGGGTTTGAACCCCTGCTCCACCGTCGAAAGCTGCTTGGTGACCTTGGGCAAGTCGCACCCTCTCAGCCTCAGAGGAAAGGTCATGACAAACCTACTCTGAAGAAACCTTACCAAGCCAAGGAGACCCTGTGATAAATTTACTTGAGGATCTCCGGAAGTCAGAAATGACTTGAAAGGAAATGATAATAACCTGTACCTCGAGAAGGATGGATGACTCTTGGGGTCCCTTCCCTCTCCATGATTCTGTCGCTTTAGATTGCCTATCAATTTCTCCATCGTCTGTAGATACTTTTCCTTTAGGATCTAGTAGCTGAGCTACTGAACTGAATGAGAGAACCAGGAGAGCAGACAGGAGACTTTCTAAACACTGAGTTATGAGAGAAAGGAGGAAGAGAGGTCCAGGTGACTAGTAGCTCAAAATCCAAGACTTTATTTGTTGGTAGGATTCCTGATGCTAAGAGGAATCATGCAGACTATGGTTGAACTGCAACTCCCTGCACAGCTGGTGGTGAAGAACGCTGGGATTTGGAGTCAAATGACATCTAGACGACCGCATGATTCCCAATCCTGTCATAGTTACGGGGGGGGGGGGGGAGTAAAAGGAGCCATGATGCCCATAGGAAAATAACAATAACAATTCATGATAACTCAAAAATAGGTCAAAGGAATGTGCAAGGATTTAAGCTCACCCAAATTTCTCCCCAGGCTAAGCAAAAAAACCAAGCAAAAGGGAAGGGAAGGAAGGAAGAGAAAGAATATCTAGTTTACAGTACAGCAGGGGAATCTGAATTTCCTTACCTTGAATACCGTGCCGCGGAGCCTGATGAAAAGTCCCGGAGAACCGGAACACTTGTACGTTGATTTTGTCACTGTTCCCTTGGCCTAAAAATATCCTTGCCTTAATAGGGATCCTGGCATTTCCTCAAATTAATTATTATTAATCTCCACTGTGATGTTTTATTGAGGCTATACATGCAAAACACATGGAGAAGGAGCACATGGGGACACATGCTCCAGCTTTGTTGTTGGCTAGAGGTGGGAACCATGCACCCTTCTATTTTTTGGGATTGCGATTCCCAGCAGCCCCAAGAAAGCATAGCCGATGATGAGGGATGCTGGGAGTGGTAGTCTGACAACATCTTTCCACCCCTACTTTATGGGGCTAGAACATAAGTTAGGAGGCCAGAATCTCTCAATCTTTGGAGCTGTCCATGGTTCCGAAGGACATTGTCTACATGCAAACCATTGGCCACCCCTCGTCTCTTAGACTTCAACTCCCTAACCAACATGGAACTATTCGAGCGCTATTTTAAAGCTGGGATTTGGACCCTGGTCCACAGCGTTCATAGCCCAGTGCTCAAACCACCACACCAGACATTCTCAAATGGGTCTACTTGAGTTGGGATCGAACAACCAGACCATCATGTTTGAACAAACTAAGGCTCTGAAGGCATCTGCTCTCGAAAGAAAGGCAAGAAAATGAGAGACAGTATTATAAAAGTAAAATGATGTCTATGTAAAAATTTTATGGATTACAGAAAATATTCCTGCCTGCCTTTCCGTTCCGTAGGGATCCACCGTGCAGCTAAGGATGGCAGGAGGTGAGCAATCGAAACGGAATAAAACAACGGCGGGACATTCATGGAGGACAATAAGCCATAAACAATAAAACCACAAATCTCATAACCAAACCACAAGAGGCAGCAGAATAATTCATTCGTTTCCTTATTGCTCTGGCTCCGTTGTCTTCCATCTCCAGCCCTGCAGTTCGCTTTTTTGGAATTCTGGTTCAAACAAGGAAGAACTTCCCATTTCAGAAATTGGAGATTTCTGATTTCTGTGTGACTGGAGCTATACTCTTGATAGCACCTTGGATGCAATTGCAGCTCCAGCCACCCATGAAGTGGTTTGGAAAACCTTTAAGGACAAGGAGATGGAATTTGTGGTCCTCCAGATGGGGCTGGACTGCAACTCCCATCATCCAGAAGAGCCAAGGTTGAAGGATGAAGGGCTCTCCAGGCCAATAGTGTTTCCATCCTTGCTCTTGAAAACAATGAAATGAAATCCGTTGGTGTCTTCCCCTATGGAAGGAGTTGGGAATTTTGAATGCTTGCTTTCATCTCAAGCTTGAGGAAAGAAAGGGACAGGATAAACCACCATCCATGGCTTTCTGTGTCAAAGGTAGTCACCTTTGGAATAGGTTTCTAAGAAGTGGTCGAGAGGGAATGGGAATTTTGGCCTTTTTTGTATATGGAGGTGTCATAACTTTATGAGAAAGCCAGCATGGCCTAGTGGTTTGAGTACTGGACTACAACGCTGGAGACCAGGATTCGAATCCTGGCTCTGGTATGAAACCATGGGTGACCTTGGGCACGTCACATACATGGAGAGAGTTTTAACTTGTGGTTTTTAGGTGTGAGAGAGATTGTCACAGCATGTGTGAGTTCCTAGTGCATGTGAGATGCACACAAAGGTTTTCACATGTGTGTTGTCTGCGTGTATGGGGTTTTCACACCTGTGCACCCTACAACAGTCCCTCGCCTGCACCCAGAGGTTTAACTTGTGTGGTAAAGCTCTGGATGCAGCTGGGTGTGTGTGTGAGAGATTGTTGCCGTGTGTGCCAGCGAGTTGGACTGAGCATGGGGGCGCCAGATACAACCTTTCTGCAGGTGTCTGTGTGAATGTGAGAGTGTTGCCTGCTTTCCTCCTTTTCTCCACAAAGTCCTTACCTGCCTCCTACTCTCCCCCCACCCTAAGTAAAATCACCCTTTACTCCTAACTAACCCCATTCCATACTTCCTCGTTAAAAATACTCTGATTCAGATATCCCAAGAGCTTTGGGTACAAACAGATCCCCTTCTTTCCTACCCTCCCAAACCCAACCACCACCTATCCATCCTACCCTACCTACCTACCTACCTACCATCTCTCCCTTCCCACCTATCTACTTACCTACTCACTCACCTACCTATATACTTACTTGTATATTTACCTACCCACTCACCTACCTATCCACCTGCCTGCCTGGCATACAAAGCTATCCACTCATCTATCTACTGCCCACTCACCTACCTACTTACCTACCCACTCACCTACATTTCACTCTACCTACCTACCTACCTACCTACCCACCTACCTACCTACCCACTCACCCACCTATGCTCCTGCCTGCCTGCCTACCTGCCATATATACCTATCCACTTACCTACCTACTTACCTACCCACTCACCTACTTTCCCCTCTACCTACCCACCCATTTACCTACATATCCACCTACTCACTCACTCACCTACCTACCCACCTACTTGCCTACCTAGCTACCCTCCCTTCTTCCCTCCCCACACATTTACCTACCCCTCCCCATCTTTGCCCACCCACCCACCCACCCACCGTCCCTTACCTACCTACTTACCTATCTACCTACCCTCCCTCCTCACCCACCTATCCCTTCCCTCCCTCCCCATCTACCTACCTACCTACCCACCTTTCTTCTCTCCTAAGGTCCCCACTTACCTGCCTAACCACCACCCACCCACCCTCCCTCCTACCTGTCCTCCCTCTCCACCATCTCCACCATCTCTGGCTCCATTCTTCCTTGATCTTTTCCCAAACCACCTTCCTCCTGAACAATTCTTTTTTCCCCCCTTCCAGATCTCCATCCCCCCCCCCTCTCTCCTTCCTTTTCTCTTTCTCATTATTCCTTCCTTTCCAGGCTGCCTCCTCTCTCCTTCTCCCCCTCCTGGTCTGGGAAGCCCCTCCCCTTTTCTCCCCAAGCCCCTCCCCCAGCCTGGGCTCCCCTCCCTCCCTCCTCCTCCTCCTCTCTTTCTTTCCCCCTCCCTCTTTCTCTCTTTCTCTTCCCCCCTCCTTCCTTCTTTCCTTCCTCCTTCCCTCCATCCTTCCTCTCGCCTCCGAAGCTTCCTAGCTGAAGCCATCCCAGGAAGGTGAGCAGAGGAGGAAAGCCTTTGCCTGGCCAATAAGAAATAAATCATCTTATTACAAAATTACAAAAAAATTAAAATAATCCTAGGGATCCTTAGACCAGCTGATGGCAGGGCTTGGAGAAGGAAGGCAGAAGAAGCCAAGGCAGGACTGAGGAATACCAGCCGGATTCTGAGCTCCAGCGATCTCAATAGAGAGACATATTTTTGGAGGGGTGCCTCTAGATCTGATTAATTTTTTTTTTCTGGAAGAGGAAAGGAAAGGAAAGGGTGGAAGGGCTGATCTTCTTCTCTGCTTCTGGGTGCCTGGGTTGGTGAGGGATTTCCCCGTCTGAGTATGAAAAGGACTGCTAGAGCCCCAGCCGCCCTCTCTGCGCAACATCAGCAGCATCAGCATCAGCAGCATCTCCTCCAGCATCGCCTCCATCCCTGCGCCCACTATGCCCTCCCGAGTGGTACCCAGCGCCTCTGCCCCCTCTTGCCCAGCCGAATGAGGAGAAGCCCAGGCTGCCCCTTTCCACCCCACCGTCGCCCCCAGCTCGCCCCCCAAGAGGAGCAATAAGAGCCGGTAAGAGGAAGGAGAAGCCAACCAACAACATTTGGGGTGGGGTGGGGGGCTCCTGATGTTCTCAAGGTTGGTGGGTGGGTTGGTTGGTTGGATGGATGGAGGGGAGTCTTGAAGTTCTCAGGGTTGGATGGATAGAGGGGGGGGGGGGCTCTTCATGTCCTCAAGGTTGGTTGGTTGGATGGATAGATGAAGGGGTTCTTGATGAATGGAGGGGGTCTTGATGTTCTCAGGGATGGATGGATAGAGGAGTTCTTGATGGATGGAGAGGGGTCTTGGTATTCTCAGAACTGGAAGGATGGATGGGGGTCGTGATGTTCTCAGTACTGGATAGATGGACGGGGGTCTTGATGTCCTCAGAATTGGATGGATGGTGGGGGATCTTGATGTTTGCAGTACTGGATAGATGGAGGGGGTATTGACGTTCTCAGTAGTGGATGGATGGTGGGGAGTCTTGATGTTTGCAGTACTGGATAGATGGAGGGGGTCTTGATGTTCTCAGTACTGGATGGATGGTGGGGAGTCTTGATGTTCTCAGAGTTGGATGGATGGAGAGGGTGTCTTGATGTTTTCAGAATCGGATAGATGGAGGGGGTCTTGATATTCTCAGAGTTGGATGGATGGGGGGGGGGGTCTTGATGTTTTCAGAACTGGATAGATGGAGGGGGACTTGATATTCCCAGAGTTGGATGGATTGGGGGGGGGGGTGTCTTGATGTTCTCAGAACTGGATGGATGCAAGGGTTTCTTGATATTCCCAGAACTGGATGGATGGAGGGGGTCTTGATGTTCTCAGAGTTGGATGGATGGGTGGATGGAAGGGGGTCTTGATGTTCTCAGGGTTCCCCTCTGCAACATCCCACCACCTTCCCTTCCCGGCTTTCTGCCTCCATGTTCATTTCTCCCTCCAACCTTCCTTTCCTCTGGTCCGAAAAACTCTTTATCTCCTGCCTGAACCTTGTCCTTTTCCTTAAACCCCCAACCCATCTACCTACATACCCATCTACCTCCTCTTTCCCTGCACTTTCTTGGCCTCAATACACCAGATCTTGTCTGATCTTGGAAGCCAAGCAGGGTTAGCTTGGGATGGGCAGAAACACCCTCCTCCTTTTCCAGGATGTGTTTTACATTTCAACTTTCTGTCTAGGAGGAATGCCAGAATGTCCTCCATTTGGAGCATGGGGAAGAAGCATGGGTTTATATTTCTAATGAGTGTTTTTAGTTTGGATTTGGGTCACGTCCTACCTTTTTTTCTTGAAGGTCCTACAGTGCCTTGTCCTTCTTTGTGGTCAGGACCTCTCATCCCTGTGGAAGGAAATCCAGGGGCTCTGAGGCTCTTGTTTCAGATGAAGGAACTGACAAAAGACACCTAAGAAAAGCTCCAGGTCATCTCCCCAAAACCTTCCAAGCTTTTCTCCTGTATTTCCTTCTCTTATTTCCCTTGAGGGAAAAATTAAAATGGTAGGGGGCATTAGCTCCCAGCCACGTTGCTTTGCAGTCTTTTCCCCTCTTTAGTGAGCCAAGGGTTAAGTCCTGTGTGTGTGCATGTATGGTGTGTGTGCACACAGTAGCACTCAAACTGTGTGTAACTGCAGCCCATGTGCGGTTGCATGTGGACTCTCTGATGGGTATTGAAGAACCTACATAGTGTCCGGAGGCTCCTGTGTGCATCCAGTTCGAAACTAGATTGTTGCTGTGTCTGTGTGTGTCTGGGTGTATGGTCACACACCAAGGGTGTGTAACTGCAGCATAGGCACAATCGCCTCTTTCGGGGTGTATTTTCATGCACAGGCGATGGAAGGGTATATGTGCCTTCCCTGCTGCCTTACACACCAGCCGTGACTCTGTATTTGTGTGTATGTCTGTGTCTCAGTCTTCCAAGCTGGCTAGAGATTGCACATGTGTATACACACACACACATACACACACACACAGCTTGTGTGTTGAATTCCACTGGGTGGCATGCTTGTGTTTGCTTGGTCACTCTCTTTGGAAGGGAAGGCGAACAAGGGGACAGACTGGTGTGTAGCTTTGCTGGATGTGTGTTGGTGTATGTGTTGGTGTCTGTCAAAGTCTTCCAGCCTGGCCAGAGACTGTGCATATGTACACACACACACACAAAACTTGTGTGTTGAATTCCACTGGGTGGCATATATCTGTTTGCTTGGTCACCCTTTGGAAGATAAGAGAGCAAAAGGACAGACTGGTGTGCAATTTTGCTGGATATGTGTGTGTGTGTGTTGGTGTCTATCAAAGTCTTCCAACCTGGCTAGAGACTGTACATGTGTACACACACACACACACACACACACGAGTGTGTTGAATCCCACTGGGTGAGCATGCTTCTGTTTGCTGGGCCACGCTTTGGAAGGGAGGGAGAGCAAGCGGACAGACTGGTGTGTAGCCTTGCTGAATCTATATGTGTGTGTGTGTGTGTATGTCTCCACAAACTGCAGCATCTCTGTATCTCTCTCCCCCCCCCCATTGCATCCATCCCCCCCCCCCCCAATGTCTCAGTGTCAATGTCTTTGCCAGGCTTATATTGATCAAAACCAAGCCTTGGAGGAAGAGTGAGGGTGTCCCCAAGGAGATGGTGTCCTCTCGGTTTAATGGATCGCCCTCTTTTATGTTTGCAGAGTGACAACCCAGAAGCCTGTCAGTCAAAATCCATGGGTTTTGCAGGCCACTTGGTTTCCCCCTTGGGGAGAATAGCCCACAATGGTCCTAGAATGAAATGAGGGATATTTTTTATATGGTGCATGAATGTGGAGGAACACAGATCCGGGATACAAGCTCTGGAATAGTAGGAGGCACTTCGGGAGGTAGAGATGATGCTCAACTTTATTCCAGTGTTCCTTTCAATACTGATATTTGTCAAAGGGTGGAGGATGCACCCTGCTCTGGAGGAACTTGATATGCAGGAAAGGATTCAAGTGTTCAGAGAAGAGGATTAGGAAGAGGAGATGCAGCTGATACACAGTTAGTGTGTGTGTGAAAGAGTGGTAAGGAAAGGTGGGCTTGAACCAATAGCTTAGGCACCTAAAACTCAGGGTAGCAAGAAGGTTGGTGGTCAGATCCCAAAAACAGAAGGATTTGTTCGCCTCTGTTGGAAAAGCCAGGGTGGGACCCCATCCGATTGAGAGATGAGGGTGGGCTTTGCACAGATTTTGGTGAAGAGTTCAGAGGCGTGGGCGGGTGATGCAAAAGGAGAATTTGCACAGATTCTAGGATGGTGTGGAGAGATGCAGGCATCCGGCTGTTGTGAGTCTTAGACCTGCATGCACACACATGCACACACAATCTGTGTCTTTCTTTCACCCGCAACACTCTCTCACACAGGCATGCAGCCCCACTGCCGATCACGTCTTGCTGCTGCATGGATGTTCACCTCTCCGACACTGTGACTAGCACACAAAAGCACCCAGAGTTTTCCTCCCAGATGTCCTTCCGCTTTGGGTCTCTCACACAGTGTGGCGTTTGTCTTTCTCTTTCGCAAACACCCAGTCAGCCTCTCTTTTTTTCTTTTTCTCTCTGATTTACACAGCCCATGCACAAGGGGTATGCCTGTTCGTACACATGTACACACACAGCTGTTTCTCTCACTGGCACGCAGAGAATTCCTCGCATTTTATTTTATGTGGTCTTTCACTCTGCTGGTCTTTTGCCCTCTGGAAGCACCCCGGCATCCCTGGCTATTCCCACAAAAGCTGGGTTTATGGAGAGAGTTTGCACAGACAAATCCCCAGTGGACCCCCAGACACAGACATGCACAAACATACATAAAACACCACCTGGGTTTTCTGTTTTCCCACCACCATTGCTTGGACATGCATGTAATGCAACTAAGTTTCCTTATATATTTTCCTCACTTGCCCCACAATCACCCTCCCAATCCAACATTTCCCTCCGGTGAACTAAAACAGTAAAGAAAGCAGGGTTTTCGCTTGTGATTCTCCTTCGCACACATACACACAACCCCATCTTGGACACACTGACCCTCCCCATATGATGCTTCCTTGGATGCACACAGCATTTTCCAATCTTATCAGGCAATTGTGTGTTGATGCTCACAAACTCCTTTAAAAACCAATATAGTTTCTATTTTTAATGTTACCCAAGTGTTACCAAAGATCCGCTTCTACATAGACCAAACACACACACGCATCTGCACAGGGTTGATTTATTTGGAAAGCACAGTCTCCTGGTTGCAGTTTTCCTTCCCAGCTTGATCTGATACATTCTGTACCATCGTTCGAATGCATATGCATGTGCGTACCGACATGCATATATATCATGGCCAGAGCCTTCATGGCCAGGAAAAAGAGAGATTGGTGATTGCCTTTCCAATTCCTTTCCTCCCTAGCAGTGTGCCTTGCTTGTTGTTTTCCCTGCAGCTGTTGGTGTGTGTGGATGTGTGGGTTTGTTTCTTTGGGGAGCTCTTTAGCACTCAGCAGAAATAATGCTTTGCACACTCCATTCCCCCTTTTCCCCCTCCCCTTATATTGCACTTTGCATGTACTCAGAACTCCAGGGAAAACAGGATGAGATAGTGCTGCAGGAAGGAGGAAAGAAGGGAAGGGAAGGTGGGTGTTGGGTCCACCTGGTGTTGTGTTGGCGTTGCAATAAACAGGGTGGTATGGCTTAGGAATTAGCTTTTGGGGTTCATCTATGGGGTGGAAAGAGAAACTCAGACTCTCCTGTGTGATCTTGGGAACATAGCAAGACTGCGTTGGGATATGCTAGGGAGTGTGTCGCATGTGAGTGAGCTGCGCCTGCCCTTTGGCGAGCTGGGCTTGTGTGTCTGTGCAATTGAGTGTGTCCCCTGGCTTGTACATTTTGTTGTGTTGGTGAGACAGGGGCGACATATAAGCCTTTTTTTTTGTCTTGCACCAGTTGCAGGAACAGAAAGAAGGGAGAAAATGAAGCAAGCCTTTGGAGGTTTCATGTGGCAATGTGTGTATGAAAACAGCAATTTCTGTGCATCCAGGAGAGGCAAGGGAGTGCGAAAGTGTCCGCTTCGAGATTTGTGTTCCTGATGTGTGTATATATTTGCATGCTGGGAAAGTCTCTCTCTCTTTTTTTTTTCTAGAACAGCCTCGAGGGAAGGAGGATGAGTTATACCTTGTATCTACATGCATTTTGTGTGCGTGTGTGCATTAATACTGAGACTTAAGGATGTACACCAGAGTGCTACCGATGTGCATGCTCATGAACCGTACTGTGTTGAAAGGAGGAGGACACATCCAGACTCCCCTTCTTGAGTTTTTGAGAGGGTATGTGGGGGAAGCTGTTTAGGAAACGGCATAATCTCCCAAAGGGAGGAATACAGATTCAGACAACAGCCCCAGTCTTGTTTCAGAGATATGTGCACGCGTATGTGCCTTCAAGTCGCCTGTTGACTTATGGCGACCCCATGAATCCTACGATTTCTTATACAAGAAATACTCGAAAGGTGGTTTTGCCAGTTCGTTCCTATTAAATACACCCTACAGCACCTTGTCTTCACTGGTGGCCTCCCATCCAAGTATTAACTAGGGCTGACCCCGGTTAGCTTCTAAGATCAGACAGGATCTGAAACCTTCAGGATGTGTGTGTGTACCTTTGAGTTGTGGCTCGGCTCATGTCAGTTTCATGAATTTCACGGGGTTTTCATAGTCGAGGGATACTCAGAGGTGGTTTTGCCAATTCCTTCGCGTGAAATAGAGCCCACAGCACTAAGTATTTGTTGGTGGCCTCTCATCCAAGGACTAACCAAGGGTGAACCCGCTTAGCTTCCAAATTCAAACAGGATCTGGTGCCTCCAAGGCTGGGGACCAAGACTACCTTTTCTCCCTCCATGAGAAGTTGACTTTAAGTGGTCTTTCTTTGCTTCCACACTCGCTCCCATGGCCTTCCTTCCCACATCAATTCCCCAGTCTTCCATATTTCCTCCCATGGAAATCTTAAGGGAACCAATGAAGTCTTGTTTTAGATGAATACAGAACACCCTTGGTGGATGTTTTGGAAGGGAAATGATATGAATAACAGGGAAGCTTGCATTTGGGCTGAATTAGAAAGCTGTCTCTTCCTTTTGAGTACACTCTGTGCATGCCCAGAGGTCTGTGTGGTGGAGTATCCCTGCCTTTCAATATTTATACAGCTTGAACCATGGCTGGCTGAGATCTATTTGCTTTGAGGCAGGGAAAGGACATAATGTTGGGATATATACTAGGCCCTTGGTATCCACTGGGGTTTCGTTCCAGGACCCTCCATAGATACCGAACTCCATGGAAGCTCAAGTCTCATTAAATACAGCGACAGAGTAAAATGGTGTTCCTTATATAAAATAGCAAAATCAAGGCTTGCTATTTAGAATATATATATATATATATATATGGAATATTTTCAAGCCATGGCTGCTTGAATCCATGGATAAAGAATCCGTGGATACAGAGGGCCAACTATATTGGGAGATGAGGAACGAGGGTGAAGGCAAAAGATGTCTTGAGAAAGGACAAAGCAGATTGAAAGGTTATAGGATAAAAACATTAAATGGGATTTTTTTTGCAGATGCCAGGTTAGGAGAGGCATGGAAAGATGGGTTCCTCCACCCACAAGGGATAAAATGTGTCTGCACTTCTGTCTTATTTGGGAAAGGGGTGTCAAATAGACCCAAAGGGGGGTCTTCTTGTCTTGCAAAATTCATCTCCTAAGAAGATACTGTGTCTCCCAGAAGGGGGAGCTCCGACTCTGTGAAACTGGGGTTCGGAGACAAGGTTTGCCAATGCCAGCTGTATGCCAAAGCCATTCCAATTCCTGTTGGTTTTAGACCTCACTCCCCTTCAAGCTTCTTATTTTTTTAAAAAAAGGAGTGGGCACCCAGTTTGGCCAACCTTCCCCATTTTCCCAATAAAGCAAAAGAGATGGCATCAGGCTGTGAGCTGGGGAGAAAATCAACACAAATCAGCAACATACACATCAGCTTGTTGTAGCCGGGAGCTATTTATATTCCTCTTTTTTGGGGGGGGGGGGGAACAGAAGAGTGTGGGCGGCTGGGAGGGAGACAAGGGTTGTGTGGAACTGGCAGCGCCTTTTGGTTTTAATGCTTTTTACAGACCTAGAACCGAGATGGAAGGACAGGGCCGGTCCTGTCATTTGGAAGAAGGAGGCACTTGCCTTGGGCAGCAAATGCTGTGTGGGTGGCGGACGGCAAAGACTGCAGAGCGGTCATAGTAGCATCTGTTTTCTCTCCATCACTTGCTCTCTTGCCCTCATACGGCAATGAAAGGTCCTGTCTGTTGTGGGTTGAAGAATGGTTAAGACAGCTAGTCTAGTTGGATTGTGATGTTGAAAATGGGAAGATGCAGCCTTGTTCTTCACCTCTTGGCTCAGCCCTAACTGAGCATAAATGCTTAAGGAGAGCCCCTTTGGATCAGTCTACACTTGCATCCTCTTTCCTGTTTCCAATATTGAGCAACTCAGTCTTCCCAGAAAGCTCACCAGCAAGAGGACAACCTTGTAGGGCCTTCTTGGTGGCTGCTCCCAGGTTCTCAAACTCCCTTCCTAGAGAGGCCAAACCGGCTCCTTCCTTGCAGGCCAAAACCTTTATATTCCAACAGGCTTTTGGGAACAGCCAGTTTACCCAAACCCATTGGGACAAAAAGGGCTTCCAGAGCATGCCCTGCTGGACCTTTGCTTTTGAATGGATACGTTTGAGATTCCGGCGACTATTTAGTTTCATTTCAAGCATGACGTCTTACTTGTGTCTGTGGTTTGAGCATTGGGCTATGGAGACTTTTTGACAGTTTAGCATTGGGTGGAAGGAGACCATTCTGGAAGATGAGAAATCCTCGCCAGATCCACAAACGCATTCCGAGGCAGTAAAGGTAGTAAATGGTTGCAACTCTTGCTGCCTTGCTATTATTTTAGTTATTTACATGCATAGTCTCCTCCAAGGTGCACCAGGGCCTTCATGGTGGATGTGTCGCCCTCCGTGGCAGCAGAGCAATTCTACCTGATCCTAAGCCATCAGAAATTTAGATCATTTTGGTCTATCTGGAAAAGATTGGTGAATGTGGAGCGCAGGGCCTTTTTAGTGACGGCTCTGCATTGGTAGAATTGCACAAACATTTGTGTAGTTCTGACATGATAAGTTTTTAAAGAAAAGCTTCTGTTTAAAATTTCAGTCTGCATTATTAGTAATTGCTTTCCTTTCTCTATCTCTATCTTTATCTCTTATCTATATCACCTGTCTATATATTCAAATTGTTGGTCATTTTTGAGGTGTATATTTTGATTTTGAGAACAGAAAGCTTTGCACCATTATATTAACGATATATTATATTACGAAGGCATGGAAACCTTCTGGGTGACCTTGGGCAAGTCACATACGCTCAGCCTCAGAGGACAATAAGAAAAACTCCCTCTGAGCAAATGATGCCAAGAAAACCTCATCGTAGGTTCTTCTTAGGGTCGCTGTAAATCACAAGTGATTTTGAAGATGCAACAATTATGATAATGTGGGCATCGCTTCGGGGGCTTTAAGTCGAGAAGGATGACTTGAAGAACCTGTTCATACATGAGTAAGTAACCAAACTCAGCCAGCCTTCAGTACATGTTAAGATCAGAATCTTGTCCAGCTTTTCTTGAGGACTTTACAACATTCTGCAGATGTCTCCATAAATTCAATGACAAGAACCTGAAGTCTCCATATTGAGAATACTTGAATTTGACCTATGCAGATGAGTGTTCGGTTTGTTTATTAAAAAGAGCTTATCAACACTTGCAAATTTCTTGAGAAACTCAGATAAAAAGAATTTGAGATCTAAAAAGGAAGGAGATGGCAAGTGAAATTGACCAATACATCTCTTTTTATATGTTTGCTGCCTTTACAACCCAATGTTCCCCTATGCATGGCTCTTCTTCTGCTTGCTTTATCCTCATCACAGCCCTGTGAGGTAGGCCAAAGTATCAACCTGGATTATTTCTGCAGTGTAGATGCAGCCTGAAAGGTCTATTTAACTGTCTCAAATGTGGCACATTTCCAATGGCTTTTAATCCGGTTTCTTTTTGTTTCTTTTTTTTTTGGAATTGTTTTATTTTTATTTTTAATTGTAAAAATATTTCCGGAGACCTATGGTCAGAAAGGGGATGACACCAAATGGCAAATCTCAGGATTCCATAATATGGAGCCATGACAGTTAAAGCGTTATCGTAGAATCATAGACTCATAGAGTTGGAAAAGACCCAAAGGGCCATACCGTCCAACCCCATTCTGCCATGCAGGAACTCTCCATCAAAGCATCCCCGACAGATGGCCATCCAACCTCGATTTAAAGACCTCCAAAGGAGGAGACCCCACCAAGCTCTGAGGAAGTGTGTTCCACATTCGATCAGCTCTTACTATCAGGAAGTTCCTCTTAATGTTGAGGTGGAATCTCTTTTCCTGTAGCTTCCATCCATTGTTGCATGTCCTATTCTCTGGAGCAGCAGAAAACAAGCTTCCTCCCTCCTCAATATGACATCCCTTGAAGTATTTAAACAGGGCTATCATATCACATCTTAACCTTCTCTTCTCCAGGCTAAACATCCTCAGCTTCCTAAGTCGTTTCCAATAGGGCATGGTTTCCAGGCCCTTCAGCATTTTGGTGGCCCTCCTTTGGACATGCTCCAGTTTCTCAACTCATTGCTTGATGCTGGAAATCCATAGCTTCATTTCCAGCAGATGGCTATCCAGTCTTGGGTAGATGGTGTCCAACAAAGAAGAGTCCAACACTGTTCTGGGTAAATGGGCTATCATAAAATCATAGCATTTGAAGAGACCTCAAAGGTCATCCAGTCCAACCATATTCTGCCATACAGGAACCTGCCATACAGGAATACTGGACATAGTATTCCTGACCAAAGCAGAAGCATCAAACTGGATCAGTTCTGTTGTGTGGATGCAGCTTTACTCAATCAGGAGTCAAGGATTAGTAATGATCAAATGAACGAAGGTAGGAACCCCAGCGTTGCCAGAATTCCATAGGATGGAGCCATGACAGCTGAAGCAGTGCCAAGGTGCCTTGATTCTGCAGTATGGCAGCCTCCAAAGACAAAACCTTGCTCCCATATTTATCACATATGAGAAAGAAATCCTGGGAGCAATCGTATCTCCAGCTTACACATGGAGATCACGTCTCTGCGTCCTGTGATGAACTTCTCCCTTTCCTGCTGAACCCCCTTGAGATGTTCTCCTTGATTGTTCTCTCCTCCACTTGCCTTGATTGGTTTTGTCTCACTTGCCTTGATTGGTTTCCTGGCGAAGGAGAGCATGACATCTCAAGACCTTAACATTAATCTTCCTCCATTTCCTTGCTTTTTCTTCGTTCAACCGGTGTTCAAGACACGGGGAAGGAAACAAAGGTGCCCAGCTTTTCTCTCCTTTTGTATGAAAGCCCATTCAAGATCCCTTTGCCCGGCTCTCATGTGGGTTGGCTACTCAATCCTTTGATGGATGCCAGTTTTGTAGGGGCTTCTCAATCCTTGGCTCTGGCGCAACTTTCAGCAGACCAGATGCCAAGTGGCATTAATTGCGCAGTGGCTAGGGAAGCTGAGATTTCAGCATCTAGCTAAAAAAGGGACGGCAATGTCTCCGATTCTTCTTAAAGCTGAATCCACATATTCTAAGAAGGGGGATAACAGTCTAGCAAACACCATAGAGCTGGAGAATGTTGTGTCAGATAGTGCTACTTAAGATTTCTGAAGTGTGACTGCATTTTTTGCCCCAGTGTGCCAGGTTGGTACCATTGGTTAAATTGTTTTCATTTTCTTTTTGGGGAATTTTTTGGCTCGTCACATTGAATAGCAGTGCTGTGGATCAGCTGATCCAACCCATTGCTTGATGCTGGAAATCCATAGCTTCATTTCTAGCAGATGGCTATCCAGTCTTGGGAAGATGGTGTCCAACAAAGAAGAGTCCAACACTGTTCTGGGTGTGTGGACTATCATAATAATCATAGAGTTGGAAGAGACCTCAAGGGTCATCCAGTCCAACCCTATTCTGCCATGCAGGAATACACAATCAAAGCATCCCCAACAGATGGCCATCCAGACTATGTTGAAAAATCCTCAAAGAAGGAGACTCCACCACCCTCCAAGGTACTGTCTTCCACTGTCAAACAACTCTTAACCTCATGAACGTCTTCCTATTGTTGAGGTGGAATCTCTTCTCTTGTCGTTTGGATCCAATGCTCTGTGTCTTAGTCTCTGGAGCAGCAGAAAACATGCTTGCGCCATCCTCAACATGACATCCCTTCATAGTTCAGTGGCATTGTGTAGCAAACAAGCAAACCTATTCTTCAGAGTGTACCTTTAAGACAAAGAACATCCAACTCTTGACCTTTAAGTCAGCAAAGGAGAGGATATTGCAAAGGTAGTTCACAAGAGCTTAAACCAGGTGGGTCAAGAAGAACACAATGTTTTGGACGTCAGCTCCTAGAATTCTGTTCAATTTTGGAAAAAAGCTTCTCCTAGGGCTAAATTGACCCAGCTTAGTGGAAATGCCAATAATAATAATAATAATAATAATAGTAATAATAATAATAAAAAAATATCCTGCTTCTCTCTACGGATCGAGGTGGGTTACAATAACACAAAAATAACAATAAAATACATAATAGTATAAAACCAATTCTCCATACCCTGTAGAAGTCATTTTGGGACACCGGGGGAACATTTTTGGACCCCTAGGGCATAAAAATGGTCCTGGGGATTGCATGCGGTCAATGGCCCACCCTTGGCCCACCCTTGGCCTATCTGCAATGAATGTTTGTTTCATGATGCTTTAGCTTCGTCTTGTTAGTGCTTGCTTGTTTGTTTGTTTTGAGGAAACTGCTGTCTCAGGGTCTGGCAAATGTGGGATGGCATGATTTGGAGTTCAGGATTGTGTGTATTTTGGCCTACCCTACATCTCCCAGCAAAGCCGTCCTGTAATGAAGGGCAAGACCCTAGTGCCAATGCCAACCTAATTGGCTCGATGGGGAGAGTCAATATTTTTGATTCTGGCAGTAAAACTGAGCAGGCTCCAACTGCAGCAATTGGGTTCCCCTATTGATGGAGTGTGAATCCCCCTGGTTTTCAGCCCTAGATTTCATGGAAGTGTCCAAGGTGCTGAAGATATGTGAAGTTGAAGGCTTTCATGGCTGTCATCTATAGTTTTTTGTGAGATTTTCAGGCTATGCAGCCATGTTCTAGAAGAGTTTATTCCTGACATTTCGCCAGCATCTGTGGCTGGCATCTTCAGAGAATGGCATCTGTGGTTGACATCTTCAGGAAAGTTTGGATTAAAACCAGGAGCAGCTAACCTGCTCACGGTTTTTAGTTCAAACTTCCCGGGAGTTTCTGAACCTATTTTGGGGACGGAATTCGACATTTTATCTAGCTCCTTTAAAACCTAGAATGGCTTTGCCCCTTGCTGGCACTCCCCACTATTCATTCCCTTAAATGATCTACGGATAAATGTAATGCTGTTGGTTACTGGATGCAATTTTTTTTAAAAGAAGAGGCACATTGCAATTCCATTATACTAATGTGACATTGCTGTGGAAATGCAAATTAAATGAGTTTTTTTTAAAACACACACACACACACATACACAGTGGGAGGAAAATATATTCTTACTTAGCCCAGAGGGCATGTCTGGGGATGACAGGAAATTCTTTAAGGGTAAGATGGAAGGGTGCCAAGAGCCTTTCGAAATGGAGCACCAAAAAAATAAAATAAAATAAAAATCCCTTTCAAGAGGAAAGCAGGAGGAAAGAGCATCCGTCTGGAGGAGAAGCCAAATTCCCAGCCGTGGGAGGTCATAAAAGCACCACCAAAGTGAAACCCATAAAAGTTCAGTGTCTCGATGTCGGTTAATTCTGCTCAGCGCTCTGTAATTAAGGAGGACGGTTGCGTTACAGATTGTAAGAGGATCCTTTCCTGGGAATTTTCAGGCCGAGGTTGCTGAAACTAGACAAACATGTTGCGTGTCCCACTCCTGGTCTTGCCTTTCTTTTCATGCACTAAATGGAAATCTGAAGACGGCAGGGCATGGCTTTCATCACCAGGGACAGGCTTACCATAAGATGAAGTGAAGCAGTTGCTTCAGGCAGAATCCAGAAGGTGCCAGCAAGTTTTTGGAAGAGAAAAGTATACAACATGGAGCCCACCTTCCGCTTTCTAAAATGGCTGGCTGCTTCGGGAGAACACTGGCTCCTTCTTGGTTGGCATTGTGCTTGGGACTTAGGTCTTCATGGCCTTATCCATGTGCAAAATTGAATTTAGTAGTTTTGTAACATCCGTATTCACCTAAGGGCTGCTGTGACATTACAACGTAAGGGGATCTGTTGAGCAGTAGTGAAGCAACTATGTGTCATGGCCCCATGCGAAATGGGCCCCCATGCCCATTTTCATGTTTCCTGATGCACATCTGGACATCATCCTTGGAAGTGCCAAAACACCCTAGGAATGTCCAATACCCATCAGAAGATCCTTTTCTAAATCCTTCCACTCCACGGTGGGTTCATTTTGATCGCCACGGGATCACAGGCTTTTGACTTGTGGTTTGGGCGAAAGCCAAGGAGCTGTTCATCTCTTTGCGATTGTTGCATTGCCACAGATATAAATTTCCCATTGCCTGGTGTCAGCTGAAACAAAATACTTTCAGCAGAAATAATTCACAGTTGCAACTGCGAATCAAGCGATAATTTGCTCGGAACAGTGTGTGCTGCCCTAGTTTTTAAGCACAGACGTAAATCAGGTGCGGTTTGCTTATTTATTTATTTTGGATGTCGGGTGTGCTGCTCTGAAGGACTGTCACCCAGTGATGGAGGGCCTGTTTTACATGCGGAGGGTCCCAGGTTGAATTGGAGACCTCCCATTAAAAGTAGCAGATCCAAGGAGATGGGAAAGACCTCAAATGAGAACCTGGAGAGATGTTGAACAGACAGCCTTGATTTACTTTAAATTGGTGGTTCTCAAACCTACAGGTGCGAATCCCAGGGCAACATAATAAATGGGTTTTACAGGTTCTAGGAGGCAAAACCTCAAATATTGGGAGGGCCAAAGGTTGCGAACCAGTGCTTTAGATAGCGAGGGGGAATGTTTGGCCTTCCAGGGGTTGTTGGACTGCAACTCACATCATCCCTGGTGTGTATGGTCAGTGGTGAGCAGTCATTGGATCTGCGGACCAAGAACATCTGGACTGGGACAGTTGTCCACTCTTGAAACAGTGGATGTCTCCAACACATGGCTATCATGGGAGGAACATGCGGGTTGTCCTGACCATGGACTGTCCTAAATATGGTCCATTTAGCCTGTTTCAGTATCTCACCTCCTTGTCCTCCAGATGTCAAAACATATCTCTCGTCCCTTCGCCAGGGAGACTGGCACTGTGACATAGTAGTATAAGGTGGAAAACAGTAGCAATTAGTGTCTTCTAAATCAGGGGTTGTGTGAAGCCACTCCAGAATTTGATTTGGAGCAATCCAAGATATGCTCACCTTCTTACCTTTTTAAAACCTGGCATGGATTCACCAACCCACTAACATGGAAGCTGCCAGCTAGAGGCAGTCCTGTGGCAGGTACAGTCCTGATCAATCTACAGTCATCCTATTTGTTTCAGCTGCATTAAAAATGTCCCTGTATATCTCTCTCCTCACCCCATTTCCCTCCGTTGTACTCAGCTTGCTTCAGTTTCTGCAAACCGTGTTAAAAGTGCAAAAGATATTTTGCAGCCAGTAAATCAGCAAGTGGGGAGAGGAGAGGGAGGGAGAAAATCTTGCCCTTTCCAGTAGGCTCAGGCAAAAGCAAGCTGTTGCAACTTCTCCTAGTTCATCTGTCCTTTGTCATCCATACCTTTTTCATTGTGACTGGACTTTGATGTTGCCTGGCCATATGGGCTCTGGTTTTCATCTCCGAAATGTTGGAAATCATGCAATTTATGACCGAGCCAGCTCCCATCCATGACATTTGCTTGCACAGTCAGACTTTTGAAGCCGGAGGGCAGGTAGCTGCTTATTGATTTGCTTCTTGTTTAATTTGCAAAAGCCCTCCTGCCCTGCTCTTTAACCAGAAAGGCTCCCGGATTGGTGGAAAGATTAATGCAAACAAGAAAGTCCTTGCCCTCAGGCCTTCTGATCAAAAGGAGAGGTGACAGGGAAAGGGAAAGGGAAGGGTAAGGATTTGTTTGCTGAATTAGTAGCTAGGATTTTGAAAGCATCTATGTTTGGAAGGAAGGCTGCTCTAAATTAGGTTTTTCCCAGGAACAGTTATCTTTAAAACATCAACAGCCCATCCTCACCCACATTCGCATACATCACCCAGCATCTCTTGGGAATAAGTTTATAGGCTAGCACAGCTTGCCAGAGGCTAGGCAGCAAGACATTGTTGTTGTGGTGTGCCTTCAAGTCTTTTCTGATTCATGGAAACCTTCTTGGTGAGTTTCCTCAGAGCAGGTTTACCATTGCCATCCTCTGAGGCTGAGATAGTGCGACTTAACCAAGGTCACCCAGTGAGTTTCCATTCCAAAAACGTACCGGCCAACATTTCACGGGTGAAAGCTGGGACACATGTGGCCAAGAGACATCAAGACTGGGGTCGAGATGGCAAAAAGTGATGCATGGAGAGAACAGACAAGCTGGAAGAGGATATAGCAGTTTGCTTTTGCCCAAGTCTACTGGGATGAACAAAATTCTTCTCCCTCCTCCTCACTCCCTAGCTGAAGGTAATGGGTTTCCACATTCTTTTTTGGTACCTGCCTGATCCTCCGGATGGTGGGACATGTGTAAGATGTCCAACCAAAATAAAGATAAGATGATTAGAGAAAAGGAGATTGTGCTGTCTGCACTGGCTAGGATATTCAGTGGATGGTCCTAGAGCTGTCCCAGAATATCCCCCATTACTTGGCCCTTGGTTCTGATGCCAGGTGGCTGTTTGCAAGTGAGACCTGCTGAGACACAAGGCACATCTGCTGCTGCCATGGGTCCCTTTGCTCAGAGGTTGAAATGAGGTGCTCGATGATGTTCACATGTCTGGCAACCTCATTCTGACCTCAGAGTTAGCAACTGGTAGATCTTCCAAGAAGATCTGGAGCAAAGAGGGAGATATGACATGTCTTAAGTGTGGTGTAGTGGTTTGAGCATAGGAGTGTTGGAGATGGAAGGAGGCTTTGTTTTCTGGACCAAAAATTGCATGGTTTCCTTTAATACTAGGTGGGAAGCCAGGGTGGTGTTGTGTTTTGAGTGTTGGACCATGACTTTGAAGTCCAAGGCTTGATTCCCAGCTCAGCCATGAAACCTACTGGGTGATCTTGGGCAAGGTACACTCTCTCAGCTCAGGGGAAGGCAATGACAAGCCCTCTCTGTAGAAACTTGCCAAGAAAACCTCATGATAGGGGTGCCATAACTTGAAAATGACTTGAAGGCACCCAACCACAACAACAAACAAGAGAGGTATTGGTGCAGAAAAGGGCCAAACAATGTCCAATCTGCCCTCACCAGAACCATTTTTGGACTATGCATTGTCCAGACTCCCCGCCAAGAGTACTGGAGAGGGTGGCTGATATGTTGGGTCCATGCAGATGGGGGTCCATGATGAGTACAGTGGTCCCTCCACATTTGCTGGGGATAGCAGTGAAGAAACTCCACGAATGTGGAAAAACTGCAAATAAAAACATACTGTTCTTTTTACCTAAGAGAACACCTCTCTAGGAATCTCCAGGTCCTCCAGTGCAACTCTGCAGTCAACATCTGACAGAATTTGATCATCGAATCATGCTGGAGGACCTACAGATGCCTAGAGAAGTATTTTATCTATGAACGTCTAGGTTCTCCAGCACAACTCTATGCTCAACTTCCAGCAGAATTGCACTGGAGGACTTAGAGATTCCTAGAGGGAACATGTTAGTCAAAACTACAAATAATCCAATCTGCAAAAGTCAAAGCCGCAAATGCGGAGGGCTGACTGTGCTTACGAAAGAGGTCCCAAAATGCAGGAGTCAGTTTTGGCACCTCTTCAGTCTCGATCGAGATTCAAAGGTGAGCCTGCTACAGGAAGCAAAGCCAGAGAAAGAGAATAACTAATGGGAAAGGGTATGGAAGTGGAGCGAGCATCAAGTTTCTATTCTGAGCAGATGGGAAAGGATGAAAGCGAAGCAGTTGCAGAGAAGGCAAGGGCTGGGACTTCAGGAATCAGATGGCGAGGGGAAGCGGAGTCGGTTGGGGGGGATCGGAAGCAGTGGGGAAGACACTGTCGGGTATGAACACCGCCGCCATTGACAAGACAGGTGTAAATGCCGAGATAAGATGCCACTTAAGAATGAAGGAGTGTTCCACTTACAGGGCATGGCATCAAGGGGGGAGATATAATGGCCAGGTGGGAGACTGTGATAAGGAGCCATACAGGTGTGAATTGCTGGTTAGTCGCAGGGGTCGGAGAGATGCAGGGGAGGCAGGTGCAAAGGTAGGATGCGGCTCCGTATCCATAATTCATAATGTGGAGCGAGACAGACAAGGAAGCCTAGAGAGAAGGAGGCAAAATGTTGTGCCTGCTGCAGGCTGTACTGAAGGCTTCTTCTAGGAGTGAGAAGTAAACTGGAGGAGTTGTTTCAGAGCGACTTCAATTTCACATGCCACCAATTCCTTGCAAGGGTTTGTTTGCTTGTGGCGGGAGGGAGTGGAACAGGAGTTTGCGGTTTCTGGATGGGGTCTGGAGGGGAAGCCTTCTGCTTGTGGAACCTATCCAAGGGACAGATGGAAGGCTGAAAGTCTTTGGTTTTCCCTCCAAACATGGAAGCAGCTTCCAGAGGGAAGTGGCCAGGGTTTGAAGCATGGGTATTCTTTAATGTCCAACAGTATTAGGGGCTCTGCAACTGATTCAGAAGGTCAATTGCTTGCAGGCTTCCAGGGGAGGCACATTGTTTTTCCTTCCAGGATACAAGGGGCGTAGAAACAGCCTTGGGGGCCATACAGAGTCCTAGATTTGCAGGTAGTCCATCCGCAGAATGTTCTCGATCAGGATCTCCAAAGGTCCTTAACAAAAATGAAGGGATAAACCAGAGATGGGCAAACTTTGTCCTTCCACATGTTTTGGATGCCACTTCCCAGAAGCTCCAGCCAACATGGGCAATAGCAAGTGATGATGTGAGCTGTAGTCTACAACATCTGGAATAATGCAGTCTGACACCACTTTGCCTGCCGTGGCTCCAGTCTACAGAACCTTGGGATTTGTAGTTTTGTGAGGCACCCACATTCTTTCGGCCTTATAAAACTACAAATCTCAGGATTCCATAGGACGAAGCTACAGCACTCAGAGCTCATTATTTCTACAGTGTAGATGCACCCTCAATGACCTGTGCCCATCTTAAGCTGAATATTGAGGGATCTGGAGGCCAGGGTTCAATTCCTGCTCATCCATAAAACTCACTGCATGACAAGTCACATACTCTCAGCCTCAGGGGAAGGCAAAGGCAATCCCCTCTGAACAAATCTTGCCAAGAAAACCACATGATAGGGTCACCTTAGGGTTGCTAAAAGTCAGAAATGACTTGAAGACACACAACACACACACACACTGCATACTATTCTGCCATATGATTTAGGCCTACCTAAATAATAATAATAAAAGGTCTTAACCTGCTGGAGGGAGTTGCACAGTCTGGGATCAGCCATGGAAAAGACTCTTCTGTGTCCTCTTGGTGAGACCAAGAGAAAGTCTTCACCTAAAGATCTCAGAACCTGGGTCACCTTGGATGGAGAGATGTGGCCTTTCTTTCTCCAGCTCTCTCTATTTTCGATGTAACGTGTGCTCCTCTTAAGCTGAGGATGAGAGGATGTAAAGGAATCTACCTTCCATGTCATTGCAGAAACCGACCCATCGCTTCAAGGGAATTGTAGCTCCTTTTCTGTGAACCAGAAGACAAAGGCATTGATATTTCTTGACAATTCCTTGTCAGACTTCTAGAACGGGAACAGGCTTAACTGTCTGGGGGGTTTCATTCATCTGGATAGCTTTCTGCATTAGGCCGTCTGGAGTAAAATCAGAGGCAACTCAGAATATTCAATGAGACAGGGGTTGCAGGTGCTCACGGCAAAGCGAGCCTCACACGCTGGCAGGGAATACGCTGCCATCTGGTTTGTTGTACAGAGCCACATCAAAGCATTAATACTCGGGGTCCAAGACGCTGCTGGAATTACCTGTCCACTTTCAGCAGGGAAAGATGCTACTTGGGGAGAAGATAGGTATGAAGGAAAGAGAGGCAAGGAAGCTTTATCTTCTGTAGTAAGGGTCTCATGGTCTACCCTAGTGCTATGTAGAGGAAACCAGCAAGACATAGTGGTTTAAATGTTGAATATGACCCTGGTTTGGATCCCCAGCTTGGTGCTGAAACCCAGTGTGGTTTTACGGTGGACAGGTCACACACTCTCAGCCTTTGGGGTGTGACCCTGAGATCTAGGGACCCTGGTTGAGACCCCTTCTGGTGTCATTTTCCTGTCTGGGACTCTGGAAATGGTGCCACGTCTTGCAATGAGAATGGCAAGAAAGGTCTCAATGGTGCCGTTTCTTGTAATGAGAAAGGAAGCCGGTTGGAGAGAGATAGTCATGCTTTTTTTTCTAGACCACTTTGTACACAGCAAATGCCAGTCCTTTTGCTGATTCATTCCTTTCTGTGCCCTTCAGGATGTTCTCCAGCCCCCCCCCCTTCCATCTCTGTCTCTCTCTTTCTATCTCTCTCTGTCTCTCCCTGGAGGCAGGTTGTACAGCTGTAGCAAAGTGAAGTACTAGCACCAATTGCTGAGCTTCTTTCTTCTGTTAAAACCACACCGTAAGCAACAACTTAGTTGATTTTAACTTTTCTGGTTTGGGTCCTTGGAGCAAAATGTGGACCTTGGAAATGATGCTGACCAGATGTACCAAGTCAATTGTTTACGAACGTCAAGGGAGAGCCAGCTTCATCTTTGCCTTCCTACTGTTGTTAAAACCACACCGTAAGCAACAACTTAGTTGATTTTAACTTTTCAGGTCTGGGTCCTTGGAGCAAAATGTGGACCTTGGAAATGATGCTGACCAGAGGCACTAAGCCAGTTGTTTACGAACATCAAGGGAGAGCCAGCTTCGTCTTTGTTTTCCTACTTTCATTGCACCATTTTTAAAAATTCTGTCATGTATCATTGATTAATCTTGTTGTTGTTGCAGTTGTTGTGTCTTCAAGTCTTTACCGACTTATGGCAACCCTAAAGTGAACCTATCATGGGGTTTTCTTGGCAAGGAAGGTCTTTGCTTTCCCCTGAGTGGTCTGAATGTGTGTGACTCACCCAATAAAATTCAATGGATTTATGTACCTGAGCTGGGATTCAAACCTTGGTTTTGAGTAGTGGAATAGTCCACTGCTCAAACCACTACACTACGCTGCTGTGAACCAATTATCTGCTCTGAGTCTGCTAACAGTGCCAAATATGAAGAGGGGAGAGAAGCTCAAACTGGAAATGTATGGAAACTGTCTGCAGTGGAACATGGGATATACATAGAAATCAATGTTCTAACATGTGGCAGAGAAGTTTCTCAGAGCCATCATGGTAGAATAGTTGGAGGGTTGGACTAAATTTATGGAGACCAAGGTTTGAATCCTATCTTGGTCATGAAAGTCACTGGGTGACCTTGGGCATGTCACCTTCTCTCAGCCTTGGAGGAAGGCAATGACAGGCCATCGCTGAATAAATATTGCCAAGAAGACCTCATGATATGGTTATCGTAGGGTCATTGTAAATCAGGAATGACTTGAAGGTACACCATCACCACCATCATTAGAAACCTCCTGAAGCTCCATAAGTAGGACCACCCTACCATTTTGCAGTGAGAGAGAAATGGCTGGTTGAAGACCGTGTAGCTCTCCACATCCTAAACAAGCTTTCTGTTCTAAGTACAGTGGGAAATTCTTCTCTGTTGCCATCATGGCATTGCCAGCTTTTGTCCTTTGTCAGCATCTTATCCTTTGCTTCAGGCAGCCAAATGCCTTCATCTTGTTGCTCCGGGCTCATCTATTTTGTGATCAGTCGCTGTCTCCGCAGCTTTACTGTATTCCTCGAGCCCCTAATTCTCTAATTTGGTTCTTGTTTTCCTTTGTGCCTCTTTTATCGATCTTTGTGTCCATTTTCATGATCCATCAGCCCTCCGAACGGCCATTTTATTTTCATTTCATTAAACCGCATGCCTGTTTCCATCAACACAAACATGCCATTCCCTTCCACCCAAGTCAACTTGAGCGATTATGTCTTTCACTCCTGATGTGTGTATGCTTTGCTGTCTATTTTGGATGTTGAACTTCGGGGAGAGGTCACCAGAGGTTGTGTTGAAATATAGTGGATAGTAGCTATGTGTATCAAAGGGCAGCACATTTCAGTGAAGCTGGAGCTGTATCTACAATGCCGTTTGGAGAGAGGGGAGAAGGATAAGGAAACTGAAAGACCGAAGAAGGAGTAAAACATAGAAATAAAGCAATAGACTAAAAATCACAAGTGGGAACCTGCAGCTGCCTGGATGTACAGAAATGGGCCAAGGATCTCCAAATGTGGGTCAAATGTGGATGGAACTATTGAGAGATGTTGGTTAAAATATATGAACAACCATGTTTTGAGAGCCAAGCAATGTACTATGTATTCCAGTTGCCTCTGTTTGCCAAGGATAGTTTTGGTTAGGGATGTAAGTATGTATATTTATTTATCCGTACCCTGCTTTTCCTGACAAGGGACTCAAAGTGGTTTGGAAAAAAAGTTGTCAGTCAAAATAGGTAAGCAATCATGTTTTGTGGGCTGAGCTGTGTGCAATGTATTCTAGTTGCCTGTGTTTGCAATGGACAGTTTTGGTTAGGGAGGTAAGTACAGTGGGCCCTTGTTATCCACTGGGATTTGGTTCCAGGACCTTCCGTGGATAACAAAATCCATGGATGCTCAAGTCCTATTCAGTCCAATGGCACAACAAAACAGTGTCACTTATATAAAATGGACAATCAAGGCTTGCTATTTAGAATGTATGATTTTTTGGAATATTTCCAAACCGTGGGTGCTTGAATCCATGTATAAAAAATTTGTGTATAAGGAGAGCCGACTGTATGTATATACTTATTTGTACCCCACTTTTCCTGATGAGGGACTCAAAAGTGGGTTACAAAAATGTTTTCAGTCAAAATAGGTGTGCCATGCTATGTATTCTAGTTGCTTCAGTTTTGGTTAGGGATGTAAGTACAGCCAGCCCTCCTTATCCACAGAATTCTTATCCATGGATTCAAGCATCCACAGCTTGAAAATACTTTTAAAAGATACAAATGTTTACCTTTTATGCAACGGACACTATTTTACTATGCCATTATATGTAATGGGACTTGAGCATCCATGGATTTTGGTATCCACGTGGGGCCCTCAAACCAAGCCCCAGCGGATACCAAGGGCCCACTGTATGTATTTGTACCCCACTTTTCCTGACAAAGTGTCTTACATAAATGTGAAGTGCAGCTAAAAATCTTGGCTGCAATTCCAGATCAGCTACTTCAGTGTGTAACTCTCTTAGTTACATAATTGAGTAGTGTTTCCACTTGAATTAGACCAGTAATTTCCAAACTTTGGTCCTCCAGGGGTTTTGGACTTCAGCTCCCAGGAGCCTTAACCAGTTTGGCCAACAGCCACAAATTCTGGGCATGGAAGTCCAAAACATCTGGAGGACCAACATTTAATAATGTTTTTATTTAGGAACCACTGACTTGGATGATGGATTACTTTAGGGAGTAACTTTCCCGAACCTGACATTTCTGATCTGTAGGTGGTAACATCTTTTCTGTAGATGGGATGTGCATAAATGCATGGACATTTCAGCCCCTGTTGTTCACAATCTGCCATTTCACATGCTCCAGATGCAGTATCTTCTTCTGCAATGTTTATATGCTATTACAGGGATGGTTCCTCCATTCCCCCTTCTCCCCAAAACAACAACAAAATAAATATTTTTTTAGCAAGAACAAACATTCCTATGCATTCTCTGAAGATGCCAGCTACAGATGTTGGCGAAACATCCGAGAATGGCACCTGTGTTTGGCATCTTCAGGAATAAACCCTTCTAGAACATGGCCACATAGCCCGTAAAACCCACAAAAACCTATGGGTGCCAGCCATGAAAGCCTTCGACTTCACATTGTGATTCAATTGTTCCCCATTCCTGCAGTTCATTTGAAATAATTCTCTTGCGTCTCTGTTTCTCTCTCTCCTTTTCCCTTTCCCCCAATCCCTTCCTTCCTTTTCCTTCCCACGCAGGACTCCACAGAATGGAGCAAGAATGAGAGGAAAAAGGCAGACAGAAAAGCATGAACTGGAGGCTTATTGAGTTCCTCTACTTCCTCTTTATATGGGACCATATCACAATCCAGCCCTCCTCCCAGGAACCCGCTGTGACCAACCAACATGTCTCCAAGGAATTTGATTGGCTTATTTCAGACAGGGGGCCTTTCCACCACTCGCGGAGCTACTTATCCTTTGTGGAAAGACATCGTCAAGGATTTACAACCCGATATAAAATATACAGGTAGGGTAACAGCTTCTCCGTCGTCGTTTTACCCCCTTTTGCTTTGCTTTACTAACTTCTTTCCAGAGACCCGGAAGTGGCAGACCACTCTGGTCTACGGTCGGCATGGGAAGAATATTTGAAAATATTTGGAAAAATGGTTGCAAAACACATTTTTGGAGTTGATGAGAAGAATTGTGGATGGAGAATCATTCTGTGCAAAATTTGCAGGTGGATTATTACTATTATTATTATTATTATTATTATTATTACTGTTTTGCACAGAAAACTGCACTTTTCTGTGCAGGAAACATTTTTTTCCCCCGCACAGAAAAATGCAACTTATGCACAGAAACAGTATCGTCTATGCAGATAGGACAGTTTTCTATGCAAAGAGGCCTCGGGCGAATTTTGCGCAGATTAAGTCCCGGATTGAGAATAGACATTGAAAGTGGTATGGTATTGGAAGACTTTCTGGAAGCTTGGAGGAAATTGGCAAAGTTACTTGTCCTTAGCTTCAAGAGGAGAATTAGGGAAGAATTGCATTCCCTGATCTATAGCAGGCTGTCTGAGTTGAGGAACTGGCAATTGTGGTTTTTTTTCAGTGGTTCTCGATCTTTGGCCTTTCAGAAGTTTTGGTCTCCAGCTGCCAAAATCCTTGGGGCTTCTGGGAGGTGATGCCCAAGATTGCCAAAGGATCAAAAGCCGAGAGTCATTACTCTAGCCTACTCTCCTTAATAGTTGAACTAGAACTCTTTGGCAGAGAATTCTAGGTATCCCATGAAGCTGCTCATCTCAGGATTATGGCTGATAAAGTGCTATCAAAGGGCTGAGACAGATGGCCCAAAAGTGGCGTATTTCTACCGATACTAGGGTTTGGGAGTGTGCAGTAACTACACGTTCCCGGACCCTAGCATGTAAAGGTGATGGCTTCATGGTGGCATCCTGTCCACACGGGCACCGCCATGAATGTCGTTGTGCATCACTTATGTCATGAGTGCGCCATTGGCGCCCTTGTGATGTAAGCCGGAAGCCACAATAAGAACCCAGAAAAAAATGGGTTCTTTTTACTGTGAAAGGATGTCACACAGTTCGGTGACTGCGGCATCCCTCTGCAACAGAAAGGGGTGGCTCCAGACCTCTCTTTTGGGGCTGTTGAGCCCCAAAATGTCAAATGTGGATGCCTTTCTGGTTCATCCTTATGAGCACAAAATTTTTTCCTTCTTGAAAAGAGAAGCCAAGGGTTTCCACCCCTCCTTCTTTCTTTCAATCTGAGAGGGGAAAATATCTGCATTTATTAGCGTGATTTCTGTAATTGCTGAAAGTGTAAAGCGATGATCGTGGATGTCTTGTTGCAGAAACTATTTAAAAAGGGGGAAAACATTGGATCAGCTGTTTGCGCCTTACTGAGAGATCATCTTGGCTTTTCGTTTGCTTCCTCTCTCTCTCTCTCTCTCTCTCTCTCTGTGCTTAACTTTGCAAAGGGGAAAAAAGATTCTAGAGATATTTTTGTACCCATTGTGCAATGCATGACGGGAGAGAATCGCTTTTGATGCCTTATTGATGGAGGTGAAATCTCTCAGGGGGACTTGAGAATCCTTGGCAGGCTCTTTCGCTGTGTTGAGACAACCATAAATGAGACATTAGTGAATTTTCTTTACAGCCGGTAGAAATGAGTGGCTGATGCAGAAAAGAAACGAGAGGTCAGGATCCTACCCTGGCGTTCCCTAGCATGAATCGCTGCTTGCAGAATTACAGTGGCTGAGATGCTACAGTTAGGAGATGGACCATAACATTAGATTCGTGGAGTAGTACAATGGTGGTCAAATGCTGCCTTGTGAATGAATTGCACGGCTGTGCAGCCGAGTCTGCATGCACCTCTGCATGCATCTCCATGTTGCATCTCTGCCCATCTTGCATGGAACAGGGCCATTTTGCATCAGATATCCATCTTGTTCTGTAGAGGAACTTATGCATGTATAATACCCAACAGGATTCCCGCTTTGAATCTTCCCACACAATCTTTGTGTTGAATGGCAATGTTGTATAAATGGAATAAGACTCCAAATGTGGAATTGAACATGAAATCAAAGGCTTTCACAGCCATCCTCCATACTTATTTGTGGGTTTTTGGGGCTCTGTGGCCTTGTTCTGGAAGAGTTTATTCCTGATGTTTCGCCAGCATCTGTTGCTGGCATCTTCAGAGGTTTCACAGATACTGGTGAAACATCAGGAATTAACATCAGGAATAAACTCTTCCAGAACCACATAGCCCGAATAACCCACAAATAACTATGGAATTGAATGCCCAATCCAAGGTGCATGGCCCTCCTTGCACAATGCGCCATGTGTATCACACACTTTGCATCCATGTGCAATGAAGCTGCTGGTCTTCTCGGCACCTTGATAGTCCTCCAAAGGAGATTTGCATGGTTCATTTTTACATTTCATTTGACAAAGTTCTCAAGAACGCTCTACCTAAGTTAAAAACGCTCCCTCTACTTCCAAAGCCAAAACCAAAAAAATCCCTTCTGATCATATCTGTTTAGCCTGTCGCTCCTTCTGCTGATTTGCTTTTTATGACACCATTTTACTGCTGTGTTTTACAATTCCCTTTTTACTGCTGTTTGTTTATGTTTGTTTTTATGGAGGTTTTATTGTTAGGATTGCTTTTAATTTTGCGGAGAGACAATGTGATGCATATATATATGTGTGTGTGTGTGTGTATGTGTGCACTCATTCCAACTTTGAGTTTGCTGGAGAGTCTGTCCATTTCACTTTTGGTAACATTGGAAATTTATCAAGTATATTCCCCTTTCTCCTATTTTGTGTTGATTTGCAAAAGATTCATATTTTAAAGGAAGCACAGACATTTGTGCATATTTTTGTCTTGGTTTCCCCCTCTGTAGCTCTACTGGCTCTTGAAGAGGTTCAGGCCAGCTTTTGTGTGCCCTGTTTGACGGTAAAAGGCATAGCGTGCCATCAATGTGCATCATGGCACAAGTGGTGACAGAGCAGAGTTAGCGTTTAAGACTTTTCTGCACTTGGCATCTATCTTCTTCTTTCCTAGTCACCCCTTGGGTCAATGCAGGTGGTGTCTGGTCACTCACAATGGACAAGGAGGAATGTCTTTATATATATATATATATATATATATATATGATTATTAGGGTAGAATCATAGAATCGTAGAATTGTAGAGTTGGAAGAGACCACCAAGGGCCATCCAGTCCAACCCCCTGCCATGCAGGAACTCTCCATCAAAGCATCCCCATTGACAGATGGCCATCCAGCCTCTGCTTAAAGACCTTCAAGGAAGGAGACTCCACCACTTTCTAAGGGAGTGTGTTCCACTGTCGAACAGCCCTTACTGTCAGGAAGTTCCTCCTAATGTTGAGCTGAAATCTCTTTTCCTGGAGCTTGCATCCATTGTTCTGGGCCCTAGTCTCTGGAGCAGCAGAAAACAAGCTTTCTCCCTCCTCAATGTGACATCCCTTCAGATATTTGAACAGGGCTATCATATAACCTCTTAACCTTCTCTTCACCAGACTAAACATCCCCAGTTCCCTAAGGCGTTCCTCATAGGGCATGGTTTCTAGACCCTTCACCATTTTAGTCGCCCTCCTCTTGCCAGACTTAAACAGGGCATCACTATGCTCCACGGTGAGTTAGGAAATTGTAAATAGTGTGGCTTAGTTTTACTACATCACTGGTGTCCTACCTCCTTGTTTTCAAGTGGGCGCCCAATTTTGTGTGCGTGTTCGTGCACACAAAATTTGTACACAGTTTCTGATATGCATTTTTATTTTTATTTTTTGCAGTCCCTTTTTTCCACTTATGTGCATTTTTAATGTCTCTGGAATGGCACAGTACATTAAAAAATTTCCGAGAAGGGCAAAAACTGAAGGATAATTGTGTTCTACTTCATGTATCAGTTCGGGAGGCATGAATTAGGTCAGTGCATATTAAAATGTGAGCCAAACAAAATTTCTCACCCATCCCTCGAGTTTGCAGGGTATAAATGTCCAAATAAATTAGATTAATTTAACTTCTTGACTCCGATGCAAAGGATAGACATTCGAAGTTGTGAACAGTCAAAACAAGGGAGAATATAATCAGCCTCAGTGTGTCATTAGATGGAAAGCATATTTTATTGATTGCTTTGTCCCTTGAATTTGGAGGTGACATGGATGGTCTTCTGAAGACTGGAAAGTTCATAGGTCTTGCTCTGAGTCCTACAGTCCTTTGGGAATCATTTGTGATGGAATGTGTTTCGATCAATCAGCAAACCAAGCAAACAACCAATCACTTTATTGATATTTGAGGTTTTCTCCAAGAATGGGACTCAATGTGGCTTGGATAATAGCAAGGAAAACTGTTGTTGTTATTTTTTGTCTACACTTTGGATGCCTATTGGAGTCTCTTCCAACTCTATGATTTCTGATGGTTGAAAGCAACTAGGGAACTGGCTGAACCTGCCAAGGAAGACGGTTCCATAGAATAAGAGTAGCCATAGAGAAGGATCTCTCCCATGTTCCCAACAAACATGTCTGTGAAAGTGGTGGGGTGGAGAGATGTACCTCCCTGAAGGTCATAGAGTCCAGGCAAGATCATATGGGAAGATTTGGTCCTTCAGATACCATGGACCTGAGGTGGATAGGACTTTACATCCCTAGCCAGGAACCTAAATCCTATTTGTTTATTATGTCAACTATGTGGGATGGGGATCTTCAGAATTGGAGGGACCTTCCTCTCAACCATCTGCCTTTCTCTACATGGAAGACAGAAGGGAAGACATACAGAATGTTAATAATGAGCAAAGATATGTCACATGTTGACTAGCCACGATGAAAATCTTGCATTGTATTATCATCTTGGCCTGTTAATTCTTGTTGACAGGGCAGAGCCATTAAATCAATGGAACTTGGGTAGATTGAGTGGTGATGATGATGATGATGATGATGATGATGATGATGATGATTTATATCCTACCTTTTCCTGAAGGATCAAGGTGGGTTACATAAAACAAATAAGATACATAATACAACAAAATCAAAATTATATATCCCTTATCCCTTACCCAAACAAAAATAACAACATTATAATTACATCAAATGCTAAACTAACGAAATTAAAATACAGTTTAAAATTCAGTTTTAAAATAGGCGAACTTTTAAAAAGGCAAGATTTGGGAGAACTTTTCGGAGAAACGAGGGCAATCCAGGTCTTTGTTATGGGAGGTTAGTCTGGAAAAGGGAGTGGGGGATGAGGATTTTCAATCTTGTTCGTGAGAAATAAGCAAGAATTTACATTCCTGGGTGAAGAAATGGGCATGCTGGAGCTTGGAAATGAAGGCTTGAATCCTACAGTTTAGTCTCAGGTAAAATAGACCCACTGAATAAATTGTTGGAAGGTGGGGGAACAGGTAAGTAAAGCCAATTGAATCAATGGGTCTGTTCCGGTTGGGACTAATCAATAGGATTTAGGTTGAATTCTCCACCAGATCGAATTTGATGATGATGATGATGATGATGATGATGATGATGATATTTTTGATGAAACATTGAAATTTGCACAAAAACCCAGATTGCGCAGACAGTGAATAGGCTGCCTTAGAGGATAGTGGACCCTTCTTCATGGTTAGTCTTCAAATAGAGGTTGGATGTATGTATTTGGGGAGAGCTTGGAAGGTGGGTTGTACTAGATGCCCTTTCGTTCCCTTCCACTCTGTTATGATTTTATGATTTGTAGACCCAGGAAGACTCTTTTCCCATCCCCCGCTGTGACTAAACTGCTATTAGTTATTGGGATGTTTAATTATAATTATAAAAGACGAGGAACACATATTTTCCCCCTTCTTCTTCATGGCTTAAAATTGATTATTTCACAGTTTTAAAAAAGCCATTTCATGCCACATTGACCAAAAAAAAAAGGGGGGGGACACATTTATGTTTTGTGGATAAATAGAAGGCGTTTATTAATACCAGAAAACAGTTCCGTCATATTAAGACATATATTTCCCTGCATGGGATGTGAGCAGATTCAATTGACATGCTTTGCAAGGTACAACTGTGACATTGCTACTCCTAGAGCATCACTTCCTTGCAATGACCATTGCTTCTGAACAGGGGTCTTCCACCTAGCTATCGTCGACAATAACAATTATCTCCTCCATGGGATCTGCTGGGCTGAATTTAAAGTATTTACATCTCACTGTTTGGTGCATATGCACCTGGAGACACGTTATAATAGAGCTCAGCAAATGCATATTAAAAAAAACATTGTGCAGGGCAAGAGCATGCAGCCCGTAAAATGCTAAATCAATGTCGTTGCTGCCAAGTCAACTTTGACTAATGGCAACTCTATGAATGAGAGACCTTCAAGCGTCCTGGTTGCCAGCCATTTTAAAAATCCAGGGCAACTTTGGATTCCTTGGTTGAATCAATCCATCTGTACTACAGTCTCCATCTTTCCACACTACCTTCTATGGCCTCATTCCTACTTAACAAATAAATCGGTTTGAGATCCAAATCAATGGATTGATTTGACAGCAGAGCGTTGTTCACACTACATTGGTCCTGATCGCATTTTTCCCCCTGTAAAATAACCCACTTGTGGTTCACATTCGCAAATGAATCGATTAGAAATGGACCCGCTCGAGCCGGTCAAAGGGCAAATTTAAATCAATTCTCATCCTCATCTGGTACACCTCTGCGCAGAATCAATTTATCCAAAAAGATGCTGAAAAAATCAGCATAAAAAAGATGCGGGTTAAATGGGTCTAACGCATGGGCCCTCTCCTCTCCAAATTGCTTCAGTGATTTAGATCAAGTGGGAATCAGGGTTATTTGAACTGGTTCAAACTGATTTGTGATCTGGTTTAAAAGGTAGTGGGAATCAGGCCTACTTTGCCAAGCATTATCTTTTCCACTGACATAGGGTGTCTCACGATATGTCCAAAGTACAAGAGCCTCTGTTTATCTTAGCTTCTATGTAGAGTCCAGGCTTGATCTGCTCTAAGACCCATTCATTTGTCTTTTTCTCAGTCCGTGCTATCCCTACTCAGCCATGGAAAACCACTAGGTGATCTTGGACAAGTCAAATGCTTTCAGCCTCAATGGAAGGCAATGGCAAAACTTCTTGGAACAAATCTTGCCAAGAAAACCCCATGATAGGTTTTTGTGGGTTTTTTGGGCTATGTGGCCATGTTCTAGAAGAGTTTGTTCCTGATGTTTCGCCAGCATCTGTGGCTGGCATCTTCAGAGAATGCTGGCATGGAAGAGAGTGGGGTATATACAGGATCACACAGTAATATATATATATATATATATATATGTCCTATATATATATATATATATGGCCCTCCTTATTCACGGATTTTTTTATCCATGGATTTGAGCATACTTCAAAATATTCCCAAAATGTATAAATTCCAAATAGCAAACCTTGACTTTCCATTTTATATATGGGACACCATTTTGTTGTGCCATTATAATTAAACCAAACTCCAGCAGATAACAAAGGCCCACTGTGTGTATATAGTATGTGTGTGTGTATACAACACACACATATATACATAACCCACTCTCTTCCATGCCAGCATTCTCTGAAGATGCCAGCCACAGATGCTGGAGAAACATCAGGAATGAATTCTTCTGCAACATGACCACATAGCCCAAAAAACCTGCATAAAACTGGCCGTGAAAGCCTTCGACTTCACAAACCCCATGATAGGTTCGCCTTAGGTTCGCCATAAGTCAGAAATGACTTGAAAGCATACAACACACAGAGAATCTTCTCTGTCTCATGGCTTCACTAACTTCCAGACTGTACCTAGTTCAGTTGTGATTTCCCCCAAGTATCATGTGAGAGGACATGGACCGGGTTCATTAGAAATATGTCATTTACACTACCAAACCCTCTGAGATCTGTGCTTCTTTGGCTGTGATGTGACTGATATAAGCCAAGTGAGGGATTTTGCTACACTTTGGAAGCCGAGTTTGCAAAGCCGGTGGAAAGTCACAACATTTTCCGTTCTAATTGGCAATTGTGTCTCAAATGGATTTGGAGGCGAGTTTCTTAAAAGCTGCAGAGTTCCTGACTTGCTTCTTTCCCTGGATTTCCAGGAATCCTTTCAAAACTGAAAGAGCTGCATTCAGAATCACCCATAGTTCTGTTTTTTGAAAACACACACACACAGTCACATGCATGCACCCACACAAATGGTATTGACGGGCCATTTCCTTCAGACATTTTGGACATAAGGGAGAATTTCTGAATTTGTAGACATCATCATCATCAACATCATTATCATCATCATCATCATCATCATCATCATCATCAATTTTATTTATATCCCGCCTTCCTCTCTGAAAGGACCCAAGGTCTCATTAAAAAGACCCTAATACTCCATGGACCTCAGCCTAGAGCAGTGGTTTCCAAACTTTTGTCCTCCAGATGTTTTGGACTTCAACTCCCCAAAGTCCCTCACTGTTGGCCAAACTGGCTGGGGCTTCTGGGAATTGAAGTCCAAAACCTCTGAAGGACTAAAGGCTGGGAATCACTGGCCTAGAAGATAATGCCATCGTCCCCTGAAAAATGTTGAAAACTAGATGGTCACCTGGTTTTGGCTGCAAATCAGTTTTGTCTTTGTCAGTTAAAGAAGGTAAAACCTGAACTTTATTTTGTTATTTTATATTTTTTTAGTCCAGTTTGTTAGTCAAGTCTGATACACACATCCATACCCACATATGTACTAGTATTTATGTTGTTGTTGCATGCCTTCAAGTAATTTCTGACTTATGGCTACCCTAAGATGAACCTATCATGTTTTTTTTGGGGGGGGGGTGGATTTGTTTGGACAGGGCTTGTCATTGCCTTCCTCTGAGGCTGAGAGAGTGTGACTTGCCTGAGCTCACCCAGTGGGTTTCTATGGATGAACAGGGGCTTCATTCCCACTATCTTTTAAACCGGATTGCAAATTGGGTTTGGACCGGTTTAAATGACTATGGTTCGCACTTGAACCATAGTGTGAACCACACACTAGACCCATTTAACCTGCATCTTTTTGATGCGGATATTTTCTGCGTCTTTTTGGATAAATTGTTTCCACACAAGTGTGAACCAGATGCAGATCTGAATCAATTTAAATTTGCTCTTCGGCTGGCTGGAGTGTGTCCATGTTGACTCGATTCATTCATCAGTCTGAACCCCAAGTAGGTTATTTTATTTTATTTTGGAGCAAGAAAATGCGATCAGGGCAAATGTAGCGTGAGCCTATCACAAAGTGGATCACAAAGTGATTTATTTGTAAGTGGGAATGCAGCCAGGGATTCAAATCCTGGTCTCCACAGTTGTAGTCCAGCATGGAAGCCACTATAGTGGTTCTCACACACATGTTTATATATCTGCTCTTCTTCTCTCTCCTTCTCTCTATCTCCCCTCCATACACTGCATGAAGTTATGTGCATGAGGCATTGCCCACATGCTTCAGCGCCTTCGTCCTTACATTACCAACACGTCCATTGATGAAACACTACAGAGAAAGTGAGACTGAGCAAAAGATCTTTTAATATTCTCCTGAAAGCAGGTTTTTGTGCACCAATTGTATCTGGAAAGGCATTGGAGTGCTGATGCTCTCTTGTGTTTGGTCTTTGTGTGACCCATAGAAGAACTTCAGAAGATGTACCGAGAGGTGCATGAAGCCTTCTCATACATCAGACATCGCAGGTAACCTGACCTTGCATGAATGGTTGAGGAATAAATGGAGGAGCTCAGAATGATGGTGTCATGAACTATTTATGAACTCAGGTTTCTTTCCTATGCTTCTATGGGCTATTTGGAGCCAGAACAAAGGGAAACACACCAGAAGACCCAGGAATGTAGCTTTTTATATCTTACCTCTCCAAGCTTTGATTGTTGTAGAGTGGGTTTCTTTCTCTTTTGGGGGGGACTGATTTCCACCCTTTTCCATTGCTTAGGTTAGCCAGCCAGGTGTAGCCTATGGAGAGGTGATGCTACATCATGCTTGCACAGCATAAACTGACACTAGGGTAGTCAAGTGGTGGTTGCGTTTTACCACCCTTTGGTGGAACACCAACATTGTCCAAGTGGTTATGTATCTGCTGGTGTGATTGCTTATTGTCCCATTGTGCAATGTGGAATGCAGCTGTTTCCACAATTGCAATGTCTCCCATAGTTCATTGAAGGCCCTGTACATCTCCAAAGAATGCACACTTGTATGTGCAATGTTTACACTTGCAGAACATTGCTTAGACAAAGGGATATTGATGTATTACAATGCCCTCCCCCCCAAAAAGTACAACCTTATGTGTAAAGAAACTTACATATGTGAAAAATTCCAAAAGGATTCCTCAGATGAGGAAGGAGAATTGGAGGGACTTGATAACAGGCTCCAGCTGCAGAACCTGGACCATCTCATGCAGCTCCTGAAGATCATGAGGATGCTATGGTGGCCCTTCATCCTATGAAGTGTCACATGTCATAATACTGGTTGCAAAGTAGCAGGAAAAGCACTGGTCTGCTTTAAAAGGAAAACACTGAGCTACTTAGGTGAGCTGGCTACTATAAATTAGTGAAGCAAAGACCTTTTCTTTTCACTTTAAACCATCACTTCCCACACTCCTTTTGTGACCTTGACTGATGTATCTGACTTTATTGGTCTCAGAACTTCAGTGTGTACTGCTAGAATAATTTTTCCCATTAATCTTCTCAAATCTGATCTTCTGCTTCTTCAAAGGTCTAGCAATCCTTTCCGAAATCCTCCCATCCTCGTCCCTGAATCTGTGCAAGGAAGTCTTGCATTTCCATAAGTCAAATCTGGTGCAATTGTGATCCTTCAGATACTTGTTGGCCATCATAGCTCATCATTGCTTGTGTTGGCTTGGGCTATGGAAAATAGAATTTAATAACATCCAGAGAGCTGGAGTCTAACTACCTCTGCTTGATCCAACTGCTTGATCAACATAAAGTTGAAGTACATGTGTGGGATATGCATAGGAGTAAGGAGCTGGGAGATCAACTAAAGACATAAAGAATTAAACCATAAATCTGAACCATGGGAGAAACCAAGAGTCAAGACCAAAGAAGAAGACCAAAAGTACAAACTGTACCATTGCTCAGGAAGTCATTGCTCAAGCAAAATGTCATCAAGACAGGAAGCCCTCTTATATTCCTTCCTACCAATAAAGGTAGACAGTCTTGGTAGAAACAGTCTGGATCTGAAACATTCTCAGGTCTCAGTTGAGAACCTGAAATAACATAATCTTCCGCATGGGGCAGTGGTCACAGTTCTTCATGGTGTGTATATTTTTCACCAATGTTGGAACATTGATCAGGCAGATGAAAGCAAGCAAGATGAAAGGAGAGTCTCCTTGGCAAAACATTGCAAATCAGCACAGCAGGGGATGGAAACAGTAAGATTTTCACAGTCTTTATCATGCACATGAACTAAACATGTACTCTAGGTTGTAAGGAGTAGGCAATGTGGAAATTAGACATACTGGGTTGTAAGGAGCTAAAATAAACTCTTTGCAGAGCAATAAACCTTGCAGTAGTTCCTTGATACAGACATCGATTCTTGCCATTCTCAGAATTATGCGAAACTTGCCCAGAGATGGTTCTAGTTATATCTTCCTTTTTCTGACTTTTTTGATGTTAGTTTATATTATTTTTTTTCTTTGCCTTTTGGCAGAGTGTATGCATTCTGGGAGTTAACAGGAGCCAATCGTTCGTGTCATGTAGCTGCAAATGCCATTCCTTCTGATGTTCTGGGAACGACCTTGTTGGATGCCCTGCATTATACATCAATAGATATAGGGATGTGCTTTCATGTATATGCATCGTAAGAACAAAGAGGGACCATGGGAGAGCATGCGTGACTTGGGTAGGACTCTCGAAAATGGTGGGGATTCTGGTGGCAGGAACTGCAGGCTATCAACTGAAATGCTAAGAAGCTACCTAAAAGCAGGTCAAAATGTTGGTCCATCTAAGTTGAGAAGAACTAGGCCTCAAGCTTGAGAAAGTGGATCAGGCTATTGTATCTCCTTCTGAGATACTGGCAGGGCAAGAGTGTTTGTCAAAGGGCCATCTACTGCCTTATGCATTTAGCATATGACCCAAGCGGCAAAATCTGCAAATTTTGTACAAAATGACACCTTCCGGCTGCAGCTTTTTCGGCACGGAAAATAACATTCCGTTCCTTGCAGAATCCTGGGATTTGAAGTTATGGAAGGAAATTTTGCTCTCTGATAGAGAATGCTAGGTACCTCATACAGTTACAAATCCCAGGATAGAGTCAAAGTGCTATAGCTGTATGCCATGAAAGAGAGGGAAAGAAAGAAGGACTGATAAGAGAATGAAGAAAGAATGAGTGAAAGAAAAGGATGTAAGTGGTGGGTGAGAGACAAAGGTGAAAAAGAGAGAAGAGATTTAGAGGAAGAAGGAGGAGTGACTTAAATCTGCTCGCGCCGACCCACCAATTCCCACCTTGTCCCATGAACAGGCCATACCTCCAAAATCTAGCCATTTTCTTACAATAAAATACAAAATACTACACTCACACATCATTGTACATATTTACTTTATCTGGAGGGCTAGAAAACCAATAATTAAATTGAAGTTATTACAAGACGCGGAAGAAAGAGGGGGACTCGCTTTACCCGATTTCAAATTGTATTATTATGCTGCCACCCTAACTTGGGTTTTAGATTGGATACAATTAAAAAGAAGTAAGATGCTCAATTTAGAAAATGCCAGTTTAATATATGGACTACATGAGTATTTGTTTTATGGCAAAATCTAGCCCTTCATAGCAATTTGTTCCGCACTGCCTTCTAGCTGACTATCACCCACTCGGACCCAGCAGAGACTTCTGAGATCTCAGACAAAGGGATATCATGCCTTCCCTCAAGCTACAGATGCTTTTTTTTTCCAGTGACAGCATTGGGATGCTCCTGTCCATTTCTGCATTCTAGGCATGTACTCTTCCACCCAGCTCTGGCTTCTCCTGATGGAGAAATTATTTGTTCCACCAGCTACTTAGGCACCTTGAATGATGATGGTCCTGAGGTTAAGGTTAGTTTCGATGAGCTGTTTGGCAAATGGGATTTTTTCAGCGGCTCTACAGGCAGGACCATAGAATCAGGGACGTAGCTAGGATTTTGGGAAGGAGGGGTCCATACTAAGTGCCACCATTTATGGGGGGGGGGGGAGGGTAAAGCCATGCCAGAAGAAGACTCCATGCTTCCTGGAAGGAGTAATAGCCCATGCTTACGGTGCGTGCTGCCGTGTGCATGATTCATTCCGGACCCCACGGACTCCCCCCTTGGTGATGTCCCTGCCAGATTGGATTCACTGCCATACTATCAGTTACCTTTGCCCCTGGTAGGTATCGGGGCTTGCCCAGCCCACCTGTGAATGGGCCTTCCAGTTGTAAAAGTTTACATGCACAGCTGAGCAGCAAGCAATGAGGGCAAGAGGTTAATCTTAAAGTACGTTGGCCCTTTGACCCAATGGCTTTGGTCTGCTGAATTCCCATAGCCCATGACCATGTTTCCATTTAGCAGAAGTACTCTGCAGGAAAGAGAGCTTGCCGATATAGCTGGGTGCATTTGTATATCAAACAAGGTATTTCCAGACTTCTAAGCGGAGGTGCTTTCCTTATAACCTCAGGAAATCTCTGCCTACATATCTCCTCTATTTGCTTCATGGGGAAAGAGACGGGGGAATCTTCCGTTTCCTTCTCTCCTCCCTTCTGATGCTTTCCCACCTCTGTCAGGCTTCTCCAGACTCTCCCAGGTGGGCCTCTCCAACAAGCGCTCCAGGCTGGAGACGCTTTGCATTTTGGGAGCTGTGTTGAGATGAAATCTCGGTGCCGTAAATCTGCTGGCTCACTCTCGGAAACCGGGGCGGGCTCCTGGGAGCGTATTTTAAGGTTCTAACAAGCCAAGCAGAAGCTATTACTCAGTTTTAATTTTAATGCTGCTTTCCTTCAAACGGGGTGGCTTTCGCAGCTCCTTGCCGGAGCCGTTATGTAAAGAATAGGAGTCATTGTGTTTGACGTTAGGCATTAACTTTTGAGTTCAAGCTCGAGAAGTTCTGGTTCTACCTATTAAAGGGTGTTCTATTTTGGGCACCTCTGTAATTTCCCCTGCTCCTTCTCGCTTGACTCCTCTCCCTTCGCTTCCCTCCTGTCCTTGTTCTCTTGCTATTTATGAAGCCCAAGAACCACCCACTTGCCTCTATAAGGAGATTTTGCTCTCCCACAGAAGGCTGACATGGGTCAGACCTTGATATTTCACCAGAAATATAAGGTCAGCTCTGAATGCACATATGGAAGAGGGGATATCAGTGATAGTTGGTGGCTTCCGTGCGAGTAGCGTAGCCAATCTGTCAAGGGACGTGCCCCTGGAGAGCCATCAGGGTAGGTATGAACCTTTTCACTGGTTTCCTTCTAATAGGATAGAATGGCTTTTTAAAATAAGAGCAAAACAAAGCAAAACAACACCTCCTCCATTGCATGCAACTAAGGACTTTTTTGTGGGGGAAATCAAAACTTTCTCTCCATACCAAAACTTTTTTGTAGAGGTTATCGATTGCGAAAAAGGCAAAGCCTAGAGCAGACCCCTTGCATCAACTGGACTTACCCATTTGTTAACTCAACATTCAGCAGTAGATTTGATAGGACTAATTTGGTCCTCTCGATTTTCGAGACTTCAACTCCCAGAATTCCTGAACAATGAGCATACTGATTCGGACTTCTGGGAATTGAAGTCCAAAACATCTGGAGACCCAAAGGTTGAGAACCACTGCCCTAAAGGCCCTAGATTCTGTCTGATCTTGGAAGCTAAGTGGGGTCATCCCTGGATAGGAATCTGCAAATGAATACAAGTGTATTCATTGTGCCCCTTGAATAGTTTGGACTAAAACTCAAAGCAAAAAACAACCACCTTGCTGACATCAAGGCCACTGGTTGTTACTAGACTGCATTTATCTACTTAATGTCATCATATGCAGTGTGTTGATGCTTTTGTTGGCTATCTCTGTGATGGAGAAGTGGGATGAATATTTTAAATGAATGCATCTTAGAAAACAATATGCCTGCAGTCTAAGGCAAGCAATACTTGGTGCTCCCGGAGAAGTTATACATCAGCATGTTTGGGCTTTTAAGCAATGCATTCCCCCCCCCTCTCCCTCCCTCCCCCTGTGGTACTCCAAAGCCATTTCACATCTATCTCGCTTCACAGAGCTTTGCTCTGACACAGTCATTTGCAATAAAATATTGACAGAAAACTGCAACGAGGCCAACTTTACAAGGGAGTCATTCGTGCTGCTTGGATGAATCCCTTCGGGATCAAACGCTGAAGAGTAGGGACAGAGCAAGTGGGAGCCAAGAGATCAGAATGCATTTACATTCCCGGAGTCTGCCTACTATCGATATTGCATTGGGCCTCTGACACCAATGGGACGTGTGGCTGCACTGAGATGGGATTTGCACCATCATCCCAAGTGCTCAAGGAAAGAAGCTGTCTGGATATTTGGAGTCTATCTTTTGAGAGGGAAAGGAAAGCTGTCAGTTTGGCTAGGGTTAAACTGTTGGACAAGAAGGAAGGATGTTTGTGGGATGGGCTGAAAGCTAAGAAGATGGGGCATCAGGGAAGCTAAGAGCTGTTGTTGTGATAAAATGGTTGCAGGGGTGGGCTGAATAAAATTAGCCTAGTCATGGGTGAGCAGTTTGAAAGTAAGGGGCTGGGTATCAAAAATGACTGGTGGGTATGCCATCAAGGGTGGTACAGATGCTTGGGAAAAGTCCTCAAGGCAAACAAAAGGAGTTCACAAGGAAATCTGAGAAAGGAAACCATGGCTGGGCTTAAGGAAGATGAACCTAAAGCTTTAAGCAGAGTGGGAAATACAGATAGACACAGTAGACCTATAGAGGTGTGAATTATTAATACCAGGGTTGGTACCAGGCCAGAATTGTATTGCCATAACTAGAAGGGTGGATCCTGCTGGACGGTGGCCAAGGTTGGAGGACACACAGTCCCAGAAAACCATCCAGCAGAGAAAGCCATCTAGCAGAGAAATCATTGTAGCAGGGAAAGTGATCCATCAGAATTATTGCTTCCTCTCCCATTAAGAAACCCATGTTCCAAGTTTCCAAAAAGGTTGGCTGAATTAGCCCAGACCAGGCAGATTCAGAGAGAGATTGTAGGCTGCATGCTCATTGCCTGGGGATGCAACTCTTCCTTTGGGTGCTAGAAGTCCTGGGTCTGGTTCCTAGATGGGAGCATAGCTTCATAAATTATGTCCTCGGGGGGCAAGACTGAATAATATTTTTCCCCTTCCAGCTGCAAGGAAACCCCTGAAAATTGCAGATTGCAAGGACTATTCATAGTTTGGTATTCATTCTGTGAAAAGTCCACACTTTTTGATGCAGAAAGCAGCATTTTATGCCTGGGAATGTTGTTTTCTGCCCTGTAGATCATGTTTTGTATTCAGGAAGCTGGCTTTCCTGTGCAGAAAATCAGATTCCTATGTGCTTCTTAGAGTGAGGAATCTGAGAGAAAGAAATCCTGAGAATCATAAAACTGAAGGAGGCTCATATAGAGTAATTTAAATCAGCAAAGGACAAGCTCTTCTACACTAGGCCAGTCATAGTGTGACTTGTGGGCTACATACAGACCCTGGGAGCCATTTTTGTGTAGCGTTCCTCCAAAGACCCCACAATGATACAAAATGATACATACAAAAGCAATCAATTAATCAAGACAGACAGACAGTTTGCATGCTTTCACGTGTTTGGGGTATTTTCAATATCCCAAATGCATGAAAACATGCAATGCAATGGAATGCAATGAATATATATGTGTGTGTGTGTGCGTATGTATACAGTGTGCCCACACCATACACAGACTTGAGGTCACACATACAATGAGCCCTAATAGGGTGAATGGGGTGTACCTGTGGTGTGCGCCACACCACACGCTGTGGGGACTTGCCCAATTCAAATGAATGGGGCTTGATCTCACATGAAATTTGCCTTACACGGGAGGGGAGTCCAGAACGGATCCCCGCGTAAGGCAAGGGCACATTGTATATATCTCAAACACATGAACACATGTAATATTTTGGGATATTGCTGTGGGAGTCTTTGGAAGACTGGCGCATATATGTATATCCCTACCACAATGTCACAAGAATTCTAGAATCCTTTTTCCTCTACACCTCCTCTCAAAATGGGAACAGGATGGATGTGAGAGAGCTTCCAGTCACCATTTTGAGAGGGACTGCAAAGGAAAAAGGAGGGCTTACAGGGGGGAAGGGAAGGAGAATTTCCTCTGGACCCTATGCAGTAGACCATGCTTGCTGTACACTTTTAGTGTGGCATTTTGCAAGGCAGCATAAATATTCAGGTGTCCACCATTTCACAGTTGGCACTGCAACAGGCAACCATGGATGCACACTCCCTTGTTTTGCAATGGTGAAATAGCTCCCCTCGACAAAGCAAGAGAGAAGGCTTTGAGTCTGCTTGAAGAATGATTTGGTGCACCGGAAGCAGTGCTTACCCGACCACTGAGACGGCACAGTTGCTTGAGCAATTGTCTGCTCCTTTACAGGGCTTTGGTTCCAGGATGCTGTGTATTTTAATTCTTTCCCAAGAGACAGAGAAGGATAGAGAAATAAAAGATTAGGCAGCGCGTCTGTCATTCGGCCTCTGCCGGTTCCCCCGGGTACCCAAGGAGAGATCCTTCTCGATGTGTGACATCTTTTATTTGATTTTAAAGACCTCCACATTTTTCAGTTAGGAAGGGATGTTGGAGCCACTTCCAAGGTACAATCCATCAGACCACATTTGTCATAAAACGGTGTGTGTGTGTGTGTATCTGTGTGGGTTTAAAAAGAAGAGGTTCTTTGGCTGTGCCACTTTCCTTGCAGACTTACAGAGATGCTTCCAGTTATAAATGGAAAAGAAAAGCAGAAAGGTGAAATTTTAATGTCCAAGATAGCATCCCACACATTTATGGCAGTTAGGGGCATAACCTACTCCTCACATATTGGAAAAACTGTGACTATAAAGAAATATAAATTTTAAAATGCTTGTATTATTTGTTTTAACTGAGAAAACACTTAGCTAGGAATCTCTTGGTCCTCCAACACGACTCTATGGTCAACTTCCACTGGGAGTTTGCATTTCAGGACTTATTCTATGCAAAATTTGCCTGAGGTTGTTATGAGCAGAAAATGGCATTTTATACACACAAGATAGCTCCTTCTGCATGGAAGATGATATATGTCTGCAGAAAAGTATTATTTTCCACAAAGAAAAATGCTCGGTCTCTGCATGTAATATTCTTTTAACTGGGGACTTATTCTATGCAAAATTCACACATGGAGGTTTTGTGCTGACAAATAGCTTTTTCTATGCAGGGAATAGCTTTTTCTTCATGGAAACTAATATTTGTCTGCACTCAAATGGGATCACAACCATGTGTGAATGTTGCACAGAATGCATCTCCAGCTACACAATATTCTGCGCAGGAAGCAGCATTTTCTGAATAGGAAATGGTGGTATGTTTGAATGACGCTAAAGCAAATGATGCGGAATCATGGTGTCTCCATCCTAGCATGACCAAAGACATGGCACTTTCCTGTTTCTCGCTGCCTTGAAACCTTGTCTCCCCTCGGGCACATTAAATTCCTCTTTTGCCTGAAACTGGATGAGAGGTCTCCAATGACAGGTGCTTTTTGCAAAACACAGAACTTCAAGATTTCTTTCCTCACCTTGGATCACTCTTTTTTTCCTTCACTTTCTTCTCTGTTGAGTTTTACTCTACTTTGTCCCCAAGGGTAAAGACCTGCCGTTTTGCTCTTGTTGTTGTTGTCATTGTTGTTGTCATTGTTGTGTGACTTCAAGCCATTTCCAGCTTATGGCGACCCTCAAGTGAACCTATCATGAGGTTTAGTTCACAGGAGTTTTGTTCAGAGGAGGTTTGCCGTTGCCTTCCCTTGAGGCTGAGAGCATGCCTAAGGTCACCCAGTGGTATTTTGTGGGTTTTCCAGGCTATGTGACCATGTTCTAGAAGAGTTTAAACCATCACTGGATACAAAAGGAATACACTTTTCTAGAACATGGCCACATAGCCCGAAAAACCCACAAAAAAGGATGCCAGCCTTGAAAGCCTTCAACGTCACCAAGTGGGTTTCATGGCTCTACACAGAACATAAAATGGTTGTAGGACAACTGAAATGGAGGTGCTAAGTCATGATCATGCAGAAATGACAACCATGCTAAAAAAAATCCATTACTGCTGTGGAACCTGGGGAATGCAGTTCCTCATGTCTCCTGGCTCAATTCATGGACTCAGGAGGCACTGAGAATATCATCTCCCAGGTTTTTCAGTGACTATGAATCATGGGTGTGATCTGAGGAAGCCTTCCATACCAAGATCACATAGTGCAGATGATTTGGGAAGAGGATAAGACCTTAACTTGCCAGATGGAGGAAAACTCCCCTAGACCCAAAGAACATCCATGAAGACCATGAGGTCTCCATCCTGTTGACTTTCTTGAAGGTGATAACAAGAAGTGCCTGAGGAACTCATCACCAGAGAAGGAGAAGATTACACAGAGCCATGGTAAATATAATTATTTGATGGAATATATGCTGATTTGTCTGATGGACATCATATTGTCCCTGATATGCCAATATGCTGTCAAATCAACTTTGACTTACGGTGATCTTACGAAGAAGAGATCTTCAAGTGTTCCAGTCTTCACCTGCCATTCCTAGGTCTTGAAAATCCATGGACATGACTTTCTGGATTGAACCAATCTACGTCTCCGGTAGTCCCCCACTTTATGAAACGTTATCTTCTTTTCTAAAGAATCGCATTGTATCATGATAGGTTCCAAGTATGACAGCCTCAGTTTAGTCATTAGTTTGGTACTGTGTCTGCACTGAAATACAATGAATGGAAGACATAAGAACTCAGTCTTAGTTATCCAGAGTGATTTGAGTCCCTGGCATTCCAAATTCTCTTATTCACTTCTATGATATTGAAATAATTAATAATAATAATAATAATAATAATAATACTGGCATTGTTTTCTCACCATCCTTTCCCCCCTCATACGTCATGGCAACATCATTCCCCTCCATACTTGCTTCATCTCCAGTGATCTATATTAAATATTTATCTGAAGAAACAAGCTCTGGATTGCGGGCACATTTTCCCATTATGAGCTTTTATCAACAGATGCTTCCCCGAGATATTCTCCCTTGAGCTGACTCTCTCTGTTCAGTTCTGAGCCAGAATTTCTGACAATATGACATCTCTTCCTCCCTCCTCCCTGCTTCCTTCTTCTTCTCCAATGACCTTTTCCCCCTCCCTCACTTCATAACAAGCTGCCGATATGCCAGAATTTATGGGATTATAAACATTTTTTATGGAGTGGGGAAGGAGCTGGGTAATTCAGCAGTGCCTTTTCTGACAACAACAACAACAACAAAAACAACAATAAATCCTATGGGGTGGAGACTATGCTTGACAATTATAAAGTATTATGAGATACCACCCCCATATTGAAGCAGTTAGTGGTTTTTCAAAGGACAATGGAGCTGGTTATAATTTTTTTGCGGGTTTTTCAGGCGGTGTGGCCATGTTCTCGAAGAGTTTATTCCTGACGTTTCACAATCATCTGTGGCTGGCATCTTCAGAGAATGCTGGTGTGGAAGGGAGTGGTATGTGTGTATATATACTATGTGACCCTAAGGAGGAAGGGTCTGTGTGACCTAGGGTCATACAGTGTGTGTGTGTGTGTGTGTGTGTGTATTTACACACACACACATTCATACCCCACTCTCTTCCATGCCAGCATTCTCTGAAGATGCCAGCCACAGATGCTGGTGCAATGTCAGGAATAAACTCTTCTAGACCATGGCCACAGAGCCTGAACCCCCCCCCCCAAAAAAAAACTATGGATGCCGGCCATGAAAGCCTTCGACTCCACAGTGTTGGTTATGTTGCTTTACCGATGAGGAACAACACTGGCCAGTGAATTCCATGTCAGTGGGACAACAAATCCACTCCACATGTTAAAGGAGATATCCAAAGGGCTGAACCTATGTGGCTGGTTCAGTACTTGAATTCTGGAAGGGATTTACCCTGCTAAAAAGGTAAAGTTAAAGGTAGTCGCTCGACATGAATGTCTAGTCATAACTGACCATAGGGGGCAATGATACCTGTTGAGGTATGCTCCCAGAGAACAAGGGGTTAAACTGAGGGGAGGTACATGCTAATAGGAGCTTACATCACATGCTAATGAGATTTACATCGCAGCTGACCTAAGGCTCAACCAGCCAATGAGGCGAGGAGGACCGGGAAATTCAGGAACATTCCATCAGAGGTGTTATAAAGTCCTGTGAAGCCATGTGGCCTTTTGGTCTTCTTTGTTTGGGAAGTCCAGCTGGTTGGGTCTGTGCCAAGAGGGCAGACCTAAGGGATGCATTGGGTCTGGGCAAATGGAGCCAGCCCTTGCCTATTCCAAATCCCCATCAAGGACTGCAAATGCCCATCTCTGTGTGAGTAACGAGGAAATGTGGTAGTTAGTGCACTTAGGCCTTTTTGGTTATGTTTATCTTTGGCTTGCCTGAAATGAATATCTTGTAACCATGCTTCTGTACCTGCAAGGCAAGAAGGCCTTGCATGAATGATACCTAGATTGCTCTACTCTGAAGATTTTCACACTTACCTGAATCACTGGTAAATCATCCCCCAAACGTCCTCCAAAGGTGGCTGAAAGAGCAAAAAAGCCTCTGTGTGTGAAGCCTGGAAGTGCTCCTCAAACATCAAGGAAATGGATCTGGCTGCAGCGTTTGTTAAACGTTCAAAGAAAAGCAGGAGGCTGATTTTTTTTTCCTCCTGTTAATGCTAAGTTAGCGTTAATACGAATCTGCTTCCTTCCTTGCTTTTCTTTGAACGTTTAACAAACACTGCAGCCAGATCCGTTTCCATGAAGATTGAGGAGCAATTGTTCATTATTAGGTCCCCATCTTCATTCTTTTGATCATTTGTTCCGTCCTTTAACAAAGTTGTAAGTTTATCCGTTTCAATCCTGTCTAAACTTTTATTTAGACATTCATCTAATGTTGGGATTTCATCAGTTCTCCACTTTTTTGCATAAGAGATTCTAGCGGCCATAACTATGTAAAGTGCTTTCTAAGTTCTTTGTCTTCAATTATATTTAGTAGGAATAGTCCCTGTTATAATTTTATCTGGAGTTTAAATATCAGCTGGATCATTTTCTGAATTTCTGTCCAATATTGCTTAGCTCTTGGGCATATCCAAGACTACCACCATTTTGGACAGTATGGACCAAGGATGGGGAGTGAATGCAATATCCATTGCTCCTTGCCATTGCTATGCTAGCTTGGACTGATAGTTTCTGAAAGGCGTCGTATCCTTCTGTTTTGCAGATAACTCATTGGTTTTTAATGTGTGAGACATAACCCAAGAGAAGTAGACAGATTCTGGAAAAGTGTGGTAGGGATGTGAGGGAAGAGGGACGGATGTTATATCTAAACTAGAAAGATATTTATGTGTTTAATATGCCACCTTTCTTCCAGCACAGCTGGGAGAATTAAGATACAATTAAAACAGAAAACAGCTAAAAACAACAACAATCACTTCGAACATTAAAGACGTTTAAAATACAATTATACAAGCGGTCGTATTAAAACAATTTAACAAGCTGTAAAACATAAGAAAAAAAGGTACACTGTTCAAAGACCTTTCCGCAAAACCAGTTAATGGCCAGCAGTCTGAATTTTTTAAAAAAAGGCTTTCACCTAAAACCTAAATAAATGTCTCAGTTAGACCTTTGTCTAAATCAAAATGTCTCTATCTGCTGGTAGAAGAAGACCAGAAAGGTCTTCTTCTGTTTGGAGGGTCTAGTGGTCAGTCAGGTTCCTAGCTTGGGAGCAGCCACTAAGAAGTCCCTCTGATGTGTCCTTTCTAAAGATGTTGTAGCCTACGTTGCAGAGGAAGGAATGAGCAAAACCACCTCTGAGTATTCTTGGCCTAAGAAAACCCTACGAAATTCATGGAGTCACCATAAGTTAACAGGTGACTTGAAGGCACATCCACACGCACATAGGTCTTCTTCTTATGTTCTTATCTTCTTGAGTTCTAACATTTTGGCATGTTGGTTGATAAAGTGACTAGCCTTACCAGGCGTTGCTCTAACTAGGAGGTGATCCTCAAAGATATATACCGTTCCTGCATCTCAGAGTGAGGACCAATCCTTCTCAAGAAGTTCATCTTCCACCATTGGAAATGAATGCATCACAGGCAGCACCACTATTCCTTCCATCCATCCTCTCCACATAAAAATCCTCTGGGAAATTTTGGGATGTTTCAATACTGGGAAAATAGCGTGTGAAAGTTTCATCGCTCCTTCCCAATATGGCTTCATGGTTGTTGGGAAACCCATTTTTTAAAACTCGGAAACACATAATAGAGGGCCTTCTTTCCATTTCCTATCTTGAGCAGGGAAGCTTGGATGGAAATGCATTAGTGGCAAACATCTCCTTATTAATGGTAAAATGAAAAGCCTGATGGAATGAGTTGAAGGCATGAATAACCCATTAGTAACGAAGGCCAGGATCTTAACATCACACTATTATTTTGTAATTTCACAAGGCTGTAGCTGTGTTGCAGAAATGCAATGAAATCCTGTTTATGAATTGTGAAAGTGCACATCTGGACACTGGCAAGTTTGCTCCATTGGTCGTCTGGCACTTCAGATGTGTATTGGCACTTTTGATGTACATCAGACACTCCTGTTGTGCGCCAAGATGCTTCAAAGCACCTTGATGTGCATCTATGTCCATTGCACATTCGGTCATGATGAATCAGTAACACCATGGTCATGCAATGTGTGTTGCAATGCCATAGCAGCCCTTAGGTGAATATGGATATTGTGAAACAACTGAGTTCAATTTGGCACATGCAGAAGGACATTTACAATGATGGAAGTCCCTAGCAGAATGCCACCCGAAGCTGGGAGATTCTTTAGCACCTCAAGGGCAAGGTATTATATCCTAAAATTACTACCTTAAACTACCAGCTATGGAGGGCAGTAGATTACTGGAATGGCGCTTGCCAGTGGAGTCAGTTAAAAGATATAGCTCATTTAAAGCCTCCTGTTTGTAATAAACTGCACTCTTCATTACGGGTTTGCAGGGTTAAGCAAACGAAGAGACCCGATGCAGTCTCCCTGTATTTTATTTTTATTGCACATTTTAATACTGTGTTGCACCTGCTCCTCATCCTCCACAGAAATGTCACATCCAGAAGAGGAGTTAACAAGTTAACCTGTTGTGTCCGTCAGAATCTAGCTGGAAATTTTGTATATAACAGTGGTTGGTTCTGGGACTCCCTTTTATTTGAGGTTCCAGCTAACGTGCAACCAAATATTTCAGGAAAGAGGCAAGGTGATTTGGAGATGATGTTGACATCACGAATGAGCCAACTGCAAGCACTTCACGTTTCGTACATAAATGGATCAAACCCAGAGGATTTTCATTAGAGGTTTGGGAGCACTTTGTCTGTAAGGAAGCAGTAAAATTGTAGACCACCACTCTTCTATTTCTCCTTCTTCCCTTCTTTGGTGCCTACTTGTCTCCTTCCTTCCTTCCTTCCTTCCTTCCTTCCTTTTCTCTCTATGCCCTTCCCTTTTTCCTTCCTTCCTTCCTTCCTTCCTTCCTTCCCTCCCTCCCTCTCTGCCCTTCCCTTTTTTCTTCCTTCCTTCCCCATCTTCCTCCTCTTCTCTCTTTTTCTTCTTCTCCTTTTGCTTTTCCCTATAACCACCACCTGAAAGTCAACTGAGGGTGAAAAAAAAAATTATAGAGATTAATCCAGCTATATCTGGCATGGAGAAAGAGAAGAGGATCTCATTATGGCAGAAGTCAAGTTCAGCCAATGAAACTGATGATCCATTTGTTTTAATGAATCGCTATATTACAATCAAGATTGCAAATATCTGCTCACGAGAGGGCAACCTGGACTGAGCCCAGAACGGAGGGTGCCAAGGACTCCATCCCCTGGAAAATTTACCCCATTTAGATGGAGCCCAGCCTGCTTATTCTGCAGCAAAGCATAAACTAAAGATACAGCTCCTTGCTCCGTCTTTAAAGTCGGTTTGATTTGGCCCTGATGCCCAAGTAAGGGCACCTAGGATTGCTTCTGCCGTGATTCATTGCTGCTTTGAAGGTCTCGACTCCTTTCCCTGCTGCTGTTGTGATTTTCTCATTATTTGTGGCTTTATTGGCTTCTATTTATTATTTTTTATATGAGTGGCTGTGTCGTCGATGGATTGTGTTTTAAAATTGTTTTATATTGACGCTAGCCATCTTGTGGACCCTGGTGGTGGGGGGAAAGGGGGTGTAGAAATGATTTCACAATAAAAGAAATAATAAATAAATTGGATTCGGGGGGGGGAGGTTAGAGCAATCTTTGCTTGAAAGCCACACTTGATGTGGAAACGGAGCTGAGCGCATGCTTCTCACTAAAGCATATTGAACATGCGTTGCCTAGATGTGCATTTGTAATGCACAATGTGTGGATTAAATCCAAAATAATTGCCAGCCATAGAATTATAGAATGATTAGATTATAGAACTGAAAGTGGTCTGAAAACTCATGTCTAGTTGAGCTTTTTTTTTTTTTAATATTCTGTTTTTAATGAATTCAAAATGAAATCAATAGATTGTTTGACTGTTTTTAAGTAACTGGCTGAGATCCAACATCACAGTTTATGCCTTTAATCTGAATTCAGCAGGATGTTTGCTCCATTAGTATCCATTTTTAGGATTCACCCATGTTATTTGGAAGCATATCCAATATATCTTCTAAGTTGGCTCCCTATCAAGGCTGCAATCCTATGCCCATTTACTCAGAAGTAAGTCTACATATGCTAAAGGCATCAGATCCCATCTGATCTTGGAAGGTAAGCAGGGTTCAGAACAGCTTGGCTCAGAGGATGGCAAGATCTGCAGCATTTGAGATGACTAAACCAAGACTGTATGGGATGCTGTAAAAATGGATTTTCTGCAGCAACAAGAGGGGTTGGCTAGATTATTGTCATGTATCTGTATCCATTTATGCTCACATTTCCCCCAGTACTAGGGCCCAAACTGGCTTTCAGACTATTGCAACCAATGCAGACTAAACACGTACAAAAACATGAGTATATATGGTTGGCATTCTCCTTGGGTCATACATCTTCATAAATGTGTGAATGTCTTCAAGTTGCCTGTCCATTTATGGTTCCCCCATTAATTCCATAGGGTTTTCTTAGGTGATGAAGACTTTGAGATGGTTTTGCCAGTCCCTTCCTCTGAAATCTTTCTCCAGCACCTGATATTCCTTGGCGGTCTCCTAAGCAGGGCTAAACCTGCTTAGCTTTCAAGATCAAATAGAATCAGGTGCTTTTAGGGTATTTAGACTGACTGCTAGTATCTTATCCTTGTATATGTTCCTCTGTAGAATTGATTTGGCCTTTGTGTTTGATGAGGAACAGCCTCATTCCATTCAAGTTGCAAGTATGAGGTACCATAGTATGGGCAGGTCCACCTGCACATGAGATGTTCCTGAGATGGACATGCACATAAGATATCCATGCACTTTGTACATTCAACTGTGCATTGAGTTGTTGTACACATGGGTTGCTTAGCACTAGCAGGCCGTAAATCTACATGCAGTGATTTACTCTTCATGTTCCCCATACAGTATCTCAGTCTATATCTACTACTCTACATTACAGAACTTGGTAAGCCACCTGTGATTCGTTCAGGGGCTCTTTCATGTTTGTTTGCAAAGCAGAACGCCAACTTTCTGCCCCAAAATCCTGCCCTGATAGCACCAGCAATATGAAGGAAGACTATGCCTTAGTAGCCAACACACATTGTTGGATTGCATTCTGGCTCTGGGCCATCCTCTTGACAGGTGATTCCTTCTGCCTTCCTTTACTTGGGCAATAAAATCATCTCAGCACCAAATAATTAGGTCTGACTCATAAAAGGAGGCCAGGCTGTCTGAGCCGAGACAAGCGCTGGAGTCAATGTCATGCTTGTTTGATTGCAATTTTTTATTTTTGTTCCTTCCTCCTTCCCTCCCCTGGTGATTTCTTCCTTTTATTTTTTAATACGGTGCTGGAACAATCCACTTAACTAAGAGCATCCTCAAGGTCATGCCAAATTGTCCTCTTCCTCTTCGGAGCCATTACTTCACCATCAGCGTGTCCAAAACGTCCAACATAATTGGCTTTTTCTCTTTGTATCATCTTCATCTTTCACCACCAACCCCACCAAGGAACCTGCATCAATATAATGTGAAATCGAGGACTTTCATGGCTGGCATCCATAGGTTTTTTTTGTGGGTTTTTGGGGCTATGTAGCCGTGTTCTAGAAGAGTTTATTCCTGACGTTTTGCCTGCATCTGTGGCTGGCATCTTCAGAGAATACTGGCATGGAAGAGAGTGGGATATACATATATAGGGCATATATGGGGTTTATATATAGGGTCACATAGTATATATGTATATGTGTGTGTGTGTGTGTGTGTATAATCCCACTCTCTTCCATGCCAGCATTCTCTGAAGATGCCAGCCACAGATGCAGACAAAACATCAGGAATAAACTCTTCTAGTGCATGGCCACATAGCCTGAAAAACCCACAAAAAACTATGCATCAATATCGTTTGGCACCAAGTGCGGCTTCTCTAGTTTGTAGACAGCCAGCCATGTCCTTCTCCAAGATACTCCATTGCATCCTGAATACCATACAATATATTACAATATAATCTTTTGCCGCTCTCTTTATTCACTTCCCCAAGAATCATCCCAAATTCATTCAGGTTGAGCACATGTAACACACACCGAATTGCTTTAGATTCTTGATAAGTTTGCCTTAGGGTCACCAAAAGTCAAAAATGTCTTGAAGGCACACAACAACAACAATGCAGCAGCAGTAGCAACAACAACAACGCTGTATTTTTTGGCAGCAGGGATTCCCCACATTGTTTTAGAAATAATCGGAAACAACGTGCGTACCCTCAGTGTGTCAAAATAGACAGGTGCGCTTTGATCACAACATATTTGTTTATTGTTTGTTTTATTATTGAGAACACATTTGTGTGTCTGTCTGCCTCCCCGAGAGACAAGATGGCTTCCCTGGCATACGATAAATCCGGTGTTTCTGCTGAACACTGAGAAACTCTGCAGAGTCTTCTGCTGATGCTCAGCATACTTTTTCTTTTTTCTTTTCTTGATTTATCTTCCTTCGGTAGTTCTCCCTTTGGTGATGCTGCTGAAATGCAGCCTTGTTTATTTTCAGAAAGAGAGATTGAGAGAGAGAACTCTTGCAGAGAAACAGAAATGCCAGTTGCAACAAGGTGTATCCCCTCTAACTGTCCTGGTTTGACAGGGACTGTCCCAATGAATTCTCTGCCATCCTGTATTTCATCTGTCTTTAAAATGTTGTGGTTTCTCTCTCCTCCTCCAAGTTTCCCCCTTTGTCTTCAGCTTATTCCCATTGGCTGCAAACTGACTTTAAAAATGCAAAAGAGTTTACATTCCATTAACTCAGCAGGGAGAAAAAGAGAGAAAGGGATGGAGCCTTTCTTTCCCTGTTGGATCTGGCAAAAGGAAACTGCTGCAACCTCTCCGAGCTTCTGTTTCCTGCCTCATTAATGATTTTTTTTTTGACATCTTGCACACATGTGTCCCAGTTTTTTATCTGTGCACTGTTGACCCACTGGAGTTGTCCTCTCTCCTTGAAAGGGTGTCAGTGGTCCAGAAATGGTAGTTTGCAGAGGGCTGTCCTATGTCAAGCTGGACCATCCTAGCAAAGGCTGGAAAAGAGGATGAGGCCCCATTGATGTAGTTTATAGGCCTGGCTTTATCCCATGATGAGTTGGTGGCTACTGCAATAAAATGGCCTGGCCATAACAATATTAAATGTGGCGGGTCATGCAAATAGGAGAGGCTGACCAAGAGACGCTAGGAATAGAAAAATGTTGATGTGAGCATGTGTGGGGGGGAAAAACACCGGCGGATGGATCGGGCTGTGGGTGGCAGAGAGCAGATGGCTCCTCTCGGGGGATGTTGGAAACACTGAATCATAAGCAAGAGAGAGGTAGGAACGGCGACCTAAAAACGGTGCTCACAATCTCGCTTTGCTCCTCCTCCTGCCTGGTGCAGCCCAAGAGCAAAGGACAATCGGTCAGGTCATACAGGAAAAACCTGGAAACCGAAACAGTCATACACACAAGTAAAGGCATCGATCTTGAATTTCTATGCTCTTTCATGGCCAGCATCCGTAGTTTTTTTTGTGGGTCTTTCAGGCTATGTGGCCATGTTCTAGAAGAGTTTCTTCCTGACGTTTCGCCAACATCCGTGGCTGGCCATCAACAACAGAACAATACACATATTAACATGGAAATCACTCCTTCCTACCCAGGGTCACACAGTATCTATATATCTATAGCTATATCTATATTCCATTCTCTTCCATGCCAGCATTCTCTGAAGATGCCAGCCACAGATGCTGGTGAAATGTCAGGAATAAACTCTACCAGAACATGGCCACATAGCCCGAAAAACCCACAAATATCTATAGTATCCTGTATGTTCACATGGACCTCTGCATTCTTTGGCCACAGTGTGGAGCATACCTTGAGAAACACAGAGTTAGATGGATTTTCCACAACACTTCCTGGGTGTAACACTGCACAACCAGATCCACGACAAAATGCATCTGATATTCGCAGTGTTGGGTGGCTGTTGCGCAACGCTGCCTGGGTGTGACACTGCAAACCGGATGCACAACAAAATATACCTGCACATCTGCATGTACACATGGCATAAGCATCCTGGGATGTAGCCATGGGGCAGGGAGAAAGCAAAAAAAGAGATTGGCCCTTGATGAAAATTTCATCCTGTCCCCAGATTTCTAGCATTGCATAGAGTGATGCATTGATGTGTGAGGCATTTACACATATAACTCTGCTGTTTGCTGTGTCTGCATTCCCATGGTCATTTCCCCTGCCTATTTTCTTGATATGCCTAAGCTCTTTTAGTAAATGATCAACACAGGTTTTCAGTTGCTGCAAATGAAAATCAGTGCACATTGCAAACATGGTTCTGAGTGCGTCCTTGCACAACACGAATTGTGCATCCATGTGCAATCTGCATCCATGCACAACACTCCCACATGCAAAACTCTGTTTCTGAATCCTTGAACTGAATACCATTCTGCGTTGTGCATATATAGGTATTTAAAAAGCAAATTATTTCTGTTGTCGTCGTGTGGCTTCAGGTCTCTTCCGGTTCATGGCAACCTTAAAGTGAATCTATCGCTGGCGTTTGCTGATAAGATTTGCTCAGTGGAGGGTTTGCCTTTGCTTTCCTCTGACACTTAGAGAGTGTGATGTGCCCAGCTGGGTTTCCATGGCCAAGTAGAGATTCAAACCATGGTCTTCAGAGAACTGGAGACCTTCCATTGATGGACCGATGCATGCATACGACACCAACAGGATTCTTTGCTGTGTTTATTTTTTTTCTCTCTCTTCCTTTGGTATCAAGTTTTAGCCCTCAGGCTCTTGCACAAAACTCATTCCTCTCCTTTTGCCCTCTGGCCTCCTTGGCAATTTGAAGATGGAGTATTTAATTTGGTCCGAGGGCCTTTTCTTCCTGGAGTCTTCTCTCCGGCTAGAGATGTGCCTGCCCTTGGGTCAACCCGTCCCAGGAGGCTGAAATCCTTGCCCCGTCCTCTGAACCGTATCTTTCCACCTCATCATTTTTTCCCCCAACTTCTCCTTCCCCTTGAGGCCGCACACTGCTAACAAGCATCCGTGTTACTCTCGGGCAATGCCCCCCCCCATTTTATTTTATCTTACTTTTTTAGTAATAGTGGCACGCAGTCTTTCTATTGTGTGCTCATTAGTCAAGCATCGCTATGGGGCAAAAACAGAGATTGCCTTTTGCTGCGATAAGTAAGACGGCAACATTCGGGCAACCTTCCTTCCCCTTAGGCTACTAGAAGGTCCCTTGAGGTTCTAGACTAACTGGTTTTCTTTTCTCTTTTGTTCTCACCAGGTCGGGTAAAAGTCACTCAATAATAATAATAATAATAATAGCCATGGGACCAGTCTGCGGATAAGTGAGTCTATTTTCCCCTTGCCATTTTTGTAGCCAAGGGTCTGAGAAAAGGACTAAGGGTGCATCTGCACTGTAGAAGTAATTCAGTTTGATGCCACTTGTGTTGTAGTTCCGTCTTGTGCAATCCTGGGATTTGAAGTTTTTCAAAGTCTTTTGCCTTCCCTGCCAAAGAGTGTTGGTGCCTCACAAAATCCCAGGATTTTGTAACATGGAGCTGTGGCAGTTAAAGCTAGGTCAAACTGCATTATTTCTACAGTGTAGATCAGGGGTTCCCAAACTTTGGACAGCCAGCTGTTTTGGACTTCAGTTCCCAGAAGCTCCATCCAACTTGGCCAACAGGCGTGAATTCTGGGAACTGAAGTGAAAACCATCTAGAAGACCAAAGTTTGGGAATCACTGGTGTACATGTATCCTTAGGCTGCATCCACACTGCAGAAGTAATCCAGTTTGACACCACATTAACTTCCATGGCTCAATGCTATGGGAGTCTGAGAAATGTAGCTTGTTGTGGCACTGTGGCTTTCTGCAATAGAGGGCTAAATGTCTCAAAACCACAGTTCCCAGAATCCCATAGCACTGAGCCTTGGCAGTTAAAGTGGGGGTCAAATTGCATTATTTCTACAGTGTAGATTCACCCTAGGAGTCAAGAAGACCAGAATTCGTATTTATTTTGGGGCACATCTTGCTTCTTCCCTCTCTATAGCTACATCCCTGAATCATGCAACATTGCAATGCCCTAAAGAGGCAATATTGCACAACTGTCTCCTTAACTCCATGACTGTAAAGTTATACTTTCTCTTCTCCATGTAGGACTTCAGCAGAGAGGCAAGTTGGGGCAAAGTCCAACAAACAGAAATTGGATAATGTCTGAAAACTCCCAGTCCAATTTCTTCAATTCCCCAAGCCGGTGCTTACTTAGTAGCGGTGACTGTTGTTGTTATTTCAGGACATAATGGTATAAATAGTTCCAATATCACTATGGGCAAGTGTTTTCCCCAAAGTCCCTATATATTCTGTTCGTGCTTCCTTGTCGTCGCCAGCAAATCTTTAGCGGAGAGGAAGAAACTATCATCAGAGAGTGAAGAACCTGATGTTCTTGAGATGTTTGGCATTTCAACTCCATATAACCTCTGTTTATGTTGTCTGGGGCTTATAGGAGTTGAAGTCCAATCTGTCTTCTTGGCCAGACCTCACCTGCAATCTTGTGTCCAGTTTTGGGCACCACAATTCAAGAGGGATGTGGACAACATGGAGCATACCCAGAGGAGGACAACCAAAATGGTGGAAAGTCTGGAAACCACCAAGCCCAATGAGGAGCAAGTTAGAGATCTGAGTATGTTTGGCCTGGAGAAGAGGCTAAACATACCTAGGGAAATAATAATCATGTTTAAATACTCAAAAAAATGTCATGTTGAGGATGGAGCAAGCTTGTTTTCTGTTGCTCCAGATGGATGCAAACTACATGCAAAGAGATTCCACCTAAATATTAGGAAGAACTTCTTGATGGTAAGAGGTATTTGACCGTGGAAGGTGCTTCCTTGGAGAGCGGTGGAGTCTCCTTCTTTCTTCTTCTTCCAATTCAATGTTTTTATGATTTTATGATTCTATGGAAGGTTCCTCTAGGATTCCTATATATTTGATTGTTTTAGTTGTGGTTAGATAAGATGAGGCTGTGGTTCTGAAGACCATATGTAGATTTGGTTAGAAAATTGATATCAAGGTGTGGGAAACTCATGAAGCTCGTAGTGAACTTGCGGGACTTACTGCTGCGAGATAATGAAGCAGCATTTTTGGCACAGAAAATAATATTTCTCCACACAAAAGTTATTTTTGTTGTCGCACCAAATTATATTTCTTGTGCACAAGATGTTGTTTTCTGTACAAACCAACCCTGAGTGAACATTGTAGGTGATAAGTCATGAACTACAAATGTTCTTATCCATCCACGATTCTTCTTGTTGGGGTTTCTCAATACTCAAGAAACACATTTTCCGCATTTTTCAAATGTTTGTGAGTATTCTTCTCATTCCCAGCTCAGGATATGTGTTTGCCAAACTCATAATGTCTGAATGTATTGAGCGGAAAATAATTTCCTTGATATGGTCACCTATGGCTCCTAATCTGAAATGAAATTGGTGTCCTTCAACATTTAAAGCATTTTTCAATCCAAGACCTGGATGCTAATCTCAGTTTGGAGGAATCTAAGCAAAAACACTGAAAAACTGGTTCTTAAGGGAACAGAATAGTCTCCAAGGTTTAAATGTAGAAAAAAGTCCAGGAATACCTTTTCTCCTGGGGAAAAATTGGGCTAACATTCGCTTAAACTTTACACTTCTTAAATTTAGACATTGGCATATGTGCCGATCTCATTGTCACATAGTTCCCTCCTTTCCATATTTATACTGTTATGTGTATTTTGTCCCATGTGTCCATTGGATTTCCCCCTCTATGTGTGCATGAAAAATTGTATATATTCTCATTCACATTTTAAAAGTATTTCATTTCAAAGTACAGTTTGTCCTTTGGATCTGCGTGAGGTTCAGTTCCTGGACCCATGTCACAGATGTGAAAAAAATGCAAATAATTGTGCCCAATATTATTACATGGCGGCAACATGAGTGTGTACAGTTGGTTGTGTCCACATTCATGTCACCGCCATTTGGTAATATGGAGTGTGACCTACCTGTTATATACCGCAAACTTATATACTTACCTGTTTTATACATGTGGTTGAATTAAATATTGTGCTTTAAAGGTCTTCCTTCCAATCTAGACAGACCCATTACTTTGATGTGTTTCACTGTATATTGAAATAATATCTTTCCTTCCCCTCTTCACTTTCCCTTCTTTTTCTCCTCTTCCTCCCATCCTGAAACTGTTAGCTCTAGCCCTAGAAATGTGCCTGTGTATCTCTGTGGGGGTAATGCGCCCTATTTCCCCTTCTTTCCTTCCACCACCCCATCCCTTGGTGTTCGGCCTTTCCTGCCTGGATTTGGAACCTCACCTGCCTTGTGTTCCTGTGTTGTCGTTTAGGGAATTTGCCCGTTGGAAGGTGAGGAACACAGCCATCGAGCGGAGAGATCTGCTCCGTAACCCAGTCCCCCTGATGCCTGAGTTCCAGAGGAGCATACGCCTGCTGGGCAGGAGGCCCACAACGCAGCAGTTCATAGATACCATCATCAAAAAGTACGGCACACACATACTCATCTCTGCCACCTTGGGAGGTAGGTGGCCGCTGGGTCTGACCCTTTGCTTGACAAAGATCTGGGGTCGGGGTGGCATATGGGAAAGATAGCCAACAGACTGTATTAGATCTGGTGCTTTGGACTTGTGCTGGAAGTCCTTTTGGTTGTCATCTTCAAAATGGTTCCTTCAATCCACGGCTGAATCCATACCCTCCAACTTTCCCAGTTTGCGGGGACAATTAATCTTGTGCTGTCCCACTTTTTCATTTGCTTTTAAAATGTCCCAGTTACTTTCTCCTCCCCCCTTTGTTTAGCTTACTTTAATTTGCTACAAACTGTGTTCCAACGGCACTTGGTTAACTAAGTAAGAGAAAAGAGGAGAGAAGTGGGTAACATCTTGTTCTTCCCAGGAGGCTCCGTCTCCAGCTCCAAGATGGAGAATATTTTGGTTTTGCTACCATTTCAATTTTTCACATGTGTGAAACTGATTCTTTTGCAAATGAGTGTTAACCAAAGGAAAACATTGGATGATTGTTTGTGGCAGGAATCCTTCTGGTTTTCTACACTGGTGTAAGGCCCTTTATATACCCAGGTGTAATTTTTTGTTGTTGTTGTTGTGCAATGGTTGAATTAATTTGGCCTGCATTAGTGGAGTTCATTTGCGTTCAGTTGTCCGTTCTCGGATGGTGTGTAACTCTTCATTAGAATACCCTTCAGAGTAACCTTTGATTCACTGGAATTGTAGGAACAACAGGTTTTGCAGACCCCTCAATGCACTGTGGGACAATGACAAGGCCTATTGGCAGACATGCAATTGGTTACACAGTGTTGGTATTCAGCAAATGTACGCTGTAGCCCAGCTGTGCAATTGCACACAATTAGATTGGTGCACACACAGTACTAGAATTGTTCAGGAACTTGTCCTGTGTCTTTTGGATCTATCAGTTGTATCTATGGAGTGTTCTTCATGAAGGGAAAATACAGTTGTGTTGACCAAAATGCTCAAAATGCTTGTGCTTGGCCCCAAACAGCTCTGAGGCCATAGGATAGCCACAAATAACCTCAGAAGAGGATGAAATGAAAGACAGCTAGACCAGGTTCTTGACACTTTGGATTGTTTGTCTCTGTGTTTATCAGTCAGCTACTTCCCAGGAGGCTGAGGCAAAAGCAAACTGCTGAGGCATCTCCCAAGTTTCTGTGTTCGTATAATGAATGTCCCCTTGTTTATGGGATTCCTTCTCCAGATTCCAAAGAACTTGTTGCCACTGGCTAAAGACATTTCAATTCATCACAAGGGCTGTATAGAACAGTCTTTGCATAACTCCACACATGGAGATTTGCATAAAAAGAACCCCAGTGTTGGATAATAGGGATTAGTTTTGAGCAAAGTGGTGTAGGACCATGCTGTGTGTTTCTGTTTTTCCATGCAGGAGCTCATTCATGCAGGACACCATTCAGGTTTCATCTTCTCACCTTCTTGACCTCCTGCCACCTTCCTTCCCCGTCTCCCCCAAAACCCTGCACAACGCCGACCTTTGACAGTGAAATATATTTTTAATTTTGCCCAGGCACAGCGGTGAATTATTCACCGTGGCTTGTTCGCGCGCCTGTTTTTACGACACAACACTGTAAAATATGCACGGGCTTTGTAACGGGAGCTGGCGATGGACAGCGGCACTAAGCGTTCCATCAGCCCCCGATGCAGAAAAAGCGAGGAAGGGAAGCCGCCGGGGGAACCGTACAAGGGGAATGAAAGATTCGTCTTGACGGCAGTAAAGAGGAAGATGATGCAAATAGAGCCTCTTGGGAGCATGCATTGTGCATGAGCAAAAGGATTCGCCTGGTTGGAGACTGCAGGCTTGCCTTACCCCCAACTCATCCAGGATATATGACCCATCAGCCCTTGACAGTCCATAGCTTCTCCGTTTCATTAGAACAATCCCCAAATTAACCCCACAGAGCTCTAAAATATGCTTGGCACATCCGTGGCCATTTTCTCAGCACTGATCTTTACCCATAAAGGGATTAAATGAATGCATTCTCCTTTCCGTCTCGTGGTGATGTGACCTAATAGCCACTTCTGTAAGGATGGTACCACCTCAAGCTACAGGCTGGAAGGCAAATATGCATACGAGTTATTCTTGCAGGAACGAGAAAAAGAAAAAGAAAAAGAAAGCATTTTTTTTTCTTTTTTCTGCAAGAAGTTTCCAAAAACTGTACAGGGGCAAGTGGGGTCTGATCCGCTCAGGTTCCAATCAGACTAGATTCTGGGAGTCACAACGTGGAATAAATCGACTCGCATAACAAACAGACATTGTGGCTGGCATCTTATTCATGACCTATGTACGTGCAACAGATATATCTCACAGAAACAGAGTTGTGTGAGCAGCTCTGTTGTCCGTGGAAATTGTGCGTTGTGGTTGTGCATTTTGCCACAGCTCCTATGGCTGATGTCCATTGCACAATGTTGCCACCCTGCCTGGGGGCTGCATCGTGCTGGCTTGGCACATCTCTGCAGGAGGATATTTACGCTATGCTGAGCTGACGCTGGGTTGCAGTCTCTGTTTGTTGATGATCACGGCTGATTTGTGGATGCAGAGCATAATTAATATATGCAAAAGAACATTTACGCAGACATAACCCTGATCTAATGGGAAGCTGAAATGGCCCACAGCTGTTGGCAGGACTGGTGCCCTAAGAGATTGCTCCATGGACCAGTGGTCCTCTTGGTAAATCGCAAGCTTCCTTCCCATTGAGTCAGAATAAAGGGATGTGCACTTGTGACAATCTCATATACAGTTGCACCTCCGCATTCACGGATCTGGGATCCGTGCCCTCAAATATCTATGGAGGGGCAACTTCCGCTATTTCCGATGGCAAGCCTCTGTTTTCATGGGGGTGGTCCAGAACTGATCCCCCACAAAAACGGAGGGCCAACTGTATTTATCTCCTGCTATTCTCAAAACTTTCTTAGGAAAACCATGTTGCTGTTTTGCCAGAATATAGGCAATCTGAGGAATTGGGTCAAGGGCCACCAAACAGCCTTGAGGGCCACATATGGCCCCAGGGTCACATTGCCACCCTTCCATTTTATAAGCTCCTGTTGACACCCTTGGAGGTTTCTCAGGAGTGGGAAGCATCTCTCACATCTGGAGGTCGTATCTTCTTGCTGCACTCCCCTTCTTCCCCAGCTTGATCCCAACTCACCTCCGTGTCCCCTTTGCACAAACCCAAGCAAGGATCTTGGGTCTTCCCCATTTATATTTTTATTTTAGGAGTTTCCAAGAAAAGAGCCCGCGCCGAGTGATTTCTGGGAATGTGTCCGCTCAAGGATGGAGTGGGCAGTGCTGAGAGCTAATTTGCAGGGAATACCCTGAAGGGAAGATGGCTTTGAACATTGCGCCTACTTAATAAATGGGAAATTAGGACTTAATAATGCAGCAAAAATCTATTAACCCTCCTTGATTGCTGATGCTGGCTTTTTCGTCGGTGATGGGCTGCTCTTTTCCCCTTCCAGATCTATAGACGGCAATATTTTCAGAAGTGAAGATGGAGACACATCACACTTTCATACCCATCGCTGATACACCCAAGACACACAGAGAGAGGTCAAAAAAAGACTGAAGAAACAATCCAGTCTGAGACCATTTTAACTGCCCTGAGACAATGCTAAAGAATCTTGAGAACTGTAGTTTGCTGTGGCACCTGAACTCTCCAACAGAGAAGGCCAAATGTCTCACAAAACTACAGTTTGCAGAACTCCCTAGCATTGAGCCAGGGCAGTTAAAGCGATCTGAAACAAAATTATTTCTACAGTGTGTTTTGGACCAGAGTTACACATTCCAAAAATGCTTGTCCATCTGTCTTTGATAACATCCATTGAATGTGATAAATGAAGAATATCTCCCCATGGCTCATAAAGCAGAGCCATATCCAAAGACCATCATCTTGTTCTTTTCAGTGCAGAAAAAAAGCTCTTTCCTGCACAGAAAATTCTGTTCTCTCCACAAAACAACTCAATTTAATGCAGAACAAATCCCAAACTGAGAAGATGCATTTCAATCTGGGTTTTGTTAGTGTGGGGATGAAAGACCTCCTAAGAAACTCTTTGGATGCCACCTTGAGTTCCATAGTAGAATAAAAATGAAATATAAATGCAGTGTGAAAATCAAGTGCTAAAATTGTGCAGAATTTTGAATATTAGCTTGGTACGGGGACAGGATTTTGTTGGTTCCAAGATCTCACCAAAATTCCCCATGTTGCAAGATAACCCATGGATTTTTGCACCTTTTTGAGACATTTTGGAACGTCTCAGAGATATTAAATTCACACTAAATAATGTTTACCAAAAAAAAAAGGTGCACCCGGTTAAAAAAGTATACCACTGAGAAATGTGTCGAAGCACACTCGAGCACATGCGGAAATGCCTACAAAAATATATACTTTAGGAAATGTACACAGATAACTGTACTCCTTGTGGACATTGTGCATAGGAAATGCAGGCCAGTGTTCATGCGGGAATGGGAAAGAAAGTCTTGCAACCACACGGGAACAAAGTATGGAAGGGCAATGTGCTCTGAATTCAGAGAAACACAACAACACTCAGTTTTTCACACGCTTGGTATTAAAGTCCTAGACAAGTTTGATGTGAGCATATTGTTCATTTCTCAGGAGAACTTGTCCCAACATGAAGCAAATTTCTGCACTACTTTGAAGCTCTCTTGGGGATGTTTTGTGCCTTGATTGGAAATCAAAGTCCCTATCTGTTTCCCTGTTCTCTAGCCCTGATGAATGTGTTGCTATTTTTACAATGCATTGTTAACATTATTTTCAAAGTGAGGTCCTCAGTTTTCAGTTCTTCCAGCTTCTAGACCTCTGTTCCAGGTCAATAGAAATAAACTCCCTTGAGTCATGCATCTGGTGGGGAGGATTTCTTGGTACATCTCGACCCAAATCCATACTCAGGGGCATTAAGATCTAAACCCTACGGGACTCAATTTGGGAAAACTGAGTTGAAATATTGAATCAGTGGGTGTGGACATTTGGCAAATGGTTTACTATATATCTCTTATATCTGGGATTACCAATAGGATTCAAGTCTAAGGTAGATGGATAGCATTGTAAAGACCATTTCGGGCAGTGGTTCCCAAACTCTGGTCCTCCACATATTTTGGAACTTCACACCCCAGAATTCCAGACTGCCAGCCAAAGTTGATGATGATGATGATGATTTCTAGCCCGCCTCTCCCTACAGATCGAGGCGGGTTACAGTAAAAAGAAATTAAAAAAAATACGTAGCACAATATAACAATCAATACATATCCCAGCAGAATAAACCATTAGACAATCCCCCACCCCTCCACCTGCAACAAAATAATAACAATAAAATACAAATAACATAGTTAAAATCATTAAATAATTATAAAACAGATTAAGAATTGGTGTTCTGGGAACTAAAGTCTGAAACATCAGGAGGACCAAAGTTTGGGAACCGCTGATCTAGTGCAATCCCTTTCCATGTATGAATACACAAGGAAAGCACACCTGAAAGATGCCCATCTACCTCTGTTTAAAGACCTCCAAAGATGGAAGGTCCACCAACGCATGATACAACGACAATGAGAATCTCCTCCTGCTCCTCCTCCTTCTGTATCTTCCTCCTTCACCATCACCTCCATCCCTTCACTGTTTTTTTATTATTATTACTGTACTTCAAATAATATAAGTATAATATAAATCATAGGGAGATTTTATGCCATTATGCTTTTTGTATATCTTGAAGAAAAGAATCAACCATTTTCTTGGATATTAAAACAATTCAAGACAAGCTATAGGAATGTTAGTGGATGACTATCTTTGGACTCCCTTGTCAAGTTTGGCTCTATCCACGGACTCACTCAACTGGCTGCCTTGAGAGAAATGCAAAGGCAGCCAGATCTGTCCTGTACTCTCTATGCTACTCTGCTGTCAAACTTGGGTTTATTTTATTTTCTGCCAAATAAGAGCTGGAAGGAGAGTGGAAATTGGTAAGAAGGAAGGATGCGATGGAAGATAACTAGGGAACAGAGGAGAGTGCCAATGCGAAGCTCTTGACCCTAATCTCTGAATTATTTGGTGGGCATTGTGCCAGTGTTGTCAAGTATGTACTGGAAGCTTTTCTTTTAAAATGAAAGTGGGGCTATGTGGAATTTGGCAGTGTTCACCATGTTTTGCAATATGTTTTTGCATTGATGCCATCCATCTCAGTTTCTCCTGGTCTTCAGAGTAAAGCTTCTGTTCTGTTTATAATGTCGTTGGCTGATATGATGTAAAAGAACAGATTCGCACCCAGATGTGGACCTTGAGGTCTGCCAACCTGCCTTCCCTCCTTGTCTTAAGTCACTTTGTTTGTCAGTACTTCTTCCAGTATGGTGACCTCTCCCTCTTTCCTCTTGTTTCCATCCTAGGAGAGGAAGCCTTGACCATGTATATGGACAAGAGCCGACTTGACCGAAAATCAGGCAATGCAACCCAAAGCGTTGAGTCCCTTCACCAGCTTGCCTCCTCCTATTTCGTGGACCGGGATGGAACCATGAGACGTCTCCATGAGATCCAGATCTCTACTGGAGCGATCAAGGTACACCTTGAGTTGCATTTCCTTGGCTTTAAGGAAGCTATCCTTGGAGTGGGATGGTGGTGATGGAGATGATGATGATGATGATGATGATGATGATGATGATAGTGATGATAATAGTGGTTGAGATGGGATGATGGTGTTCAATTATGATGATTTATATCTTGGTTTTTTTTTTCAGTCCTGGGAATCAAGGCAGCTGAGAGAAATTATATACCACAAAGAGTTGTCCTCAGTTCAACATATAAGAAGCCAGAATATAATTCAATCATAGAATTAAAAGCCAGCATGGCCTGGTGGTTTGAGTGTTGGATTACAGTTTTCGGAGACCATGGTTCAAATCCCTCCTTGGCCATGGAAACCTACTGGGTGACCTTGGTCTAGTCACACACTCTCAGCCCCAGAGAACCCTGTCATAGATTTTCCTTAGGGTCCAAAAGCTGGAAGCAGCTAGACAGTCCTCAACAACAAGAAGAATTTAAAACATTTTTTAAAAACAAATTCTGTCCATTATTGGGACTGAGATCTTCAAATCAGTGTTAAGATGTTGATTTATGATCCATGATCAGTGTTAAGATATTGATTTATGATTATCATTGACAGAGAGGCAGGATATAAATAAAATTTTATTATTATTTATTATGATGGTGAAACTCTCCTCTCCAGGCTGGCTTCTGAGTTGCAACCTATAGGCCCCTGTTGGTTGCCCTGCCTTTTTACTCTCAAGATCCCTCCATCGATGTGGCATTCGGGCCTCAGTGTGGTAAAACATGACCAGTTCTCCCTTTCACTTCTTAAATGAAATGCCAGTTCATGCATGGAAGTAAGAAATAAAAGCAATAAGGATTTATTGTGTAACAATTAAGTTCAACATGAACTCCCTGAACTCTTTCTCAATGCCCAAAATCCTATTCAGATCTTAGCAGTTCCTTTCTTCCTAACAGGTCTTTGCTCTGTCTCTGACTTCTCAAATTGTTTTTACAAACAGTCCTTTAGCTTGTAGCCTCCTCACTTCCCTAGTAGGTCCTCCTTTAAAGCATTTTATGAGCTGGTTCTACTCAGGCTTCCCCAGCTTCTCATTTCATACCTATGTTGAGTAAGAGACATTCCCAGAATGATGCTGGCTGTCTAGGTAAACCAACATTCTTCTTCCCCAAAACCTTAACTCCAGTCTGATTAAAACCAGGGAAGTGCATCCCTTCCTCCCATGCTTCTTTATAAAATCATGATTTATGGTGCTACTGTGAAGAAGAATTGTGTGGACAAGTTTTTTGTGGGTTTTTCAGGCTATGTGGCCATGTTCTAGAAGAATGTATTCCTGACGTTTCACCAGCCTCTGTGGCTAGCATCTTCAGAGAATGCTGGCATGGAAGAGAGTGGGGGACCCTGAATATACCCCACTCCCTTCTATGCCAGCATTCCAGCCACAGATGCTGGTGAAACATCAGAAATAAACTGTTCTAGAACATGGCCACATAGCCTGAAAAACCCACAAAAAACTATGGATGCTGGCCATGAAAACCTTTGACTTCACATTGTGTATACAAGGCTTCTCAGTGACAACAACAGAAAATTCCCCATCGTACTTGTGAAAGCAAAAATTGTAAAGGGAAGTTTTGCCAATTTTTTGTGTGTGTGTGTGTTGTTGTTAACTGCCTTCGGATTGGCCCTGACTCATGGAGACCCTGTGGATAAGACATCTCCAAGACTCCCTGTTTTCTACTGGTCTGCTAAGGTCCTGAAAATTCAGGCTCGTGGCCACCCTGGTTGAGTCTATCCATCTAATATGTGGTCTTCCTCTATTTCTACTATCTTCTACCTTTCCTAGCATTATTGTTTTTTTCTAATGAGTCATATCTTCTCATGCTGTAGGCAAAGTACAACAGCCTCGCTTTGACCTTCAGGGAGATTTCAGGCTTGATTTGTTCAAGGATCCATTTCTTTGTTTTTTTATCCATAGCATCAAAATTGTCTCGCAGTTTCTCAGGGGGTGGAACATCTCAACATCTTCAGTGGAACAACCCATCTTTCCCCCTTTCCCTTCCTTTCCTTTCCCATGCCAATCCTTGACATAGAAGTATGTTGGAGTAGAGTAGCCTGAACCTTGCACTTTCATACCAATCCCAATTCAATGCTGAGCCATGGGAAGTAGAGACACAAATGGTCCCAAGAGCCATGGCAATAATTGAAGTGATACAGAGGCAGGGACGATCATTTTTGAACCTGGGTGGAGGGCTTGTTGAATGGCAGATGTTGTTCCTATTCAGCCTTTTGTGAGCAAAGCTTTATTTGGAAAGTCTTTTCACCGGCTCTCCGGTGTATGAGCAACATGAGGCTACAATACCACTGGACAAAAGGCTTTGAGATTTGAAGTGGTCAGGGACACGGAGCGAGGCACAGGATCGTTTCTGTGGAGGGCCGACAAAAGAACCGAGAATGGGCCTTCAGACAAAAAAAAGAGATAGAGAGAGAGCCTTTTCTGTCCTTGAAAAGCAATCTTCTGGTGTGGCTGGAAGAGGGGGGAATTCATATTTTCTCTGCAATTGACCAATGAAGCTGTCACAGGGAGCAATTTTGGAAAGGTTTGGTCTCCATGATCACTTTGGATGTCAACAGGGCAGGGCCTCTTTCTTTGCAACATTGAAGCCTGAGAAGCCTGGACACCTCCTGATAGATTGCCCCAAATCTTCTCGGTCTTTGCCTGAAAGGGCTGGGGGATACTTCAACTGTGTTAGAGAACAAGGGTTTGAGAATGAGAAAATGAGGCAGGTGATATATAGACATGTCCAGTTAAAGAAAATGTGAGTTCCTGGCATCATCATCATCATCACCATCATTTCTGCTTTCCAGGTTTCAATGAGATAGCTCAGAGAAGTAGGATCTCTAACTAGAGGACCAAATGTGGCCCACTGGTATTCTCCTTCTGGCCCACAGAAGTCTCAAAGAAGCTGTGATGACTTTCTCCATTGTTTATCTGAATTGATGTGTTCATGGGACATTTCAGAAAAAGTTTCTGGTCAGGCAATATGAGGGGAGACCCAATATGACTGGGTCAAAGCAGTCTGAGTATCTGTAGATCTTCACTGCCACCTTTGTACAGAGGCAGTAAGGCAGGGGCAGACAAGTGTTTTAGGACTCGGAGACAATTTTCACCCCCATGTTCCCCAAAGGAGCACACGCTTGCATTTTGGCTAATGCATTTTGGCTAATGAAAACCAGCCCAAAATCAAGGCATATCAAGACTGGAATTTATTTACACTTTTTATTTACCTTTGTATTTGACTCATTTTTAAACTTGTGGCGGACCACCTGTTCCCCACCACTGATCTCTGTTGACTAATAGCAGCTGTCTAGAGACGGAAGTCTGATACCTTCACTAGTGCACCATCTGCTTCACAAAAGATAGGTCCTTTACACTCTGGGATCTAAGGATGCTTTGGGATGATATTCTTCTGTTCATTCCCAATTCATCCTATTTCTATGAAGTGGTAGAGGTGGCTTGTTTCTCTATTGTCAAATGTCATGATTCGGGCTTTGCTTCGCTTCCCACCGCTCTAGGTAACCGAAACGCGGACAGGCCCGTTGGGTTGCAACAGTTACGACAATCTGGACTCTGTGAGTTCCGTCCTTCTGCAAAGCACTGAGAGCAAACTCCACCTCCAAGGTAAGACATAAGGGACAGCTTTGCTTCCCTAGCAAAGCGGTTGAAGGAAAAAATGGATTCTATTGCTCTGTTTTCTATTTTTGCCCTGTGGGCGGGTTCCAGCCTTCTTTCCAAAGCTTCCCCTGAAGCTAGGCAGTCTACCCAGCTCTTCTATCCCATTATATCATCCAGGTGAACTTTCCTATATCTACCTGCATGGTTTTCTTGCAGAAGACCCCAAGTGCAATACCAAGCTGAAATGTTATCTCAGGTGGTATTGGTGAGTAGGGCCTTTTTGTGAGGTCTTGGAAAGCTGCCACCATTGCAGAAGACCCCAAGTGCAATACCAAGCCGAAGTGTTATCTCAGGTGGTATTGGCGAGAAGGTCTTCTTGAGATCTTAGAAAGCTGTCACCATTGAGATGAGAAGGTCCAGTCTTGGATGGATGGATGGATGGATGGATGGAAAGCCATTCTGGTTCTGAAGATGCCACCACTGTTGCCAGCTTCCGTCTCCTGGCTCCATCCTTTCAGACTCTTGCCAGCTGAGCCCAGCCAAAGCTGGCGAGGCTAGTGTCTCAGGGATGTTGCTCTTTTCTCAAAACTAGCCTCTGAGCCACAGCAGACTGCCAGTCCCTGACAGTGGCTTATATTGTGTGGCTGCTGATCATATTGGAGGAGACAAAGTCATGATCCGTTAACCGGGGGCCCTGTGAATCATTCTTAATGAGACCTTGCAAAACAGCTGGAGAGGAAAGGCAAAAATCTTAGCTAATTACTCTAAGAACCACCTTCTAGATTGTGGCAGGGTGGGGAGGAGGGATGAGACACAGCTTTAAAGGTCAGGGCTTATGATATGAAAACCATTCTTTTTCCCCAAGCTGAGTAACCCTTGCGATGCTTGCCTACATCAGGCTGCTTTATACCAGGTCAGAGTATTCGGTCCACCCAGGCCAAAATTGGTGACATGATCTCTCCGTGATCTTTCCCAGGCTAGTCTCACTGAGATGCATGAATTTAGGATTGGGGAATGTTGTTGTCCAGCTGCAGGGCAACATGTTCTCGATCCTTGTTTTAATTCAGAGGTGGGCAATTGTTGGAGGTTAAGGGAATCATCCTTGTGGAGAGGAGGGCCATGTCGCTGCTGCCATGAAAGAGACGCTACTAAAATTCTCAGTGAAGAACTGCAAGTGCTAGATTTTTCCCCCCTTCTTTTCCTTGAAAGAGAAAGATCACAACCCCGATTCCACTGCCAATCCTCCTCCTTTCCTTCTCTGTCCCCAAATATCTATATTTACTTCAGTGCCGCAGTTATTCTTCCTGACAGATGCCACAACGCCCCTCTCACTTGAGAAGTAGGTCAGACAAAACTGGGTGATGGACAGCCAACAGGCAGAGAGTTCTAAGCTGGGCTGGAGGTCCAGAAAAGAGAAGTCTGTTTTGTGCCTGTTGGTCTGCACTTTTTAAAATAAAAACATTCCGACCGCTAGTAACATTATCAACACTGGAACAGGCAACCAAGGGCTGTAGCTTTTCTTCGTCTCTGAATGAGAATGCTGCTCGTTCTAATCTGATAGACAACCATGCATTTCCACAGTGACCTCCAGTCTTATATCCATGGTCATGTGGCTACTGCAAGGTATAGATGTGGACAGCCTTGGAAGCATTCCTTTTGAGCACTGTAATTCCCAGAATATTCTAGGGTTCATTAACACTATAGAAAATAATGCGGTTTGATACTACTTTACATGTTATATAGCCCCAGCCTATGGAATGGCAAGCCGCCTTGAGTCCCTGTATTGGTAGGGGTATTATTATTAATAATAATGATGATGATAATAATTATTATAATAACTATTATTATTATTATCATTATTATTCTGAGATTTGTCATTTTACAAGGTACAGTATATACTTGACTATATGTCAACTTCACGTATACATCAAGGGCAGGTTTTGGGGCCAAAGTTAAGGATTTTGACATGGCCCATGAATAAGTCCAGGGTAAAACTTAAGGGCATGCAACAAAAGATCTACAGGATGAAGCAAAGCAAAAAAATAAAAAATAAAAAAAAAATCCCCCCCCCCCCAAAAAAATTATAAAATTCCAGCAGGCTTAACTGTTTGTGTTCACACTAAAGGCTGGATGGATGAGAGAATAGAAGGGGGTCAGTGGTTTTTGGAGAGAGTATGTTTTTGCCTTTCTCCAGGTAATGTTTCCTTTTTAAAATAAGTGTTAAAGTACATTACATACACTGACCCATGGCTAAGTCGACTCAGTTTTTGGGGGTCAATTTTTTGGCCAAAATTACTAGACTTATACATGAGTATAAATATTTTAGCTTTCTCTGCCCCAAAGTGCTGATGCCTCAGAAAACTACAAATCTTAGAAATGTCTAGGATGGAGCCATGACCATTGAAGTGGTATCAAACCGCATTACTGTATTTCTACAGTGCTGTTGCACCCAAAGTCAACATGGCCATTGTATTCTGGAAGCTGTCATCCAAAGAGGTAGTACAAAGAAGCCAATTTTGGGGCTGATGTATCTTGGAAATGTTACTGGGTTTGGACTTCAGTTCTCGGCATGTGCCAGCCACCGTTGGATTGTGGGAGCTGCAGTACAAGCGGTGGCCTTTTCCAAGCTCTTGATGGAACATGTCTTAGATCTCAGGGAGCGAAAGGTCAAGCCTTCATATAAGTATCACCCCCCTCCACAAACTCACACACAGCTTCCAGTGACAAGATCTGGATGCTACCACAGCTGGCCTCTTCTCTCTTCTTGCCTTGGCCCCAGTGGATTCTTCCTTCCTTTCTCCTTCCACTCCAATGAGCTGCCAGTGTTAGATAAGCACAGTCCAGAACCATGGTGGCACAGACAGATGGGCAAATGACCTGCCCGTCTTTGTTAAGCCATGTTTCAACAGAACCGCTGGAGCTTTGGGCTCCTTTGTCTGCCAGTCTGAATTCCTAGATCTTGACGGCACAGCCAGAGAAAAGTGGGTTGGGGATTCTCGGCGAGGGACTCCATTCCTTTCCTCCTTGCCACAGACATCCCCGTGCGCATCGGAAACTGAGTCTGACAGGCAGAACTTATCAGGTACGAGGAAACAGCTGTGAATACTCCGTGGGCCTGGGGCTCTCTGATGCAAAGCCACAGAGTTGGGGAGAGAGGCAAGAGACTGGAGAGAAAACACCGATCGCTGTGCATTTGTGTGTCTGAGTGTTGTCTCTGCAAAACACAGGGACATGCTCACCCACTGGAAAAGGGAGACAGAGTCTCCTCTTATTGACCTTGGAAAGGCCACCTTCTCTGCTCCTTCTCGACCCGTGATGCAAGTGAAACTGACAAAACCAGGGCAGCTGTGTTCACTTTTGCATTCATTCGGGACTCGCTCTATGCTGGGGTAGACCCTTGGCTGCCCATGTTTTCCTTACAATGGTGGAGTAAGAGATTATCTTCTTGGCTTATTTTGATCCCTCCCTTTGACACGGTGTGTGTGTGGTGCCCTCACCTTCCCATTTTATTCTCAAAAGTATCCTACAAGGTAGATTTGGCTGAGAAAGAGAGCTGCATGCTAGTAAGCTATCCAGTGAAACTTCCCAACCCAATCCTGGTAAAATTTAAAATTTAAAGCCACTCTCAAAGGGGGTGAACCCTATTTCCCCAATAGTTTGTCATTTTTTATTTTTTTTTATTTTATTACATAATAGATCCAGATACATAAAGAAAACAGAAAAAAGAGAAAAGAAGAGAAATAAAAATAACTGAATTAACATCACTTAACTTGACATATATTTTTTATCTTCCCATAGTACTGCTATTCCTTTCCACTTTTCTTCATATTGCTGGATAGTTCTGTTATTATCAAGCATTGATAAAATATCTAGTATAGCCAATTCATTCAATTTTAAGATCCATTCTTATACTGATGGTACCCTGTTAGATTTCCAATATTTAGCATATGTCAGTCGGGCAGCAGTGATCATATATAACAACACACTCACCTCATCTTGGACCAGATTATCAGAAATTATATCTTCTACTGATGGTACCCTGTTAGATTTCCAATATTTAGCATATGTCATTCGGGCGGCAGTAATCATATATAACAACACACTCACTTCATCTTGGACCAGATTATCAGAAATTATATCCATTACATGTAATAAAAATAATTCACGTCTTAATGGTAATTTTTTTAAAAAAATGTGAGTGTAATGTTCTTATGAATAAGTTTCTAAATTTTTTTTGTTTGTCAAAAATAATTTGTCATTTCTGATAGCTCCTTAAAACTTGAGACTAAATGCCAGAATGGATTTGCCATCCTCTTGGCATGGGACATATCAGCCACTGCTGCTGGAGGTCTCATTTGTACTCTTCATTTCCATTGTCTCCTTCCCTCCCTTTCTCTTCGCTAGGTCTCCAGGTCATCTTCCCTCAATACTTACAAGAGAAGTTTGTCCAGTCGGCGTTGAGTTACATCATGTGCAATGGAGAGGGAGAATACATTTGCCGAGACAGCCAATGCGGTTGCCAGTGTGCCGAAGAATTCCCACAATGTAACTGCCCCATCACCGACATTCAGATCATGGAGTACACCTTAGCCAACATGGCAAAGTCTTGGACAGAAGCCTACAAAGATCTAGAGAACTCAGGTAACGGTGGGAGAAGAGGGGAGAGAGTTTTCTGTCAGTAAGCCAGTATGGTCTGCCCCAGAAGACGAGCCCCATGCAGTCTTCCAGATGTTGTTGAACTGCAGATCTCAGAGGATTTAGCCATCATAACCAATGGTGAAAGATGCTGGGAGCTGTAGTCCAACAACCTCCAGAGGGCCACAATCTACTTGGAGTTTTCCTGGGTCTCAGGTAATGCTCCCATCCATTGTAAGCTGATCTTTTTAAAACTGGTATAGGATTGACCCAGGACATTTTAGAGCAATAGTGACCCCTACTGAAGTTTTTTCTGCCTAGAGCTCCCTAAGTCAATGCATGGCAATGCTGAAAATTATGAGAACGGCACTCTAAAGGGCAGCTGGAGGGTCAGGGTTGACCATCCCTTTCCACATGTAAAGCAGATATTCTGTTGTGAAGCAATGGTCAGAACTGGCCCAAGGTTTATTTTGTCTGAAGCAAAGGACAAGATGGTGCCCAACTCCTATGGCAAGTACAGAAGAAGAATGGAAGTTTAATCTTCCTTGAACACCAGTGACAGGGCATTGGGCTATTTTATAAAGTGCATAAGAAGCCATGTGGCACCCACAACTTTGTCATCCAACAGAGGAGGGTGGGCAAGTGGTTCATAAAGAACAACCCAGGGGTCTATCTCTTTTGCCTCTTCCCCAGCATCTGCTATTTCAACGTATTTTCCTCAACCTGCCAAACAGAAGGGCCTGTTACAGACAAAAATAAACTACCATCGTCTAAAGAATCCATACTACAATCCTCTCCCTTTCTAAAGAGTCTCCACTTGATGTGTGTTTATTTATGTTTTCTCAGATGAATTTAAATCTTTCATGAAAAGGCTACCTAGCAACCATTTTTTGACCATCGGGAGCATCCACCAGCACTGGGGGAATGACTGGGACCTCCAGAACCGGTACAAACTCCTCCAGAGTTCCATGGAAATCCAGCGCCAGAAGATCCAACGCACTGCCCGCAAACTTTTTGGCCTCAGCATCCGCTGTCGGCACAACCCTAACCACCAGCTGCCTCGAGAAAGGTACCAGCCTCCTTCATTTACCTGTTTTTTTGTGTGAGTTTGTGTACAAAGTTGTAGCGCTGGTGGTGCTGGTGAGACAAGATAATGATGCATCAATAGAAGTATAGTGTCTAGATCAAGGGAAGTCATAATGCCACTCTATTCTGCTTTGGTCAGGCCCCACCTGGAATACTATGTCCAGTTCTGGGCATCAAAATTCAAAAAGGATGTTCAGAAACTGGAGCATGTCCAAAGGAAGGTGACTAAAATGGCGAGGAACGCCTTAGGGAGCAGGGTATCTTTAGCTTGGAGAAGAGAAGATTAAGAGGTGATATGATGGCCCTGTTTAAGTATTTGAAGGGATGTCATATTGAGGAGGGAGCAAGCTTGTTTTCTGCTGCTCCAGAGAACAGGACCCAGAACAATGGATGCAAGCTCCAGGAAAAGAGATTCCATCTGAACATTAGGAAGAACTTCCTGACAGTAAGGGCTGTTCAACATTGGAACACACTCCATTGAGTGTGGTGGAGTCTCCTTCCTTGGAGGTCTTTAAGCAGAGGCTGGATGGCCATCTGTCGGGGATGTTTTGATTGAGAGTTCCTGCAGGGCAGGGTGTTAGACTGGATGGCCCTTGTGGTCTCTTCCAACTAGGATTCCATGATTCTAAGTTTCTATGAAAATAATACAAAAGTCAGGGATGGATATTGACAGAGTTTCATGCTAGGTTGATGTCCCTCATGGTAGTCCTATCTGGGTTTCAGCACTGTAGAGAGCTCCTTTGTGGTCAAGAATAGATCAGAGTGAACTCACTGCCCTGCTGTGACATGGAAGCCATCAGTCACCATTGTACAACACTCTTTTATTTACTCATCTGGCACAATGTTATCTACTCCAGACAGCATCTAGCATAAGCAGTGGTGGAACAGAGCTGGGGCTCAGAGAGTCAGAGCACTGAGACACTTTGATGAGGAACGACAACAAAATTGTCTGCTCTCATTCCCTCTGGCTTCCCTGTCACTTCTGAGCATAACGGCAAGTAGCTGTTGTGATGTGTATGGAAAGGAGGCAAAATTAATTTATTGTTATAAATTATCAGGTTTTGTATAAAGCTTGTTGGGATGGCTTGGTCCTGAATAGGCAACTGAGGCAAAAAAAAAGACTTACTCCCAGTAGAGAGTTGCACTTAATTGCCCAGTTGCTCTTAGATCTGACTAGAGTAGTCTTATCCAACTAATGGTTTAATATTTATGTAAATCTCATTGATACAATGGGGCTACCTCTAGATGCATCTAGTAATAGGATTCAGATCTAGAAGTGATATAATTGATTTGCAGCTATAGATCAGGGGTGGGGAAGTAATGTGGGGCATTTTTGATGTGAACACAACCCAAGGATTTCCCTAGTATGGCCACAACATCAGGAAAGATACATTGTGTCACATCTGGTTTGATTTTCAGCTGATTTGGAAGGGCTGGAGCAAGATGTGGTTGTTGTCTATTGCATTAGTCTACTGGCCAGGGCTGATTGGAGTTGTAGTCAACTACACTTTGCCTACCTTTGTTCTAAACAAACCTGGTTCATGGAAAGGAGTGGCGGGGGGTACCATGCTGGGAAGACAAGACTGGGATGAAGCAGAAATCATACATATATTATTTTTGATTCATCAGCTTAGAAATAAAAGCTTCGGAAGAGGCACCTAGCATCTCTCCAGTCAAGCGTACTCCAAAGCTTTTAGATAAATATGTCTTTAGCATTTCACTTCTATTTGGGGAAAGGAAGTTTGGGGAGGGGGAGTGAATCCATTGAGGCAGAAAGACTGTCTCCAGCGAATGCTATCAAATCTGGGTGAGATGGGACAAAATGCATGATGGCAGCTGAGTTTTTAAATGAGTGATGTGCCTGAACTGTTTAAGTCAACACCACCAGGCATATTAGCATTTTTCCCTCGTGTTTGTCATTCTGTATTTCTAGCAAATTGGGCGGAGGGAGGGAATTGGCTGGGAAGAAAACGAGAAAGAGAGAGAAAAAAAGAAAGTGATTCTACTTTGGCCTAGAAAACCCTTCTTGGTTAGAGATCTGGATTTTTAAGAGCGGGATTCAGCTATGGACATCTAAGGACATTTTCTGAGATCCAGCTATGGACATCATTAAAGAAAATGTGCATCAGGAACAGGGCTCATTCTATGCGGAGCCTCTCTGTGGCATCAAGGCAGCTCAGACAATGGCAGCCAAGGCAGATGGTATTCAAAAGGAAGCCTATATAAATTGGGAGAAACTGGAAGGTTGAATATCTTGGTGGTACACCATCTGATTAGTATCTAGAATGGTGTTTCTCCACCCATGGGTTGCGACCCCTTTGGGGCTCGACCAACCCTTTCACAGGGATCGCCTAACACCATTGGAAAACACATATTTCCGGTGGTCTTAGGAACCAAGGCACGATTGGGGGTCACCAAAACATGCGGAACTGTATTAAAGGGCCACGGCATTAGGAAGGTTGAGAACCACTGATCTAGAACATCAATACAAGGCTTTGCTTTGGCATCTCTAGAAAGGGCTTTGAGAGACCTCTTCCTAAAATCCATGACATTCAGACAATATAAATTAGGATTTTTTATCGGGGATGACAACTCCATAGTTCCCCAGGCATATATTTTGACTACTGTCCTTAGCTTTCTTCTCCATTGGCTATGCTATCTAGGATTGCTCAACATCTGGAGGGTTGCATCTTTGACACCTGTGCCCTAAATCCAGTTGTCAGCCACTGACTAGACAATGGAGTTGACATAAGTGTTGACTTTCCACTTCCCCGTGGATTCAATGTTGGGGATGATGGGAGGTGATGCACTTCACCCAGGCTCCGGTCCTCACCATCTGGACAAACTGGGCTGATCAGAACTGATCATGATGTGATGTGTTGCAGGTAGCAGAGTTGCCCATGAAGCGGCTCAGGAACAAAACACCAGCTCTGGAACTTCTGGAATCACTGTTGCTGCTTCTCCTTTCATGCAGTCAACAAACCACGCGAGCTGTTCACTAAACTATCTTTATTTACTACTTGAATAATACAATCTCTACAGTAAAACAATAAACATCTTTGCAACACATTTCTTACTTTTGCTAAACACTCTGGCTATGCTAATCAAACTATATACATACTCATCTCCTCCTGCACAAAAGCTTAGTTACAAGTCCAGGTTCTTCCTTCTAGTTCACATTATTGATGTCATCGTGGAGGTTCAGGAGGGCAGAGGTGCAAGGCTAGATACAATGGCTCACCAGAACAATACTGAAAAAGAACAACTATTGTTACCACCCACTGGGTGTGCTCTGTGTGTGTTCTGGGTGTGTACAATTAATACTATTGGTTATTTCACACTTTCCCATGCTAATAGTCCAACCTTTTTCTATGACCTAAACACTCATGTGATGTTTTCCATGTTGTCTTTGTTTACCTTTTCCATGACCTTCTTTTCCGGAACTTGTGTTGCTATTCCGTGTGTGTTATGGCTATACTCACATCTGTTGTTGTTGTGTACATGTCTGACTACACTTTCTCACCTCGTGCTGGAAAATCTTACTGACTTTGGTTCTCACATACAGCTTTGCATTTCTTTGACTATAATTCCCATGCTCCTTGCCTTAACAATCCCCTCCGAAATGAAAAGATGTATGTGCCTCAAACTGTCAAACCTATTTGTTGTGTAAAACTCTCATGTTTCTCTGCTGTTAATGCCTTGGTAAACAAATCTGCAATGTTGTTTTGAGATTCAATGTACCTCAACTCTATTTCACCTTTCTGTACCATGTCACGCACATTCTGATATCTCACTGCCACATATTTACTTCGATTTCTCAAATTTTCTGTTTCTGCCATTGCTATACAAGATTGTGAATCCTCCAAAATTTCAACTGGTATTCTATAACTCTCATCCAAATCATCTAACAATTGTGTAATCCATTGAACTTCATTCACTATTTCATTTAATGCTGCAAATTCAGCTTCACTTGTGCTCAAAGCTACGTTGTTCTGTTTCCTGCTCCTCCAAATAATTGGACTCTCACTATATTTTACAATCATTCCTGTAATCGATTTCTTGTCATGCATCTCAGAAGCAAAAGAACTATCAACAAAACATTCTAAATCTTCATCACTACATCTAATCACTAACTTCTTGTCTAAAGTACCTTTCAAATACTTTAACAAATGTTTCACAGCTGTCCAATCCTCTACTTTTGGACTGTTCACTCTCCTTGACAATACATTCACTGCATAAGCAATATCTGGTCTAGTATGACAACTTATAAACTGCAAAGATCCTAACACACTTCTGTACAAAGTCTTGTTTTCAAACTCTTTGGTTGTCTCTTCTGAAACAAAACCTGTTGTCATTGGTGTTTTTACAACCTTAGCAAATTGTAAACCACACTTGTCAATTAACTTCTCAATTTTCCTGCTTTGACTCAACAAGTAATCTCCTTCATCTGTCTTTTCAACATCAATTCCTAGATATGTTCTCAACTGTCCAAGATCCTTTAAAACAAATTTTCTAGACAATTCCCTCTTCACAGAATCAATTTGTTGTTGTGATTTAGCTGCCACGCATAAATCATCAACATATATCACAAGCACAATGTCTCCTTTGGTATATACACAAGCATCTGCCACACTTCTCTTATAACCAAGTTTTATCAGTTCATCATTTATGCACAGATTCCAAGCTCTGGCACTTTGTTTCAAACCGTACAATGCTTTCTTCAACTTGTAAACTTTCTGACTATTATTTTCTTCAAACCCTTGTGGCTGCTCCATAAAAACCTCATCCTGCAGATAAGCATTCAGATAAGCCGTTTCAAAGTCAAAATGTTCCACAATTAAATCTCTTTTGGCTGCCACTGCTAAAACCAATCTTAAACTTTCTGGTTTTGCTGTTGGTGAAAACGTTTTATCAAAGCTTTCAAATTGCTGCTGTGCAAAACCTTTTGCAACAAGTCTAGCTTTATATTTTATGTTGCCGTCTGGCAATTCCTTCTTTTTGTAAACCCATCTACAACCAATCACTTTCTTATCTCTGGGTCTGTCAACAATTTCAAACACATCTTTGTTTACTAAGCAATCAAACTCATTATCCATTGCTTCAAACCATTTAACTTGTTCTTCTCTAGGAAGCTCCTGTATTTCGTCAAAACTTTCAGGCTCCTCAGTTACTAAACAAACTCTTGCACTTTGAACCACAAATCTATCAGGTGGTTTCCTCACTCTTTGTGTGCGTCTAGGCTGAAAACTTACAATTCTGTCAGTGTCATCCTCTGTGTCTGTCTTGGGTGTTTCTGTCCTGTGACTAAATCTCTTATCTTGTGTCATCCTACTTGTTGTGGGTCTATCTTGCATGTCATCATCTGATGCACTACTGTGACTGTCAGAAGATTCTTGTTTTGTTGAAACCCCTCCGTTTCCTGAAGTTGGTTCTTTTTGTGTGTCTGTGTTAGTGTCACCTAACCTTAAGAAAACTTCCTTATTTGCATGTAATTTTTCCCATCCAGCATGCTTTTCAAAATTTGCAGACCTAGAATATTGTACCTCTTTCTGCCCAAGTAGAAATCTGTACTTGTTTCCAGAATAACCCAAAAACATTAGTCTCCTGCTTTTAGGATCACCCTTTCTCCTAAAACAGGCTGGAATGAAAACATGTGCATATTGTCCAAACACTCTCAAATATTTAAAGTTTGGATTTCTCCCATACAGCACTCTGTAGGGTATGTCATCTATTCCTGAATGATACAACCGATTTTTGATATGGTTGGCAGTGTAAGTTGCTTCACCCCAAAAACAATCTTTGACACCTGCATCTGCTATCAAACAAGCTGTGATTTGTTTTAAATCTTTGACACATTTTTCTGCAAGCCCGTCTTCCGCTGGCGAAGCGGGAGAAGTCGTCTCACGTCGGATTCCCATCTTTTGAAACCAATTAGTCAATTGTTTACTCAAAAATTCTCCACCTCTATCTGTGATTATTGTGCCTACTTTGAAATCAAACTCTCGTTCAATCATTTTCACCCATGCTTTCAAACTTTCACCGGCATCTGACTTATTTTTCAGAATTCTTACAAATGAAAACCTTGAATACCGGTCTACAATTACAAGAAAATATTTACAACCACTCAGTGACAAACAATTTGCTTGAGCTACGTCAGCATGAACAAACTGAAATGGTCTTTCGGCTATCCTCTTTGTTTGTTTTGCTACTGGATAAGCCCGGACCTTCACTTGATTACAGACTGTGCAATCCAAGTGATTTCTGCATTCATTTACTTTTACTTCAGGACACAACTGAAGTAATTTTTTCAAACTTTTAAAACTGGCATGGCCAAACTTTCTGTGTAACTCATGAATGCAATTGGAATGTAAAGGCACATTATCAACATGGTTCACATTTTCATCATTTCTACCATTAACTCTATCTTGCAAATAATACAGTTTCTCATATTTGTTTCCAACACCACATAATTTTCCATTACGTGTTATTTGACATTCATTGCCCTGAAAAATCACTTTGTAGTTATCCTCTGTTAATCTGTTCACAGATAACAGGTTGTTCTCCAATTCTTTTACATACAGTACATTGTCAAAACTTGCATTTAAACCTGGAATAAACACTGTTCCCATCTGTCTAACTGTTCTGGTTTGCTTTCCATCAGCTAACACAACAGAACTTACATTAGCAGGTTTTAAATTAGTCATCAAATCAATATCTTTGCACATATGCGAGCTTGCTCCGGAATCGATCATCCAACCTTGTACATTATTTAATTTCCCTTTAATTACTTTAGCAACCCCCTTTTTGTTACCAGTGTCCTTAAAACTTTGATGTCTTGGTTGTTGTTGCTTCTGTTGCCATCTCTGTCGCTCAGGCCGCTTAAACTGCTCCCGAAATTGTTGCTCCTTCCGATCTGCAGCTAATTTCCTGCAAAAACGTTGTATATGTCCCAACTGACCACAATAAAAACATCTGCGTCGCTCCCTTGAAGAAGCTGCTTCATTACGGTGCCTTTCATCTGTGAAAGGTTTTGAAGTTGCGGGCTCTCCTTTCTCAGATTTTCGCCTCTGGTTTTCCTCCAAGATTCTGGCTATTATCAAGTCTTTGTTTAACTCAGTCTCTGGGAGGTTTTGTAAAAAACTGGTGATGTTTTCCCACTCTGAATTTAATGATTCCAAAATAATGCAGCACTGTTGATATTTACTTATCTCCACACCTCTCTGTTCAGCTTGCACAAATAAATCCATCATTGTTTTTAAGTGCTTTTCAATACATTGTCCTTTCTCCAACTTTTGTCTGTAAATACGTTTTGACCATAAGATTTTTGAATAATTGGACTGTGAAGCATAAATTCTTTGCAAAGTGTCCCAAATCTCTTTTGCAGTAGTAAATTCCCTAACTGCATTTAGCTCACCAGGCTCTATCAGTAAAAATAAAGTAGCTACTGCTTTTTCATTCCTTTCTTTCTCTGCTTGGCTTGCTGCCGCTGGCAGGCCGTTTATCACTGAAGACCACAATCTTTCTCGGACTAGCAGAGATTTCGCATAAATCTGCCAAGTCATAAAATTGCCGCTGTTTAGCTTCTCAAATTTTAACACCTCCATTGTAAAACCAAAAATGTAACTTTCTATCTCAACACAAAAATATTTAAAAATCACAGTCTCTTGGTGAATGTGTGCAGTGACTCAATTTAACTCAGTCCTTCCGAGTTTGCACAGACTGATTCCCTCAGGAACAATTAAGACTGTTGATTTATTTGCTTACTTACATAAGCCGTAGACAAGCGTTGACTCCCTGCTCCGGACTGTTCCGCAGACTCCGGCCAGGATTTTCAAAGAGGCTATAAATTTTGTAATCCACAAGAATTTGTCAGCGTAGCACAAACAGCTTACTCTGACCTTCGAAGAACTTCAGCTTCGGCATTCATCGGTGTTTAGCATTTTCAGGAACATCCAGCATTTCCCCTGTAGCATCCAGCATTCACACGCTTGGACCTACTGTAGTGCTCAGCATCCACGTTTCTGGGATGACTGTAGTGCCCAGCATCCACGTTTCTGGGATGACTGTAGTGCCCAGCATCCACGTTTCTGGGCCCATAACCTTTGTTGGGGATGATGGGAGGTGATGCACTTCACCCAGGCTCCGGTCCTCACCATCTGGACAAACTGGGCTGATCAGAACTGATCATGATGTGATGTGTTGCAGGTAGCAGAGTTGCCCATGAAGCGGCTCAGGAACAAAACACCAGCTCTGGAACTACTGGAATCACTGTTGCTGCTTCTCCTTTCATGCAGTCAACAAACCACGCGAGCTGTTCACTAAACTATCTTTATTTACTACTTGAATAATACAATCTCTACAGTAAAACAATAAACATCTTTGCAACACATTTCTTACTTTTGCTAAACACTCTGGCTATGCTAATCAAACTATATACATACTCATCTCCTCCTGCACAAAAGCTTAGTTACAAGTCCAGGTTCTTCCTTCTAGTTCACATTATTGATGTCATCGTGGAGGTTCAGGAGGGCAGAGGTGCAAGGCTAGATACAATGGCTCACCAGAACAATACTGAAAAAGAACAACTATTGTTACCACCCACTGGGTGTGCTCTGTGTGTGTTCTGGGTGTGTACAATTAATACTATTGGTTATTTCACACTTTCCCATGCTAATAGTCCAACCTTTTTCTATGACCTAAACACTCATGTGATGTTTTCCATGTTGTCTTTGTTTACCTTTTCCATGACCTTCTTTTCCGGAACTTGTGTTGCTATTCCGTGTGTGTTATGGCTATACTCACATCTGTTGTTGTTGTGTACATGTCTGACTACACTTTCTCACCTCGTGCTGGAAAATCTTACTGACTTTGGTTCTCACATACAGCTTTGCATTTCTTTGACTATAATTCCCATGCTCCTTGCCTTAACATTCAATAGGTCCGTCATAGTTGAAACGCCCAGCTGGATGTAGGCAAAAGACTAGGCAACCTAGTGCCCACCAACTGGGGCTGAAATTCCAGTTGAATTAGTGGTCTGATTCAGATTAACACACCTTCCTAGCCCACAGAGGAAGAATGGAACCGAGGGATGCTGTCATCCACAAGGTTGACTCATCAACTTTCAGGACAAAGGAATCCATGGTCTGAAAATTATTGGTTAGTCCCAACTAGAGCAGACCCAGTGAATAAATGAATTAGTAAGTCAAAATCTATATATTTTAGCTGGGAGTAAGCAGTAAGGGTTAGGCTGGTGGTTTTCATCCCATGATACAACAGGCTTAGGTTAAGGCTGGAATCCTAACAGACAGCAACTGAATGGAGAACATAGTTTTTTGTGGCCTTTTCAGACGATGTGGCCATGCTCTAGAAGAGTTTATTCCTGACGTTTCACCAGCATCTGTGATTGGCATCTTCAGAGAATACTGGCATGGAAGAGAGTGTAGTGTGTGTGTGTATTTGACCCTGGGTATAGATATCTCACACAGTGTGTGTATGTGTGTGTGCGTGTGTGTGTGTGTATACATACATACCCCAGTCTCTTCCATGGCAGCATTCTCTGAAGATGCCAGCCATAGATGCTGGTGAAATGTCAGGAATAAACTCTTCTAGAACATGGCCAAATAGCCCGAGAAACCCACACAAACTATGGATGCTGGCCATGAAAGCCTTCAACTTCACATTGAATGTGGAACATCCCTGTAACTTTCTCCTGCAGCAATCCAGAGTGAATTTTATTTTCTGCTCCCCAAACGCATGCTCCCCTGCCCCAATCTGTCCCACCTGTCTGACGTGAGTTACCCGAATATCCCTGGAACAAAAAATTAGAGCCAGAATGGCCCCATACTGGGGCAATTTTGGCTGTGTGAATGCCCCGACCGTGACAGCAGCACTTAATATGTGCCACTGACTTTGAAAAGATGGAGTGGTTATATTAACAGCGGGAGACTCTCTGTCCCGTTCACAAAAGGTCTAATAGAAATAGTATGTTCTATATTCAATTATAGCCTGGAGGAACGCGCTGACACTCGGCTGCCCTTCTGAAAATGAAGCAGAATGGGACTGAATGCAGAAAGTTGTGTTCAGCCAATGCAAGTGGGAGTCCATTCTTTGAAAAATATATATATGTAGCTTTCCCTCTGCTGTTGTTTGCTCTCCCTCATGCACCTCTAGACTTTGTTTTTGAAACAAGCGGCGCAAATGAAGTTAGTTACAAGTAAAAGGAAAGGGGGAACTTAAATAGCAACGGAATCCATCATCAAATCCCTTCCTCCTCCTCTTCTTCTTGGGTGGTGATATATTTGTTTGCCTCTGGGTGGGCTACTGAACTTCAGAGAGTGATAGATTTAAGACCTTTGAGCTGTGGCAGAGCTATTTATTGGGGTGGTGGTGGAAGGGTGATTGTTTCTGCAAAAATGTGGGGGCAGCTAATAAAAACAGATGAGAAAATGGCAAGCAGCAGCATGAGTCAAGTCAGATCCAATTTTCAAAACAACCAGCATCAGAATTGTTGCCGAATCCGGCTAGAACTATATACTAAGACTGGCAAGCATTTTCCTGCATTTCCCTTTCTCCCACCATGTTGAAAATATGGCTCCTACTACGTCCAGAAGAAAGATATGGGCTGGGATGCCATCGAGGACTGGTTAGGTGTTTTTGTCCAAATCAGATTGTCTGCATAAAAAGGCTACAGAAACAGAACTGTGCCTGGGACACTGCTGTCCCTGAAGGGCAGATGTACATTGGGTTGTGCTTTAGGTTGAGCAACATTGCCATTGAGGACAAGGATTGTGTAGCACAATGAACAACACTTGTTGTGTGCTTTCAAGTCATTTCCAGTTTATGGTGAATGGGGTTTTCTGGGACCAAGGTTGCAAAATGGGTTTCCAACCCTAAACTGGGGATTAAACACTGCTCTCCATAGTCCAAGTCCTATGCTCCAACCTCAATGGCCAGCCTCCTCTCAACAAATCTTGTGAAGAAAACCCCATGATAGGTTTGCCTTGGGCTTGCCATAATGACTTGAAGACACACTGCTGCTACTACTACTACTACATGGCAAATCCTAGCACAACTTTAACCCAAACCACAATGCTCAGTACATTGGTATTCTAATTGAGGCCAGCAAATACTCCAACAACTCGTTCAGTACAAATATTTAGTTTTTCTTTCAATCTTGGTGCATGCAGATTAAAATACTGTATAGTGTATTGTGCAGACCATCTACCATGGTTGATGTTTGCTAAGCTTCTCCGGTGTGATAGAAGGTCTCAGTGTTCACTCTTTCTTCTTCCCTATAAGATGGGGGATGGATGGATATGTGTGGGTGTGTTTGTGTACACTCACTCTCACACACACAAAACAGAAGAGTATGAGAGGGAGAGAGAGACAGCGCTTGTGAAATATCCCTTTTGCCTTCAGCAAAATGTGCATTAGTAAATTGTTCTTGGCAGAAAGGGGGAGGAGGAATCTGCAGTGTTAGCCATTGTTGATATAGTTTTGTTGCTGGGCTTGTTCTGCTAAACTGTATTTATAGATTTCAGTGTCTTTTTTCCTCCCCTGCACCTCCTCCCGGGATCTGTCTTGACTTCTTTTTGACTTGCAGGAGAGGGAGAGGTGGCGAGAGACACTCGCAGCTCCAGAATGAGCAAGACATGTGCTAATAGCCCTTTCACGCTTCCAAAACTATTGCGAGCATGTAGCTGCTGATTTGTTTTCTTCCCTTTTCCGTCCTATTTCTTGTATGTTTGTTTTTCATTTTTTTTCCATCTTTCTTTTTTAAAAGTCTTTATTGCACTTTTTCTGAGCAGTGTTGGACATTGCAGAAGACAGGCTGGAAAAAAAACTCATAGGAATTGCCCCATATTTCCTGTGTCCTGTGTTGCTGAAGATGTGCCATTTGTGCGTGCACAATGAAATGCAAAAAATAATTCTCACTTAGCTGTGGGTGTATGAAAGGAGATGAACATATCCCACTAAAGTAGCCAGTCCAAAATATGGGCTGAGGGACTGAGTCAAGTGAGAATTTATAAGGGGCACCAAGAACTTGACTATCAAGAAACCCAGTGGATGTTTTTCTGGATCTAACCTAGAAGAGGAGAAACAACCGCTAGAATTTCCATTGCTCCCCCAGACAAAAGCATTGATGGATATCCAAAAGCCGTATTTAGGAGCAATAGTGAGGAGAGAAACTCAGAATTGTTGTATGAATGTCATGCTGACTATAGATGGAAGAAAGGGCAGTAGTCAAAGCTTATGGGCTCCAAAGAAAACTGGGAGGAGGGAAAATACTTATGAATTGTCCCATCCTTTCTTAACAGAGACATTGGGAAGCCACTTGGATGTCACTCAGTAGGATCTCATATTTGGGATGCCACCCCACTCCCCCCACATGCTACACCGTATTACATTTAGTAATACCCAAATAGGTCTTCTTCTACAGTAACAATGAGTCCTTTATTGGGTATGTCAGGTTGTCTCTAACCTGACACTATCCAGATGTGGTCGGTGAGAAGTGTTGGACATTGAAGGGTGCTGTGATGGAAAATGCTGTTTTATAGGAGTGAGAAAAGGATGGCTCTTCAGAGGTGTGGGGCTGATACTGTTACATTCTTTTCATCACTGTTAGCTGGGAGCTGGGAGCCCAAAACATCTGGAGGCCCAACCACCACTGCTGTTTTTATGACATGGAAGGAAACAAGGAATAGCAAGATTTTCATGACCCTTATGTCTGAAACCTGTGGTCAGCCCCAACTAGATGAGACCAGTTGAAGCCATAGGGTTTACTGAGATGTTGACTTGCTGTTGACCAACTAATTCAACAGGGCTAGTGTGGCTGAGACTTAGCAGTTGGACTTGGGCTACCACTTCTATTCCCAGGTCTCTTCTCTACCTACCATGTATACTCAACTATAAGTCGACCTCATGTATAAGTCAAGGGCAGGTTTGGGGGCCAAAATTATGGAGTTTGATATGACCCATGGATAAGTCGAGGGTAAAACTTAGGGGCATGTAACAAAGGATGTAAAGGATGGTGCAAAGGAAAATGATGCTGAAGAACTTAGAAAATTCCAGCAGACATCAACTGTTTGTGCTGATCCTAAAGGCTGGAGAGATTAGAGGGGATCTATACTTCTTTTGTGCTCTCCCAGGATGGACTAAGCCTTTTACCAGTCTCTTCAGAAAAATGGGATGGTTCCATATGTGTGTGTGTGTGTATGAATCTATCTATCTATCTATCTATCTATCTATCTATCTATCTGAGAGTCAGTGTACAGTATTTACATCAACCCATGGATAAGTCAACCCCAGTTTTTGGGGTCTTTTTTTTTCTATAGAAAATTTCTAGACTTATAAATGAGTATGTAAAGTATTTTCCTAGATCTATTGATCAAGATCATGCATCTTGTATATCTACCCTCCTGTAGTTAAAGAGTGGTTGTGCTCCACCAGCTCAATACTAGTGCGTTGCAACGGATTGCATATTTACTATTGTGCCTGGCTATTGTCCCATCGTTCCTTGGGAATGTTTCCTCCATCCCAGTGAATCAGAAAGCACAGATGAGTAGTTATACACCAGAACTCTACTTGCACAACTATGAATTGAGCATGTCTATTGGCTCGCTGGCTCTGCCTGTATCTCTGTTTCTGTCTGTTTCTCCATCTGTCTACATACATGCACAGACTGTTACAGTCCCTTCCACTCATTCATCGCCAATCCATCCTCTTTCCCATCTATTTCTCCCTCCCTCTCTTTTTATCTCTGTTTTTTCCCCCTCCTTGTTCCTCCATGCTATTGTGTCATTTTTAATTCTGCCTTTGATCCGGCGCACAACCTAATGATTATTCAGAGGTCAAGCCAGACGGGTGCTGCAAATTTCACTAATCCGACTCCGGGAGCCTCTGTCTGTAATCACTCCCTCCCATCTACAGGGATGGCATCCTAATTTCTCATTAGCAAGTGCCATCGCTGCAAAACACTGAGCACACTCTGCCTTCGGGGAACGACGGCGGATTTCATAATTCAGGTGGGGGAAAGGGAAGCAGTGAAAAAGAGTTCTCCGGGTAGGAAGGAACAAGCAGACTGACAAAGAGCATTGGAGATTGCTACCACACTGCCAAATTAATGCAGGTTGAGAGCATTTTAACTGTCATGGCTCCATCCTACGGGATCCTGGGATTGGTAATTGGTTGTGGCCCCAGAGCCCTGCAACAGAGAAGGCTAAATATCCCACAAAACTACAGCTCCCATAATTTCATCGTATTGAGCCACGGCAGTTAAAGCAATGTCAAACTGTATTAAGTCTGCAATGTAGATGCAACCTGGGATGTTGTGGACTACACATATAGGTTTTACTAAAAGACTCGCCGCTTCTTAATCCAACCCATCCCATTTTTCCATAAGTGAACTGGGAAAGAACATCCCTACTCGCCTTTATAGCACATGACTTTACGAATTTTGATAGCTGAGAAAATAAACTTTGCGACTTCCTCTGTGATCTTGTTGTCCCCATCCGCCAATAAAAACTTCAGGTACCACTCAGAGGTTCTGCCGGGATGTCTATTTAATAAAGGGGTAATTATTTGAAGTCTATCATCCCTATAAAATATACGATAAAGAAGAATGTGAGATATGGATTCTGGTTGGCACTCTCCCCATGGGTGAATTCTGTCCTTATATTCAGTTCGAAGGAAACATCCCTCTAGCACAGCCAAAGGAATTACGTTGAACCGGCCTTTGCTAAACGCCAACCGATATTTGGAGATAGTTAAATTTTCCAAATATTTTGCCCCTTTTGGGTTGAAGCACAGTCCCAAACTATTTGAGGAGCAGGTAGACCATGCAGCAGATGCTAACTATTGCATGCCAATGTCTTTAATGGACTACACATGTAATATGACTCTGTTGTTAGGCCTGCAACAAAAGTCTCATCTTCAGAAAAGTGCACCATGCTCAGCATTCTGGAGCACATTCACCACAACAGTACCATATTCAGAAACAAGTCAAAGGGATGGGGTGGAAACCATGCAGGTGTCGTTGTACATCAGGTAATAGAAGCCCTAGCTGCTGGAGAGGAATGTTGGGAGTCATAGTCCAACCACATCTAGAGGGCCTCACAATTATCAACCCTGTTCTAGAGCCTAGCATTTAGACTGTAGAAGTCATGATCTTTCCTTTCTTGTTTTCAGAACAATACAGCAGTGGCTGTCCAGGGTCCAGTCTCTCCTCTATTGTAATGAGAATGGATTCTGGGGCACCTTCTTGGAGAGCCAACAGAGCTGTGTCTGCCATGGAAGCACCAGCTTGTGCCAGCGTCCCATCCCTTGCATCATCGGAGGCAACAACAGCTGTGCCATGTGCAGCTTGGCCAACATCTCCCTCTGTGGTTCGTGCAACAAGGGCTACCGTCTCTCTCGAGGTCGCTGCGAGCCCCAAAATGTGGACTCTGAACGGAGTGAGCAGTTCATCAGCTTTGAGACAGACTTGGACTTCCAGGACTTGGAGCTGAAGTACCTCTTGCAGAAGATGGACTCTCGCTTGTATGTGCACACCACTTTCATCAGCAACGAGATCCGCCTGGACACCTTCTTTGACCCCAGGTGGCGTAAGCGCATGTCCCTCACCTTGAAGAGCAACAAGAACCGGATGGACTTCATCCACATGGTGATTGGCATCTCCATGCGCATCTGCCAAGCGCGCAACACCAGCCTGGATCCCCTGTTCTATGTCTATGTCAACCCTTTCAGCGGGAGCCACTCCGAAGGTTGGAACATGCCCTTTGGGGAGTTTGGCTACCCTCGCTGGGAGAAAATTCGCCTGCAGAACAGTCAGTGCTATAACTGGACTCTGTTGTTGGGAAACCGGTGGAAAACCTTTTTTGAGACTGTCCATATCTACCTACGCAGCCGAAGTCGGATCTCTTCCTTCATGCGCAATGAAACTGGTCAAGGACCTGTGGATCTGTCTGACCCCAACAAGCGGCTGTTCTATATCAAGATCTCGGACATCCAGGTGTTTGGATACAGCTTGCGTTTTAATGCCGACCTGTTGCGCAGTGCTGTGCAACAGGTCAACCAGTCCTACACGCAAGGTGGCCAGTTCTACTCGTCATCCTCTGTCATGTTACTACTGTTGGATATACGGGACCGAATCAACAGACTGGCACCTCCAGTAGCACCAGGGAAACCCCAACTGGATCTGTTCTCCTGTATGCTGAAGCATCGCCTGAAACTGACCAACAGTGAGATCATCCGAGTGAACCATGCACTGGATCTCTACAACACCGAAATCCTCAAACAGTCTGACCAAATGACAGCCAAACTCTGCTAACCCAGACTTTTATGTACTTATGTACTACCAGACTCACCTTTTTGCTGTAAAAACAAAACAAAACACACACACACACACAAAACCACAAGCCAACATTTAAAAAAAAAGATGAAAGAAAAGAGTTTTAAAACAAATATGAAAAAAATTGTAAAATGTAATTAATATACAAAAGGGATGGGAGAGAAAGAGAGAGAGAGGAAGGTCTTTATTGGGAAATGGAAAGAAAACCATTCAATGAACCGTGTGAAAATGCTGGGCATATTCTGTTATTCATCCAAAGGGTCATAACATGAGACTCCTTTGGGTAGGATCCAGACAGTCAGGATGGTTGGGGTGGGGGACAATTCAGAAAGATGCCGAAATGGTTGTTTTTGAGATCTCCTGTATTTAATTGTAAAGATTTCAGCTATGCAGGTGCCAAAAAGAGAGAGGAAGGAACGGAGAGAGAAAGATAAAAGAATTCTGTGTACAGATACAAAGAGTTGCCATTTCTCCTAGGGGGAGCTAATGGCCAAAGATAAAAGATATTTCTTTTGTGAAGCGTCATAGCAGATTTATTTTGAATCATTTTCCTCACCCCTGGGATGGACCTGGTTACTTGAAAAGAAAAGTCCAGTAATTATCTGGTGGTGAATACGGGTTTGCCCAGCTTGTATGTGCCATGAACTGAATGCTATTTTCTTGAGCAGTCTTTTTACATCTTGAAACTAATGGATGCAGGTTCACTTTTTACAGTATAGTAGAGATGGTGATCGAGCCACAAGGGAGCTATCCAAGTGCCGAACCCCATCTCTAAATACGTTTGGGATCTTGGACAGTTCCTACATGGGTCTATGCCAGTGGTTCTCAAACTTCCTAATGCCACAACCCTTTAATACAGTTCCTCATGTTGTGGTGACACCCAGCCATGCCTCAGTTCCTAAGATCATTGGAAATATATGTTTTCCAGTGGTCTTAGGTAACCCCTTGAAAGGGTCGTTCGACCCCCCAAAGGAGTCACGACCCACAGGTTGAAAACTGCTGGTCTAGGTTGATCCATGATGGAACCATCCAAGGTGTTGAACTACTGTGGGACATAGGGTTCAGCAACCTGAACAACTGCTTTAAAGCTGGGACTAAAACCTGCGGCAGATTCACTGCACCACTGATAAGTCAACCATCAGCCGCCACCAACTCTGCATGTTTACTCACTAAATTCCATGTTATTTGCCAGGGCCCAGTATGGAAATCTGGCAAAGTATTGCCATTGATGTTTTCTTGGAAGCATCTCTTCATAGTGCCTTACTCGCAAGTAGCCTGCCAGCCATGTGCAGGAATAGTGGTGGAGGCTTTTGGTCCATGTGCACACACTACAATGTGTTCAATGTGCAGAGAGGGCCATGTGTACCTTATTTTACCAAAGTACCACCTTAGTTTCAACTCAGTGCATTCAATAGTGATGTTCCATGTGTACAAAATAACAGGAAGGGAGGCAATTTTCCAAGGAAAATTATATAAGAAGAAAGGGTATCCCCAACCCATTATTCTCTACAATGCTATCATGGCCTAAATCAGGTGGAAGCAACCACAGAGAGCTCAGAGTCTGTTTTCCTCCCAATACTAACCCAGTAGGCCACACCGGTACATTTCAACACAAAAGGAGTGACTCCCTCCATAGAAATCACTTGGTCAAGAACAGGAATAGAAGTGCGACCCCTTCCGAGCCATTTGTGGAGCATTTTTGGAAGTCCACACAACCTCCAGAAGGTTCCAGGGAAGAAATGTATCTCACAAACCTCTGGCATTTGACATCCCTAGCTTTGTCTTTACCAGAGTATCATTGGGAGGTTACTTGAATGGTATTTCATACCCAGTGTTGAGGCAGCTGGGATTAATATGGAATCGAACAGAGAAGGAGTTTTGTGGGATCCGGCCAAAGCAAATGACAAATCATGGTGGGATCTGTTCAACTGATGTAACCAAAGATCAGAATGGATGGAGCTGTCTTCTGGTCAATACAACTTGTGGACGAGCTCCCTTATAAATCTGTTCTTTTCCATTCTCATATTTATCTTCTAGGATTACATTTCCAAGGATTCAGATGTATATATTTTTTTCTTAGTAGCAAGGCTGTTTCAAGCATTCTTCATCAAACAGAGCATGACACAATGTAGCACACTGACCACCAAAAGTCCATTGATCTGGGACAAAGGTGGACAACCATGGGAAGTTGAAGGGTTTCATGGCCAGCATCCATAGTTTTTAGTTTTTGTTTGTTTGTTTGTTTTTTTTTGTGCTACATGGCCATGTTCTAGAAGAGTTTATTCCTGACATTTCACCAGTATCTGTGGCTGGCATCTTCAGAGAATGCCTTCTCTGAAGATGCCAGCCACAGGTGCTGGTAAAATGTCAGGAATAAATAGAAAAGGGCCACATATCCTGAAAAACCGACAAAAAAAAAATGTGGACAACCATGCTGGTTTCTGGACCAGCTTCATTTACTACCACCAAACCAGGATCTCCATAGGCTGCACTTTCCCCTTTTGCTCTCTATGGACCATCTGGTCACATTTATTTAAGAGAAGGAGGTATGCTCCCAAAAAGTGTGTGATTGGGGAACCTAAAAATGGAAAATATCCAGTGCTGGAGGTTTCTGGAGCCACAAGTATCCATTTGAGTGACATTTTTTCAGGAGTGTGGAGGAACCCTTCAGGATTCAGGGACCTTGGTCAGCCACATATAACCTTAGGTTTCACCATTGCTTCGCCTAATCTTAGGGTGTACTGTCTATTTATTTTTTAATGTTTGGGATTTGGAATATACAGAATGAGGCTTCCTATGGCTTCCATGGCATGACTAACTCCATAGGAAAATAACCATATGGCCAAGCTAAAGAGGTATTACATCTGCAACATGGCTACATGGATGCCTCAACAATGTTGAGTCTACCACCCATTGACTCCACTTGGAGAAGTTATTTGTGTATGGTCCACTAGGGACCATTGGGATACAACAACATTCATCTTTTACCATTGACTGTGCTAGCTATGTCTGATGGGAACTGCAGTCTAATAACATGAGGAAGGCCATGTATTCCCTTTCCGTTGTTTTGAGAGCCCTCAGCAAGACTCCATGATTCATCCACAACAGCATCTAGATCAAGGTCTCCCCTGCCTTCCCAACTCTCCTCATACTCTCTGCTACTGTCTTTTCCCATTTAACAGGGCATTACCATAAATATCCCCAGCAGGATAAAATATGAGGGGGGGGGGGGAATAAATTCTCCACAGAAGAACAGTCTGCGAGATCCGGTTTCTCTCCTGCTTCAGGCGGTGGGAGGACGTGGTTGGGGAACACAACACTCCTATGACTCTGAGAGAGGAACAGGAGTTGCTGGGCGGCTGCTTCAGTATTCTCATCCCACTTTCTGCTCAACATTTTCAATTCAATTACTGCCTTCCCAGCCCCATGCGGGAGCAGGCATATTGAGTCAGCTTGTCTTATTAATAAATACGTGGATGCTAACGCCGTGGAAGCTATCGAAGGCCCGCTTGGAAAAAGGCCCAAGAGCAAAGCCGGAGGTTGCTGTGGAAACGAGAGGAAACCATTAATTTGATGTTGCCTCAAATTCTTGGGAAGAGTCTAGGCCTCTTGGCATCTCTGCCCTCCAGAGCGGCGAGGGGTCCATGGGAACCACAACCCCTATCTAACCGGTTTCCTATTCGACATTGCCTTTGCCAAAAATCATTATCAGCCCAACATTGTTGGTGTCCCTCCTAGTGAAGATTTTGGACATTTTCATCCAATGCAAGAACATTCACTTCCAGTGTGCATTGTGCATTCAGAGGCACATTAGGCATTGTCACTATTACAAATGGCCCTCCATATCCATGGATTCTTTATCTATGGATTCAACCACCCAAGGCTTGGAAATATTCAAAAAATATATAAATTCCAAATTCCTCACCTCCCAAGTTGGCCCTTTGTATCCATGGATTCCTCATCCACAGATTCAAGCATCCATGACTTGAAAACATTCTATATATATATTCCAAAAAGAAAGCCTTGATTTTGCCATTTTATATCCATCGATTCTTTATTTGTGATTTAACTACCCAAGGCTTGAAAAATATTCAAAAGATACATCAATTCCAAATTCCTCGTTTCCCAATACAGTTGACCCTTCTTACCTCTGGATTCTCTATCCGTGGATTCAAGCATCCACAGCTTGAAAATATTCCAAAAAGCAAGCCTTGATTTTGCCCTTTTATATAAGGGACACCATTTTATTATGCCATTCTCTTTAATGGAACTTGAATCCATGGATTTTGGTATTCAAGGGGGGTCCTGAAACCAACCAAAGCAGATACCAAGGGCCCACCAAAGGATGATGATGATGATGATGATGATGATGATGATTTTCATTTATATCCCTACTTTCTTCTTTAAAAGCCCACCCCATTAGAATCATAGAATCATAGAATCATAGAGTTGGAAGAGACCACAAGGGCCATCCAGTCCAACCCCCTGCCATGCAGGAACTCCAAGTCAAAGCATCCCTGACAGATGGCCATCCAGCCTCTGCTTAAAGACCCCTAAGGAAGGAGACTCCACTACACTCCGAGGGAGTGTGTTCCACTGTCGAACAGCCCTTACTGTCAGGAAGTTCCTCCTAATGTTGAGGTGGAATCTCTTTTCCTGCAGTTTGCATCCATTGTTCCGCGTTCTAGTCTCTGCAGCAGCAGAAAACAAGCTTGCTCCCTCCTCAATATGACATCCCTTCAAATATTTAAACAGGGCTATCATATCACCTCTTAACCTTCTCTTCTCCAGGCTAAACATCCCCAGCTCCCTAAGGCGTTCTTCATAGGGCAAGGTTTCCAGACCCTTCACCATCTTAGTTGCCCTCCTTTGGACATGCTCCAGTTTCTCCACATCTTTTTTGAAATGTGGTGCCCAGAACTGGACACAGTATTCCAGGTGGGGCCTGACCAAAGCAGAATAGAGTGGCACTATAACTTCCCTTGATCTAGAAACTATACTTCTATTGATGCAGCCTAAAATTGCATTGGCTTTTTTAGCTGCCGCATCACACTGTTGACTCATGTTCAGCTTATGGTCTACTTGGACTCCTAGATCCCTTTCACATGTGGTCTCATTCAGCCAGGTGTCCTCTATCCTATATCTGTGCATTTCATTTTTCCGCCCTAAGTGCAGAACCTTACATTTCTCCGCATTGAATTTCATTTTGTTAGGACTGGCCCAGCTTTCTAGTCTATTCAGGTCATTTTGAATTTTGATCCTGTCCTCTGGGGTATTAGCTACTCCTCCCAGTTTAGTGTCATCTGCAAATTTGATAAGTATGCCACCAATTCTGTCATCCAAATCGTTAATAAAGATGTTGAATAGCACTGGGCCCAGGACAGAACCCTGTGGGACCCCACTGGTCACTTCTCTCCAGGATGAAAAGGAGCCATTGTTGAGCACCCTTTGAGTTCGGCCAGTCAACCAATTACAAATCCATGTAACTGTTAACTTGTCTATCCCACATTTTGCAAGCTTGTTTGCAAGAATGTCATGGGGAACCTTGTCAAAGGCCTTACTGAAATCGGCCTTACTGAAATTAAGTTTCTATAAGCCTTATGGTGTAATAATGTTTTAACATGCTGGAAGGAAAGTAAGGAGGGACCCATCTTAGTATCTCTAGGGAGAGAATTCCAGAGCTTGGGAACAGCCACAGAGAGGGCCTTTTCCCTTTTTTTTTTTTTTTTTTTTTTTTACCAAAGAACAAAATTTTGCATGGCACATAATGCATGCAGGTGTCCGTTGTGCTTGCTTATTTCATTGAGCTCTTGCAGCGGGCAGATTTTGGATCTAGAAATTTGCCACACTTTGCAACTCTGGAAGCTCTGTCTTCTTACTGTAGGATCTGGAAAGCAACAGAAACAGAGTAAATGTTGCTAGTGTATATCAGACCAATGAATTCTCCATTTACTGTTGTTTTGTCCACTCTGGCCCCCTGGACCTCTGGGCATTTGAGCTTTCAGTCCAGTGTTTCCAACGCCAGCAGTGGTTTTCCATGGATCCCCACCACAAAGGTTGCCCCGACCTACCATGTGATTGAAGGAATTGAACCTGAGCACCTTCTGCCTGCAAAACATAAGCTTAATCACTTAGGAAACATCCCAGAACATCCCAGGAGAGCTTGGCAGGACTGAAGTTAAGGAGGCCATGAGAGTGAGGCAAGAATCAGTGTCAAGATGTGTCCCGAGGCAAGGCCTGACCAAAGAGAAGCACGGCAAGCAATTTCTCAAAAGCCATTCTCCAGAGCTTCCAGCTCTTTGCTTCTCCAGAGGCATCAAAACACTATTTAGCCAGGCTTGCCTTCATTTTAATTCGAAGAAAGAATTCTTTCAAAAGTGTCCTAGGGCAAGAGTTAGGAACTCCAACTGAAGCTTCCAGCAGTAATTACAATTTTCTGCGCATTAGATTTTTTAAAATGTTTCTCCTTTATTCCCTCCCTCCCTCCCTCCTTCTCTCTCTTGCGATATTTCCAGCTCTGAACCGAAAACAATCGAATGCAAAAGGAGGGAAGACATTAGAGCAGATCTTATTACTAGATCTCTGAAAGGTGCTGAACCTAGTCCGGGGACAAGCAAGTCATACTAAGCCCCAAATGTCATCAAGGCCTCCAGAGACTCCATTCTGGAACCTTGATCAACTACAAAGTAAAGGAGATATATGGGAAGCTAATAAATCTCCTTTACTTTCCGCCATGATGATGATGATGATGATGATGATGATAATAATAATAATAATAATAATAATAATATATCCCGACTACTATGATTGGGACCGATTAGGGGAAGGCAATGGCAAACTTCCTCTGAACAGATCTTGCTAAGAAAATCTGATGATAGGATCACCTTAGAGCCACTATAAATCAAAGACGACTCGGAGCCACACAGCAACAGACCCATTAAGACTAGACCCATTTATTTGCTCAAATCTACTTCTGTGTTGACTCACATTCAGTTCAATAGCTGCTCTCACTGAGGGACCTTGGAGCGCTTTTGAGACTCAAAGGTGATACAAGATTCCTTTGCAAACTCTTTTTCCAAATACGGATGTCTTTGAATTCTTGCTGTAGCTCAGACTAAGCGATCTGCTTCATGCTATGGTACAGTGGGACCTTGGTATCTGCTGAGGTTTGGTTCTAGGACCCCTCATGGATACCCAAATCTATAGATGCTCAAGTACCATTAAATACAATGGCATAGTAAAATGGTGTCCTTTATATCGAATGGCTATATATATATATATATATGGAATATTTTCTAGCTATTGCTGCTTGAATCCACGGATAAAAAATTGCTTTTTGGAATTTATATTTTCTGGAATATTTGCAAGCGGTGGATAGTTGAACCTGTGGATAAAAAATTGGCAGATTCAGAAGGCCAGCTGTAATTTGCTGGTAGACAGGAATATCGACTATGGCCCAACTGTTTGGAAAACCACGGGGCCTATTAAACTACCAAGAAGTACCAATACATTTGGATAAAACCTCAGCGACCCAGACTAGTCAGCTGACCCCTTTGCAAAGTCCCTGGGTAATCCTATGCGAGAGGCAACTCAGTTTCCATTGCCTTTTGTGCCACATGCATCAATCTGTCCATTCCATTCATGGTCCTGACCTAAATCTGTCACGATGGAATAAATTCATTTTCGCACTCAGGGTCTTACTGCAAGATAACTTCATTATTCTACCAGGAAGCGTATAATAAGCTGCTTATATAACGTACATGAAAACTTAATATACTCTTCTGACATCAGATAAGTTGAAGGGGAGAGGGGAGAGAAGGTTGGAACATCACAGAAGATGTTTGCTGCAAAGGAATCAAGCTCTCTAAAAAGCAACAAAGGCTCTGTTTTTTGGGGTAGAGTAAACTTCATCCATTAGAGCTCAGGACCAGTTTTAAGGATGTGATACAACCAAGCACCCGCACAAAGACGCTGCCCCCCCCCCAAATTATTTGTTTAGTAAATTCTGCATGGAATATTCTAATGGATATCAAAGAGGTGGGGTCCAATTTTATGGAGTCATGCATCAGTTGCACAACGCAGCCTCATTAGTGAATTGTGATGTTGCACAACCAAATGTGCATGCACTTTCTGCACGCACAAAGCACTGTGCATTAGTATGTGCAAAGCACCATGGATGATGATGATGATGATGATGATGATTTCTTACCTTACCTGCTTCTCCCTATGAATTGGAGAACAGTAACAAATAACGTAATACATAACATTAGCTAAAAGAGCATATGAAACCAATACATATTAAAATCAGGACCTTCCTTCCTTCCTTCCTTCCTTCCTTCCCACGTGCACATATGCATACACATACTATTCACAACTGTCAGAATTTTACACATAAACACACACATACACAACCAAGAATATTCTGCCAAATTGTTTCTCTGATCTTGTCATTCACAAACGAAAGTGAGGTTTCCAAATGAATGCAGACAGCACAGGATGTGTGTTTTGCCACAACTTCTTTTGCAACTCCTCCACTACAGACTGCGATGTGCGCATGAATATTGATGGCACAATGGCAACAATAGAAATAAGAATCTTATATGAACTCTGCTTTCTTTGGGTTCCCATGCATACCCTTTCCATTGGCGTGTCTGTAAAAATTGGGGCTCCCCCAGTCTGCCAATAACTTAACCTTTGTGCCAGAATGTGGTACTTTCGACTATGCAATGATTGACACTCACAGAAGATAATAATAGTCAAGAAAAACTTGTACTGGGTTGGGCAGATCCAGAAAGTCTGGAGTCCGTTCCACTCCATTTAAACTCTCCCACTTGTCCATTTTCCCAAATTCAGAATGGAATGCAATGTCATTTTTTAAAACATTGCTATTTGGGGTCATTTTGAGACCCCAACAATTAAACGGAAGATCATGAAATTCAGTGGAGGATCATGCTATTAAATGGAGAATCATGCAATTAAATGGAAGATCAGGCAAACAAATGGAGCACAATGCAAAAAAAAATGGCCATGTGGGGGCAAGGGAGGAATCCATAAAAGGTCTCCTGCCGACTTTACAAATGCTTATCCCTGCACTAGAACCGCAATTAAAAGTAACTTTTGAAAAAAAGCCATTCCGAAGTTGGCTTCCCAGAGAGACCGGCAATTAAGGAGCGTGATCTAAGATGAACGTTATCAGCATAAATAGCAACCAGGCCCTGTGGAGGGACTGGCTAGAAAATGAAGATTTTTCAAAAAGTTTACTCAGATCAATTTCTTTGCGGGGGGAGTGTAATTTATTTTGTGCCGGCTGCAAAGTGAGCACACATTGCGTGATTTCCCCCAGGCCCGCCTCCTGATTCTATCGCCTTGTGAAACTCACATCGCTACACAATACCTTCTCGCTGGTATCTTTGCTTGTAGATTCAGGCCAATAATACCTCAAGGGTATCGTTCCTCTTCTGCAATTTATGATAGCCCCCCCCTCGGAGGCAAAAACAGGGGGGGAAATCAAATATGTACCCATTAAATATCTTGCTTGGATTCTCCAGCTGGGATCCTGTTGGAATACGAGGCTGCGATAAAAATCGTGGTGTTAGCAGTTGTGCTTCCTACCAGGTTGAGTATGGACCTTGGCACACTAGCTGAGAAACAGGATTTACAGTAGATTTTAAATTAGGGGAAAAACCCCACAAATGCGGGTGGTTTATTACACAAAGTTTCTGCAAACCTGGAATAACACGAAAATGAAACGAACGTAAAGGGGAGAAAAACGACACCTTTTTACTTTTGGAACTTCTCCCCTTTATGTTTGCTTTATTTATTTATTTATTGCATAATTTCAGGTTTGCAGAAATGTCGTGCTAATTTAAATCTACATTGTTTCAGGTTTTCAGAAACGTCGTGTGATAAACCTCCCGCGTTTGCGGGATTTTCCCCCTCTTCTAATTTAAATCTACTTTAAATCCCGTTTCTGAGCTAGTGTGATAAGGTCCGTTTCTTAGCGGGATTCCTTTAGTGTGATAAGGTCCTAAAGTGTGGTCCCTAGTGGAAAGAATCATTCTGGAAGGACACCTTCACATCTCTCACACACTTTGGATTTTGTGGGATGGGGTCTAGTCAACCATTGCCCAAGAAGCAAGCTCAAGACTTTGTCCCATTGGTTGCACTACTGTAGGAATGAAACCCAGATCTGCTTTGTTCTTCTTGTTGTGTGCCTTCAAGTCTTTTTTGACTTATGGCGACTCTAGGACTTACCTATCCTGGGCTTTTCTCTGCAAGATTTGTTCAAAGGAGGTTTGCCATGGCCTTCCCCTGAGGCTGAGAGTGTGTGACTTGCCCAAGGTCACCCAATGGGTTTCATGGCCAAGTTGGGAATTGAACCCTTGACAGCAACTAACAATAGTAAATACGGTGCGGCGGTTTGAGTGTTGGACTCAGACTCTGGGAAACTGGGTTCAGATTGGTGCTCAGCCAAGAAAACCCATTGGGTGGCTGTGGGCAAGTAACATTCGCTCAGCCTCAGAGGAAGAACCCCAGCCTAAGTATTGATATATTTAAAAAGCTGTAAGCCGACATGGATTTGGGGTTTGAGTGTTGGACTAGGACTGTGGAGAACAAGGTTCAAATCCTGGCTCAGCCATGTTAAACCCACTGGGTGCCCTTAGGCAAAGCACACTCTCTCAGCCTCAGAGAAAGGCAATGGCAAACCCTCTCTTGCCAAGAAACTTGTCAAGAAAAACCCATGATAGGTTTACCTAAGGGTTTCTGTAAGTCAGAAGTGATGTCAAGGCACACAACAACAACAACAACAACAACATCAAGAGGAAGGGAAGGAATATTTCACTGACTGTAAAAGGAGTGCTATAACTTCCCTCTTGAGACTTCAGTCATTATTATTAATTATTATTGCAATTGCACTTTGTCATCTTTTCACAGTACATGAAATCAAAGATTCCAGCCTTTAAAAATGGAAAAAGAAACATCAGCGCCTTCAAAATAAAATGATCGAGATGAGGATTTAATAACAGCCTTTCATTTTGCATGGACCAGGCTATCGTAATGGTTGGAAAGTGCCACTAAAGCATAACAAAGAAAGATAGCTCTTTTTCTGGCGCAGGATATTAGCAAAATGAGCAAAAACAAGCAATCCTACTGAGTTTATGGCCCAGATTATTTATTTTTTTAAAAGAAAAAGTAAGTTTCGGAGAAATTGGAATGTAATTTAGAGGATAATTTCTAAACAAGAGATAAAAATCAATTGGCTTCTTGATACTGATTAAATTAAGAGAGGGAAGCAAATTATCAATATATTACATTGGGTATGGACAGAAACGTTTGCGCTTGCCAATGATGGCCACGATCCAACAAAAACACTGGAAGAATGTATGTCTTCATTGGTGTCCTTCTGCCATCGGCTAAGAGATGGAAGGTTCTCCCTCTTTCCTTTTTCCTCCTCCGTTTCTTATTCCTCCATCAATGAGCTTTAGGCATGGGTATATCTGCCCACCCTTGTGTACCCAAGCTCTGTCTCTGGTGGCTTCGTAGCTTCGGTGGTGACCCCATCAACTAATATTGGCGTCAAATATCTTTAGAGAGGCATTTTTTGACGTTCTCCGCAGTCGGAGATCTTATTCCCAAACTGTATACAACATATTGGGCTGTTAATTTCTAAGATCCGGTGTAAAAGAATTTACGCATTCCTTGTTATGACTTTAGTTTTCTCTAGAATCTTATGGATAAAAGCTGGCACCCTATTAGTTGCAATATCACAAATTAGATGTGTGACCATGTCAGTATTTCCTATTGTCAAAATCAGGAAGGTGCCAAGTTCAGAAAAGTAAGCTTCGGTAGTTGAAGCTGAGTAAACCTTTATTAGGAAACAATGGCTCCTGTCCGGCAACTTGCGTTGTCAGAACTGACCAATGAACATTAAAATCGCCTAACTGAACTTCACAGACCTTAGATGAGCTTCATTCTTGTTTGTTATAAGACTTTTTCACACGGAGGAATGTATCACCATACCAAAAGAAGAAGAAAGTGGGGCCAATGCGAAAATGCACGAAATTACGTACTAGCTCATCACATGCAAAGACGGACACAGTGTCCCTCCGAAAGAGAAAGCGGCGCAGATGCAAATGACTTAATCACAGGAGTACACACCCGTCAACTTCTTTATTGCGAATTAATGTGTTTGTAGGTATGCAGGGAGGACAGGATCGTGTCTGGAAGATTGTACAGTACTGGACCCAAGAACACCCCCCCTCCAAGTTAGAGGTGGACAGAAATAAGGAGGATTCATGCTCAGGATCCTCATTTTTATTCCCCCCCCCCTTCGCTCTTTTCTCCATAACAGCTGCTTTGCTCTCGGCAGTCAAGGAAATGCATTTTATACTAACGCAAATGTGAATTGACTGCGAATTTGCAGTGGAACAGGATTTATAAATTCGATGTTTTTCTGAAAGCAGCTATTCCTGGGATGACTTTGGATTGTGTTTGGATCATTTGATGTTCTCTTGTGAAATTGTGTGAAATAGCTTGGATGATCCTGGATTAATCTTCGGTTAACCAATTTTCCCTGTGTGATAAAGTCCATAGACTCTTAGAGCTGGAAGGGACCGCAAGAGGGATCTAGCCTTGGAGGAGCGTGCAATGAATTCACTCCTGAAAGATGTCCACCCAACTTCTGTTTAAAGACTTCCACCCAAGATGTCCACCCAACTTCTATTTAAAGATGGAGATCCCGCCACGCTCTTATAGTAAAGATGACCTTCCTAATGTTTAGGTGGGATCTCTTTGGTTGCAGTTTGAACCCATCGGTTCATGTTGTAGTTTCTGGAACAACAGAAAAAAAGCTCAGTCTCCTACATGACATCCATTCATATATATTAAAAAATGGATCTCACATCACCTCTCAGCCTGCTCTTCTCCAAACTAAATATACCCAGATCCCAAGCATTTTTTTTAAAGGAGAGGTTCACATAAACTCAGTTTCACTAATGCAGGATTTGGAACAATGTGGCTCTCCAGATGTTTGCAAACTACAGCTCTCAACTGTCCTGGTTAAGACTTTTGGGAGCTGCAGTCCAACAACATCCACAATACTGTCTTTTCACTAAGGGAACAACTTCTATATTTTAAATTTAACTTTCTCCATGCAGCATCGTAGGACAAGCAAGAGACTTTCCGAGAATTCAATATACATGCCTTTAAGACTCATCCACCTTTGTTCTTCTAATCTGTATTGTTTTAAAAAATCAATAAAAATAAGCTTGGAGGAAGGCATCTTTTATTCTCTGGAACTTCAGCAGAAGGACACTCAATATTGAAGGTCAAGCAAGAGATGGGTAAGAATTTCATTTCATTTTTTTTTAATTATGTGTGTTAATTATTATTTTATGTCCCCAGATGGGAAGAAGGAGGAAGAAGCCAAAGGGGTGGATGAAGGGTGCATATAAAACCAATCAGACAGATTTAGCAATCTGAGCTTCAAGTGCAGATTCCTGACGGGTTTGTGGGAGGGGAGAGGAGACAGACTAGAACTGGATTTATTCTTCCAAGTGTGATCATACTGCACATTTGTGTCACGTTATTGGCGACAATCCTGTCGGGTGCCAGGATTTACATGTGCAAATTTATGTGTGTAAGTCTCCCTAGAGAAGCAGTGTGACATTTTTTGGCTAATGTGAATCTCTGTGATTGGTTTAAGGCCGAAGAAGTGGAGTTGCACATGAGCTACAATTGCACCATCGGCACACATTTTGCATTGCATTGACTGAATGCGGACGCAAATTGTGCATTGCGCATTCATGTGCAAATGTGCGGTGCACATAAAGCTCCGCATGCATATTGGGTTGCACATTGAGTTGGACACAGCTGCAATTCACTACCGAGGTGACATTGTGAAGCCACTGCACAAGTGTGTGAAAATTAAATTGTGCTCCATCTCCTTGATATAGGATCTAAGGTACTATGACATTGGTTTCCAATTGTTTCCTGGTATGTAGGCTGGGGTGTATCTATTCCTCTATCTATAGATACCTAGATAGATATACCGTATATATTCGACTATAAGTTGACCTCATGTATAAGTTGAGGGCAAGTTTTGGGGCCACAAAGTGTGGATTTTGAATGATCTGTGAATGTCGAGGGTAAAATTTAGGGGCATATAGGAAAGGATCTAAAGAATAAAGCAAAACAATGTCAAAGAGCTTATAAAATTCCAGCAGAAATACCTCTTTGTGCTTATTCTTAAGACTGGATGGATGAGGGAGGAAAGGGGTTCGGTGCTTCACATATTATACTCTTGCTTTTCACCAGGAGATGGTTCCTTCTTTTAAATAAGAGTTAAGATACAGTACATTGGCACATGTATAAGTTGAGTCATTTTTTGGGGGGTCAATTTTTTGACCTAAATTTCTAGACTTATATATGAGTACAGTAGATATAGACAGATATCAGGATGAGATCCTACTTCACAGCGTATGTTTAGGAACTTTACTAAATGTGGGGAAAATATGGGCTATAAATGTAACAACAACAACAACAGCAACAGCAACAACAATAGATAACATACTAACCTGCCAGAAGATATATAATGAGTTGTCAATATCTCGACGTATAAAGATGCGGTTTCTCAAGCATCTTCTGTGAGTGTGTGTTTGTGTGTGTATCAGACAGGGAGAGATTGCAATTAGCATATGACTGTATACTTATTAATTCATAGCTTTTTAACCTTTCTTCCCCCAAGCACTCAGCACCATGTACCACATTAAGAAGGAACAATAATCAAACCAAACAGAAGCTTCTGTTAAAATATAGAATGGTATACAATGCTCTCAGCCTTTTGCATCAGATGCTTCAGCAGTCATTGTTAAAGGACACCAGGCCCACTATATTAGAGACTTTTTATTTTATTTTATTTTATTTTATTTTAGAGAATGACATCTATTGGCTTCCTGGCCTTCTGTTACCCCACTGATCATTTGAATTAAAGACATAAACATAGGGATATTTCTCTTCTGAATAAACACAAATAAAAATTATAGTGCCGTTATTCATCACAAATTGCTAGGAAAACCTCGCATCCCACGTCTGTGTCCTACCAGTGGGTAATAATAATAATAATAATAATAATAATGATGATGATGATGATGATGTATATCCTGTCTCTGTCAATGACAATCGAGGCGACTTGCAAGTTAAAATATCATACACTTGTACAACCCTAGCGGTAAGAGCTACTAGTGTAATCTACTAAAATGGATGTTTGGAAGAAGCTCAAAATGTAAGGGCCAGAATCCTGTTGGTTAATCCCAATTAGTGTAGCGAAATCAACACATGTGCAAATCCATTGACCCAATGGGTCTACAGTGGTTGAGACCTTCGGCAGGATCCCAGCTGACAACAGCAGGTAATAAAGCTTGATCTTTCTCCCTTCTCTTATTTCCTTTGCTTTCTCAGCCTTCCTTCATTTCTTTTTTCCCCTGCTCTTCTGAATCATGTCATATGTCATTAATTTTTCCCTCTGGCAGGAGGAACAGCGCTTGTCCTTCACAACCTCCAACCCCTGGAATATTAACCCTTGTCCTCTTTGGATGGGTTCCTGCCGGAGGAGATGCCAACCTCTCTCAGCACTGATGGAAAGCGGGGTGAAAATCCCTGAAGGGGCCGGGGAGGAGACTAAGATCAAGAATTCTCCTTTCTGATCTTCCATTTCGCAATATGCTGAGAAATGCTGCTCGAGTCGGAGGTAGGCGGGAGGAAGAAGCCGAGTTTGGAAGCATTATTTTTGGTCGACGACTGCCAGGATCCCCCAGTTAGCATGGCAACTCGCTGTGCTGTGCTGGATTCTGTGAACTGTAGTCTCAAAAAGAGACTTGGAGAGATGATAGCTGGTGGCTTGGATATCATTGAGACAGTGGATACTGTCCATATGCTGAACCTCTGAGGTACTCAATGCTACATCCAAGAGAGATTCAGTACCTGGGATAGTTTCTCAGACCAAAATGTGGAATAAATGGAGAGTTCCACTGATATCAAACCGATGGCTGATACTGATACAGATAGAATGGGTGGTTGGAATGAAAGCAGCATGTTCTTCTGGTGGAAGATAAGATGGGAGATGGCAACGCAATGGTCTCAATGTCTACTCAGGGATTCCATAGAATTATGTTGGATTCAGGGACATAATGGAAAGAAAACACTGGGCAGTACATAGCTTTTTGTGGGTTTTTCAGGCTACATGACCATGTTCTAGAAGAGTTTATTCCTGATGTTTCGCCAGCATCTGCGGCTGGCATCTTCAGAGAATATTCTCTGAAGATGCCAGCCGCAGATGCTGGTGAAAACTATGGATGCCGGCCATGAAAGCCTTTGACTTCACACTGGACAGTACGGTTTCAAGACTCCTTCCTTTTATATCTGGAGCAAAGATATCCAAGGAACCCAAGTACCTCTATGGCCAACATCCTTTTCTGTGCTATTCTGAAAGATGTGAAGATGTTCATTCTCTACCTTCCAGTTATATTAGAAAAGAACAACACAGCCCTGCCACCTGCTCTTTGCAAAGTTCAAAGCAGGCCTCGTCACCAGCATGCGAAATGCCAGCCTTTGCTTTACATAGTGCTCTATCGTGATTCATGTTTGCATACTGCCCTCTTTCCATGGAGGACAAGGAAGAAGAAAAAGAGAGAAAAGAGAATGAGAGGAGAGGAAGAGGAGAAGGAGGGGGAAGGGGAGAAGGAGCAGTAAACAGTGGTAGGTCAAGGTCCTATCTAGAAGATATATAGCTTAAAAATATCATAGCATAGCTGTGTCACAGTTGTGCTATGCAGGTACTTTCTGTATCACATCATTGTTCAATGGATTGTGTAATGGGTAGCAATAGCTCACCCGTTGTTCAATGATTACATTAATTGTGCAACTGAGATTTGGAGCGCTATGTATTTGGAGTCCTGATGAATAGCTTCCTTCCTTCCTTCCTTCCTTCCTTCCTTCCTTTTAAAAAAAGAAATAAAGTAGTAAATGCAAAAATCAATTTTAAGAACCACAGAAAAAGCCAACAACCTTAGAAAAGACGATCCGAGTATAGCAAAGAGCAGTAAACAAGTCCCCAGCATAGTAAAAGCACACGAATCATGAAAAAGCAAACATGTCTTCTTAAGGAGGGCAGAACCAGATTGAACGGTGTGTTCTTGAAGTCTGAATAGTCACTCGGCTCTTATTGAGGACATACACGATCAGACAATACTGAGCAGTACTGAATGTCTCTATTCTGAAAATCTTTTTACAATCTAGATTTGGAAGGCAGGTTTTCAGATAGAGGAAAGACTCAAATCACTCAGAAATAGGTATCTAAAGATGCAGTTCCAAAGTCTTCCTATCTTTTGATGATCTCCGATCTTGCTACCATTACTAGGAATGCAACTGGGCCTTTATGATGGATGTTCCAAGCAAGGATGGGAACTGTGTAGTCCTCAAGATGTGGTTGAACTACAGCTCTCTGGACCCCTAGCCAGCATACTTAATGATGAAGAATGCTGGGAGCTGAAGTCCAAAACCATCTGGAGGACCACAAGATGCCCACCTTGAAGAAATGCGATGGGGACACAATTCTATACTTAGACAATGTTATGTAAACATGGGGAAAAGGTGGGATAGAAATATAGCAACCGCAAAAGATAACGTATTATCGATTACATTATAGATAATGTTAACAGGGTAGAACTGAGAAGACTCTGGTTGAAATGTCCACTCCATCAATCCTCTAGGTGACCAAATTGAACCTCTAAGGTTGTTTTGGCTTTAAAACACAAGGAAAGGACGCGTACGCCCTCTTGATTTCCTTGAAAATTGTTCTAAAGGGTTTGGGTTGGGGACTCTTTCTACCCAAGGTCCAAATTTATATGTCTCGGATCCCAGTTCTTTGTGGCAATCCCAAGCATTGGGTGGAAAACAGGTTGAAGGCTTTTGCACTTCCAGATCACTGGTTGCCAATTGAATTAAGATCTGAGGATAACCTCTGGAGGTCCTTCATAGGCTTCAGTGGGTTTTATTGCAGGGATGGCAAGAGGGCTTTAGAAACTGAAGACAGAGAAGAGAATCCCAACCTCTACAGCAATTTATTATTTTATTATTATTATTTCTACCCCACCTCTCCTGTAAGATCGAGGAAGCTTACAACAATAAAGCCCATAAATATAATAACATAAATCCCACTACCCTCTCGCTCCTTAAAACAAATCAACATAATATAATTGGCCCTCCTTATCCATGAATTTAAGCCTATACGACTTGAAAATATTCCCAAAAAGTATAAATTTCAAATAGAAAACTCGATTTTTCATTTTATATATGGGACACCATTTTGTTGCACCATTATATTTAAAGGTACTTGAGCATCCACGGATTTTGTTATCCATGGACGGTCCTGGAACCAAACCCCAGCGGATAACAAGGGCCCACTGTAATTCCAACATGACAATAATGAAGTACAATATAATCATTAAAACAACCAGAGACATCTTGGGGTAGTCACTAGGATGGTCCATGTCGGTGGAGGCGACTGAGTCAATGATTCAGGGAAAGCTTGTCGGAAAAGATCCATCGAGGTCGGTAATATGTCGGATCTCCTCCGACGGGCCATTTCATAAATTAGATTAAATATTCAGGCATAAGGTTAACTCAGCTATCTGGATGCCAACCTATGCGGCCCTCCAGGCATTGTTGGATTGCAGCTTCCAGTATTCTTTACCATTGTCTGTCCTATTAGATGGTCATAGGTTTAATAGAGAGGTGCTGTCCAAGGTCCCGAATTTCTTGTTATTGCATATGTAGTTAAAAACTAGATAATGGATTCTACCTCTCTTCCCCACCCTTCAGGGAAAAGGTCGAAGAAGGGGGAGCCGGGCAGACTTTTTTCAGGCTGAGCTGTTTTTCTTCGCTCACAGAAGGGAAAAGAAAAAAGGAGAAACAGAACTGAAGAAGACAACGGTAGTACAAGCTTTCCTTGCCTCCTGCTAGTTATCCTGGGCGGCAAGGCTCCAATTTTCAGCCGTATGACACAGCGAGATAAGCTGCAACAATAGAAAGCCAAACAATGCAACTCCTGCCTCTGGGTGTCTGGAAGTCATGATCCCGATGTATTCACAACTTTTGCTGCCAACTTCAGGGAGTGAACGCGAATCTCGTCTTCCCAGAGGCAAGAGGCACGCCGCCTGGAGCTAGAGAAAGCTCCCTGCCTCTTACCCCTGCAGGCATCCAGCTTCTACCCCAAAAGGAATGGCCTAGCAATGGGAGCCGGGTGATCTGAAACATAAGATTACAAGCTTCACATTGGCCTCTGGGCCTTCGCAGGCCTACCTCTGTGGAACAACCTGCTGGGACTGGGCATGTGTTTAATGCTTTCTTTTTATAACCTACATAGATCAGATCTGCTTTTTTCATTTCTTTTGGCAACGGAACACAGTTTTTATTTTATTATTGTTGGCTGACGTTCTGTTCCGGACCGTGTCTTTGCTTGGGACTTGATGTGTGTGACAATTGGAATGGGAAATAGCCAGCACAGTGTAGTGGTTTGAGTGTTGACTATGATTCTGGAAACCAGGGTTCGAATCCCCACTTGCCCAAGGTGACCTTGGGCAAGTCCCACTCTCTCAGCCTCAGAGGACTAGCCATGACAATACAACTTGCATTTCTATACCACTCCATAGTACTAAGCACTCTCTAAGTGTCATTTTTGTGGGGTGTTCAAGCCATGTGGCCATGTTCTAGAAGAACATGACATTTCTCCAGCATCTCTGGCTGGCATCTTCAGGAATAAACTCCTCTAGAACATGGCCATATGTCCTGAAAAACCCACAAAAACTATGGATGCTGTCCATGAAAGCCTTTGACTCTCTAAGTGGTTTACAATGTGTTAGCCAATTGCCCCCAACAAACTGGTACTCATTTTACTGACCTACAAAAGGATGGAAGGCTGAGCCTACCTGGAGCCCTGCAGGATTGAACTCACAACATTTTTGTTGCAGGATTGAACTCACAACATTTTGGTTGCAGTATCAACATTTAACCACTGAACAATTCTTGCCAGGTCCAGCATAGGGTCACCCTAAGTCAGAAATGACCTGAAGGCACAGAACAGCAATAACAACTGTTTGCACAAGTAAATAATAAGTGAAAAAGTCATCCAACTTTTACTGAAGAAGGGCCTGGCCAGAACACAACTCATGGTTGTCATGTTTTGTTTTAGACATTGTTGACTAGTAAAGAAATCGACAGCATCGGCAGTTAAATTTTCCATTGTTTAACTCTGGAGAAAGGGAAAGAAATTATAACTAGTACATCCAGACTTAACAGATTCTTGCATCACCGCTGGTTGTAGGTGACTGGTTGCTGTTGCATTTGAAATCCTGAATGTAAAATGATGTTTTAAAAAGCATTAAAATGGATGAATTAACAAGAGAGGAAAGAACTCGATACTCTTGTTCTCTGATATTTTTTTTAATAGCAGGAGCTGGAAGTAAGAAATGGAAGGGGATGTCTTTTTGACATTAAAAAAAAAAATCCAAGGAAATAGGTTTTTCGCCTGAAATTACCTCCATGTTCTATAAGCAAATATGAGTGTCTTGAAATGATTTCCTCTCTTGGTGTGACTTTTTCCCCCTTCCCCTTTACCTTTTTCCTGTGCATGCCCTTAAAGTCTGCAATTAAGATAACACACGATAAAAATCAGCCGTGCATTTGGGAAGGAGAGGGAGAACGAACGCCAAGACTTGTGCTGGTGTGGTTGTTTCTTTTTTTTAACAAATAAACCTCATTGAGATTGTGCCTTTGAGGTCAAGGCATGGCTCCACTGGGGGAATGGAAGAAAATGCGGTGCTGATAATGCTCCACAATGAGTTGAAACACAGGTCGGATCCTGAATCTCCAGAACAGAAGAGAAAGCAAAGGAGGTGCAGAGGGTTGGAGGAAAAGAAGTGGTCAAAATTGTTGCAAGGTCTCATGGGAAACAGCTAAAGAAAGATGCCCTTAGATCTCTTCCATAAGGTAAGACAACTTAGACAAGGTATACCCTCACACACACGAAAAATGCATTGCGGTTGTGTGCACATTTGTGCACACATTATTTGTTTAGGGCAACTCTTGTGTTGAAAGGCAGCACTGTGCAGCTGGACCCAGACACCAAGTCTGCATCCAAATGCACAACCAGATATATACAACGGTACATGAGCAATGTACAGTATATATATCCAAACAGAAAGTGTATCCAGATGCACTGAAAATGGAGGTCCTCAGATCAGTACAGGTCCATGAACTGTTAGTTGTCAAGTCCATGGAGAGTTTCTAGAAAAGAAACAGCTATAATGAATGTACACAGATGTGGTAGCAGTCCCTAGCACATTAAAACAAGCAATCGTCTCACCTAGACTGAGAACCACTGAAACCTTGGTTTCCAAATCAGACTAGCCTTGCCTTCTTAAATACAAAGCCTAACCAAAGATGTTTCAGAAAATTCAGAACTGGTCATTGTTTTTGAAAAAGAAATGGATGCTGCAGTAGGAGGATTTCACCCATGGTGACAACCTGGCTCTTAGACAGACAATCCGAGACGGATTCCTGCCAAGGTCAGTGACCACCTGGGCTTCGATGTAGTCACCTTCTTGGCTTCAAAGAGAGAGCGCTTTCTCTCCAGAGCTTATCTGCATCCCACAGGGGAGTTTTTCCAACTCTGCCATCCATCCATTTCCGAAATGTCTGAAATGCTGTTGAAAACGGTGAGCCGAGCTGACCTGGTGAGATGGTCAAGGGCGGCCATTTCACTTATAAATTGCTGCCTTCACACATTCCCAGATTCGAGCTGACACTTCATGGCCAGCTGCAATGAAACATAACCTCTTTGCTGCTTTGTTTCCTTGCCAAAGCCACCCTGCCCCAAAGGGTTAAGGCAGCTACCTTCTGGATAAACTGCCGCACCCAACCATCTCTTCCTCCTCCCCCCAAATTCATTATCCCCTCTTTTCGACTCATCACAAACAGAGCACCTTCCCAGCAATTTATCATGTTTGTGCTCATTTGTTTCCCTTCAGAGCCTCTTTCAGACACTGTACTCCATGACCTCTGGCAAGAGAAAGGGGACTACGCACAATTTGAGTCTGGCATTATGCACCGTGAGTGACAAATTGGTTTACTTTTTTGTAGAGTTGAGGGGTGGATTGGGGGGGGAGTCTATTATTTCAAAGTTTGGGAAGTCAAAACTTTAGTTTTGAAGCTTTACCAAAAAAAAAAAATTGCAACTCTGGCAATTCTAGCAAAAATCCCACGGACCTCCCCAAACTCCTCATCCCAAGTTTTCGTAGGATGGATCCAAGACAATTCAAGTGCTTGTTGCTGAGTGCCGTCAAGTTATTTCTAATTTATGGTGACCCTAAGGCAAACCTGTCATTGAGTTTGATTTGTTCACAGAGATTTTTCCTTTGCCTTCCCTGGAGGCTGAGAGCATGTGACTTGCCGAAGGTCACTCAGTGGGTTTCATGGCCAAGCAGGGAATCGAACCCTGGTCTCCGGAGTCGTAGCCCAACACTCAAACCACTACACCACACTGATTATGTGTAGTAGAGTAGACCCATTAAATCAACTGCTGAATAATGAACCAACACATAGTCCAAGTGGGATGAAAATGATAGAACTGTGCAGTATGGATGCACCCCTGGGTTCAATTGATCGCAAGTATATTTGCATCTGTTTCCTCTTCAAACTGGTTCAGATATCAATCCTCCCTTGTAAATATCAGCAGAAAACTAAGGATCGTTTGCAAAAGAATTGTCTCTGCAGACACAGGAGCCCAGGTAATCCCAATGATGACCCACTCCATCACAGGCATCTTCTGCCTTTTCCTCCTGACTTTGGCATACATCTCTGGATGAAGCGCAGAGCTCTTTTCAAATCTTCCAGTTGCCTGGTTACCAGGTTAGTATTGATGACAAACTCTTAATGACACACCAGCTGTTTCACCCAGCTTCATACCAGTTACCTTCTCCTTGCACTTTCTCTTTTCTGGCCTCTCAATCTCTGGCTTCCATTTTTTTAAAATTATTTATTTCGAGTCTGCATTCAGCTCTTCAAAGCATCCATGCTGTGCCCCCTACCTATGTTTATTCCAGCACTTCTGCTCTGAAAATCAGATCCGTTAACCAGAATAAATGAGGGGACTGTCTTGATCGGGAGATGTATTCAAACAGTGAGCTTCAGCTTATTATGTTTGAACACTATGTGGCATTAGCAGAAACCAGAGTGCCCCATTCAACATTGCACCATGTGCTATAGCTTGGATTCAGTGGTCACCACCCCAAATTCATCTCCTCATTTTGGACTGCAAAGTTGATAGATCATCAACATAGCCATCTATGTTGGGATATGGATATCTTCTTCGCTCACCCCTTCTTCTCCCTTCTCTATGATACATTTATCTACCTCTGAGTGAGATGGGGGAAGAGATGATTTTGTAATTCCAAAATCTCGGAAGAAATTGGGATGAGGATAATTTTCCAAGATTATGTAGCTATTTAGCCTTAGAGAAGGATACATCTGTGAGATTCCCCCCCCCCCCATACCTTCTTAGCAAAGAAAATGAACCAAACCAAATCCTCAACCATGTCCACTAGAGAAATGCAGTGCATTCAGCCTTTAAAATGGTTATTGTCATCCTGGCCAAATATGAACAACATTCAGTAGTATGAAAAAGGGTTAATTTGTAGGCCCTTCTAAATGGTTTCACATTAGCTAGCAGTTCAAGAGACCCAGCATCTTTAATGATAATGAGTGCTGGACCATGACTCTGGAGTTGTTGTTGTGTGCCGTCAAGGTGTTTCTGACTTACGGCAACCCTAAGAAAAACCTATTATGGGGTCTTTCTTTGAAGATGCCATCTATAGATGCTGGTGAAACATCAGGAATAAACTCTTCTAGAACATGGCCACATAACCCGAAAAACCCACAAAAAACTATCATGGGGTTCTTTGGAATGGAGAGTGTGTGACTTGCGCAAGGTCATTTAATGGGTTTCTATGGCTGAGTGAGATATCAAATCCTGATTTCCTTGGTCATAGTTCAATGCTCAAACCACTTCATTCCTCTGGATGCCAAAGGCTGTAAACCTCACTCGGCCATGGGGACATCGATGGAAATGGATGCTGGGCAAGTCATAATTTCTCAGCCTCAGAGGAAGAAACCTTACACTGAACAAAACATGTCCAAAAAAAAAAAAACCCCATGAAATGTTTTCCTTATGGTAACCATAAGTAAGATGTGCAAATGGCATCGATGCACGATGCGTATCTGGACACTGCCTAGGAAGTACCATAATGCAATAGGAACTCTCAATGTGTATCAGAAGTGCCCAATGCTCATCAGAAGTGTCTAATGCACACCAGAAATGCCTGATGCACATCAAAAGTGCCCAGTGCACATTGGATCACACTTGCCAATGCCTGGATGTGCATCATTGCAATTAATTCACAGAGGCTCACTGTGTTTCTGTCACATAGCTATGGATTAAGGAAAGTTAAGAAATGTAGACTGCGATGTAGGATCTTGGCCAAGCCTTGCAAATATTGGAAAGTTCTTTTAAAAAAAAAAACATCGCCTTTGATGTGAATCAAAGGAAATTCTTTCTCAGGCCTCCTCTGCGTTATCAGCGCTAGAGTTACAGCTACTGGACAAGGCATCGGTGCTCCTGGCAAAGACAACTTCCCCAGAGAATAAAATTAAGACTCCACTTCTGTGAGCTGTCTCTTCTCCCCGGATTCTCTCTAACCCTTTGTGGAGAGGTAGCTAGAGGTGCCACCAAAGCTATAAACCACGCTCCTGCCCGGCTCGAGTGCAAAATCGACCCGAATATATTTCATCCTCCTCCTGCCAGGGCCTAAAGCATCCAGATGAATATGTGCTTAACTATTTATAATTGACCTTTGCACAAAAGAACATGAAATTTTTATAGCCCAAAGCTTCATTTATTAACTTTACTGGAGTGTAAAATATTGCTGTTTGCTATAAATTTCGAGCAGGACAAACAATATATATGCTAATTAGCCGCGTCACAGCCTTTCGGCGTGGATCGGCTCGCCGGCCATTTTTAACGCAAACCCACACACAAATTGCAGGGAGGAAAGGAAGAGAACATGAATAGAGGGGAACGGCAAAAATGACAATTGAGTCGTTTGATACTCTCTGTTCAAACAGGGAAGTCTGAAGTGGTGAATTAATGGTGTTCATTATTCCAAGTCCATTTCCTTTTCATTTCCTTTATAAATTAGCCCAGGTAACATGCTGCGTCCCGGAGAGAGACGATCGGAGGCGACCTGCAGAGCCGCACCTGCAAAGTACTGAGATTGTTCCAATCTCTTTTTTCCTCTCTCCCCCTTTTTTAGACTACTTTTACATTCCATTCCCATCCCCCCCACCTCCTCCCAGAATATCTTCCTCAGTACTTTTCTTTGTTTTCAGTCTCCTCACATCTCCGGCTTGTAAGGAACGGTGAGGCTGTCATGTTCCTCTTTCTACCACATGAAAAGTGTCATTGAACTGTCCCTCTCGCTTTGCTACTGCCAGCGATTTCCCCGACGTGGTGTGGAGCTGTGGGAGCTGGTGGGACCCATGTCAGTGGGGCGGTGAATCAATGCCACGTTTTGGTTCAGATCCCAAAGGAGCTGTCCAAGGCGGATGAGACTGTTTTGGAGAGATGGTTCAGCACCTTGGAAAGCTCCTGTAAAACTAGACCAGATCTGGTGTCCCACTGAAGTTGCGTCTGTTGTTGTTGTGTGCCTCCAAGTCATTTTGTGGCTTACAGTGACTTTAAGGAGAACCTGTCACAGGGTTTTCTTTGCAGAGAGGGTTTGCCATTGCCATCCTCCGAGGCTGAGAGAATTCAGAGACCTAGCCGTATTAGTCTGGAAAACTAGTATGCAAAGGGATCTTGTAGCACCTTTGAGACTAACTGAAAGAAAGAAGATTCTTAGCATGAGTTTTCGTAGAGTTGAGCCTACTTCCTCAGATGCACATAATTCTCTCTTTGGGTTCTCCACTTTGAACATGCCTCTGAGAAAGTAGACTCAAATGTATGAAAGCTCCAATGTGGAGTTGAAGGCTTTCATGGCTGGCATCCATAGATTTTTGTGGAGCTTTTGGGCTATGTGGCCATCTTCTAGAACATGGCCACATAGCCCGAAAGCTCCACAAAAAACTATGTATGAAAACTCATGTTACCAATGTCTTTCTCGAGGCTTAGAAAGTGTGACTTGCCCAATTGGGTTTACATGGCTGAGCCAGGATTTGGACCCTGGTTTCCAGATTCCTAGTCCAATGCTCAAACTGTGAAATTAATGCAGTTGGGGAAGGCTGGTGAAGCCTCTGGTCTTTCCATGGCTAACTGTCTCTCTATTATCAGAGACAACCTTAGGAATTTAAGGTGGAATTTGTCCTGCTAACATTGTGCGAAAAAGGCATGAACAACATCTCTACTCTGGGAACATTGCCCATAACCCCGCATTTCCCCTCCGCATGCAATGCATGCACAGAAGGTCCAGATGGCTAATGTTTGTGAGAAGCCGGGAGACGTTTGGTCTATGAGAACTGCAGGAGACCCAGCTGACTCATGCCGAAGTCAGCAATTTTGGGGAGCTCCGGGCCTTCCATTTCCCTCCAGGGGGGCCATTTTGAAACAACCGAGCCGTGCTCTTTGGGAAAGCAGCTGGCCCACCGCCGCCGTGCGTCTGCATGAATGAGAAGGCATGGCGAGGAAATGGCGGGGAGGTGTACAGAACCAGATCCAAATATAATTGCCTTTCCCTTCTCCCTTTCTCCTCCAGTGGTCTAGTACATAATGAGGAAGTAGAAGAGGTAGATTTATCACAAGCCCTGCTCCCTTTGGAACGCCTTTCTGGCACTGAGCGTTCAAGCCGATCACCAGGGAGCAGAACTGGAGCATCTATACTGGTGTTACTATTATTCAAGGATGCTCAATCCTGGATATCTTTAGCCCAGTGTGGTAGATTGAACCACACATAAAAAGAGAGAAGAGACAGAGTGAGGGATGGAGAGAGAGATAGATGAAATTCGACATTGGGGTTGAGTCACCTCTATCTCCAATGTAGGGTCAAGTTACTAGGCCCCTTTTTATTGAATGGTAACAAAATGAATCCTGTTTTGGGAGAAAGGCAGGCTATAAATCCCGTACATAAATAATCAAATAGTTAAACCACAGCCAAATATGTAATCAAATGCATATCAAATGCAATCAAATGCATGCTGTTCTTGTTTTTAAAAAAATTTCCACGGTGCTTCAATTGTCATTCATGTTGTTTCAACCCTTTTTCTTTAAAAAGAAGAAGTGCCATTTAATTGTTTTTTTAAACCTTTGCATCAATATTTTTTAAAACTCGTACCTTGTTTGTTCAATTTTTTTTTTTTTTTAAGAGATGTAAATGTTCATCCAAAAACAACAACATCAACACTCCATTTTAGGCAATAGAATGGTGGGTTGATGTTTTTTTAACACAATGAAACATATTCTCTGAATTATTCTCTTGCAAATGCTAAATGCATTTTGTGAAAAACCTCCTGAGCCCTTGTTCCTAGAGAATAGTAGCCCTGCTGGGAGGAAGGCCTGGTATTATTTTAAACAGAAACAGAAACAATTAACAAAACTAGTTAATTGCTTAGAGGAGAAGAAAGGGAAGAGAAAGGAAGAAAGAGAGACTTATCATCCTACTAGTGTGTAGGCAGCTTGCCCCCCTCCATCCCCAGCAACAACAGCAACAACAACAGCAGCAGCAACAATGCCTTGGCTTTAATGATTTTTCTGTCTGTTTGTTTCCATTAATTTTAATCAATCTTAAAAGAACACAAAGAATATCGCCGAGTGGCCTTGCAGCACTTTCCAATTTTCTAAAATGTCCCCGCTCAAGAAATTGCAATTTCAGCTTCAAACCTTGAGAAAGGTAATGAGAAAGATGGTCTTGATCATGCTCTGTGTGTGTGTGTGTGTGTGTGTGTGTGTGTGTGTGTAAGGTGGGCAGTCAGAAAGATTTGAATTAGGCGATGCACTGGACTGGAACCAGACAAAGGTGTATGTAGTTTCCTTTTTTCCCCCTTTTCTTGTTTTTGGCTCAGCCCTGCTATCAAGCAGAGTGAAGGAGTTGTCTCAGGTGGCATTTGTTGGTCAAGATCTCACTCTGTGCTACAGGAGAGCAAAACTTTGTTAACATACTTACATGGGTGGAGGCATGATGATAATGCAGACAGTGTAGGTTGCTCCTTCTGAAAATGAAAATGAGGCACCTACAATTGATCATGTGGCTGGGTACCTTGTTCTGATGTCAGGGGGAACAACTCACCCAAATGGCGGTGGAGGTGGGTTGCCCAGAAAGGGATGTTGTAAGGACAGTCACCTGGCTTCACTCTGGAGGGCTCCAGATCTTCTGAGAAGATCCAGAGGAAAAGGTAAATTTTTATAATCCATGTGAAGTGTTGTATATTGTGGGTCCGGTGCAGAACTGGACATGCGTCATCCAAACAGTTCTCTCCAGAACTGGGGATTGGGCTCTACACCCTTTAGAGTAGTGGTCCCCAAACGGTGCTCTTTAAGGGATTTTGGACTTCATCTCCCAGAAGCCACAGGCATGTTGGACAATAGTCTCGGATTCTAGGAGCTGAAGTCCAAAATCCCTTAAAGAGCATCGCTTGGGGACCACTGGTCTAGACCAGTGATTCCCAAACTCTGGTCCTCCAAGTGTTTTGGACTTCAGTTCCCAGAGGCATCAGCCATCTTGGTCAATGTCCTCGGATTCTGGGAGTCAATGTCCAAAACACCTGGAAGGCTAGTGTTTGGGAATCACTGCTCTAGACTGTTCACTGTGAGGATGGAGGAAGGGTGTGTTATTTGGCCTGTTCAGATATGGCCAAGGTTAGTAGATGTTATCTGCTCCCAGATCCAGCACCAGAACTTCACTAGATGTCCACTATGGGTTCGCATTGATGAAGACACATCATGGCATTTGAGGAACTGGTAGAAGTCAAGAGTGAAGAGAACCAACTTATTGATACATACAGTCTCCCTTGGGAAGAGTTAAGAGCAAGCTAAGTAGAGCAAGGAAACAGAACTAAGACTGAGGAGGAGGAAGGAGATGACAGTGCATGAAGATTGTTAATATTCCCAGCCCACCCTACTAGCAGGCACTCCAAAAGATGTTGAAAATGTTGCATTTTGACATTTTGGAAGACATTACATTTTCCCGAAACATAATTAGCATTTTGGAAGGAGAAGTGCACCCTCCCTTCCAAACTGACATGTTCAAAATGTTAACATTTTGATATCCCCCCCCCCCACCTTATCACATTGCCTACATTAAATTAGTCATCCTCTTAGCCATAATATTCTACACCCGCATTTACCACCTACTTGGGGTTCTGCGCCAAAAAAAAATTAGCTCTCTGCAAGCCATAGAAGTGAGATCCGTACAGAACAAAACAGTCAAAATATTGTCAAATTGACAAAGAAGAAAAACTTGGAAAACAAACTTGGATGAAGATGTATCAAGACATACACACACACTCTTTCTGAGATGAGGACAATGAAATTTTGACAGTAAAACTTAGCACCTAAAAGAGAGATTAGATTTCCTAGCTTTAAGCCAAGGTTGGCCAGCCATTTTGGGTGCTGCATCTTTCAAGTTCCTGAAGCTTCTGGGAGGTGAGGTTCAACATATATGGAGGAGCAAAATTTGAGAACTCTCTGTGGACTTTTTCACACAGGGGAAGGAAGCCTAATCCCGAAAGAAGAAGAAAGAGAGGCCAATTCGAAAACGCATGAAATTACGCACCAGCTCATCACCACGCACAATGCAGAACACAGCATCCATCCAAAAGAGAAAGCAGTGCCAATGAGGATTAATTCATCAGATCAGTACATACCCATCAGCTTCTTCCTAGTTCCAATCTAGTTATGAAGCATCCTCCCGAGTGACAAGCAGATAGAAATAAGGAGGGGGCGAAATTTGCAGCAAAGGATCATGGGGATTGTAGTTTGTTTGCAAGGGGGCAATCCCATGGCTGAACTGGAGTAGCATTCCATACCAATGCAAATTCGAATTGACTGCAAATTTGGAATGGAAACGGGTTACAAATTCAATGGTTTACCGAATTTAGCTACTTTTGGGATGACTCGTGATTGTGTTTGGGTCGCCCTCAGATTGCCTTCAACAGTGTTTGATATTCTCTTGCAAAATTACATGAAACCCCATGAATGACCCCGGATTGAGGTCAGTTTAGCCTTGCAATTTTCAGTGTGTGAAAAAGTCCTGTGCTTTCAAGTTGCCTTATGATGACCCCCATGAACTTCATAAGGCTTTTTTAAGCAAGGAGTACTCAGAGGTGGTTTTTCTAGTTCCTTCCTCTGAAATGTAGCCTATGGCAATTGGTATTCATTGGTGGTCCAAGTCCTAACCAGTGCTGAACCTGCTTAGCTTCCAAGATCAGACAGGATCTGGTCTCTTTCGGGTATTTAGTTATTTAGATAACCTAGTTGTTCCCTATTTGCACTCCAATTTTTTCCGTTCAAGTGGACATGAAATCATAACTGGCAAACATTCAGTGCTTTAGAAGTGGTGCTGTATGTTCCTTCCAACTTCTAGCTTTTGGTTAAGAAAAAAGTCATTCCCCACCACAAAGGAGAAAACCCTCTGAAGATCAAAATTAAAACATCTATGTGTCCATTTGGCAAGGAAAACAAAAGTGGTCCTGAATCTCCATTATAGTAGATTTATTGTATCAATAGACTTTACCTACATGTTGACTCACCGTTCAGGCGTTGGTTGAATATGTCTACTCTGGTTGGAGCTAACCAAAAGGCTTTAGTCATGGTTTCCTTTTCATGTACAATAAAAAAGACTGGTGAGTATAATTACAGCACTTTAGAAATAAAGTTTAATAAGTTTTAATAATAATAATAATTTTCATCTATAGGCTATGGTTCACATCAACAGCCCTGGCAGCCAATGGATCCAGGGGTCTCCTTCTATTGTATCAAAACATCTTGGATAGACAGACAATTGCAAACTAGAACAGCTTCTCTTTCAGCTCATTGAGAAGATAGGACAGTGGGTGCAAATTCATATAATACAGCTCCTTCTAACCTGTGTCTAATCCTCTGTGCCGTGTTCACAAACATAACAACCTGATTTAATTTCAGAAGAAAACATCACCTCTAATCTTGTCGAGTTAGTCATTATTTTCCCCTCCACTCTTCTTCCAAGTGTGCCGAGTTTTTGAATGCTCCAAAAGTCTTAATAGATCAATGACATTTTGTAACAAGTGTTAATATTGCAAAGCAGCACCAGGGCTCTGTTTGAAGAAATGCATACTGATGTATGGGGCGGGGTAACGGTTTATCATCTTCCCCGACTTTTACGATTGCTCTGATCATCTCTCCTTGTACCCTTCATTTTCATGGGGTAGAAATAAAAGTTCCTGGTCACTGCACCAAGTCTCATTGATTTAATCTTGGGGCTATTTTATCAATAAACCCATGCCGGTGTTACAAGTAAAGGAAGATTAGCAGACAGATTAAACATGCTCCAGAGGCTTACAGGAGACCTTCACATTTAGAGAGGATTCATTCTTTCTGGGAATTGATTATATAAAAGAAAAACCAGGTTTCCCTTTCTTGGGAGAACACCTTGTTGAAAGCCAAACATTTGGGGATTTGGACTGTCATCAGATTTCATTTTCTGTTCCTCCAAGAAAAGGGCAGACTAGATGGTATGGAAACTCATAGAAAACTAGACCTCTTTGAGAAGGTACAAGGAGGTATTGAGCATCAGATGAACAAGAGGTTGAGAGACACTTGCGGTGGGTAGTTACTTCCCTGTTGATCCTCTCTGGGTTGTAGTCCAAACATTAAAGAAACTACCCAAAGTTCCGGACCTATGTATCCCCATCAGTTCAGCACTATGTTCAGCACATCCTTTGAAATTCAATCTGAAACCCAGAATAGATTTACCAACTGTCTGACGTGGGATCCATTGTTTCAGCCCCTAAAGACTGAGCAGTAATGTCTTAATTTCTGCCTTGATATCTCGATCCCTTTTCAGCTCAGACCTAAGCTCTACTAAGTTCAGCACAACCTATTCTTTGGAGGATATAAGGTTACAGCTTGAGTCAACTTCTCTTCTGTCCATTGCGATAAGTTGCTGTTATTGATTGGAATCCTGTTGGTTAGTCCCAGCTGGAATAGATGCATTAACTCAGTTGCTGACTGGTTAGTCAGCACATGGGTAAATGCCATTAGTTCAATAGACGTACTCTACTAGGGATGAAGAATAGGGATTGGAAGGCTTTCAGGGCCATGTGCAGACAAATGGTGTGAGTGCAGGACTAGGACCGAGAAATGCCAAGAGAGGTATTTTCCCTAGGAATCTCTAGGTCCTCCAATGCATGGTCAGCATTTGCTTGAAGTCATTCATTTCAATAGGGTTCACTATCATCCATGGTTTTGGTTTCCACAGTAAGTCCAGGAACATATCCCCAGCAAGTATGGCGTTGTACTGTACTCTAGAGTTTGGACATATCTCCTCATCACCTGGTTGCAAAACCACCATCTGATCCCATCCTCTTTGAGCCACTTCACAGCTATGAGAAGATGTCCATGTTCCCACCTGGGATGCTGCCTTCTTCACGACTGAGAGGTAGTCCTTTGTAACTGTGTTGGTGGAGCAGAATCTCCATCAATATTGGGCCTAATGTTTATTTATTTCTCTCTCTCGATTCCTCTTCCTCTTCTTCTCCTTCTTCTTCTTCTGGTAGGGATATAACATGCGATAAGTAAATTGTTGTCACTAAGCAACCTGAACTGGGTTTATTCCTGTCGTAAGTGTGATGCTGAGAAACCATGGTGACGGGAGTGTCACAGAGCTGGGCTGAGTTGAATACATCCAACGTTCCTCAGGCAGACGTGATGTTCTGCAGGACAGGAAATAAATGCCATCAAGTTGTGTTGGTTTTTGTGCCAAAGTGGGGATAATAGTCTAGTCGGATCTATATTAGGTTTTTCTTTCGTATTTTTACTTTATCTTTCAAGTCCATCCATAGAAGCTGGACCTAAAATAGGTGACTCAGGCTCATCAGCTCATCACTTGTTGATCAACTTGTTGTTGAACATCGATTGTTGATGCTCATCAATTGTTGATGCTCATCAACAATCCCTAGCCAGAGTCCCAAAGTGTATCAGTCCATTTGTGCCCCGTTGTGCATCACTCCGAATGAGCTTCAGACCCCTTGTGTATCAGTCTCTCCACTGGCCCCAAATCCATTTACAAAAAACATAAGTCTCTTACTGAATTCCATTATTTCTATCCCCTAGCGTCCTACCCTCTGAATATGTTTTGTTTTGTATTCCTTTGGAGTTGGCATTTAACTTCTAATTTCATAATTTTGTTCTCTAATATAGCAGCTAAAGACATCGCCTTAACTTGCTTATTTTCTCCCCTGTTCCACCACTTCGGCAGTACCTGCTTCTTAATATTAAACCAGCTGTTCCTCTTGTTCCTTGGATGGAAATTAATTTTTAACGAAGGAGGGGAGCAATCTGAACTTCTTCTTCTTCTTCTTCTTTTTTGTTCTTCAAAACCTCATCCATATTCACAAGCCTCTAATCATGTTTGATCAATCAAAATTCATTGTGAAACATATTAACCCCTCTTGTTGTGCAGAATTTTAATTTTGGAGTGGGAGAACCACGAGGGAATGGGTTGGATTGAGCTGTCCCATGACAACTCATTGAGTTTGTGGGACGTCTTCCCAAACCTTTCAGATGATCTAAACATGATCTGAACAATCGTTGCAAAATATAAGTAACTCTCCAGCCCTAACTTTTTCAGAAGGAACCTTCATAAAATAAGAAACCAAGAACAATGATGTTTTGATGTGGATGAAATCTAATGGGTGAATTCCAATTCAAGTGGGCCCATTCAGCCATCCTTTGAACAGATAGGTCAATCCATTTGATTGAATGGCTCTACTGTTGTCAGGTTTGGGAGTTCCATCCGACTCTTGGATGGTTTCACGCAGAAAAAGGCTTAAAGCTCTTGGATGCAGAAGGGAGGAACAGAAGGCAAGCTGAGGATTGAAACCTAGTTTTGGTGGCCAACTGTAATGGATTAGCTAGGAGACGCTGTCAAAGAGCATATGCTTTGCATCTAAATGATCCCAGATTAAATCCCAGGTAGGGATGGAAGAGAAGGACTCTATGGCAAACATCTAGTGGTTAGTCCTGAGTAGAGTAAACTCGCTCGATCATTTATGGAAGGGGGAATCGAAGCATCAATACATATAATAGGTCTACTCCTATCAGTACTACAGTAGAATTGAGGGTGCTATCTGAAAGTTTATGGCCTGAATCCCTAAAAGAGACCCAATTGATCCTTCATTGGATAGAGAGACAGCATGTAGAGAAATATCAAGAAGCTCTCCTTCAGGTATCAAATATCCTGAATATCAACACCCGTACCATGAATTTAGTTTGGACAACTATGTACAGCAGAAACAAAACAGTTCAAGATCCCCCCCACCCCCAATACTCTGGTTTTTCTTCAGATCATATAAATCTTTCACCTTTCACCACACCAAGATCTTTCCCCCCATTTTACAGCAGGAGCACGACTTTGATAAAACCAATTGGTCTCAATTGACCATTCAAGTATCTCCAAATTGGTGAACATTATAAGAGGGACAGCTCACAATACAATGTCTCTAGGAAAATCCAGTTCCAACCCGCTCCCACTCCAAGCTATGGAGTGGATTAAGGCTAAACTGGGAAGAATGGTATAGTCACGTTAGTCTGGAAACTGAGTATATAAAGGGATCTTGGAACACCTTTGAGACGAACTGAAAGAAAGAAGCTGGTAGTGTGAGCTTTCATCGACTTGAGCCTAATTTCCCCAGATGCATCTGGGGAAATAGAGTCACGTCTACAAATGCTCATGCGACCAACTTCTTTCTTTCAGTTAGTCTCAAAGGTGCTACAAGATCTGAGGAAGTAGGCTCGAGTCAAGGAAAGCTCATGCTGCCAGCTTCTTTCTTTCATTTGGTCTCAACAATGCTTCAAGATGTTTTTGCATACTGAGAAGAAACAGGGGACGCTTTGGGAGACCACCAGATGAAGTTGACCTGAGGACCTCTGGCTGTGCATCTTGGTTCTGCTGTCCAAAGTGGAGACATAAAATGATCGGATTTATCCATCTCTAACACTATCTGCAATACCATCCTCAAAGCTATGCTAATTCCCACTAACTGTGCCTTGGAGGTTGCACACTATCCTGTGGCATAGTCTAACTTACACCAAATAATTCTGCAATGAATTATGACCAAAGTTCAGTGGGAAAGAGGCACTTGGTCTATCGGCAAGCTCACAGTCCCATCTTGTTTCCTTTGCAGCCTTCTCTTGCCCCCATCCTTTTCCCCCACTGATCCCATTCCCCCAGCCCCGCTTTGCTATTTTCTCCGATCAATCCAGCACATAAATATTCGCTGTTATTATTAACACAAGAGGAGAAGGGTCAGTGCAAAAGGGAGAACCATTTTCTCTGCTTTCGCTCCGACTTTATTGTTTTCAGCTCCCGGGGGGTCCCAGACTTCATCGCATTCGGTGCTCTTCCTTATAGGGACTGTTCTCCCAAAGCTCCGATGAGTTCATCGGCAGAGATGACGGGGATTTGAAGATTTAAATTTATATTTCCTAGTTCCAGCCGTAATTGGGGTTCCTGGGGGAAGCAACCCGGACGAATGACAGAAATAAAACTTGCCAGCTGGCTTCGAGTTCCAGCATTCTCCTTCCTCCCCTCCCTCCAAAAATAAAACCAAACCAGCCATTTCCCCCCCAAGATATGCAGCTTTAAATGTTCCTAGAAGGGACCCCCCAACCCAATTACTCTTGAGCAAAAAAGCTGCTGCTGTTGCTAAGGCCTGGAACTGCAGAAAGCCCCCTCGAGGAGTTTATTGAACACATTTAGATGATTTATCCCCAGCGTTTGTCTCCTAACTTTTCCAAAGGTTCTGCATTGAACGGAAATCTGGAAGGGGGAGAGAACAAGATCTCATGATAAAAGGGTGGGGAGATTTTTTTTCCCCTTCAGGGAAGGAAGAAAGAAATTAAAATTTGCAGAAACAGCCTGTATGTAAAAGCTCTCCCCTTTTTCATAGGACCAGCTATGAGAAACCGCTTGCTTTGACTTATCAAATGCAAAGAGAAAATATGAACCTTTGGAAGAAACCAAAGAGGGCACATGAGCCGGCCCCAAATTTGAGATCTTCTGTGGAGACTTTGCTTGCATCTGTACTGGAGAAATAATGCAGTTTTAATTGTGATGGCTGCATGCTATGGACTTCTGGGATCTGTAGTTTGGTGGGCATCAAAGCACTCTGACAGAGAAGGCTAAATATCTTACAAAATTAGATATGCCAGGATTCCATAGCATTGAACTATGGCAGTTAAAGCAGTGTCAACCTGCATTAATTCTGCAGTGCAGATGCGTCCTTGGACTCTTCCTCCCAACTTCTGTCTTAATGGTACCCTTGGTCTAACCCTAGATTTTATCCCTCAGAATCCAGGTCTGGCTTTGAAATGAGCAGGCATGGAAAAATAACTCAAAATGAACAAGTTTGCATCAAGTATCTTGGCATATGCTATTTTTAAAGGTCTCGTTGGCAAGGGTCTCCCCTCCAAACAGCCCTTATAGGCTTCCTCTCGGATAGTAATGCGGTCCTTCTGCCAATCTGTAGGAGGCCAATGCCTATTAGGGTTGATTTCCCAGCAGAAGGGAAAATAGAGATGCAAAACCAATGCTTTGGCAGGGTAGATAGGATTCGGGTGTGAAAACTGTTGGTCCCCTGTTGCCTCTTTGCCGATATTTAATAGTGTGGCCATCTGATGGAGAAAAGAGAAGAGATAGGCAGCAGAACCTGGATGTCCCAATGCAACAAGATGGTCTCTTTATCGTGAAACTCTGTGATGGCACAGAATTATCATTCTGAATGTGAAGTTGAAGGCTTTCATAGCCGGCATCCATAGTTTTTTTGTGGGTTTTTCGGGCTATGTGGCCATGTTCTAGAAAAACCTGAAAAACCCACAAAAAACTATCATTCTGAATGCTATGATGCACAGCTTTGGGTGGGGGAAATCCAGTTGAAGGGCGAGATGAACTGAAACAAGATGATCCCAGGATGCCTTCAGTACTACAACTCTATGGGCTAGATATAGTCTTAATATTTCTTAGCGACCCATTGGATGGAAATATATAAGGATAAAGCTCTTCATTACCATTGATTTCACTGGCTAATCTCCCCATGTCTCAAACATGGACCTATGATGGACCCAATTCCTCCTCCTCTTTGTTCTCCCGCTCTTCTTCTCTTCTCCTTCTCTGGATCGAGGATCTTAGATAAAGGAGAGCCATGGCTCCTTTTCAAGAGAGGTTGACTGCCAGTGGTGTGGAGGAGTCCAATGAGAGAAGGTAAAGATGGCTGTTGAACTGGTGCCATCTCAGATGGCACCAGATGCTTCTTGGATGGTGGCTGAAGCAGAATTGGCTAATTCGAGGCTCTGTGGTTTGAGACGGCATCCCAATTATTTCCAATTACAACACAGAGATGACAGCTGCTGCTAATGGAAGCTTCCCCGGGCAGACGATGGAGATTTTCTTCTGCAACACTAGTTCCAGAGACAGAAACTGATGTAGGTTAGAAGGGGAGAAAGGTTGCCTTCCGTGCCCATCTGTATTTTAAATTTTATATTTACAGACCACTACAGATACATTCTCAACCACCCAAAGGTCCCGTGAGGTTTGAAACAGACTCATTCAGCAGGAAAGAAGATAGAGGTCTTTCCAAGAAGTTGTGATTGAAAACTCATCCATGGTTCCCCTGTTGCCATGGGTAGCATTGAATTAATTCTTTTTATTTCTTTATTTTGATGGTGGAGATTTTCTTTTGCAATACTAGCTCCAGAGACAAGAAAGCTATGAAGGCTGGGGGCAGGGGTCAAAGTGTTTCTTACATACACAAATATATATTTTTTATTTTTTTTAAAAAATGAAGATTTGTGGATATATGCAAACTAGTGTGATATAGAGGTTTGAATGTTGGATTACGGCTCTGAGAAACCAGGGTTTAGATCTCAGAATTGGCTCAGAGGGGTTTGCACTTGCCTTCCTCTGAAGCTGAGAGCATGTGACTTGCTCAAGGTCACCCAGTGGGTTCCCAAATGGGGTCAAAAATGGATTCAAACCCTGGTCTCCCAGTGTCCTAGTCCAGCAGTCAAACCACTACACCACACTGGCTCTCCAAGATATACATATTTCTTCCCAATTTCACCTAACCCAATGAATATTTGCAAGCGGTTTCTCCTAATATAGGCCCCATTCCCACTTACAGATAAATTGGTGTGTGATCCGAATCGATGGATCGATTCGACAGCGGAGCGTAGTTCCCCTTACATTTGCCCCGATTGCATTTTTCCCTGCAAAATAATCCACTTGTGGTTCCCATTCACAAATGAATCGATTCAAAATGATTCAGTTCCAGGCAGCCGAAGGGGAAATTTTAATCGATTCCGATCCGCATGTGGTTCGCACTGATTTCGATTTATCGAAAAAGAAGTGGAAAAAATCAGTGTCAAAAAGACATGGGTTAAATGGGTCTAGCGCATGGCCCCCCTCTCAGAATCGCGGCAGTGATTCGGATTAAGTGGGAACCAGAGTCATTTCAACCGATTCAAACCGATTCACGATCCGATTTAAAAGGTAGTGGGAATGAGGCCCTATTGTTTTGGGTTTTAATTTTAGGTGGATCCACTCATTTCTATATGCGCCACACACATAAGTGTGCATTCTCATTTTATTTTATTGTAGTAGTGCTTGTAGATCAAGGGTGCTCTCGTTGTGTCTTCCTGCATGGCAGGGAGTTGGACATGGTAGCCTTTGAGGTCTCTTCCAACTCTATGATTCAAGATTTCTAGTCTAAAAATATTCAGAATGTAGATCTGAATGTAGAATGTAGATGGCGTTTTACGATCCTAGCCTGCTGAAGAAACCTGTGTTAGCTTCCAAAGTTAGCTTGATGTATTTGTCCCAATGACTCTAACGCCCAGGATGGACATTTTGGGTGCTTTGTTTTATAGCAAGCCCTGTTAGCCTTGCAATATTTTCAAACCGGTTCAAAAAAGGAAGGAAGATGGCACATGCTTTACACAGAGATGTGCCCAGGTTGAATCCTCAATATCTCTGCGTTGGGTTGAGAAAGACTCTCTAGCCCAAAACCCTGGAGAGCAGCTGCCAGTCAACGCAGACTCTACTTAGCTGGAAGGATCGATGGTTTGATGGGGTAGAAGGCAGAGACGGAGCGAAGGAAAACAGATTTAGGGGAAAGACACAGAGGAAAGCTTATTATGATGGCCCAGTTTCCTGAGTGCTCTTGCTTGGCGGCGTGTTGTGTGTGTTGTTTGCTGCTAGAGGCCCTTGGAGGGATTGTAAGAATTAGTGAGGGGTTTTGTTGTTGTTATTTTGGTGAATGTCGCCTTTGTGTCGCTCAGATTCTTAGGTATAATTAAGGAGGGAGAGAAGGCCGTTTCTGCTTAGTTCCTTCCAAAAAATAAATTAAAAGGGGGATTAAAAAGGAAGAGGGGGGGAAAAAGATGCATTTGTTGAGACAGAGATGGAGAAACAATAATATATTAGGGAAGGAGAGATCAGGGCGAGTGCCAGCATAGTATAGTGGCCTGAGTTAGGACTATGACTTCAGAGGCCGGGGTTCAATTCCCCGCTCAGCCACGGAAACCCATTAGGTGACCTTCAGCAAGTCACACACTCTCAGCCCCCCAAAAACACATGAGAGCTTCATCGTAGAGTTTATGGGGGTATTTTACCATATTGGAATGGCCGAATGTGCTCCAGAGGAATTATTCTGCATAGAACAGAATATTTTTTGCACAAAAAGCTGTTTTCTATAAGGAAAAAAAAAAAAAAGCTTTCCGGTACAGAAAAGTGTCTTGCTTTGGAAGAGATAGTAGAATAGAATCTAAATAGATAACAGATCCAGTGCTTTAAGGGAAATTTTCTGCATTGGTTTTTGCATAAAAATCCAGAGAATAATCCCTCCAGAACTTTTCAGGATGTTCAGATACAAGAAGAACACGGTGCGAAATTGTCACTGGTCTATTTTTCTTCTTGGAAGGGTTTCCTGGGTGTTAAGGACTCCACTTTTATATATATATATATATATATATATATATATAGAACCGATAGCATGCTTTCCATCCTTAATCCGGGATAAACGGAGGAGACAGAATGGGACAAGGATGAGAAGAAGAAGTCATTGCAGGATCTTGATGGTGGATGTTGGTTGTGGCAATAGTAGTGAAGGCAGTATTGGCGAAGATCAGCATGTAGGATCTGGAAACAGACAAGTTTCTATTATGTTCTTGGATTGTGGTATTTGATATCTTCAGTTCCATTTCTCGGCATGACTGGGTTGACTGTCTAAGACATCCTGTCACCCTCCTAGCTGCATTTCTCTGTCTTTTAAAAGCCCAGGACAAAAAAAATGAAAAATGGCACAAAGGAAGCCAAGTGGCAACACAAAGGCAGCTCTTTGGATCCAAATGTTCCTCATTTGCAGTACAAAGCAATTCAGGTCAGCTTCCCTTGCCTTTTTCATTCAAAGGGTGTTTATAGTAAGTAGCCACAGGCCATTGACGCTAATCCGGTTTCTGGTACCGTCTTTTTGTGAGTGCTGCCTTCCACTTTTGTCTTTCCACTCTGGAGATCATAGAAATACGGGCTGGAGCAGCCAGGGTTGAGAATTTGTTAACCCTTAGATTGTTGTTGTTGTTGTCGTTGGGTGCCTCCCAAGTCATTTTTTACTTCTGGTGACACTAAGGCAAACCTATCATGGGGGGGGGGGGGTTTCTTGGCAAACTTCTTCAGAGAGGGTTTGCCATTGCCATCCTTTGAGGCTGAGAGACTGTGACTTGCCCAAGGTCACCCAGTGGGGTTAAGATTACCCAAACAATAGAGGTACAAAGAACATGAGAGCCATGGGTGCTGTCTGCATGATCCAGAATACTTTGGAATCAGACCAGAGTAATGGACCCAAAACTGCCCCGTGGGACCCTCTGTTGTGCCACGGTGCAGCTATTCACAAATGTGTCCTCCTATGTCCCCCATGTCACAATGAGGCCAGAACAAGGTACACTTTTTGTCCAGAAAACTGAACTGAAAAATATTGTTTTCCGCTCACGATGTGCCATTTCCTACAGAGAAAATGTTGTTTTCTGCATATGAAAATCATATGTGAATTTTGTACAAAACTAATCCCAAATTACGAAAGTTCTAGTCATTCTGGGATTCTTGAGAAACATATATTCCTCCCACTATGCCTCTAATATATTCAAATATTCTCTCTGTCCCTAGTGAAAACCTAGACTGCTGCCACATTGCAAAAATAATGCAGTTTGACACTGCTTTGTCTGTCCTGTCTCCAGGCTCTGGAATGCTGGGATTTGTAGTTTCCTGTGTCACCAGAGCTCCCTGACAAAATAGCTCACAAAACTACAAAACTACAAAACTAATAATAATAAATCTACAAATCCCAAAATTCCATAACTTTGAGCAATGGCAGAAAGTTGTGTCAAATGAAATTAATTCTGCAGTGTAGATGCAGCCCCAGCCCCAAGTGCCAAAGGGGCCTTTGTCCATAATGTGTGTATGTGTTGTGTTGTGTGCCTTCAAGTTGTTTCCTATTTATGGTGATCCTCAAGGCAAACGTATCATGGGGTTTTCTTGGCAAGATTAGTTCAGAGGAGGTTTCCCATTGCTTTCCTCTGAGGCTGAGAGGGTGTGACTTGGTTGGAGTCACTAGGGGGTGGAGCTAGCGGTCTCAGAGCCTTTCTGGACCTTTCTAGAAAGTTCCAGCGGGGCTGGAGCTTCTGTGAGTCACTAGGGGGTGGAGCTAGCTCTATATAACCCCTCCCATAGCCTTTCTAGACCTTTCTAGACCAGTTCCTGCTGGAGAGAAGGAGAAGGAGAGCAGTTCCTGGGTGGTCATTTTTAAATGAGAGTTGAATTTTTGAAAACTCTTGGGAGAGTGTGTTGTTGCTGGGGGGTGGAGTCACACCTGTGAGTCACCAGGGGGTGGAGCTAGCAGTCTCAGAGCCTTTCTAGACCTTTCTAGAAAGTTCCAGCTGGGGGTGGGGCTTCTGTGAGTCACTAGGGGGTGGAGCTAGCAGTCTAGCTATATATAACCCCTCCCAGAATTTTTATCACCAGCAGTGATTGGGAAAAAGTGCAGGTCACCAGGGCCCTTTAACCTTAGTGTTTATCAGGGAATTTTCTTTTCTGAGGGAGAAGCCCATAATCCTATTTCAGGGACTAACTAAGACTTCTCAGTATGGACACTAAGGGGACTGCCATGTAGTGGGAACGAGGCCCGAGTAGGTTTCATGGCTCATCTGGAAATTGATGCCTGGTCTCCAGAGTCATAGTCCAGCACTCAAACCACTATGTGGACACCTGGTATTTGTAACTGAAGATGCTGGGGACCGAAGCTTAGGACTCCCCAGATGCAAAGTCCAAGTTAAGTTATTTGCTTCCATCCTTCCCTTTGCATTTCATGCATGTTGGTCCTCAGATTGCTTAAACACAGAGAGCACTAACCATAACAGTCAAAGACTAATCCATCTCCCACCATTGCAGTGCATCAGTCTCCCACGAGCATGAACCTACTTTGGTTTGCCGCCTCCACTTCTCCCCACAAGGCCACCGTCAGACAATGGAGACAAAACTGTCCCTATTCTTTCTCTCCAAGTGGATTACAAGTGAATATGAACAGGAGGGAAATATTGACTTAACCAGACTGGGAGAAAGCGTAGGGCTGGGGTGGGTGGGGGAGTGTAGCCCAGAACTGCTTGTTCTTTGCGGGGAAACATCCAAATTTGAGACTGATGTGAGCATAAGGAAGGGTATCAGGAGATTGGGTAATTAGAGATAAAACAGAGTGGGCAATAAAATGCCATTTGTTCATGCATGTGTGTGGATTTAAGAGCTCTTTGGGGGATCTATACGGATAAGCTGGAGAGGCAGTGGAGGAAATCAGAAGGTGCCTCTTTGTGTAGGAAGCACTGGCACGGTTTAGCCAGCCATCTCACACACGCTTTTCTCTTTCCGCTCAAATCTATCTTAGGGACAGGTTAAATGGCCAAAGACCTTGGCCCCACTAAAACAGAGAGAACAGAATACGGTTGGTGCCTTGCACACCTTTATAGGAGCTGTGAAATCTTTTCTTCCCATGCGAATGTCTGCATTCAGTTTGAGATTGCAAAAGTGGATTGGTGCATGTGATGCCATTGTGCACAGAGCAGTGATGAAATGGGAATTTGTCCATTTTGTGATCAGGGTTGAATCTGGAACATCAACCCCCTTGATTAGCTTCCATGGGAGGAAATATGGAAGTGGGAACTTGTTGTTGCTGTTATTGTTGTTCCTGACACAACGTCTTGTAGTTTTGTGCAGGAGGTTCTGAAATGGCCCAGCTTTGCAGTAAAAAAAAACAAAACTATGCTCACTCTCTTGTCATGATGCACAGAAAACTGTGAAGCTTTCTAATGACCAAAATAAATAAATCAAATCAAATCCACTGGGTTATTTTTGGTTTTGTCCATGTACTTAGGGAGGGTTCAGGGGGCCTATATTATGGCTGCAATTTTTCCTGGTTTGAATGTTGCACAACTTGAATGTTATGCAGCAGGAAAAGAAACTCTGGCTTAGTGACTCGGCAGCCTTTGCTGGTGCAAATACTGCACAATTTCCTTTCTATGCCAAATGACGTACGTTTTCAGTTTGTGCAAGATACACCAGTGGAAATGGACAACTATGCAAATATCCATAGACAATCAGCAACCACACACAATGGAAATGCATGCACAATTCATCTTCTACAATATGGAACTGAATATGACCCTTTTGCATCAGATAAAAATGTCCAACCACTTCTATAAGGAAAACACAAGCATGTCCGAGACAAAACAAATTCTGACCAGTGGCCTTTTCCTTGTTTGGCTATGCTTTTAATACAGTTTCCCCCCCCCCAATCTAGATATTTTATTCACATATTTTCTTATGATATACATTTCCACCCATGCGGGAAGTATGTTTTTTCTTGTTTTACAACCATATGCATCATACTTGATTTGATTTTCAAAATGTATAGCACACTATATATCTTCCAAATGAGCGACAAGCCTTGGGAATCGTACTGTGATGTGTGGTGTGTTTAGTCTCAACCAGAAGTGGACAAAAGCTACTTTTTCCATCAGTTCTGTTGAATCCAATGCAATTCATGTCCGTACCTAACTTCTGGGATGTGGACCTCTCCGCTGAGATTTCACAGTACTCTTGGGAATGGAAAGGACCCCGTTTCCTTCTGTGAAAGGTTGCAAAGTCTTTGACTCCTTTGGCATTGTTCAATCTCAGAATTAAGAGAGAGAAGGAGAGGGAGAGAGAGAGAGGGAGACAGCATAAGCAAGTCAGTGCAAGAAAGCATGTGTGTAAGCCGGCAGATAACAGTGACAGGGTGGAAGGAAAGGAAAGCTCTTGTCACTTTCTCTCAGTTTCTCAAATCCCCCAGGCACCATAATCATAAACAGCCTCTTCTCCCCCCCAAAAAATGTGACTATTAGGCTTCTTTCTGTCAGATTTTTTTCCCTCCTTTCCTCACTCCCTTCAGTCCTAACAAGGAGCTGGAGAAAATAAATATTTAATGGCCCTCTTCAATATTTTAATGGAGGGCTTCTGGTTCTTAAAAATGCCACAAATCTGCCTAGGCAAGGGAGATGAGAGAATTGAAGGAGGGAGGGAGGGCAATGAGAAGAAGAGAGAAAGGAAGGAGAGGAGAGGAGAGAAGAGAAGAGGGGAAGAGAAGGAAGTAGAGTGAGAGAAGGACGGAAGGAAGGAAGGAAGGAAGGAAGGAAGGAAGGAAGGGGAGGGGAGGGAAATAAAGTGAGGAAAGGAATGCATAGCACACTATATTTCTTCCAAATGCACAGCAGACCTTGGAAATCTTACTGTGACATGTAGAAGGAAGGAGGAGAGAAATGAAGGAAGGAGAGGAAAGGAAAGAAGAAGAGAGTGGAAGGGAAGAGAGAGAAGTAGAGGAAGGAGGAAGGGAAGGAAAGGAAAGAGAGAGGAGGAGAGAAGAAAGAAGAGGAAAAAAGAGAGGGGAAGGGACGAAAGGGAAGTAGAGGAAGGAAGGAAGGAAGGAAGGAAGGAAGGAAGGGTCTGCTTGAAGTAGTGGCTCATAACATCTAGAGGCTGCCTTGGTGAAGGATATGAATCATGTGGGCTTCTGGATGAACTTGGACTGGTACTCCCACAATTCATGGCCTTGGCTATGCTGACTGCTGGGAGATGCAGCCCAACGAGGGCCGCATGGGTCCCACTGCAAGGCTAGAGACCATGTCAGTTTTCAAGAAGATGAAAAAGATGCTAGTAAAGATGCTCGAGACACTCCTTCCTGCAGGAGACTTATCAGAGCCCCAAGGAGGCCCCAAACTCTTGCCAAAGCCAAGACGAGAAAAAGGGACGCAGCTGGAGGAGACAAATAGCAAAATGTAAATCTATTTGCCGTCGAGCTGAGAGCGTTCCGCACAAATCCGTTGGCCGTGGATATTCACCTGGGGCAGCCCAACAAGACTGACTTTTCCTCCCATTTCCACCTGTTGCCATGAGAACCTCTGCGGCTCCAAACGTGTGGGGGAAGATAAACATCATGTGATACGCACACACACACATAAGTGACAACACCATATATTGTATTATTTTCGGCATTGCCTCTTGAGAGCTGGATGGGGAGGGGGGAGAGTTGTGGTTCGCGTCATTGTTTCCTTTCATTTTGCAGATGGCGCACCAAAGATGCTACACTTCACTTTTTAAAAGATACCTTTTCTAAAGGAAATGCGCAACACTCGTCCTTCATGGCATTCATATCTATATCATCCATATTCATATAGCTTTTTCATATATATCTTCCCATCCAATCCTTACCCTGCAATATATATAACATAAATCAGCAATATTCAAGTCCCATTGCTTTGAATGGTTGTGCGTGCCCCATTTTGTCCCCTGCTATCTGCCGCCCATGAATGGGCAAAGGATGCGGATTTGAAGTCCGCAAAAATGGAGGGGTGACTGTGTGTGTGTGGTATATATATTCTTTTGCCTGATGACCTCTATTTCTTTTTCTCTCTCTTTTTTTTTTTTTTTTGCAAAAAACCCAAAACTGTTTGTGTTGCCAGTGTTTTGTGTCTTCAAGTTGACTCTGACGTATGGTGACCCTATTAATTGCATTGCAAGAAATAAGATGCCTTCAGTCCCATTCTTGGGAGAAAGATGAGTCAATGAGTCAATAATACAAAGAAATAAAAGTAATCCATTAATATGTTCCCAGCAGAGCCAACATGGTATACCGGTTTGAGTCTTGGACTATGACTCTGAAGACCAGCGCTGATCCCCAGTGAAACCCAATGGCTGACCTTGATCAAGTCACATACTCTCAGCCTCAGGGGGAAGGCAATGACAAACCTCCTCTGGAAAAATCTTTCCAAAAAAACCCCATGACAGGGTCACCATAAGTTGGAAACGACTTGATGGCACACAACGCCAACAATCCCCGCTCAGCCATGAAGCACACTGAGTGACAATGGGCAAGTCACACCCTCTCAGCCTAAGGGCATGGCAATGGGAAACCTCTGACTAAATCTTTCCGAGTAAAAACCCTATGATAGGGTCACCTTAGAGTCGCCATATTTTGGAAACGACTTAAAGGCACACAACAACAAACAGCAAAGGATGCATTTGTGAAGAACTGCCCAACATCATTTCTGGAGTGCCCAAATAACAGGGAATTTGGGGCATCTTTGGGGCCAGGATACTCTAAGCTGCTCCTAAAGTATCCACCTCAAACCCCTATTATTGGTAATTTTTTTTTTTATCCCAGTGGAAGCATTCCACTTTAGGGAAGAAAATAGATCCAAACTGTACTGATGGACACTTGGCTGGTATAAAATGATGAACAGTAATAGCAGCAAACGGAGGGGGCGAGGAAGAGAAAAGAACAAAAGGAGCCATCCTTCGTCTTCCTCCTTCTCTTAGCCGCTATGCCAGGCCCCTCAAAGTTTGTCGCCTTATCAGCAAGAAAAGCAATATCAGCTCTTGAAAAATTAACATGACATTTTGCTGGCTGCCTGGTTCCTCCTTGGCTTGTCAATAATGCAGCCGGGTTCGGCAAATATTAAATCTCCTTGCCAGAACCCTTAATGTGACAAGAAGCTGATGCCAGGGAGTGCGATTACTTTCAACTCCACATCATATTTAATTTATTGCATAACCCGGTGTTATTGCCTTTATTGATGAACTGTACAGTGTAAAATGATTATTTGTTAAAGATCCTGCCGTAGTAAAATATCTTTATGGCTCGGCAAATGTGTTTGCGAGAAAGAGACGGGCACGGGAGTTCCTTATTATGATCATTATTATGATCTGCCTTTCTGGCTCTTCATATCCTTAATGGCTTGCTTACCTGTGGGCAAAAAAGCAGACCCTTGGCAGAGGAGAGAAAGCACAGAAAAAGCACTCAGCGGAAAGACTCTATATACTCGAGGATAAGTCTAGAAAGTTTAGTCATAAATATGACCTCCCCAAATGGCTTGTCTTTTTCATGGTCTAATATAAATACTGTACTTCTTATTTTCTATATATAAAAGGAAACATTCCCTTCTTTGAGGTTTCATCTGCACTGGAGAAATAATCCAGTTTGACACATCTTTAACTGCCATGGCTCAGTGTTAGGATTTGAACCTGATCTCCAGAGTCGTGGTCCAACACTCAAACTATTATACCAAGCTGGCTCAGTTTGACACCTCTTCAACTGTCATGGCTCAATGATGGGATTCGAACCCTGATCTCCAGAGTTGTGGTCTAACATTCAAACCACTATGCCACACTGGCTCAGTTTGACACCTCTTCAAATGTCATGGCTCAATGCTGGGATTCGAATCCTGATCTCCAGAGTCGTGGTCCAACGCTCAAACCACTATGCCACACTGGCTCACTTTGACACCACTTTAACAGCCATGATCCCATGCTATGGATTCCTGGGAAATGGATTCCTAAACTATGGCCTGGTACAGACGGCCGTGTTGCGCCGTCATGGAGTTGATTCTAGGGTTTGGGAGCATGCACCAATTGCACGCTCCTGAACCCTAGAATGTGCTGGTGCCAGCGTCATGGAGGCTTCCTGTCCACACGGGGGGGGGGGGGGGGCGCCATATTGACATAAGTGACATACAGTATATAGACGTTGCTGCACATCATTTACATCACTGATGCACTACAGTGTGCCAATGGTGCACTCGTGATGTCCACGTGTTGTCCCAATAAGAACCTGTTTTTTCCGGGTTCTTTTTGGGAATCAGGGAGGCCACGTGGTTGGTTGCTGCGGTCTCCAGCCTGCCCTTTTCTGAAGGGGTCTGTCGAGTCCCTATATTTCCTTTTCAAAGCTATTTGTTGGGGGCTGACTTCTCACTGGGGAGGCAATCTACACATTTTGTCATCTTCCCCTAGCATTTCTCAACAGGACATCTCACTATATCAAGACACCAGATCTAAGGTAGGAAGGGAAAATTTGGAAGTATTTTTTGCATTCCTAACCGAGGTCCAAAACCCACTGCAGAAATAATCCGGTTTGAGACTGCTTTAACTGCCCGGGCTCAGTGCTAGTCAATCTTGGAAACTGTAGGTTTTTTGAGACATTTAGACTGTCACAATAAACATCAACTCCCAGGATTCCCTAGCACTGAGCCAGGGCAGTGAAAGCGGTCCCAAACTGGGTTATTTCTGAAATGGGTTTTGGACCAAAGAAGGGTGTATAAAGACCAGTTGAAGTGGCACAGCCTTGGAAACAAGATGGATCTCATTTCTGTCGTAAAACGCCAGCCAGCTCATTGAAAATCCAGATCTACCTTGACTGTGCCCTACCAGATGAAAATTTCTTTTCAAATCACACTTCAGATATCAGCCGAGGCGCCTTAATATCTCTCTGCCTTAATATTTCTCTCAGCTTCATGCATACACATCCTTCCTATGGATAATTTCTTTTTCAAGGTCTGGTTGTGAGATATATATATATATATATATATACGCACACACACATGCACACCATCTTCACTACCCATCGGTTCATCTTGTTGGATTTGCAGTGTGAAATCAACATTAATAGGAGGTACGTCTGTCTCACTCCTGATCTCCCGGTTGGCCTCTGGTAGGATTTCGTACTTCTTCTCTCTTGGACTAAATTGCATCTCTGCAGGCATGAAGCAAACCCTCGGCCTCCGTTGGCATCCTCACCGCCAACTGCAAATCCACAATACTTGAATATGGACTATACAAACACCTGGGATGCTGATCCTGGGATTACATTTGAAAGGAAAACAAAAACAGAGGGAAGACACGTTGGTAATACATTTCCAAATGCATCCTTTCTTTTCAAGAGACTTTCTGAAGCCTAAATGGTCCGTTGAGTCTTCGCGTCAATTTTGAAATATTTTATTTGGTCATTAATAATCACCTTTCCTGATGAATGCTTTCATCTATATAAACCTCTTCTTGAGGTCCTATCCTTAGCTATTCAGTGGATATTTTCTCTGGATAAGTCCCTACTATATCCCTTTGGGGTTCAGAGAATGAGAAAAATCCATTTTGATGCTTTACGGTTGGGGAAAAAAATTGAAAATCACCTAAAACAGCTAAACAAGCCTATCTTTCTTGTGGCTCCAGGGATCCTGATGGGGGGAATCCTGGGATGATGACGAATTTTCCAGTTCAGGATTCATTCTCTGCAAAATTTGAACACAGGCTTTTATTTTGCACAAACCGCAGCGTTTTCTGTGCAGGAGACCACATTTTTGGCACAGAAAATAATATCTCTGCACAAGATGTACTAATTTTCTCTATGGAAAGCATTTGTGCACAGAAATATTAGTTCTGCAGAGAAAAATACTACTTTCTGCAAAGAGAAGAAACATATGTGACGTTCGCGCAGAATAATAATAATAATAATACATTTTATTTATACCCCGCTCTTCAGCCAAAGCTATCAGAGCGGCTTACAATTTGTTAATTAGACAATTAACTCCCCTCAAGATGGTGGTTGAAGGGAGGGCTCTTCTTGCTTGCAGCAGGTGGCCTGCCTTTCTCTCCCTTCAAGATGGTGGTTGAAGGGAGGGCTCTTCTTGCTTCCAGCAGGAGGTGGCCTGCCTTTCTCTCCCTTCAAGATGGTGATTGAAGGGAGGGCTCTTCTTGCTTGCAGCAGGAGGTGGCCTGCCTTTCTCTCCCTTCAAGATGGTGGTCGAAGGGAGGGCTCTTCTTGCTTCCAGCAGGAGGTGGCCTGCCTTTCTCTCCCCTCAAGATGGTGGTTGAAGGGAGGGCTCTTCTTGCTTCCAGCAGGAGGTGGCCTGCATCTCTCTCCCCTCAAGATGGTGGTTGAAGGGAGGGCTCTTCTTGCTTCCAGCAGGAGGTGGCCTGCCTTTCTCTCCCTTCAAGATGGTGGTTGAAGGGAGGGCTCTTCTTGCTTCCAGCAGGAGGTGGCCTGCCTTTCTCTCCCCTCAAGATGGTGGTTGAAGGGAGGGCTCTTCTTGCTTCCAGCAGGAGGTGGCCTGCCTTTCTCTCCCCTCAAGATGGTGATTGAAGGGAGGGCTCTTCTTGCTTGCAGCAGGAGGTGGCCTGCCTTTCTCTCCCCTCAAGATGGTGGTTGAAGGGAGGGCTCTTCTTGCTTCCAGCAGGAGGTGGCCTGCCTTTCTCTCCCTTCAAGATGGTGGTTGAAGGGAGGGCTCTTCTTGCTTCCAGCAGGAGGTGGCCTGCCTTTCTCTCCCTTCAAGATGGTGGTTGAAGGGAGGGCTCTTCTTGCTTCCAGCAGGAGGTGGCCTGCCTTTCTCTCCCTTCAAGATGGTGGTTGAAGGGAGGGCTCTTCTTGCTTCCAGCAGGAGGTGGCCTGCCTTTCTCTCCCTTCAAGATGGTGGTTGAAGGGAGGGCTCTTCTTGCTTCCAGCAGGAGGTGGCCTGCCTTTCTCTCCCCTCAAGATGGTGGTTGAAGGGAGGGCTCTTCTTGCTTCCAGCAGGAGGTGGCCTGCCTTTCTCTCCCTTCAAGATGGTGGTTGAAGGGAGGGCTCTTCTTGCTTCCAGCAGGAGGTGGCCTGCCTTTCTCTCCCTTCAAGATGGTGGTTGAAGGGAGGGCTCTTCTTGCTTGCAGCAGGAGGTGGCCTGCCTTTCTCTCCCTTCAAGATGGTGGTTGAAGGGAGGGCTCTTCTTGCTTCCAGCAGGAGGTGGCCTGCCTTTCTCTCCCCTCAAGATGGTGGTTGAAGGGAGGGCTCTTCTTGCTTCCAGCAGGAGGTGGCCTGCCTTTCTCTCCCCTCAAGATGGTGGTTGAAGGGAGGGCTCTTCTTGCTTCCAGCAGGAGGTGGCCTGCCTTTCTCTCCCTTCAAGATGGTGGTTGAAGGGAGGGCTCTTCTTGCTTCCAGCAGGAGGTGGCCTGCCTTTCTCTCCCTTCAAGATGGTGGTTGAAGGGAGGGCTCTTCTTGCTTCCAGCAGGAGGTGGCCTGCCTTTCTCTCCCTTCAAGATGGTGGTTGAAGGGAGGGCTCTTCTTGCTTCCAGCAGGAGGTGGCCTGCCTTTCTCTCCCTTCAAGATGGTGGTTGAAGGGAGGGCTCTTCTTGCTTCCAGCAGGAGGTGGCCTGCCTTTCTCTCCCCTCAAGATGGTGGTTGAAGGGAGGGCTCTTCTTGCTTCCAGCAGGAGGTGGCCTGCCTTTCTCTCCCTTCAAGATGGTGGTTGAAGGGAGGGCTCTTCTTGCTTCCAGCAGGAGGTGGCCTGCCTTTCTCTCCCTTCAAGATGGTGGTTGAAGGGAGGGCTCTTCTTGCTTCCAGCAGGAGGTGGCCTGCCTTTCTCTCCCCTCAAGATGGTGGTTGAAGGGAGGGCTCTTCTTGCTTCCAGCAGGAGGTGGCCTGCCTTTCTCTCCCCTCAAGATGGTGGTTGAAGGGAGGGCTCTTCTTGCTTCCAGCAGGAGGTGGCCTGCCTTTCTCTCCCTTCAAGATGGTGGTTGAAGGGAGGGCTCTTCTTGCTTCCAGCAGGAGGTGGCCTGCCTTTCTCTCCCTTCAAGATGGTGGTTGAAGGGAGGGCTCTTCTTGCTTCCAGCAGGAGGTGGCCTGCCTTTCTCTCCCCTCAAGATGGTGGTTGAAGGGAGGGCTCTTCTTGCTTCCAGCCCCAAAGTGTGAATATTCATTTAATAGAAAATTGGGGAGAGCCACAGCCTTCCTTAGTCATACCGGATACCACTAGAAAGCATCACAATTAGCCTTGAAACCTATTATTAGTCCTAACTTGGAAAAAATATCTGTTGGATCAATGTTTGGAAAGTGGGTCAACAAACAGGTAAAACTCATTGATTCCTTGGATCTCCTGATTGGTCTACCAATAGGATTCTAGGCTAGGATAATACTAATACTAAAACTAATACTACTAATAATAAATTTTTATTTACAGTATATACTGCCTCTCCTGTAGGATTGAGGATAAACATTCACCAAAACTAGTGAACAATGTCCACATTTTGATGGATACAGGGAGGCGATTTGCTTTCAGCCTTCAATGACCAAAATCAAGGAACTGGCCATGACCCTACCTCAAGAAAATGGAGTGTAACATTATATTCATGGAGTTATGGTTGCGCAGTGCATTTTTAGTGAATTTCTGATGTTGTGCCACCCACAAAGTGCACCTATGCATGCAGTATGTGATGCATATCTGCACAGGCCCATGCATAATGCACAATGCACAACTGCAAGCAAAGTCTCCAATGCACAATGGATGTAGGCAACAGCAACGCACTTGGAGTGAATACCGATCTTCTGCGTCAGACCCAACATTTGCAGCTGTTTCTGCAGGTGAACCTAAACCAGTGGGAGAAATCAGCAGGATTCTGGGATATCAGAGAAAGATGCAGGGTTTTTATAGATATCTAAGTCTATGAGAAGTGTGGTAGAAACAGGGAGGAGGAGAGAGATACACACATCTCCAGTAATCCTGTCAAAACACCATTTGATGTATGATACTGAGTAATATCGCTGCTTTAGTCTTCAATTTCCCCCCTAATCCTTCAAATTCATAATCTTCCTCTCCTCCATCTCATAATTCCCTTTCCCCAACCCCTCTCCCCCTTTTATTACACCCGCTTTGGGAAAATACTGAAAATCCCTCTCCGTCGTCGTTTCAAAAACCGAGCTATAATTTTCATGCTTAACGGAAGACGTATTGGCAAGAGTTGACATTAAGTGGAACTAATGACACCGTTAACTGCTAAATAACTAAGGAATAACTACCTGGTAATTTATGACGCAGCGCAGGACAGTTTGCGCAGCAACTTCTGGAGACTTTTGGATCTGGGGAGGGGTAGGCAACGTACAGGGCTGGGAACTTTTCCCCCCAAGCTGGTGCCTTCCAGTCAATGTGAAATTGCTAACTCTGCAGAAGCATAGAAAAGATTCCCCTGAGCCAAACACAGCACGGAGCTGCCCTGCTATTAGAAAACTCAACCATAATGAAAAGAAGAAGAAGAAGAAGAAAACCCTTTTTTTAAAAAAACACAAACCCGCTGTTAATAAATTCCTAACAGATCATTAATTCTCATTCCAATTATTGTTTTAAACCCCGTCTCTGTGCAGAATGACGCATGGACTCTTTCATTAGAAATAACTGATGCAGCAGGCTGGGGTGCCAAACTGCCTTCTTGGTCCCAGGGTGGCAGGCTTTATCTTTCTCCTTTATAACCCAAGAGTGACATTTTAATATGCAAACAGCAAACACACACACAATTCCCAAAGTGCGGATCCTTATGGTGCCAAAAAGACACCGTCCATAACCAAAACTATAAAAGTGTACCAAATCCTTAAAAGAAGAACCTCCAAATCAAGCCAGCCTCCCCAAATCAGAAAGAGATTGACATCGCCTTCAACAAATCACAGATGGAAACGGAGACACATGTGTCCAAACAACATCAGAGTGGAGTTGAGATGGTAAAAAGTATTATTGCACAACCCAGGAGAGGATACAGCAGTTTACTTTTGCCTGAGACTTCCTGGAAGGGTGATATTCTGCCTCTCCTCTCCTTCTGCACTTTGAATTCACTTTGCAGCAAATGAAGTAGGCTGAGGACAAAGGGAGAAGAGGAGAAAGAAACTGGGACATTTTAAAATCCAGTGAAAAAGTGGGATGGTAGAGGAATGTTCTTGCCAAACTCTTTTAGGGGATTCCTCTGAAGGTGAGAGAAGGTGACTTGGCTAAGGCCACCTGGCAGGCTTCCATGGTTGAGCGGGGATCCGAACCCTAGTATCCAGAGATACAGTCCAACACTACAACACCCTACTCTATCTAGTACATCTCTCAACTACAAAGCCTAGGATTCCATAGGAGACAGCTTTGGCCAATAAAGTGGAATCATAGCAGTATAGACAGGCAATGTGAATGTTCCCCTCTGCGAATCTACTGAGTATTGCATGCCTTCAAATTATTTCCAACTTATGGCGACCCTAAGGTAATCCTATTCTCAGGTTTTCTTGACAAGATTTGTTCAGAGGAGGTTGGCCATTGCCTTCCCCTGAGGCTGAGAGAGAGTAACTTGCCCAAGGTCTCCCAGTGGGTTTTATAGCTGAGCAGAGAATTTAACCCTGGTCTCCAGAGACATAGCTCAAACCATTATGCCAAACTAAACCAATGATTGACTTGCACAGGGTCACCCAGTGGGTTTCCATGGTTAAGCAGAGAGTCGAACCTGGGTCTCCAGAGCCTTAGTCCAACACTCAAACCGCTACACCACCCTACTGGATCTAGCTTATCCCTGAATTACAAAGCCTAGGATTCCATAGGAGGCCGCCATGGCCATTATTTCTGATTTCTCTACTGGCCTCTGGGGAGGACCGGGTGCATATTTAGCAGCAGAGGTTGAACAGGAGAAGAAAATCAGGCCTGGGAAAGTAACCGGTGAAAGAATGGTATCTACCTTGGTGCATGTTAAGAAAAAAAAGAGACACGCCGAGAGAGACAAATAGACAGCAGGTAATGAAAAGTCCGACTGACTAGTGAGTGACAGGGAGCGAAAAAAGAGATTGAGTGAGATAGGAACAGGAGAGAGAGAGAAAGAGATAGAGAGCGGGATGCAATTTAGGATTCTTCTCTGCCTGGCTTGTTCATTCCTGATTCTCATGTGCCAGAGCAAACTCATCCCTTTTGAGGCGGGGGGAGCACCTAGGAAGGGAAGCGGAGGAGAATGAAACTCTAATAATGTTCCACAGGTGAAGGAGTTATCTTGGTTTTTCTCCTCTTCTCCTTTTTTTCCCTTCTCCCTCCCCATCCGAGCTAACACTCAGTACATGAAATAAAGGTTATCTTGAAAAATAGGTGCTGTGACTCGCATACAAAGAAGGCCTTTTTTCCCCATGACAGAGAGTTTGTCTCCGAAAGGCTCCGATATAGATTTCTTTCTTAAAATGGATGACGGCAGGGAAGGGGCCAGTGCATCGGAGTACGTGAAAGGGAGGGGAGCAGTCATTCCTTTTGCCTTTCTCCTGCTTTTAAGTGCCTAATAGCCTTCAGAAGAGATACCAAAGCAAGTCCCATTGAGTTCAGCAGGGCTTACTCCCCGGTAAGTGGGTATACAATAACAGCCTGAATGGTCTTTGAAAGAAGAGCCAGCAAGACTCCCACTTTGGATGAATGAGAATGATCTTTTGTAATGGCAAGGGAGGAAAGATCTTCTGGGCCTAATCTAATCCATTGAGTTCTGCAGTCCAGAAGTTGACCATTCACAGGAGCAAGACCCACCTGGAATACTGTGTCCAGTTCTGGGCACCACAATTCAAAAAGGACGTGGAGAAACTGGAGCATGTCCAAAGGAGGGCGACTAAAATGGTGAAGGGTCTGGAAACCATGCCCTACAAGGAAAGACTTAGGGAGCTGGGGATGTTTAGCCTGGAGAAGAGACGGTTAAGAGGTGATATGATATCCCTGTTTAAATACTTGAAGGGATGTCATATTGAGGAGGGAGCAAGCTTGTTTTCTGCTGCTCCAGAGAACAGGACCCGGAACAATGGACGGAAGCTACAGGAAAAGAGATTCCATCTCAACATTAGGAGGGACTTCCTGACAGTAAGGGCTGTTCGACAATGAAAGACATTCCATTGGAGGTTGGTGGAGTCTCCTCCTTTGGAGGTCTTTAAACAGAGGATGGATGGCCATCTGTTGGGGGTGCTTTGATCAAGAGTTCCTGCAGGGCAGGAGGGTTGGACTGGATGGCCTTTGTGGTCTCTTCCAACTCTACGATTCTATGATTCTATGATCTGCCCTCTCAGTATGAAGTTGGGTAGATGTTGTTGTTGTTGTGTGCCTTCAAGTCGTTTCCAACTTGTGGTGAGCCTATCCTGGAGTTTTCTTGGCAAGTTTCTTCAGAGGGTTTTTTCCCATTGCCATTCTTTGTGGAAGAGAGAGTGTGACTTATCCAACAGGGCCAAGCTGAGTTTCAAACCCATGTCTCCAGAGTCCAAGTCTAGCATTCAAACCATTACACCACACTGTCTCTCTATGAAGATATAATAGGAGATCACATATGTCCTAAGCCACAGAGATTCTGTCTTAATCCCTTTTCCTTCCTGCCATATCTCTCTCTTGAGGGATGCCCACCAGGAACTAAAATCCAATGGTTCAGGAACTAGCAGTGATCCATGGACAACGACTTTGGGTAGCTTTGCACTATGACTTCAGGGAGTGCAAGAGAGAGATAAGTGATGTGAGAAGTAAGACGGAATATGGGACATTGTTCCCAAAACCTGATGTTGTTCACTCTCTTTAAACTCAAGGCCTCACCGCAAAATGTTGGGTTATAGGCCTGTCTCTACTCAGCTATTGTGCATTGTTTGCATGGTACACAAAGCCATCTTCAGACGATGCTGATGAGTTCAAATGAGTCCACAAACTTTTGGCGAGTCCAAATGAGTTCACATTCTTTTCATGCTTCATTTCCATACATGCTTCTGCACTTAAGTGAGAAGGTGTCTCAGTGGGATGGAATCCACAGAGGTATCTTTGTGTGTCTTAGGCATCTCTGCCAAAACTCTAAAACACAGAAGAGACAATTCAATGGGTTGATATAGAATTGATCTAGCAAGCTCTGGGGTAAACTCTAGGGCATGGAGCAACAACAATAGTGTTTCCACCAGGTTTGAGAAATTTGGGCGAAAAGAGTTTGTTGTTGTTGTTGTTGTTGTTGCTGTTGTTGTTGTTAATGTGTGTCTTCAAGATGTTTAGGACTCATGGTGACTCTAAAGTGAACCTCTCATGGGGTTTTCTTGACAAGATTTGTTCAGAGAAGGTTACAAGTTAAATATACTTAATTAAGTAGCTAATGTAGAATTTTGGTCAACAACAACAACAACTGAACATTACAGTCATTGCTCCATGCCCCAGTGATGGTTCAGATAGTCTCAGCAAATAGGGATCCAGGGCTCTTGGAATCGTGAAATGCAGAAAGCAATGGGCAATTTATTCTTGGTTCTGTTGTTAACTGCCCTCAAGTAGACCTCAATTCATGGTGACTCCATGGATACGACACTTCTAAGCTCCCTTGTCCTCAACTGCTCTGCTCAGGTCCTGCAGGCTCAGTCTGTGGTCTCCTTGTCTGAATCTACCCATCTCATATGTGGCCTTCTCTTTTTTTATTACCCTCCATATTTCCTAGCATTTTTGTCATTTCCAGTGAATTATGTCTTCTTGTGATGTGGCCAAAGTATGACAGCCTCAGCTTGGTCATCTTGGCTTCTAGGGAGAACTCAGGGCTGATCTGCTCTAGGACCCATTTGTTGGACTTCCTAGTCCATGGTATTCTCAACACTCTTCTCCAGCACTACATCTCAAATCAGTTAATTTTCTTTTTATCTGGAATAATAGATATGGTACAATACCATAACAGAAATCCTTTCTCTCCAGAGCTGAGCCAGTGGAGAGGTAACCATAGGAGAACATCACAAATGGGACACTCAAGAGCATCGTTGGCTTCTCATTCCTGCCTTCAAAGGGAAGCAAAGAGCCCAACAAGCAAAAACAAACAGGCCTGAAAGCGGAAAAGGAGGTGGAGGGAAAGGGAGAGAGATTGCGATGAAATAATAATGGTGTAGTAGAGAGGAAGATGGCAGAAACCCAACTTCTAATTCTGCTCCGGTGCTTGTGCATGTGTGTGCATGTATTTTTTTTTTAAGGTGACGAACCTGCTAAATTGCCTGTTGGGTTATGTAAGGGAAGTCATTGTGTTTTCGTTGAAAGGGCAGCCTTGTACGAAGAGCTCGCCACACTTCTTGAATGATAAGTGGCCGGGCCGCAGGAGCGAGGCGGAGGGAGTGGGCCTCGTTCCAAATTGATTAGTTCTGCTGCCTTCTCATTATTGTTCTGTGTGAAGTTTGGCACGCAAGCAAGGTCATTCCATGTACCGGGGGCTTCTCTGTCAGCGCAGCCAATTCTGCCGCAAACTTCGCCTCTGCTGCTCTTTCTCCTCCTGCCCCTCCACCTTCTTCTGCTGCAAACTATGTGGGGCCATGGTGGTGGTTGCCGTCCGCATGAGAAGGAGGAAGACGCAGCGAGCATCCAAGCCATCAATTTTGCATGAGTGCTCGAGATAGGCGAGAGAAACTAATTTGATGTTGGATTTTGACAAAGAATACAACGCTTGCTGGAAATGTAACCATCTCCCTCTTTAGTTTTTTGTGTGTTTTTTCAGTCAGTGTGGCCATGTAGAAGAGTTTACTCCTGACGTTTCACCTGCATCTGTGGCTGGCATCGTCAGAGAATGCTGGCATGGATGAGAGTTGTGCATGGGTGTGTGTGTATGTGTGTATATGTATATCCTTTTGACCCTGGGTATATATAAACAACACAGTTCATATATATATATATATATATATATATATATATATATCCCACTCTTTTCCATGCTATAATCTCTAAAGATGCCAGCCACAGATGCAGGTGAAACATCAGGAATAAACTCTTCTAGAACATGGCCACAGAGCCTGAAAAGCCCACAAAAAAACTATGGATGCCGGCCATGAAAGCCTTTGACTTCACAATCTCCCTCTGGTTTTTGATACACTCCAACCATCACTATTTGCCCACTTTGCTGTGTGGCAGAGAAGCATTGCCTTCCCCAATCTATTCTCATTTATAAGATACTTCAGTGTAAGCAACTGTATGGTGACCAGGGGCCAATTTTCACCCCTAGACCATCCCGCATGAACTGCACTCCCTCTCCCCACATCAAGTCTAAAAACTTCATTTTCCTTTTCAATCCTTCTCAAAATGGGGACAGGAAGGGACGCAACATCACTTCCTGTCTCCATTTTGAGAGGGGCTGCAGGGAAAATCAGAGGTATAGGGGACTAGTGTAGCCTTCTGGGGTGCTTATGGAAGTGGGCTCAGGGTTGTGTTTTTTTTAATTTTTAATTATGTTGTAATCCTGCCTCAATGTGCAGGGAGAGGCGGGAAATATAAATCATCATCATCATCATCATCATCATCATCATTATTAACATTATTGATAGAATCTTAGAGTGGGAAAGGACCACAAGGGCCATGCAGGAATACACAACTAAAAAGATGCCCATCCTGAAAGATGCCCATCCAACATCTGCTGAAAGGCCTCCAAAGATGGAGAGTCGACTACCTTCCAAGACAATCTATTCCATTGCCAAACTACTCTTCTAGTCAAGTTATTCCTAATGTTCAGGTGACATATCTTTTCTTGTCTTTGGCATCCATTGGTTTGTGTTTTAGTCTTCGGAGCAGCAGAAAACAAGCTTGTTTCATCTACACGGCATTTAAAGATGGCTATCATATGATCTCTTAGTCTCTCTTCTGAAAGCTCAACATATCCAACTGCATTAGTTGTTTCTCATAAGGCTTGGCTTGCAGACCTTGAATCATCTTGCTCACCCTTCTCTGGACGTGCTCCAGTTGGTCAATATCATCCTTGTTGTAGTACGTTGTTTCTTATTTATGATGACCTATGGTGACCCTATCACAGGGTTTTCTGGGGGTGAGAGTGTGTGACTCAACCAAGATCGTCCAGTGGGTTTCCATGGCTGAGCAGGGAATCCAACTATGATCTCCAGAGTTGTGGGCTAATGTTCATCCAATAACACAACCCTGGCTCTCATAAAGGCAAAGGTGGTCCTTCAATGGCCTGGATCCAAACTTTGTAGGGCATTATTGATCTTCAACACCACTTGACTGGAAAGACAGTGGCAGCCGGTGAAGCTATTACAAGGATGGAGTTGCGTGCTTCTTGTAAGTTCTTTGAGCCAACTGAGGACTTTTCAAAGGCAGCTCCCACATAAAGTACATTACACCGGCCAGGTGGGATTTAACTCAGGAATGCATTATCATGGCCAGACCTGACCTCTTCAGGGCATGTCACTAGATATAGGGAATGAAGTCCCACGAGCTTCTCCAAATTGGGGAGGACACTGTAGACTGCAAAGGTGCGACATCCGAACTGCGGCCCTAAAATTCACTTGGGAGCTCAGAGTGCCTCCTTCCCTTTGCAGCCTCCTGTCGTCGTACATCCACAACGGCGCATGCAGGTGATAAAGAATTAATGCATGCTCCATGTGTACCATGGTGGGGAGGGGGAGCATCTATGCTAAATAAACAAAGCCTTTGATTATTTGACATTTCCAGTTCACACAAGAACATCTTGGCAAGGCTGCATTATTGATGATTTGATGCCTTTTGCCGCCTCACACCGAAGCTGTGTTGTTGGGTTCTTTTCTTGCTTCTCCCCGAGACTGAACTGTTTAATTAACCATGTTTGATTAACCATATTTATGCTGCTATCTGCCATTGATTAGTTATAGGACCCCTGTTTGCTCCAGATGCGGTTCAGCCTCCAGATGTCATCTAAACCTGGGCAGTCAATCTTGGCTGTTTGTAAGGGACACAACCTGGTCCAAATCATCATCATCATCATCATCATCATCATCATCATCATCATCATCATCTTTATTTTTACCCCACCTCTCCATCTGGGTCGAGGCAACTTACAATAAATGCTCATACGACATGCACCCTCAGTGGCATCAGGTTTAGTGCTATGGGACCTTGTGATGTGGAAAGACTAAGGCTGCATCTGCAGAACATAAATAATGTAGTTGGGCATCACTTTAACTCCCACGGCTCAATGATGTGGCATTCTAGGAATTGCAGTTTGCTGTGCCACCAGAGCTTTCTGACTTATTGGAGCTAGAAATCTCACAAAACTACAAATCCAAGGATTCCATAGCACTGAGCCTTGGCAGTTAATGCAGGGTCAAATTGCATTATTTATGCAGTGCAGATATAGACTTAAGTCTTGCCTTCTTCTATCTAAAAACCTTATTGGAGATCCAGCCTGGAGTAATGGTTTGGATGTAGGACCAGTGTCTGCATCCCGACTCAGCCATGGAAACCCACCGGGTGACCTTGGGGAAGTCACTCTCTCTCAGCCACAGAGGATGGCAATGGCAAACCCCCTCTATAAATAAATCTTTCCAATAAAGCCCTTTGATAGGTTCATGTAATGTTGCTATAAGTCAGAAAAAAATTGAAGGTGCAAAACAACAAAAAATCTTATTCAGTTTCCCCAGAATACGGAGGAGCTTGTGACTGAGGACCCTGCTTTTCTTCCAAGATCAGATGGGATCTGGTGCCCTTGGAGTATTTTCTGAATCAGCTACTGAATGGTGAATCCCTCAATGCATTTTCTCCCTCTCCGACCTCTGTTGCTTAAGAGAGCTCTTCAGCGGTATGGGGTGCAGCCACAGTATGGGATCAAAATGTTTGTGAGAGCTTCTCAGCTCTGGCATAAATGGATTTTTAAAACATAAAGAACTAGCAGCTGAAAGGAAAGAGAGGTGGGGTGTGGAATGATGATGATAAAAACACGGCAAGCTGAGAAACAGCTCTTAGGAAAGCCTGCAGTTACGATCCACTCCTCTAAAAGGCCGCACTCCTTTAATTTCCCATTTCCCCGCTCAAATGGAGACCAAGGTGTAAGCGACGATGGAGCTTGGTATTAATCGTTTCTTAATTATGCCCATCTAAAAGCAATTACCTGACTCGGCGCAGATACATACAGAGTCAGGGTTGCGAGAACGGGATCAGGACAGGAGGTCATCTGTGCAAAGAGGATCCTCACAAGTCACTGGTTTTAAAAAGAGGAGTCATTGGACTGAAAAGAATCCAAAGTCAGGGACGGCCAGCCTTTAATGTTGTGGAGAGACGTTCTTGTGGAAAGTGTATCCTTCCTTTCACGGTAATGTCTAGGCAGGTTACAAGAATCAATACCATCATCACCATCATTAATATCATTGCCATCATAATCATCTATGCCAGCCATTCTCAACCTGTGGGTTATGACCCCTTTGAAGGCCGAACGACCCTTTCACAGGGGTCACCTAAAACCATCGGAAAACATATAAAATATTTTGGAAGAAGTCCCGAACTGCAAAGATTTTTGCCCACTGAACATTCTTCTTGACACCTGAAAAAAATGTTTAAAATATTATATTATATTATATACATAATTTTTTGGTTGGAGGTCACCACAACATGAGGAACTGTATTAAACGGTCGTGGTATTAGGAAGGCTGAAAATCACTGATCTATGCATTGCGTGGAATACTCCAATAGTCTAAAACGTGTTGTGTATGGTTGTGCTTTCTCAGAGCTGTGAACACACAACCCTTTCTCTGTTTGTTGACTTGCTCGTTGGGCAGTTCATTGACCGTCACACAGATTGACCATTGAGCTCAAGATCACGGTACTATTGTGGTGTGAGATGCGACACAACTATGCCAGTGTATATATTTGCACGACAGTTAAAAGCGTGTCACATCCCACAAAAATTAAGGAACAATAGACTGGTAGGTGGAAGCCACAGCCAAACTGGTCCAAAGGCTTCACATGGATTTATGTACTTGGAAAATACACGTCCTGCATCTTAGACACCAAAGAGCATCTCCAGGACATCCATCAAGGTGACAATGGAGATGACACAACACTCATTTAATCGCAGCAGAATGCAGCAGTTGGAGTGTTATAAAAGGAAATCCCTATTACCATATTTGAAATATAGCTGGGTTTGCATATCACTATATCTCCACATGCCACGCTATCCAGATTTCTGTAAATTAGGAAGGGAGGAATCTGGGTATTTTAGTTCCCTTCTGTTCTTTGCTTTTCTCTATCTTGGATTCATTCCATCAGGCTATGTTTTTGAAGTTGTCGCTCTCTCTTTTTTTTAAAAAAAAGCAAAAATTCGCACTAAATAAAAGCACCTGCGATATCCATTTAGGAGCATGTTTTATGCAAATTTGTCTGATTTTAATCCAATTTTGGCTGTATTTTACACATTATTTGAGCTGATAAGTGCATCCCAAAATCTGGTGGAGCATGATATTCGGCTGATTGCTCGGCGACATCCTTTACGCTTCGCCCAGGAATTGAGAATCAGTTTGCTCTGCATTAAAATGCAGGCAAAACCCAAATCCTCAGATAACAGTATTGTACATTTTATACATAATCATGGATCTTCAAAGCCTCCTGGGCTGAAATTGCATCAGTGTTCAATGCATTCTTGCATGCGGTGTTGCACTTTCTTGGCCACTGTGAAATGCCAATATTCAGTTCACAGTTGCAGAAATGGTGATATACAAGTACAGCTTGTTTCACCTGCAGCTGGACATTCTTGAATGGTGCACAACTATTTATCAGTGCCTCTAAGATAAGGATGGAAAGAACTTTTTTTTTAAAAGATATTTTAAACACTTTTTTCAGGTGTCAAGAAACCCAAGTAAGAAGAATCTTGGGTGGACAAGAACCTTTGCTGTTTGGTACTTCTTCCAAAATGGACACATGGTTGGTTTGCATCAAAATAAATAAATAAATTCTTCAGAGGAAATATTGAAAAGAACAGAAAATCATACAATAAGATACAGAAATCATCTGAGATACCTTTATGCAGATATTCAAAATATACAAAATATAAGATGCAAGCTTTGAATGCTTCACTGGATTCTTCATCAGGCAAAGGGGGTTGGACTGGATGGCCCTTGTGGTCTCTTCCATCTCTGTGATTCTCTGACTCTATGAAAGGTCTTTAAAATCATACGGAAGAAAGACAAAGATGATGATGTTACAGTCGCAAGTCTACATTTTGTCAAGATATTGTTATTCTCAGTTAAGACTGCATATCCTTTTTCAGAGGATTTTAAACAGAGGCTAGATCGTCATGTGTTCAACATGCTTTTATTGTATCTTCCTGCATGGCAGATGGGTTGGATTGATTGCCCTTGGGGTCTCTTCCAACTCTATTATTATTATTATTATTATTATTATTATTCCCCACCTCTCCTAAAAGATTGAGGCAGCTAAGTAGATTCCTATTGAATCAATGGAATGTACATATCTGTTGACTCTCCTACTATAAATTGGGTCCACTATAGTTGGGAAAAGCCACTAGAGCTCTGGCCATTGACATGATAAAAAGTGGAGATCAGATTTGTCCATTTCTAAAATAGTCCTTGAATTTTTGGAGCTGGCTTGCATTTGTCCTGGTTAGGAGAAAGACCAACAAGCCCCCACAAATCAAAGCGATAAGCGGTGACTACACATCAAGGCTTCGAGGAGTGCGCCTGCCCTGTCCCTCGGTGGTCTTTTGCTCTGCGCCGCACCACTGAATGGGATAATACAATTATTGGATAATTAGAGTAATCAGAAAGCATTCTGCAATGGCAGACTCTTAATTGACTTGCCCATTAATGGATAATGATCGCGTTCCTTCACATTGCCAGCCTGACCCCTTGGGGGTAGAGAGGGGGAACAGGTGGAGGGTTGACCTGAAGGGCTGATAAGGCAGATGTTTGGAGGGCAACCTAGGTCTAGAAAGAGCCTCTGATCGGCTGAGCCGAAGGGCAAAAGCTTTTAAGCTGCAGAGAGAGGGTGACTCTGTATTCCTCTGCTTGCCAGCTGAAGAAATGGCAATAACAACCTGCATGGGGTCATCCTCCTTGCTCCCTTCTTATCCTTTTAGTCCCACACCATGGCATCCATACTGGACCTCTGACGGACAGTAGGATGGTGAATCTCCTCTAGGTTGCAGTCGACATGTCCAAAGTCTATCACTCATCATTTGGTGAGTCTTTCCACCTGCTCATCCTGTAATTTATACACAGTGAAAAGTTGTGTCTTGTCCCAACACGACTCATGAAGTTAAAAATGTGATGGGTTTTCATTGTACTATCATTATTGGAGAAAGAACTCAATTGTCGTGTCACCCCTTTTTAGGATATCACCTGGTATGGTCCTCAGCCCTTGCACCTCCCCTAGTGTGGTGAATCAAATAAATCTCATTGGTTTAATGGGTTTACTCCAGTTGGGATTAACAGTAGAATTTAACTCCTAAAGGAATTTAGGGGCTGTATAGGTTGGCTGTACAGATTGCCCCAGAAGCAGACCGCAGCAATCACACTCCGCAGCCTTCACACAGAGCAAAAAGAAGCTCGAAAAGGGTCTCCTTTTTGTGCTGTAGAAGGGGCACCATAAGCACCATGGCATGGAGTTATGATGCCCCTTGTGCACAGCGCTATTTGGGTGCTGCGCAAGAGGGACGCCATCATGGGGTGCACTGTCTCGATGGGTGCGTGCCAAGATGGCACTGCAGCAGAGAAAGAAGGGTCTGTCGAACCCCATTGGGTCTATTCCCCTTAGCATTTTTTTTCTTTTTGCTGGCTCTTTCTTCCCATGCAATCATTCCCCAGCACTTGAAGCACAGCAAGAGTTAAAGCTTGCTAGCACTGGAAGGAGAAGAAAGAGGCAGACAAAAAAGAGAGAGAGTGGGAAACAGAGGGAAGAGAGACAGAGGGAGAGAATCTTGCCACTTTTGGCATGTAAATAGCGTTTTGCAAAAGAGCCATTTATCAGTGAGATTATGGAATCTGTTTGAAGAATCCCCTGGAGGACACACTGGAGAGATGGCTTGCATGAAACTTAACGAGAGGTTCTGCACAACACACACCGGGGCTCTGTGTAGGCAGGAACGCTTGCAGAGAATTAAATCCACGCTGGAAATGTTAATAGATGCAGACACATGTTCGTGTTTGTTAAGCGCTCCTTGCTTTTATTTGATTCCCTCTCTCCTTCCCCACTTGCCGTGCTCTGGATGCTGTTCTAACGTTTGCCCCCCGTCCCTCTCAAACCTCCAGAGAAATTCCCCAGCCCCCATTTTGTCTACCATCCTCAGCTGTACTCATTTACATCTTTCACAGCTTGGCACTGGCTTGGCAGTGATGCCTCTCTAAATAGTCCAGAGCCTGGGAAAGATAAAAACATTGCTGAGAAGTCTATTCTGCCCAGTTTCACTCATCAAGTGAACAGAGAGCATGCATGTGTCACACAGGAAAAACAATAACTATTGACCAATAGTGTTGTGATAAAGGGTTTGGTCATATTAGCAGGCCATGGTCAGAAGATGTTGGAACATCTCCATTTCCATCTCCATCTCTCCATTTCCATCTCCTTCTCCATCTCTCCATCTCCATCTCCTTCTCTCCATCTCCATCTCTCCATCTCTCCATCTCCATGTCCATCTCCATATCTCCATCTCTCCATCTCCATGTCCATCTCCATCTCTCCATATCTATATATCTCCATCTCCATATGCATCTCCATCTCCATTTCCTTCTCCATCTCCTTCTCCTTGTGTGTCTTCAGCTTCTGAGTGACGGTGACCCTAAGGCAAACCATCATAGAAGTTTCTTGGCAAGAGTTGTACAGATGGATTTTGCCTTTACCTTCCTCCAAGGCTGAGAGAATGTGTCTTGCTCAGTGTCACTCAGTGGATTTCCATGGCTGAGCAAGGGTTCAAACCTTGTTGTCCTGATTTATAGTCCAAATCACAAATCACTACACCTTGCTGGCCTTATGTTTAGAAATGTTGTTTTGTGCCTTCAATTCTTTTCTGACTGATGATAACCCTAAGATGAACCTATCATGGTTTTTTTCTGGGACTGAGAGTGTGTGACTCCCAAGGTTTCCTGGTGGGTTTCCATGGATGAACATGGAATTGGATTCTGGTCCAATGCTCAAACCACTACACTTCACTGGCTCCTGTGTTTAGTATAGATCATAGACTCATACTATACTATACTACACTACACTATATAGAGATGATTCTATACTAAACTATACTAAACTCCTCTGGATGGAGCTCTAAGAGTTAAAGGTGGCATCGTACTGTTACAACTGTGTGGTGCAGATAGGCTCTGAAAAGCAAAGTGTGTGTTCTCTGCAGAACCTTGATAACTCATTCAGTTTCTACACCGGCTGTTAATGTAACAGATTTATTAACCAAGGTTATCTACAGCACTCTGGCAGGCCCCTAAATATAGACCTGCGGAGGGAATTTTTCCTCCCCAAACACCTAAAAGGATATTGCATACAACGGATCAATAGCAAACTGCTCTGGTGCCCAAAAGGCCTGGAACAGATCTAACAATGTTAAAACCAGGGATCCTTGTAAGAGGTGAGCTTTCTCAGACAGATTGACTTGATTTCCCTTCGGTGTTGTCATTACTGTGCGCTCAGGTTGTTTCTGACTCATGTGAGATATTTAGCCTTCCCTGTCAGAGAGCCGCAACAAACTACAAATCCCAGAATGCCATAGCATTGAACCAAGGCGGTTAAAGAGGCATCAGGCTGCATTATGGTTGCAGCACAGCTTGCAGCTCGGATCCATGGAAGGGTGAACGAAACGGAGGAGAAAAAGAGATTGCTTCATCCTTGCTAGCAAGGAAGACTTCTAGAAAATCCATCAGCGGCACTGAACTTAAATCTGTCTACGTTATCTGAATAAATTAGCTTGGTTGGTTCAGCGGTAGCTTGTGCCTGTCAGTGATTAATTACAGTTCTCCTTTTTCCCTGCCTGGTAATACCCTTATCATCGGGGGTCACATGTTCCCGGTTCTCAGCGTGTTCCCCGTCCATGCTCAACCGTCCAAAATTTGCCAAGCAGGGTCAGTTATGCCAGAGGGGGGCAGCTGAATTTGGTTTCCTTTTGCAATATTACCCGCCCTGTGCCCAACCTCTCTCAGCAGCTGTAAGGACTAGATCAGCCTCGATCCACCTTTTTCTTTTTTTTATCCTGGAGGAACCTGGAAATTAGGTCCGAGTCTCAGCGAACCCCCTGCAGAAAAGAATATTATATCTGCAGCTCTGAAACAACAGTTGGCTGAGGCTCTGTATCAGCTACTCCAAAACACAGTGCAGAAATAATCCACGTTGACATTGCTTTAACTGCCCTGGATCAGTGCTAGGGAATCCTGGGGGATTGAAGGCTTCAATGACTGGCATCAATAGTTTTTTGTGGGTTTTTCGGGGTATGTGGCCATGTTCTAGAAGAGTTTATTCCTGATGTTTTGCCAGCATCTGTGGCTGGCGTCTTAAGAGAATGCTGGCATGGAAGAGAGAGGGATATATATATATATATATATATATATATATATTAGTGACCTCTTACAGGACCATCACTGTTCCAGGAAACCCTTGCTTAGACAACCTGGACTAAACACTTAATTTTTATCAAGAGGAGGACCACGAAGCGGAGAAGGAGAAAGTAGGAGGCAGAGTTGTTGCATGTTGTGTTACAGTTTGGGTGAAGATGTAGTAATGTCACCCATCTTAAAGAATGCTTAACACATCATGCAATTGGCATTCTAAGCCTTCCGCTTTTGACCATGTAGTCATTTGATGGGCTGGGGAAACATCCCCTACTGGCAACTTTCTTCCAATCAACCATTTCTTCCCAATATACTTGTGGCCGGCTTTCATATCTGTATCGCGAACAAATCAACCTTCACACTTCAGCAATCCTTCTCAGAGAGATTTCCTCATTTTCTACCTTTCCAGTACCTGATATGGTGCCTTTTGCATACCAAAATTTGCAGACAGAAAGAGGAGCAGAGATGCAGAGAGAGCTGAGAGAATGAGCAAGCACAGAGCTCACTGTTTTTAATGGCTATTCTCTCCTACTCAATTGCCCTTACCTTTTTTGTGCCCTCTTATACAACAGGTAAAAATAGGTTGCTTTGTGAAGTGGAAGGCTTTTATGGCTGACATCCATGGGGTTTTTTTTGCTCCGTTACCATGTTCTAGAAGAGTTTATTCCTGATGTTTCGCCAGCATCTGTGGCTGGCATCTTCCAGTCTCCGAGTGTCTTGGAACAGTTTCTCCCCATAGAGATTTCCAATGTGAAGTCGAAGGCTTTCATGGCCACATCCATCATTTTTTGTGGGTTTTTTGGGCTATGTGTCCATGTTGTAGAACTGTTCCAAGAAATCCAGAGATTGGAAGATGCCAGCCACAGATGCTGGACTAACATCAGGAATAAACTCTTCTAGAGCATGGCCACATAGCCCAAAAAACCCACGAAAAACTGTAGGTCATTTTCGTTTTCTTTTTCTTGCCTGCTAGCTCTCCTTATTCACCACCACTCCTACTGCCTTCAGGAAACAATTGACAACGCCACTGTGAAGTTACAGAATATTCATGAATATTTTAACTTCTGGGGGAAGGTGTCACAGCCTGTTGAGCAGCTGCCACAACAGTCATACGCACAAGTCTTTCCATGCCTTCCAAGAATTTGACAAGCAGGATCTATGGCCCTTTCGCTTTACAGAATTATAACAACTTTTATTCCCACTTCAATTGTTAAGGCAACATCCTCTGGAATCCTTGGGTCTGTAGTGTGATGCGGTACTAGAGCTAATGGATGGAGAAAGCTAAAAACCCCTCCCCAAGCTATGATTCTATGGGACGTTCCCAATATGGTTAGCATGGAATGCACTGCTATCATTGCGTAGTGTGAAAGGAGCTCTAGTTATTATTATTACAGTAATAACCCTACAATGCAGTTAGATATTGCTTTGCGCATATTGCGGATGTGTGTAGTTGGACTGGGGCTAGGAGAGAATGGATTGGCCAAGGTCATGTGCTAATGTCATTGCTAATGTAACAGTTGGGCCAGGGAATATGGGACTCAGCTCAATCTCAGCTCAATCTACATAATACCAAGCATTTAGGATGGGGTTATTTCAGTTCAATTTGAAGTAGGAAGTATTCGGTGCACTTTTTTCCAATATCTACCTACCTACCTCTCTATTGGCACACATACAGTGCTCCCACACCATACGTAGGCACACTATACGTGGCTTCAAGCTTATGCTGAAGCTGCACGACAATAAAACATATAGTGTGCACACCCGTGGTGCATGCACCTTGGCCCACCACAAGCACACACCTATTGTTTTCAATGGGGAGTGAGCATATACAGAATTTCCTTATGTGAGGGTATTTGGTCCCCCATGTGAGGAAAGGGTGCATTGTACAAGCAGTGAGGAGTCAATCTGCTCTGGGTTTTACTCTGTCCAAGGTACTCATATAATTTCCTTGGACAGTTCATTCAAGATTCAGATCGTGTATCTGCCCCACTGAACTGGAAGCCACCAGCTGCCCTGGATAGAAATGCAGGTATCTCCATGCACTTAAGAACTTAATATATAAAGGGAGAAAATGAATCTAGATCAGTGGATCTGAAACTTTGGTTTTGGATTTTAGTTCCAAGAAGCCCCAGCCAACTTGGCCAACAGTCAGAAATTCTGAGCTGAAGTCCAAAATATCTTGAGGACCAAGGTCTGGAAACCAATGAATGAGAGAATGTTTTCCTGAGCTTCTTCTTACTGATGGGTACTTCATCTAGAAGCCTCTTCTTCTGGACTGGAAAGGATTGTTTACATGAAGATGAATATTCCTCCCTGTCATGAGGCTGGATAGAAGACAGTTCCCTACCTGTCTCCTAGTCATCCACCTGATTTTGTGTTAAAGAACCTCACCAGTCATAGCAATGGGATTTTTCTTTCACTGGAGGAGAGGTATAAACACATACTAACACATGCACACACCCACATTATATTTGCCATATTGATGCACCACCAGATGGCATTCAGAGCAACACTGCGCAGTCAGTAATTGTATTTTAGATTGCACAATCTATTTAATATTTTTTGTTCCAGAGAACCAAGTGAACTTGTAACTCCTCCCACAGCATCTTCTAAAGACGAGGAATTGACTCATCATAAGGGCAAATGCATCATCCAACCGGCATTTTCCCATCCAACTTTCTAAGGATATTTCCCAGGTGGGATGGGTTGTTCTCAAATATGTTCCAGATTGCATCTGACATCCCCAATTCTAATTTCTCTCTCTTTTTCTCCTTGCCATCGTAATGGAATCTTGGCAATAAAGATGGATTTGTTAATTTCCATCTTCTTCTCACTCTCACTTTTAATCACTGTCATGCATAAATTAAGCTCGGCTTTCAAGACGATTCTGCCATTGTCTGAAGTGCTTAAAGGCCACATTAGAGGAGAATTCCAAAATGTAGTCTTCATATTGTTAGCTCTTTTCCTTTCTCTCTTGTTTGAGTTTCTGTAGCAGGATCTGTGCTTATTATCTGGAAAGATTCAAAGATGATGGGTCAGCATGATGGACCTTTCCCCAAAGACAGCCTATCCAGCTGTCTTAAAACATTATAAGGGATTTGAAACTATATACAACAGCCCAAAGGCATTGATTGACAGCCAAGTTTTTATTTGGTGTCTAAATGAAATGAGTGTTGGCACCAATTGAGCCTCCTTGGGGAGAGTATTCCACACCTGGGTGCCACACGGCTGAAGTTGTGCAATATCACAATTCGTAGCAGGGCAACCACAGCAAAAATCCGTTTGTGTAAAACCCAGATTTGAATCCCTGCTGAGCCATGAAATCCATTGGATGACCTTGGGTAAGTCACACTTTCTCTGCCTGAGATGATGGCAATGGCAAACCCCCTCTGAAGAAGTCTTGCCTAGAGAACCCCAGGATAGGTTTGCTTTAGGGTCGCCATAAGTCAGAAACTACTTGGCACACAACAATAAGAATAACAACAACAAATACTACAACAAAGTTACAGGACTTGAAGCAGGATTTTGGCCATTATATGATACAGCATGGGACCTAAGGAACTGGAAAACCTGTTCAACCCCATGGTTGAACCTCAGATAGACCTATGAAATGTTGTGGGAATCAGGCTTGATGGCTTCCTTAATGGTAGATGACAAAGGCCACCTCTTTTCCTCTCTGTTAAATGGGGCTAACTGCTCCAAGACTGACCAATGACTTTTCTTTTACAAATAGATTAAGCTTTACAAAGACAGAAATCAAACAGATTTCCTTACATATCTTGGCAGATGTCAAGCTGTTCTCGTGTCCTTCTCTGGACAGAAAGGCAACAGGAAAAGATGAGTTGAAGT